>CANSNZ010000448.1:0-1200000 GCA_947646795.1 Beta lomatogona
GAGGTCCGAAATGGCATCTACGTCGAAAATCAAGTATGGGACTTGATGGATTTGCCTCGATGGGGTTACACCTATTGGTTGCAAATGGGTTTCCAAAGTGAAAACAGACAAGGATGGTAACATTCAGGTTTACAAAGCAAGGTTGGTTGCAAAAGGGTTCAAGCAAGTTCATGGTATAGACTATGACGAAACCTTTTCACCAGTAGCAATGCTTAAATCCATTCGGATACTCCTAGCGATCTTGCCTTTTATGATTATGAGATTTGGCAAATGGATGTCAAAACCGCTTTCTTGAATGGGTTCTTGAAAGAGGATGTGTATATGACACAACTGGAAGGTTTTGTGGATCCAGAATATCCTAGGACGGTATGTAAGTTTCAAAAGTCCATTTATGGATTGAAGCAAGCATCCCAGAGTTGGAATCTTCGTTTTGATGAGGCAATCAAACAGTTTGGTTTTCTCAAAAACGGAGAACAGTCTTGTGTTTACAAGAAGGAAAGTGGGAGTAACATAGTCTTCTTGGTCTTGTATGTAGATGATATACTTCTCATAGGAAACGACATTCCCATGCTTGAGTCAGTCAAGGATTGGTTGAAGAGTTGTTTTTCTATGAAAGACCTTGGAAACGCTGAGTACATTTTGGGGATTAAGATCTATAGGGATAGGTCTAAGAGGATGATTGGACTTAGCCAACGAACTTATATAGATAAGATCGTTACTAAGTTCAATATGGAAAACACTAAGAGAGGTTTCCTACCCATGCAACATGGTGTTTCGCTTAGCAAGACTCAGTGTCCTTCCGGACCCGATGAGATTAAGCGAAAGAGTAATGTTCCTTATGCGTCGCCTATAGGGTCCATTATGTACTCCATGATTTGTACTCGCCCGAATGTTTCATATGCCTTGAGCATGTGTAGCGAATTCCAATCAAATCCAGGTGACGCACACTGGAGTGCAGCTAAGAATATCCTAAAGTACTTAAAAAGGACTAAGGATAATTTCTTAGTGTATGGAGATGAAGTAAGTTAATTGTTGAGGGTTACACAGATGCGAGCTTCCAAACTGACAAAGATGACTTCCGATCCCAATATGGTTTCATCTTTTTGTCTAAATGGAGGGGCAAAGTGAACCGGAAAAGTTCAAAGCAAAGCACTGTCGCCGATTCTACAACGTAAGCCGAGTACATTCTTTGCGGCAGATGCAAAGCAAAGGAAGCCGTTTGGATGAAGAAGTTTATTCTGGAGCTAGGAGTAGTGCCTAGTGTTGGAGATGGTATTGTTTTACGTTGTGATAACAATGGTGCCATAGCTCAGTCTAAGGAACCAAGATCACATCAAAGGTGTAAACATGTACTTAGGAAGTTTCATCTCATTCGAGAAATCGTTGAGAGAAAAGATGTAATAGTTAGCAAAGTTCATACGGATAGCAATGTCGCTGATCCTTTGACTAAACCATTGCCTCAGCCTAAGCATGAGAGTCATACTAGGGCTTTAGGGCTTAAGCATGTAGGAGAGTGGTTTTGATTGTGTACTATTTACTTTTAATTAGTTCACAGTTGTAGTTACTCTTGTGATATGTTTGGTTATGTTTATCAATAAAAGGTTATGTTCTTATTTAATCTTGGTTTAGTATTAAATAAAACGTTCAAAGTATTTTATAACGTTTAATAGGATTGTCAAATATGTGATTTGACGAATGAAACCCTATCCAGTGAACAGGAGTTATAATATACCATGGTCCCTAGTTCGAATCATCAAAATTGAACGTAAATGATTATGTTTCATGGACTAGATTGCAAGTTGATTGATAGCGCAGTTTCATAGGCTATGGGGACATAGAGATGTCTAGTTATCTGCATAGGCGTGTATAGTTGATACACGTTGGGCAGACCTAGTGGGAGTTCTCTAAAAGGTTTATAAGAATCTCATTAATATATTTAGTGGATTCCTTAGACATGAGTATGACACTATTCTTACTTAAGGATTAGTATGTTTTTGACACTGCAAAACGTCGTGCCGTAAAAGGAGGCTATAAAGGCAGAGATCGAAACTGCTACGAATTGAGTGGGAGTTTTAGTTATACAAGGCTAGATAAAGTCCTCCTAAAAGTTAGGTTGGTGTCTTGGCCTCTTGAAGAGCGAGAACTGAAAATGTATGGCCGTGCTCAAATAGATTAAGGAGTTAATCATTTGTTTCGACAGTTCGAACTCGGATTTCAAGAAACAACTTGAAAGTTGGTATGGTTTGCATATGATGTTACCATGTCATCAAGTTAGACATTAAGTGACTTAAGGAGTTTGAAGGTTACACACTTGTTCTTAGACAAGTGGGAGATTGAAGGATTTTATCCTCGATCAAGTGTAACAAACTAAATGTATATGGACAAATTATGTAGATAATATATTCAATAATATTAGGTGACCGCAACGTTTTGCTAGAAGCTAATTGCGGTTTGTTGGGCTAGTATAATTAGGCCAACTACTAATATATATTGGGTCCTATGAGGTCACACAATATGACAACCCTTGGATATTACCCAAATCCATTTGTGAAATGGGTTGGGCGGTTTTTATGATGGGTGGGAAGAGTTGTAACTCATGAGTTTATTAGGCTCATAATGTTTGACATTATGAGGCAAAATAAAGCCTCATGAAACACCTCTTTGTAACCACCTTATATGATGATATGGGGGTTATAAAGGTGTGGTATTTTATTACATCATCTTGTGAGGAGAAAAACTGATTTTCTTCTTACTCTTCTTTCCCCTCATTCGGTTATTACACACCTCAAAAGCAAGGGAGTTCTTCTCTCTTACGTACTAGCATACGTGGTGATCCAAAGGTTGTTCGTGGACCAAAACTAGAGGAACGACGTTTGACGTTCTAAAGGATCTCCACTAGAAGGCTCGGGGTGTAAGAGGAATTCACGCATCAAGAGGTATATTCTATACTCTTAGTAGATTCATGTTGATTTATGCAAAGATCTTGGTGTTAGATGTTTGAGTATGTGATACTTGTTTTCCGCATTAAGCATCTAAATTCTTACAATGTGTTCAAGAGGGAGTCGGCGAATAGGATTCTGGGTACATATATTCCGCAAGTGCAGAAGAGAGAAGATGAAATTGTTTGGAATGGGAATGGGAGGGGAACAATCAATGTTAAAGAGGCATATGCGTTGCTAATGGGAAGTAATAAGGAAAAAGGAAGGGAGTGGAGTAAAGGCTACAGTTGGAATAGATTTTGGGCCATGCCGGTTAGACCCAAATGGAAAGTTTTTTTGTGGAGACTGTTTCATAAAGCGCTGGCTCTAAATCCTAATTTGGAGAAAAGAGGGATCGCAACGTCTCAACAATGCTATTTCTGTCACCAGGGAGTTGAAAGTGAAGAGCATTTGTTCGGGGACTTTAATATTGTTTCAAGAGTTTGGATGGGCTCATGGTTAGGCATTCAGACACAGGGTTCTAGTTACATTCCTTTAAAGGAGTGGGTTATTAATTTCTTAAACAAGTTCTGGAAGGAGGATGGCAAAGAGAGTGAACGTGGTTTATGGTTGTACGCAACACTTTGGGCAATTTGGATTCATCGTAATGAAGTTTTGTTTCGAGATATAAAACCGAATCCGCATGAGATTCCGCGTATGGCAGAAGAGTTTGTTGCAAAAGAGAGAGAGAGACTGAAAGGTTTGAGGAGGAGCACGAGGGTGACTATTCAAATGATAATGAACATATAGAAGAAAGGAAGTTTAAGTATGGTATTTGTGGATAGAGAGTTCGTGAAATTGTGGTTGATGGAGCATGGAAAAGGATGAAATGGAGAAATGTATCAAGAGCAGGTATTGGATGGATAGCAAGGATTGATATGGCTGAAATCTTCAGAGGAAATTGTGCGATCAAAGCAAACTCAACATTGCAGTGTGAAGGGTTAGTTGTGTTAAGAGCACTAGAGGAAGCACTAGATAGAAGAGAAATGAGCGTTAGGATTCTAACGGATTCGGAAGTATTAGTTCAAGCACTGATTAATGAGTCTTTTCCTGGTCATATTGTTAGTATTTGTCGTGATATTTATGAGTCATGGAAGAAGTTTGGTTATTGTGAAATTAGTAAAGTAGATAGGCAAATAGTTAGGGGTAGTCATGATCTAGCTGTTAAAGCTAGGCATGGTGTGGTTATTTGAGTTTTCTTTGTGTTGTTTGTACTTGTTACCAAAAAAAAAAAATGGACTTTGTTATTTTCCGCCCTATTTTTTTTTTACTTTCGCTCGTACTTTAATACACTTTTATACGTGTTTCCGTATCTTCTCATTTACTCTCTTACTCTCTCTCTCTCTCTCTTTCCCCCTTTCCCTCTTTTTTTCAACTATTGTGCCTTCACCCAACTACGACCACCTAAGATTGTCGGTACTGGCCACCCCTCTGAAAATCTTGAGGACTTTGCCAAAAGTAAAACCACATACCATTCAAGAAAAATAAAAATTTAATGTTGGGGCAAAAAATTCATTCTTCCCTTTTTTGTTCCCCCCCATTCATGGACATTCAAGGTAAGGAATAATAAAAAAAACATAAACAATCAACTTAAAATGATGGAAAATATTGAAATCAGTCATACTAAAATAAGTCTTGCCGAAAAATCAAAATTTGGACAGAAAAAACGGTTAGGCGTCTACCAAAGACGATTATCATGAACTTTTGAGCCTATGGTGGAGCTTCTATAATAGGAGCTTGTATATGTTGTGGGGAATATCTTCGAGATTCCAATGAGATTCACATTTTCAGGAGAATTCAAATTCTAATTATCTAGTAAATTCTAGTCCAAATTTGTTTTAAAAATGTTGCTTTTCCAGTAAACCTTTTACTTCCAAAGTTCCAACTAAGGGTGGTCCTAATATAATCCGGCGATTAGTATGATTTCAACAAGTGGGGATCAAAGTCAGGTGCTTGAGGTTCTTTAATGGTGGATAGATGTGAGGGCAAAGGGAAGATGAATCATGATAGATGTTCGGCATATGGGGTCATATGGGGCTCAATGTGTGTGTATGGTGTGGAGATGAGGTTGCGTGAAGCTAGTTCGTCGTCAAACAACTCATTTGCAGGCCCGCCCGATCGACTCGAGTAGTGCCGCCCGATTGGGCGGGGTCGATCGTCTTGGCAGAGGCTGGATGCAAGGGAGCCCGATGGAATCGGGCGGGAGTACCGATCTACCGGGCGTACGACCGGGCGAAGGTCGCTCGATCGGGCCCGAGAGCAGAACTTGTTTGGCAATATTGGCCTGGATGTCGCCCGACCCGATCGGGCGGAGGTTAATTTCACGCGAATGGCGGTTTTCCGAGTTAAGTTATAATTAGGTTTAAACTAATGCGATAATTAGACTATTATTCATCATTATTCACAGATTCAAGAGAGGAAAAGCTAGAGAGAGATCTTGGAGAGCTTTTGTATCCTTCTTTTGAACATTCATCGATTCCTAGTGCATATTTGTGGTTTTTCTCCCAGTTCTTGGGTTTCCACGTTAAAAGTTTTCTTGTGTCTTTTATTGCTTTCTTTCTTTCGTTGTTCTAGTATTGTTTGCTATTACTTGCTAGATTGCTATTCAATAGGACCTACAAGTGGTATCAAGAGCCAGGTCGGATTATTGTCTAGATCTAGAAGTGATTAACAATGGAGGATACGAAGATCAGAATTGAGAAGTTTGATGGCACCGATTTTGGATATTGGAAGATGCAAATTGAAGACTTCCTATATCAGAAGAATCTGTATCAACCCTTGTCTGAGACGAAGCCTGCAGACATTGATGAGGCAAAGTGGAAGGTACTCGATAGGCAAGCACTAGCGGTGGTGCGTTTGACATTGGCTCGGACTGTGGCCTTCAATGTCAAGGATATCAAAACAACGGCGGGATTAATCAAAGCTCTGTCAGATATGTATGAAAAGCCCTCGGCTATGAATAAGGTATATCTGATGCGCCGTTTATTTGATTTAGGGATGAATAATGGTAGTTCTGCTGCTAAACATATCAATGAATTTAATTCGATAATAAGCCAGTTATCTTCGGTAAATTTTGTGTTTGATGATGAAGTGAAAGCCTTAATTTTGTTGTCCTCCTTACCTGTTGCTTGGGAAACTGTAGTAACTGCTGTTAGTAATTCTTCTGGTAAAGAAAAATTGGTGTATGATGTTGTCCGTGATCTGATTTTGAGTGAGAGTATTCGAAGGAAGGAGAGTGGAGAATCATCTTGAGCATACAGTGCTGAGGGTAGTGGGAGGGGAAAACAAAAGGGAAAAGGAATGAACTTTCAGGGTAGATCAAAGTCTAGGGGCCGGAGTAAGTCAAAAGGCAGGACTAGTATTACTTGTTGGAATTGTGGTGAGAAGGGTCATCCAAAGAGGGAGTGTCCACATCCCAAGAAGAAGGGTGGAAATTCTGACCATAATGATAAACAGGAGGATAGTGATAACTCATCGATTTATTCTGCATCAAATAAGATTGAGGATGCTTTGGTCCTAAGTGTTGATAGTCCCATAGAGTCGTGGATCCTAGATTCGGGGGCATCGTTTCACTCTTCACCTATGAGGGAGCTGTTTCATGACTTCAAAGCAAAGAAGTTGGGTAAGGTCTATCTTGCTGATGACAAGACCTTGGATATCATGGGGAAGGGAGACGTGATTGTCAGGACTACGAACGGGGGAACTTTAAAACTGCATGATGTTAGGTACATTCCAGGCCTAGCAAAGAATCTGATTTCTGTGAGTTAACTGGACTCACGTGGCTATAAGACTGTGTTATGTGAGGGGAAGTGGAAAATTTCCAAAGGTTCCATGATATTGGCTAGAGGTACTAAGATGGGAACACTATACACTATTGCATGGTGTACAGGCATGGTTGCTGCAGCTACAGTGGATGAGACTAAGTTATGGCATACTAGACTTGGTCACATGAGTGAGAAAGGGATGAAGATTTTAGCTTCAAGTGGCAAATTGTCAGGGTTGAAATCAGTTGACGTGGAATTTTGTGAGAGTTGTGTCTATGGCAAGCAGAAAAAGGTGACTTTCACAAAAGCCAAGAAAGAGTTGAAAACTGAGAAGCTAGAGTTGGTGCACACTTATTTGTGGGGGCCTTCCCCAGTCAGATCCCTTGGAGACTCACGTTACTTTGTTACTTTCATTGATGACTACAGCAGGAAGGTATGGGTCTATTTCATGAGGAGGAAATCTGAGCTTCATGAGACCTTCAAGAAGTGGAAGGCTGAGGTAGAGAATCAGACTGAAAAGAAAATTAAGTGCATTAAGTCTGATAATGGAGGTGAGTATGAATTGGCAGAGTACACAAAACTCTGTGAGGATAATGGCATCATTCTGAAGAGGACTGTTCCAGGGAAACCTCGACAGAATGGAGTCGCAGAGAGGATGAACAGGACACTGACTGAGAGGGCTAGAAGTATGAGGTTGCATGCAGGGCCCTAAAACATTCTAGATAGATTCAGCTAGTACAACAGCTTAATTAATCAACAGGGGACCATCAGTTCCATTGGAGTTCAAGCTACCAGAGGAGGTTTGGAGTGGGAAGGAGGTAAATCTTTATTTTATGAAATTATTTGGTTGTGTTGCTTATGTTCAATTTGAGAAACGCGACAAGTTAGACCCAAAGGCCGTTAAATGTTATTTTATTGGGTATGGTTCTGAGAAGTATGGGTATCGGTGTTGGGAACCTAAAAGTAGGAAGATTTTGAGACACTGTGATGTCACTTTTGATGAGACTAAGGTGTACAAGGATGTTTATGGTGATAAATCTGAGATTACTGAGCCAGTGGGAGTTCAGGAGGAGGAGTTTGTGGAGACTGAAGGCATTGATGGAAGAAATGTCATTGTTCCAGAACGGGTTGAGCAACATGGAGATGAGGCTCATACTCCTGCAGTGTCTGATTTAGATGAGTCAGATAACTCACAGCAAGGTAATTCAGATGGTGCTACTGTCACACCACCAAGAGGCTCTAGTTCTAGTTTAAGGAGAATAGTCTCTCAAGTCGACTTGAGAAAATCCGCAAGAGTGTCAAAGCACCTAATCGATATTCCCCTTCTATGTTTTATTTGCTACTAACTGATGCAGGTGAACCAGAATCATATAAAGAAGCAATAAGTTCGACTGACTCATCTAAGTGGGAGTTAGCCATGAAAGATGAGATGCAGTCCCTGGAAAAGAATCAGACATGGGAGTTGTCTGCATTGCCTGCAGGAATGAGAGCACTTAGCAACAAGTGGATCTTCATATTGAAGAAAGAGCCTGATGGAAGTGTCAGGTATAAGGCGAGATTAGTAGTAAAGGGGTTCCTACAACAGGAGGGCATTGACTACAAAGAGATATTTGCTCCTGTTGTGAAGTTGACTACTATACGTATCTTGTTGGCTATTGTTGCTGCTGAAAATCTGGTCTTAGAACAGATGGATGTTAAGACAGCGTTTCTACATGGTGATCTGGATGAGGAGATCTGCATGAAGCAACCGGATGGCTTTAAAGTTCGGGGAAATGAGAATTTGGTGTGCAATCTCAAGAGGAGCTTATATGGATTGAAGCAGGCTCCGAGACAGTGGTACATAAAGTTTGACACTTTCATGTGTAGCAGCGGGTTCAAGAGAGCTGATAGCGATCATTGTTGCTATTTTCAGAGGTATGTAAATGACTATGTTTACTTACTTTTGTATGTTGATGATATGCTGATTGCTGGTACGAGCATGAAGGTGATATATAGTGTGAAGGGAAAACCGTCACAGAAATTTGAGATGAAGGATTTGGGTGAATCTACACAAATCTTAGGTATGAGGATTTTCAGGGGCAAGTCTACTGGCATGTTGAAGCTGTCTCAGGAAGATTACATTCTAAAGGTACTTAAGAGGTTTAATGTGGGAGATGCAAAACCCAGAAATTCGCCGCTTCCTAGCGACCTCAAATTGACAAGGGAGCACTCACCAACTACAGAAGAAGAAAAGGAGCGGATGGCCACTGTTCCCTATGCTTCGGCGGTTGGTAGCTTAATGTATGCCATGGTTTGCACATGGCCATACATTGCTTTTGCAGTGGGAGTTGTGAGTAGATTTGTTTCTAATCCAGATGAGAAACATTGGGATGCTGTGAAGTGGTTACTAAGGTACTTGAAAGGCACTTCAAGTATGGGGCTTTGTTTTTGGAAGAAAGGAGTGAAGCTTGAGGGTTATGTTGCTGCTGATCTCAGTGGAGATATCGATACTAGCAAAAGCACGTCTGGATATGTCTCTACTGTTGGTTGTACTGCAGTGAGCTGGATGTCCAAGTTACAGAAGTGTATCTTTCTGTCTACTACAGAGTCTGAGTATGTGGCTATGTCTGAGGCAAGTAAGGAGATGGAATGGCTTATTGGTTTTCTTGAAGAGATGGGCAAACAGGAGAAAGTGGTACTTTACAGTGATAGTCAAAGTGCAGTGCATTTGGCTAAGAATCATATGTATCATTGTAGGACTAAGCACATTCGTCGGCGCTTTCACTACATCAGAAGTTTAGTGGAAGAGGATGTGTTGTGTCTGGAGAAAGTGTTGGGTGCTAAGAACCCAGCGGATATGCTCACTAAGAGTGTGAGTTGTGACAAACTAAGGTTGTGCCGAACCTTAGTTAGCCTTCGGTAATTGTTGATGAAGGTGGTGCTTTAGGAATTGAGATGGATGAAAAGATGGTGATAGTATAAGGTATTCTTCACTTACACCTATCTCCAAGTGGGAAATAGTTGGGCATATGGGGTCATATGGGGCTCAATGTGTGTGTATGGTGTGGAGATGAGGTTGCATGAAGCTAGTTCATCGCCAAACAACTCATTTGCAGGCCCGCCCGATCGAGTCGGGCAGTGCCGCCCGATCGTCTTGGCAGAGGCTGGATGCAAGGGCGCCCGATGGAATCGGGCGGGAGTATCGATCTACCGGGTGTACGACAGGGCGAAGGTCACCCGATCGGGCCCGAGAGCAGAACTTGTTTGGCAATATTGGCCGCCCGACCCGATCGGGCGGAGGTTAATTTCACGCGCAGGGGCGATTTCCAGAGTTAAGTTATAATTAGGTTTAACCTAATGCGATAATTAGACTATTATTCATCATTATTCACATATTCAAGAGAGGAAAAGCTAGAGAGAGATCTTGGAGAGCTTTTGTAACCTTCTTTTGAACATTCATCGATTCCTAGTGCATATTCGTGGTTTTTCTCCCAGTTCTTGGGTTTCCACGTTAAAAATTTTCTTGTGTCTTTTATTGCTTTCGTTCTTTCGTTGTTCTAGTATTGTTTGCTATTACTTGCTAGATTGTTATTCAATAGGACCTACAATAGGGTATTGGGGAAAAGAGCAGAAAGGGAGAAGAGACTAAGAGAGAGTAAGGGTGTATGAGTGAGAGAGGGGAAGGCTTAAGGAATGAAATGGGCTATAGGACTCTACGTATAATGCTACTTATTAGGGCACTACTAGGAAAATTTAGGGCAGGATTTAGTCATCTACTTTTTTAATTGTACCACGCTAGAAAGCGTGGACATGTCGCTAATATAATAAGGCATGTGACATATTGGATGTCCAACACATTTTGGTTATAAAAACATGTAACACGCAACACTTGTATTGCACACTTAGATGTACTTATCTCTAGGTACACCTAGTCAAGTGAACAAAAATAAATTGACAATGAGCAAAATTACATTTGAGTTGTATGAAATGAGCAAAAACCGCTTTCAAATGAGCAAATAACTTTAAACTTAATGATATGACTTTTAAAATGAGAAGAAATGGCTGTGGATATAAGTGTACACATCTCTACTTACACTTCGGCGACCTTATAAATTGCGATAAATACATGCGCTATCGGTACCCTTTATGCTTGAAAAGCATGTATCATTTGCCAAATTAATTTTGTATTGCATCTATTTACTATTAGAAGTTAAAAATTAAAGCGATTTTACCAAGGGTATGTTCTTCACCTTATAGAATAAGTTTCACGTCTAATCAGGTTCAATCAGGTATACACATAAGGTTTCATATAAGTTAAACAGGTCTAATAATTAAGTTCAATTTTGATAAGTTCAGATGAAGAGAATGCATTTCAAATTACCACTATCCTCTTCATCTTAAGCAACCTTCATCGCTCTAACACTAGCAAACTCATTATTGAGCTATTCCTAATTGGAAACGTCTCAATTTTTTTTGTTCAAAACATGTACAAATGCATATGTAATTAATTCTATATGTTGTATATCAAATAACAAATGTTGCATATAAAAACTCACCATCTTAATTATATAATTGATACAGTGATATGAAATATAATTTCTATGTGCAACTTTTATGATTCTATATACAAGATTTTATGGATTAATATATAACAAGCATTTGTTGTGCAAGTTTGTCAATGCACTTATTCAAACTTAAGTATCTTTCATAACATATTACGTCCTCCGTATTTAAATGTAACACAAAGAATGCAACAATTTGAAACTTACTTCGAATTATCGAAATCTGAGTTTGGGGGTTCGAATTTTGTTAGTTTGGGGGTCGAAATCTGCATTTGGGGTTCTAGATTTGGCGTTTTGGTTTGAAATTTCTGGATTTTTGGTCGAAGAGAGAGAAGACGGTGGTGGGTGGTAGTTGGTGCTGAGTGGGTGGTGTGTTGTTGGTGGTGGTTTTTGTGAAGGCGATGAGTGGTGGTGAAAGCGGTGGTTGGTGGGGTGGACGCTGGTGACGGTGGTGGTTGGTGTGGTTGTCGGTGGTGAAGGTGGTGGTTGGTGCGGTGGTCGGTGATGAAAAGTGGGGTTTGATTATTTAATATTCTCTCTCCTCCTTTTCATCTAATACATCTCCTAATCTTCACTTACCAAATTCTCTATAGGAGTCCGTGCCCACTAAAAATGTTGCAATAATTTCGTTACGGAGGAAGTAGTAAATATGATAATGATTGAATATTAATAAAATACTCATTGAAATGAATAAAAAAAGACCCCACATGTAGAAATGGCAATGGGTCGGGTCCACCTGGACCCATTCCCGTTTATATTTTACAGACCCAGACCCGCCTCAGACATGTTGTTCTAGATTTTTCATACCCAGACCCAGATTCGCTGGATCTAGCGGGTCCACAGGTCCTAAATGGGTCCTTCTTAGTTTTAAGTTTTCATCACATTTTTGAATCTATGTAATTAATTTTTTTTCGCCCTAATATATATAGGTTCTGCATTCACGGGTAAAACATTATCAAAACAAAATTTAAAAAATTAACTCATAAAATCTTTAAATATTACAACTTACAAAGTTACAAGTCTTAGATGGAGTCACAACAGTAACGAGTTTACAAAATCACAACTCATAAAACCTTAGAGTTTAGTTTTTTTTAATATGTAAATGGGTATGCGGATCAGGTCTGGACCGGGTCTAGCATATGTGGACCCATAACCGGACCTGATCCATGCTCTTCAGGTCCCAGGCCGATCCGGACCCGTTGGGTCTAAAAAGTCTGGACCCATACCCTTATAAATGGGTTGGGTCCTATCGAGTCTGGGTCGGGTGTAGGAGCCATTGCCATCTCTACCCACACGACTATATTTTTTTTCTTATATATTCAGAAGAATTTAAAAGATTTTCTCTAATTGTGAATAATATCAAAATTCTAAGTGTGAAAGATAAAAAAATACAGTATAGAGGGAGTATATAACTTTTAATAGTTTTGAAAAAAATTTGTTGGAAAACACTCGGGATTAGGAATTTCTCCTTATTAGACCGTATTCTAGTTTAGGAGTGTGCAGTTTTGGACCAGGTTCGGTATTCGGACCGGAGCGGGATGGTACCCGATCTATAAAAATTTATGATTCCGAGTTTCCGGTCCAAACTGGTGGATTAGAATATTTGTTCTTTTAGTAAAATAAAATTTTATTATGGGTTAAAAAAGTTTAATGTTAGAAAGTTAGAAAACTAAAGCCTACTTTTTATTGCCTTTAGGATTATTGCTTTTAGAATTATTAAATTTTTATGTATTGAATTTATAAATATGTTCAAATCTAAGTAAAAAAGGAAAAGAAATATAAATTCCAGTCCAAAACCGGATCGGGCAGGAAAAATTCCGGTACGGACCGGAATATTCCGGTTCAACTCCGGTCCACATAATCTCAAGATTTAGATCCACCGGTCTAACCGGTTCCGATCCAGTTCGGTCCTGGACCGGTGCACACCCCTACCTATCAACCATAGTCAATTTTGCGGCCTTTTATAGAAGTACTCCCTCTGTGTTTTTTTATCTTACTCACTTGAAATCTTGACACTATTCATACTTGGAGATAATCTTCTCAATTTTTTTCAATTTATAAGCAAAAATATAGTCATGTGGGGTCTTATTTGATTCGTCTCAATTAGTACTTTATTAATATTCAATCATTATATTTTTTACTAATATATAATAATGAAAGATATTTAAGTTCAAATATGAGCATTGGGAGACGCGCATAAAAAAGTGAGAATGATCAAAAAACAGAGGGAGTTTATGTGCCTCTGATAACATCATTTGCCCTCTGGTCATATTCTTTATAAAATTCTTCACCTCATCACAGTGAGAATTTTATCAATTGATTACTAGAAGAATTAAGCTAAGATGCTGAAAATTCAGAAAGACAGAGTAAGTGGAGAAAAGGAAAAGAGAGTAAATTCTAGAAGTACTATTGTCATTAAATTAAATGATTAATTGATTAGAATGATCAATTAGCTACATCTTAATCTTATACTTTCTCCGTTTCTAGATGCTAAGTGTTACGTTGAGTAAATTGACACTATTTATTAACATAACTTTGACTTTATTTTCTCGCTACTATATAGAGAAAAATATAGTAAAGTGGGATATTGCTATATACATCTCAATGTATACTTTTAAAATTTCAACTTTTTATAATTTTTACTTATGCGCAATTAAATATATTAATTATCAAAGAAGCGTATTAGTACGTGAAAAAGTGACTATTTATTTCAAGAAAGGAAAAAATGTTATAAAGCATAACAAACTCCCTAGAACTAGAATTCGTTTCTTTTCTATAAGAAACTAGCTACTACCCTTTTGTTGAGGTGGTTAGGCTGTTGTTGGCTGAGCGACTCAACTAGTCAACTAGGTGCATATCAACACCCCCTTCAAGCTAATGGATCATGGATGAATGCCATGCATTTCAAGCTTGGAAAAAAGATTGAAGGGAAGGTAAGGCTTTAATAAACGCTCATGCTAGCTATTCTTAAGTAGGCATATCACATATGTGTAGCTCAATGAGACCTTCAATGATTTTATCATTTGTAAAATGAAAGTCCAATTCGATTTGCTTAATACGAATTCTTCGGTCTATATATATATAACACTTTGATTCTCGCAATTTAGTGTCGCATGCTCCAGATTTGTCACATCCAAGTCTTGCAAAAACCTAACAAGCCAAGTTATCTTTGATGCAATAATGGCTGGCATTGCCCTATACTCAACTTTTCCTAATGATTTGGAGATGGGAGTTTTTTTATTGAATTTTCAATGAACAGGTTATCTCCCAAACAATAATACATATCCATGACTGACCTTGTATGATCTATACATTGATAGGTGTAGTTTATTTGTTGGTTTTGTCTCTTATACAGGTGAGTCGTTATTAGTCTCTTTTAATGGACATCATTTTTTGTTATGTATATCTAATAAACACACAGGTGAATTAAGTGAAAAATCTAGTATGGTCCATCTTTGAAACACAATTCATGGTATCGATCAAATAGTAAATGGCTGAGAAAGAACAATTCTGTTACAATACTACTTTAATAATAGATATTCAAAAACATCAAAGTAAGACGATATTATTTACCGATAAAAAGAGAATATAATTTCGATTTTGCAACAGAATCAAACATATTTATCACTTCGTCCGATCCATCAAGGGGATAATTCATGGCTTTGCGGCTTTGCCTATGTAACATTACAATTTTTTTAATGAAAACCAGCATGATAAAGTCACTATTGAGACTTGAGAGTAGTGGATAAAAGATGAACATCGCTACTCATTTTATTTATATAGAAAAAATTGCTATTCATTGTAGCGACTTACAACTTATATCCGCTACTGCGAGCAGAGATTTTGTGCTAAACCCAGAGAAAAAAAAATGCAAAATTCCGTTCGAGCCTATGTATACAGTAGATTGGTAAATATGCTTGACTCTGACACAAAATGGAAAATTGGTTTTGTTTTAACATTATTCAAGAAAAAGATACTACTCCCTCTGTTTCTTTTTATTTTACTCATTTTACTTTAGGGGAGAACTAATGAGGAAGTACAAAAGTATGAGAGAGTAACTGAAAAGGTAGATAGAGATATACCATGAATTTTCTAACTTTTGAAAATGAGAGATAACTAGGTTGGTTAGAGCTTCCCTCCCGATTCCAGGTGATCCTGGGATCGATTCTCATCCCCGCCCTTATGGCTCATTCGCACCAAAAAAAAAAGGTGGAGAGAGAAATTGAAAAGTGAGAGAGAGAAACTAAAAAGTAGGTTAAAATATTAAAAAGTGGATGACATGGGTAGAAAAAGAAGAGAAAGTAGATGAGAATTGTTACCAAGAATAGAAAAAGCAATAGTATATAAATTAAAAGACATAGGCCCTGTTTGCCAATTAGCGGATAGCTGTTAGATGATTGTATTAGTTGATTTGATTAGCTGATTGTATTAGCTGTTTGTATAAAAGTGTTTGGTAAGTAGCTGATAGCTGATTGCTACATAATTGTGTAAAATGACCAATAAGGATATGTGCATAATCTATTATTGTACTTTTCATTATTTATTAATGTAATTTTCAACAATTTTAGGACATAAATATAATTGATCCATTCATTCCCAAACCTCTAATGTCATAAAGCTCATCCTCCAACTTTTTCAAAAAGAGTTTTTTGGACTCAATAAGCTAATTGAAAACTCTCTTTACCAAATACTCAAATGAGGGGATTGACTAGTCTTTACCATTATTTACCATTTTTTTTTCCCGGTTTTAGTTATCCATTATACCCATTCTTTTTTTTTTTACAGGAAATTGTTGTGATTTTATTCATTCATCAAAGAAATATCCTCCATTACAAGAGAGAGAACCTCTAAAGGTACCTCTTCCATCCAAACTCTCACCTCATCAAAAGTAATACTCAGCTTTGCAAGGGCATGAGCAACACTATTTCCTTGTCTTTTTACATGTAAGAAATGAATAGAGCTACACTGACCTGAAATCATAAGAATGTCCCTAACAACAACACCAAAAGCAGAGCTCTCACATTTAGTTTTTCAAGTGATAAAATAATTTGATGCAATTTGTCTCCAAGATCACATTCCTCAGACCAGCTTCCACCGCAATAAGTAAACCATGCCTAGCTGCCATAGCTTCTGCAATGTCTACATCATAGCTGCCCTGATGTTGCTTGCAAGATGCTGCCATAATCTCCCCCACATGGTATCTCATTACAGCCCCAAAACCCAGCCTGTCATCTTCAAAAGTTGTTGCATCTACATTTATTTTGTAAATCCCATCAGGTGGTACTTGCCATTTACTCACACAGGGACCCAAAATGGTTTCATTAGCTTTGTCAAATTCCCCCAGCAAACCCAAAGCCTTGTGAGAACATCTATAATTTCAGTCCTCTTTCCTTCAAACACCCAGAGATTTCTTTTGAGCCAAAGGCCCCATATAATGCTCGAAAAAATATTCCACCACTCCTCCTCCTTATACTTCGTCATCAGATCATAACACCATTCCATAAGACTTCTACATTTCACCTCCTTTTCTTGGATTCTAAGGGGAGAAATATACCACGTCTTACTTGCGTCTTCACACCTCACAAGCATATGCATGATTGTTTCTTCCTCAACCCCACAAACTGGGCATATATCTTCCTCCACCATCCCTCTACGCTTCAGATTACATCTCACAGGCAACCCATTATGGAGAGCTTTCCACCCAAAATTTTTTATTTTTGGTGGCACCTTAGCTTTCCATAAATTATCCCACACTCTCGAAATCATCACAGTGTTTGAAGAGCCAATTTCTTCTTTTTTCTCCTCCAAACCAACATAGTATGCGCTCTTCACACTATAATTGCCATCCTTTGAAAAGTGTCATGTCCAATCATCCCCAACATCATATAATGAGACAGGAATTTTCGTAATAGCATGAACCTCCCAAGGAGTAAACAGGTTGCCCAGCAGCTCTTTATTCCATCTACCATCAGCAATAAGGTCACTCACCACCTTAGGTCCATCATCTTTATCTACTGCATTAGATAACACTTTGTAATTCGGCAAACTTGTAACCCATGGGTCCGCCCATATGTCAATCGTTTTTCCACTCCCCACAATTTTTCGGGCCCCTTTCTTCATTAAATCTCTTGCAGACACAATAGAACGTCAAGTATAGCTGGAATTTTCACATTCACTGCCATGAGGTCTGTCTTAGGAAAATACTTCCCTTTTAGAACCTTGGTCATAAGAGAATCCGGGTTAGTGAGGATACGCCATGCCTGCTTAGCCAACAATGCCTTATTAAACACCTGTAAGTCACGCAAACCAAGACCCCCCTTTTTCTTAGGTTGGTACAGTTTATCCCAAGAAACCCATGCCAACTTCCGTTCTTCACCTTTTTGACCCCAAAAGAAGCTCCGGAACATTTTTTCAATCTCTTTAAGAAGCTGAACCGGGAGAGAGAAACATTGCATTGCAAAAGTTGGAATTGCTTGAACAACAGATTTTATTAAAATTTCCCTCCCTGCCTGTGAAAGATATTTTTCTTTCCACCCTTTAAGTTTCTTCCTGATACGATCTTGAATAGTTTGGAAAATTCGTTTTTTTGAGCTTCCTACGTAAGTAGGGAGCCCAAGGTATTTGTCGTGTTCTTCAATAGCATTAAAAGTTAACTTCATCTGAAGCATATCTTTCTGTTCTGGCTCGATATTTCAGCTAAAAGACACCTCGGATTTGTCCATATTCAGTTTCTGACCGGAAGCTAACTCATAGTTTGCAATAATTTCCTTCACATTCTCCAATTCTTCTTCCGTAGCTCTGATAAACAACAGACTGTCATATGCAAAAAAAAGATGAGTAATTGGATCAACTCTCCTCCCCACTTTGACACCATGGATGACTTTTTTCCTCTCCGCATCTCTCAAGAGAGCAGACAAACCTTCAGCACACAGGATAAACAGAAAAGGAGATAAAGGGTCCCCTTGTCTGAGGCCCCTACTTGTCTTGAATTCCCAGGATGGTTGGCCATTTACTAAAATTGAAAAAGAAGCAGAGGAGACACACTTCATAATCAATTTAATAAACACATCCGGAAAACCCAATTTTTCCATTATTTGTTCAAGAAAATTCCATTCTACCCTGTCGTACGCTTTGCTCATATCCAATTTTAGACCCAAGTAACCCATTTTTCCTTTCTTTTTCTTTCTCAAGTAATGGAAACATTCATAGGCAACCAAGATGTTATCAGTAATAAGCCTTCATGGAACAAAACCACTATGAGATTCATGAATAACAAAGGGAAGAACTTTTTTAACCTGTTTGCCAGTACCTTCGCCACAATCTTGTACAGTACATTGCATAAGCTGATGGGTCTGAAATGTGATCCTCTTCATCATATTCGTTCCCAGCTGCATCTTTTATAACATCAATCTGATTTCTCGCCATTCTTTGCTTTGCTTTCGCATGAAAAAATTTAGAATTTTTATCCATGTTGTAGCCAACATTGTCGGCTTCTTTGTTTCCAATAGATTTCTTCACGAGCCTCCAACTCATCCATTCTACTATCAATTGCACGCATCTCCGCAAGAACTTCATCTGTTTGATCTACTTCCATCAATTTTTCCATCCTTGACTTACACTCTCTCATCTCTCTTGCAAAATTGTCGAATTTCTCTCTACTCCAGCTCCTCAATGTATTTGTTGTAGCAGCGAGCTTTAAACTTATATCACCCTCTTTGCTCCACCCTTCAATGATCTTTCCCTGGCACGCCTCATGTCGAGTCCACATCTCCTCGAATCTATACATCTTTCTATTTCTACGATTAGGAGGTTTTAGATCCCCTTTATTCTTGCAAAGTAAGGGTGGTAGATGGCCAGACCGCCTCTTCTCCAGATGTGAGACAAAAGAGCCCGGAAAACAGTCTTTCCATGCTTCATTAACAACAAACCTGTCCAAATTCTCCTGAACATTTTTATCTCCCCCCAATTGTTTGACCATGCAAACATATAGCCAATAAATCCCAAATCCTACAAATTGCACCATCTCAAAGCTTCCCGGAACATGTTAGCTTCATTATCATCAAAAGCATTGCCTCCTTTCTTTTCTGTCGAGACCATCATCAAGTTAAAGTCTCCACCACATACCCATGGCCTCTCCTCATCATTCTTCAATTGTTCCAGTAGCAGGCCCGTTTTGTATTTGTGCTCATCCTCGGGGTGCCCGTAAATACCCGTGAATCTCCATTCTCCCACAGCATTATTCTCTACAACCACATCAATATGGTTTAGAGAAAAAGATTGGATGATAACATTAAACTCCTTCCATAGCAATGCTGAACCACCACTTCTTCGACGACCCTCACCACTACGCTCCACTACGAACATGTTCTCAAAACTCATTTTTGCTTCACCCTTTCCATCTCATGCTTCTTTAATCTAGTCTCCGATATGAATAGAGCTACATCTTAATCTTATACTTTCTCCGTTTCTAGATAAGTGTTACGTTGAGTAAATTGTCACTATTCATTAACATAACTTTGACTTTATTTTCTCGCTACTATATAGAGAAAAATATAGTAAAGTGGGATATTGCTATATACATCTCAATGTATACTTTTAAAATTTCAACTTTTTATAATTTTTACTTGTGCGCAATTAAATATATTAATCATCAAAGAAGCGTATTAGTACGTGAAAAAGTGACTATTTATTTCAAGAAAGGAAAAAATGTTCTAAAGCATAACAAACTCCCTAGAACTAGAACTCGTTTCTTTTCTATAAGAAACTAGCTAGCTACTACCTTTTTGTTGAGGTGGTTAGGCTGTTGTTGGTTGAGCGACTCAACTAGTCAACTAGGTGCATATCAACACCCCCTTCAAGCTAAGAAATGGATCATGGATGAATGCCATGCATTTCAAGCTTGGAAAAAAGAAAATTATTTTTTTATTGAAGGGAAGGTAAGGCTTTAATTAACGTCTCTGCTAGCTATTCTTAAGTAGGCATATATGTAGCTCAATGAGACCTTCAATGATTTTATCATTTGTATAATGGAAGTCCAATACGATTTGCTTGGCATGTTCATGAAAGATAAATTCGATCTGTCTATATATATAACACTTTGATTCTCGCAATTTAGTGTTGCATGCTCCAGATTTGTCACATCCAAGTCTTGCAAAAACCTAACAAGCCAAGTTATCTTTGATGCAATAATGGCTGGCATTGCCCTATACTCAACTTTTCCTAATGATTTGGAGATGGGAGTTTTTTTTATTGAATTTTCAATGAACAGGTTATCTCCCAAACAATAATACATATCCATGACTGACCTTGTATGATCTATACATTGATAGGTGTAGTTTATTTGTTGGTTTGTCTCTTATACATGTGAGTCGTTATTAGTTTCTTTTAATGGACATTATTTTTTTTATGTATATCTAATAAACACACTAGTGAATTAAGTGAAAAATCTAGTATGGTCCATCTTTGAAACACAATTCATGGTATCGATCAAATAGTAAAGGGCTGAGAAAGAACAATTCTTTTACAATACTATTTTAATAATAGATATTCAAAAACATCAAAGTAAGACGATATTATTTACCAATAAAAAGAGAATATAATTTCGATTTTGCAACAGAATCAAACATATTTATCACTTCGTCCATCTAGGCTTAGGCAAGGGGATAATTCATGGCTTTGCAGCTTTGCCTATGTAACATTACAATTTTTTTTAATGAAAACCAGCATGATAAAGTCACTATTGAGAGTAGTGGATAAAAGATGAAAATCGCTACTCATTTTATTTATATAGAAAAAATTGCTATTCATTGTAGCGACTTACGACTTATATCCGCTACTACGAGCAGAGATTTTGTGCTAAACCCAGAGAAAAAAAATGCAAAATTCCATTCGAGCCTATACAATAGATTGGTAAATATGCATGACTCTGACACAAAATGGAAAATTGGTTTTGTTTTAACATTATTCAAGAAAAAGATACTACTCCCTCTGTTTCTTTTTATTTTACAAATTTTACTTTGGGGAGAACTAATGAGGAAGTACAAAAGTATGAGGAGTAACTGAAAAGGTGGAGAGAGTTATTCCATGCTTTTTTTTTTTCTTTTGAGAGTGAGGGATAACTAGATTGGTTAGAGCTTCCCTCCCGATTCCAGGTGATCCTGGGATCGATTCTCATCCCCGCCCTTATGGCTCATTCGCACAAAAAAAAAGGTGGAGAGATAAATTGAAAAGTTAGAGAAAGAAACTAAAAATTAGGTTAAAATATTAAAAAGTGGATGACATGGGTAGAAAAAGAAGAGAAAGTAGATGAGAATTGTTACCAAGAATAGAAAAAGCAATAGTATAAAAATTAAAAGACATAGGCCATGTTTGCCAATTAGCGGATAGCTGTTAGCTGATTGTATTAGTTGATTTGACTAGCTGATTGTATTAGCTGTTTGTATAAAAGTGTTTGGTAAGTAGCTGATAGCTGATTGCTACATAATTGTGTAAAATGACCAATAAGGACATGTGC
Source organism: Beta lomatogona (assembly GCA_947646795.1). NCBI lineage: Eukaryota > Viridiplantae > Streptophyta > Magnoliopsida > Caryophyllales > Amaranthaceae > Beta > Beta lomatogona. The sequence continues at coordinate 21,797 of CANSNZ010000448.1, forward strand.
ATAGGGCTGTTCAGAGTGTGGTCTGGACCGCACCAAACCGCAACCCAAACCGTTTTTCCGCGATTTGGGTTGGTTTGCGGTTTCAAAATTGCGGTTTGGGTTATGATTTCAAGCAAACCGCGGTTTGGGTTGGGTTTTAATTTTTGTAAACCAAAACCGCACCATAAACCGCAATTTTATATGATTTTTTTTTTTTTTAAAAAATTATTTATTTTGATTTTTTTTAAATTCACTTGACAAGATGGCATACAAGTATACAACTAAAAAAAGAAGTTTGAGGTAAAGAACTTGGACACTTTTGATAAATTATTATTTATGTTTAATTATGAAGTCAGCTTCATATTTATTTGGACACTTTGTGTTTATTAACAATTTTTTTTTTACTCTTAAATTACAAAATAAATGTCGCAGAGTAAAAAATGGTTAAATCGCAAACCAAACCGCACAAAACCGTTTTGCGCGGTTCGGTTTGTGTTGGTTTAGGCAAAAGTGCGGTGCGGTTTGGGTTGGGAAAATGTCAAACCGTATATTTGCGGTTTGGGTTGAGTTACATCCCAAACCGCACCAACCCAATCCGCGAACACCCCTACATGTGCATAATCTATTGTTGTACTTTTTATTGTTTATTAATGTAATTTTCAACAATTTTAGGACATAAATATAATTGATCCATTCATTCCCAAATCTCTAATGTCATAAAACTCATCCCCCAACTTTTTCAAAAAGAGTTTTTTGAACTCAATAAGCTAATTGAAAACTCTATTTACCAAATACTCAAATGAGGGGATTAACTAGTCTTTACCATTATTTACCATTTTTTTCCCGGTTTTAGTTATCCATTATACCCATTCTTTCACCATTATCTAGTAACTACCTCATTATCCAATTATTCCAATATATCCATTTGCCCAACCCACCTGAACTTATATATAGAAAATTATAAGATTATTTCTTTCGATATTCCTCCAGATATTTGGTGGGTTAGACAGAAATTTTATCGAGTAAGATGGACCTGGAATTGCAAGGTACAATTTTGCCTCTAATTCGTGCCGAAATTCCTCCTATAATCAAATCGAGTAATACCCATATTGGCATCCTTAGAGTCCCATCAACTTTTGGGTAATTTTTTTTTCTGAAGCGATTTATATTTTTTTCATGTATTTATTTTTGTGGGATTTGATTTATTAATCTTTCTGGAGTTCGGAGTGCCAATTTATGGCGTTAATTAAGTTTGATTTTTACATGCTATCGCTCATATCCTTCCCTCTTTGTTTATGCATGGCTAAATTACCTATATCTTCACAAGTTTGAATCTAATTAATTATGAAATGAGTAAAATGCATTTAGTTTGATTATATTTTGGATATTATGCAAGGAATAATTAATTTTTCTCATATATATATTCTGGGTATTCTTTAATTTTTGGCGGGTCAGCAATAATTGATGTTTGCTTAATTTGACTAGCTTGTTCCCAGTTTTAATAAACCAAACAAACGTGAATGATATGAATTGCTTGATGAACGTAGCTACCTTTTTTTTTTTAATTAAATTGATGCTACTCTTAGATGTGATAATTAGGGAAAATAGTTAGATTAAAGGATAATAATGTTTCCTAATTGAATTTTTGGGGAGCTTTAATTGAATATTTCTATTGATGACAAGGCTGGTGTCATAATTAAGTTATGCTCGTCTAAGTGCTTGATTTGGGTGGAACCATGCCTATCTATGTCAGTAATTTCATGTGTGCTATCCTGGACAATAGTGATGAATCGCTAGTCGTGCTATTCGATCTTTTACAGTAATCTAATGTTAAGAGTCCTTGGCCTAAATATAGTTATAGTAGATATTGGGATGGGGACTTCTTATAGAGCAGTGAGAAAAACACTGCATAGTTCTTGAAGAGATTGAAATTGGCAGACACTTAACCAAGTGAGTAAGGATATTCTATTACAAGAGCTTCCTTATTTAGTTCGTTAGGTACCTACTGTTCGAGCTTCAAGACCTTCATATCTAGGTGCCACATTAGCCCAAACATGTGATGATTGTAAGTTGGATCGTGAAAGTGTTGCTTAGTGAATCATGGTCATATTTTGGAAATTGTAGATTCATTCATTAAGCACTGTATGTTCCTGCTTTTCTCTTTGTATCGGGGATTGGTAATTTGTGTTTTCTTTAACCCTGAACATAGATTGCTGAAGTTACTGAACAAGTTTTAAAATATGGGCTTTTAATGTTCTCTTCCTTCATTTCAGCGATGAATACTATTGGAGATTTCATATCCGTGTCTATATGATTTTTAAATGTCATCCATTTCCTTTCAGAGAAAGCTTTTCTAATTCATGTTCAAGATGGAAATCACTAGAAGTACATTGCAACAATGGTCAGAGTACACAGGAATCTGCTGCGTCAACTAGTGACAGTCAGAGGCTACCTGAGCTTTCTTTCAACAGGTTGCAGCCTAGTGACAATGAGTGTGACGGATTGCAAAGGCGTCTTTTTGGTCGGTTTCTTGCTCGTGAAGCTGTTCTTGATGAAGAATACTGGGTTTGTTTTGCTCTTGGTATATTGATGTTCCCCCCTAGAAGTATTATGAACTGGGGTACTGAGCCTTATTTCTATATGTATTCTTTTCTCTGATATGTGGCAGACAGCGGCATGGTTGCGGGCAGAAGCGCATTGGGAATCTGTATCATACGTGCGGTTAGTTTCTATCTCAATTCTGAACCTTGTGGACTGTTGTATTGTTTTCTTTGTGACACATAGATGGTAAGTATTTGGCGGAATCTCCGTAATGTTACCTCTCTCTCCTATTATGTTGCCAAATTGCTACTCGTCTCTTTGCCTTTTGAACTGTTTTTTTTTTGTCACAGACTTGTTCTATTATTGTTCTTTCAGGCACATTGATGCATTTAAAAGGAAGTATGCCGAACAGGTGAGTTAATGTAGGGAATAATAGTATTGACATAACCAAGTGTAACAAAGGAACTGAATTCAGGAAAAATTTTGAACTATTGGGATGGGAATTAGCAGAATTCAGACCACTATTTTTTTCAATCCCTCTGAAGTGCGGGTCATTGTGGGGGATTGGAAGTGGCTTTAAGCTGCATACATTCATTTTTATTTTGTTGGAGTGAATTACTGTTTTTCTAGTTACTGCATTTTCCGAAATTCAATTTTAAAACATCTTCTTGCTTGTAATGGTTAGGTTGCATGTGTATATGAGACCCTGGGTCCATCTTAAATGAGAGCTTTGTTACTGGATAGTCTGCTTTCCTTGTTCATATTTGAGATTCTGGCCTTGTTTTTCACAAGTGGTCTGCGAAGCTTACACCGGGGATTCAAGTCGCAGACTCTTGGAAGCATTTTCCTTTTCATTTTTAAATGTGATACAGCGATGAATTTTGATTCTTACATTCATTGCCTAATTAATGTTCTCACAACAACTTCACAAGTTGTCTGCGAAGGCTAAACTAGGGATTTAATTCATGCACTTTCGGATAGCGTCACTTCAACATCGTGGTTGGAATGCGAAATCCTTAATCCCAAAAGATGGAGTAGCTTCGGCTCCACGAACCAAACCTTTTTCTCCTACTATCAGATTCTCTTCCTCCATTGAGTTCTACACTGTGTCATATGCTTCTCCAAACTCTCTCTTCATTTACTTTTTAACTCTCTCCATCCAAGTCATCTTTGATCTCCATCTACTTCTAATCTTCATAACCCAACTCTTTACATTGGTGCATCTTTTCTTTAATGTCACATAACTAGCATGACTGGTTTGTCTTTATTTCTTATCTTTAATATCTGCAACTCCAACCTTTTTCCGAATATTTGAATGTGAATTCTACTTATTAGGGTGTTCCACACATCCATGTCAACATATGCCATATGCATCTCTGCTGGATTGCTATACCCGTCTTCTTAATATGATGTTTTCTTAATATCCAAAATTCCAACCCCATACTGTTGATCTAACAACCGTCTTGTAGGACTTTCCCTTTTAGATGTACACTACAATCTACAATATCCCAGATGTTACTCTTTGTTTCAGCGACTCAAACTTCATGCTACAATGCCAATATGGTCAATATCTTCACTGCAGAAAGCTATCCAATGTACTTACAACACTCACTTAAGGGTACTTACTAAAAAGATTTGTTAACCAATCATTTCTAACCTCCTTGAGGCATCTCCAAACCTCAATAGGAATACTACATTGGTGAATCATTTTCCTTAGTTTCATTCTCTTTGATGCCCTTTCGACAGTTTGTTCAGAATTCTCCACACATAACCCCGGTTGATTTCACGGTCCTCAATAGAATATCTATCAAAATATTCTATTAACCGATCCTTAATCTCTTCATCTGGGACAAAAATCCTTTGGTTTTTATCTTTCATACAATTAATTATAAAGAGATATCCCTGGTCATCACTTGTATCCTTCTAGGTTTGTCATCATATCTTTTTCACCATCCCTCGAGTATAGTTTGTTGTATACATCCTTATATGCCTCTGACTTTACTTGTCACACACTTTTTTCACCTTAACTGTAGCATTATTTTATTTCGCGATATTTTCTTTAATCCTGCAACTTTCAAAGTCAAGGCTCAGTTCTCTCAACTTATATTTGCTGAACCTAATACATTTTTGCCAAACTTTACTTAATTTCACTGAACTTGATTTTATTGCTGAAGTTAACTTATTTAAGAACTTAGCATCTATTTTTTTAGCTTAACTAAACTTATTTTTTCTTAACTTAATTTTTGCTTGACTTAATTTTGTTGAACTTAATATATTTATTTGCTTAGCTTATTTTTGCTCTACTTAACTTTCTTTTGTTGATGCCTATTTCAATAAATTAGAGAAGAAGAAAGCCTGGGTAGCATTCTCCTCTCTTCTTAACTACTGTTTTTACGTCCTAATACCACCTTGTTGTGCTGCTTTTACGTCCTCATTCCCTTTGATTCAATATTATGGTTAGAAGCATTTCTGAATGGGTAACTGAAAATTTACAACAGTTACAGTTTAAAATTTTAGCCTTTGAGAGGGGGGGAGGGGAAGGAAAAGGGAGGTGAGGAGAGTGAAAGAGTGAGCTTCCATTCCCCTTCCAAAATTTTCCAACACTAGGGGGATCTGGTTTATTTAAAGGGAAGGAAAATGGGTTTTTTTGTAGTTCCTTTTCATTCCTTCCCCTATGTATATCATATCCATAAAACAAATACAAAAAGTTCACCCACTTTCCCCCCCCTTTCTTTTCTCTCCCTTCCCCTCTAACTCATCCTATCCACATATAGTATTAAGGATCCAGATTCTATACATTGTTTAAGATTAAATAATGATTAACATATCCATTTGTTGAATTTCTTACATGTACACTCACTTGTTGTTTGGTTGATAGAAATACTGGTGGTGCATGGGCCTTCTATTTGGAATGGCTTTCAGTCACTGGGGATTGAGAGGTGTTGTTTTGGTATAAAAAACATCATTTGACGGCAAAACAATGATGAGAGAGTATTGATTATGAGTTTTGCTAGCGATTGGTCTAACTTTAACTATTTTTTGATAGTAAACGTTAATCTAGCTTATCTATCACTCTTCCATTATACTAAAATCCAATGACTTGGAACTGTCTTGTGTCATACTACAGGAGTTCTATGCTCTCAAAAGGCGATGCTCTGGACTGGATGGAAATTCCCTTAAGTGCTTCTGTCTAGTTGCAGTATGTTTTAAGCTTTTAATGTACTCTATATAATTATTTGTAGCTTGTCTCTTTTGGTGTCTTATAGCCTTCAGAGATATATGTTCTATCTCATACTATTATATCCTATTATATTACCCCATTTCAAAAATAAATGTGCTACTAGCTTTGTTGAACTGTTTGAAGATAATGTAACATACCTTTTTCTTTGACACATGAGTCCTCCTTACCTCTCTCTTCGTCCAAAAGGAAACATTTATTTTCTCCTTTTAACTCTCCCCTCTTCCTTAATACGCGTACTGGAACCTAGTACTATATCTGTTTATTTAAATGGGAGGGAGTCTAATTTCTCAAATGAAGCTAAGCTGAATAAAACATGACAAGAAAGCTTAGTTACACTGGATTGAACCAAAGTCCTAGCATAACTTCTGTCGAAGGAACAAAACAATTCACTTTACCTCTCTTCTAGATTAGTTAGGTTCAGTTAATGCAAGCTCCTCGTTCCTTTCTGATGTAAAGTGTATGCTGTTCAGATCACATTTCTGGCTCTAAGATCATGTGGTTCACTAGTTCGACAAACTTGATCAGTACTAGTTTTGACTTGTTGCTCTGAAGTCTGAACATATGCTAGGCGCATTCTATCTCTGTTCCTTCTCTCTTTCTTATTCCCAGGGGACGAGAGGGTGGTGGGGTTCCAACCAGGAAAATGAATCCAAGCATACCACTAGTTTGACAAACTTGATTAGAATTCGTTTTGACTAGTTTTTGAAACATATGCTAGGTTCATCTTATGCCTGTTGTTATCTCTCTCTTTCTTTTCCTGGGGAAAGAAAGGGCCGGAGGGGGGGTTCAAGCAGAAATATGAAACCAAGCAAAATCTCTTAGTACTTAGAAATCTTATTTGATTAACTACATCACTTTGTTACAATCTTGGTTTTGCTTTCTACATCATCTAACATCACTTTGAATTTTGACCAAATTGTGATTTAATTTGGCTAGTCTGCAATCCTAATGCAACCTTTTGCTACATCTATGTTTCTGGTAAGTTGTAGTTTGAGAGAAGAACGAGAATAAGATTGACAATAAATTGTATCTCAATCCAACGTTACATCAAAATTTCAGAATGATCTATTTCTCGTCCTTAGCTCTCTACTATTTATGATTTTTTTTACATTCCCTTCTGTTGCATGACTAACTCCCACACGTACTTATAGTAAATTACCCCAGTCGTACTTCATCCTTGCGTTACCACATTTACCCTTATTGCTTCTTCTTGCATATGGAAGATGTCAAGTAGATAAATGGCTTATGGTGATGTGTAGCGGAGCAATCACAAACCTTGATACATTGGATCAACTTAATATGTTCCTAGGCTCTTGTACATCCATAAGACCATAATGCTACCTTATGTGTCATGTACCCAGGATTGGGATAATTGTATGGGTATGTTATGCAATCAGTTGCTCATAATATGTCATTAAATGTTCCATTGTTACTATTGGCGGCCCAGTACAATGGAAGAGGTAACAATCTGTTTATAGAGAACTTGAGATGTTCTTGACCTTTGACATTTTCAAGACATGTTCCTCATCAAGGTTTGCACTAGATCTAACAACTATTGCGGAAGAAGCTGTTATCTTATTTTCCTGTTATTTCATTCTTAAACCTTCTTTTTCCGCAGTTCCATTCTTTTTGAAAATTATCTCTTATGTTTTATTTTCAGATTGTAATGGAGTCTATTGAACAATGATTTCTTGCTTTGTGACTGATGGAATCTCTAATGTAATATGCTGTAGAATTCTGCGTCGTTTCATTTTTTTTGCTCTGCATTTGTGTACTTTAGGTGAAAAAGGAGGAGAAAAATGTCAGGAGAACTGTGCTAAACAGTGTTGTTGGAACATTAGACTTGAGCATACGGCAATTTTCGAGAGGAGAAACATATCCGGGGGTACTTTTTTCCAAGTTTAACTTAGTTATACCATCTGAATCCTATATTCTGAACCCTATAGTTTTCTTACCATTTGTGTCTTAGTATGTTTATTATTATTATTTCAGGAGGTAAAGAGGCCTTCAGGATTCTTGGCAATTCAGGAGTCCTTTGATGCTCATAAGTATGCATATATTGCTAATGTTTGTGTTACCAAATTTGCTCGACGCCAGGGTATTGCTTCCAATTTGCTCTATCTGGCCACTGATGTTGCTATTGCATCTGGTATTGCTCCTTGAATTTATCTAGGAACTTGTGCCTGTGTTTTTTTTCTTTTACTTCACTGAAACATTGTTGCATGTTTTCAGTAGTAATATCTTCTGTGTACATTTAGGAATGAAGCAACTATATGTTCATGTAAATATAGACAACAAGGCTGCTCAAGGATTATACACTAAAGCTAATTTTAAGGTTTGGCATTGTTTCCTGGCAGCACCTTCGTATTTACTTTAGTTCATTATTTCATTGACTTGCATGTCATTCTTCATAAACTTTTATCTAAGTCATTTTGTGGTAATCTTTATGGCACTTCATGTCTCTTTCCAATTGTAACTCTGTTTTGCTGGATACTCCTTGATATATTTATGTTCTTATTGTCTTTGCTAGATTGTGGAGGCTGCCTGTTCCGCTTTCTCACAAAATCAGAGGCTTCTAATGGTGAAGGTGCTATGACCTATGAGCCGTCAAAGATTCCATACAAATTCATATCCAACATCAACGTGTATATGTGTTTATAACATTCCCTTAAAAGGTATCTCCTTCTGTTATGCCTCTCCTATTGTACTCCCCCCCCTTTCTCATTCTGTTGCCTGATTTTTCTTTTGCCTGTTTTAGTCTGCAGAAGTTGCCAAGTTATTTTTTAACTTTTGGCATGTAAAACTTCTAGCATCTTTGATTGTAACTTGTGAATATTACATTTAGAATTCATAGTTTATGTGCATAATGTCAGGGTTTGCTAATGTGAGATTATATCTGCTGTGTTGCCAAATGCCAACAATGGGAGATTCTGCTGAATGGGTCATATTTCCCCAGGCTTTATTGTTCAGTTCTTTTCCTATTTTTGCATATATATTACTGGCGAAGGAAAAGTGTAATGAACTGACTTAGCCATGGCCGATTAAGAAAGATGATTGGAAAATAACATAGACTTTGGATTGATAATTTGAAAATGGACAGTGAAATAAAAGATAATTTCAAGCATTCGAGAGGCTTGAATCTCTCCCAAGAACAAACTAAAACTCTCAACAATATTTTTCCATAATCTCTCTCTCCAAACTATTCTATATATTTGAGTTTCTTTCCTACTAACCTTCTAGCTTATTCCTCAAGCTACCATTAACCAGCATACCTAAAATGCCCCTCCCCCTTGTATCAGTCTATTACAGAAAGTAATATTACAACTCACTGTATATTACAGATAAAGTTTCAAAATTAGTATATATATTTATTTCTCCTATAATTGGGTACATTGTGCCTCTCTCAAAAATTATTAGTTGTTCTCAAAACAAAATTTTGGAACTCATAAAGGTCATTGATAATTTAAGAAATTACGGTAATACTATTCTCTGGAAACAGAAAATAGCTAGCAGACTTTGCTGGACTTCCTGGCCATGACAAACTTCTTCCACACATCAGTAATCTGCCTTTGTGTCTCAAGTTCACTTTTCTTAGGCTCGCAGACAACCCCATTCTTCCCTATGGCATGATGACAGAGACTTCTATTATTCTTGGAAGGGAGGTGATCAAGCTCATTGAGAACCTTGGTGATGTCGAGCACAAGCCGCTCGGCAAGAGTCCGGGAAAAGTCTTCCCGGACCACAACACGAAGCACTGTTACATGCTGTGCATCAGCTGGCATGGCGTAGGCTGGAACGATCCACCCAAATCTTCTTAGCAACTCCGAAACCTCAAACTCATTATGGAGGGTATTGTCTTTAAGAGAGAAGGCCACTAGAGGAACACCATTATCTTTAGACGCAATTGTGAATCTCCCTGTCTTTTCTAGGCCGGTCTTCAATACCATAGCATTCTCTTGGCAGTTCTCCATCACATTCCGATATCCTTCAAAGCCAAGGCGGATTAGCTGATAATACTGAGCAATGACTTGACTGGATCCTGCACACCAAATCATCTAGTGAGGATCCTGCTGCTAGCTGGAGGCTCATAAAAGACTTAAAGAAGGTAGAGTACAGGCGGTAACTAAACATGCAAGCTAAAATGTTCTGGGATGATTACAACCACACTGTGAGAATTCCACTACTAGTAGTCTAGTACTGTGGGAGATTTAGGTGTAGACTGGAGCATGACTTTGAATGATCCACCTAGATGATCCACAGTGGAACTTATGGAACGAGAAAACAGTTTTTATAGTGAATTTCGGGAACTTACCTTTAGAGAAGTTGAGAGTGAAGGTAGGCTGGTCAGCTCCTAGGTAGTTGATATGGAAAATGAGCTCTTCAGGCAAGTCTTCCTTGCTCCTCCAAATGACCCATCCAATGCCAGCATAAACAAGGCCATATTTATGGCCACTCACATTTATGCTCTTCACCAGGGGAAGCCTGAAGTCCCATTCTAGCTCTGGGTAAAGGAAGGGTGCAATAAATCCTCCACTTGCTGCATCCACATGTATAGGAGTATCCCACCTGCCAACTTTATGGTAAGTCCACGCATACATTTTTTTTTTTTTTTTTTTTTTTTTTTGGGTTTGCATATGGTATGAATATCATCTTGGATCATATAGCCGAATCCTTTTCTATTAGAATTAAGGCTTCGACATCATTACATATTATGTACTACCTCCGGCCTAGCTTCTTAGTCTACTTTGAAATTTCGTGAGACAGATTTTCAAAGTGGATTAAAAAATCTGGGACGGAGGGATTAGATTTTATCAGGTGGGCATGAAATAGAAACTGAATAGCTATATAAATCAAAGATTTGTACCCAGTTTGTTTGTTCTTTTCTAGCAAAAGATCATTCAAAAGCTTGACATCTTCAAACTCGCCATTAAGGGTGGAGCCAAGAATGGCAGCGACACATATGGTGTTCTCATCTACCATTTCAACAGCCTTAACAGGGTCCATCACATAATATCCTTCCCTTAGCTTCACTTCCTTCAATTCCACTTCAAAGTACCTTGCAAATTTTTCCCAGCATACCTACAAGGAAAACAAATTCAGTAGTGGGGTTAGAATATACTTGTAGTTGTTTTCATTCATGTTCAACATTTTCGTATAGTTGAATGATATAACCGTTTGTGACAAGAAATGTACTATATACTTGAACATTAGCGCCGGTGACAATGTTGGGCTTGTCATAAGGTAAGCTTTGAGCCTTGCGCTTGTTCTGCCATCTCCTCTTGAAAGCGAGCCCGGCTAGCATTATAGCCTCCGACGAGCCTACAGTTCCTACTCCAACGGCTGCTTCTGAGTCTTCAAGTGGAGCCTTGAACAGCCTTGCTATCATGTTCACACATCTATTCTGCTTGCGTCAATGTAAAACAATTATGTTAAAATTGTGAAGTGTTATACCATAAACCTGCATAACTTTCCTAGTCCTGTCCTGAGACCACTGGATTAGTGCGTCAATTCCCTATGAAAATAATGATCAATGCAAGATCGAAACCAGTAAAAGAAAATAAGAATTCTTTTTCGCTCTTCTCAATCGTGCACTCTTTTTTTAGCGCAAAGGCTACACATACACTGGGTGTATGTGGGCCACACATACACTAGGTGTATGTGTTACTACTAAAATTTATACCTTGTGTATGTGTTAAACCTAAAATATATAATATTACTAAAAATATTACAAACTTACAGTATTAGGACAGATAATTTTTGTATTTAATGATTTATTTTTTATCTTTGTTTAAAAAATATGTTGATGAAATTTTCTTTGTTTAGATTTTTATGAATCCTTTGTTTAAAACTAAAAAGAAAATGTAAATTTTTTCAGATTATTCATATATTAGCTTCATCTTATTCATCTTCACCATTTTTCTACTATTGATTTTTTACTAAATTTTCCTGTCGTTTTCAATTATTTAATTTGTTTGTAGAAAATTAATGTTATATTTTCATCCCTACCATGTAATAAAATTCAATTCGAGATATAATATCTCAATTGTTTATGTATTAGGTAAATTCAAATATCATTGAATAACAAAACAAGTTCAAATGACTGTAAGTTTATAATTTGTATAAGTAACAGTATACATTTTAGTAGTAACACATACAAAAGGTATGCATTTTAGTAGTAACACATACATCCAGTGTATGTGTGGCCTACATACACCGAGTGTATGTGTATCATCTCTCCTTTTTTAGGGGTTGTAAGAGAGCCTCGGAGTCAGGGTAGAAATTGGTGCACTACTCTTTTCAATAAATTTTTTTTAGGGGACTCTTTTCAATATTATCTTTTAAGGCAAAAACTTGTATGTGATGATGTTTTTAATTATTTATCAAGGCTTTGTTTGGTTGGATAAATAGCGTTTTTAATGGAAAATGATTTTTAAATGGAAAATACAATTGTAGATGAGTTCTTCTTTGTTTGGTTCTATGTATAAAAAGTTAAGGAAAAATTGACAATAGGGGTCTGAACTTTCGGTGATAATTTTTAAAAGGTTTGAACTATTGATTAACTTGTGTAAGTCCCTAATTTAGGGGGTCTTAACTTTCAGCAGGCCTCGGTGACTTGAAACTGACAACTTTTTTTAAAATCTCACCTAGTTCCTAGTTCCTACTTCTCCCTCATTAATCCTTCTGGTGTGACCTAAGTTTTACAAGTTATGACCTATTGAGCAAGTTTCAAGTCACTAAGGCCCTCTAAAAGTTAAGACCCCCTAAAGTTGGGACCTACACAGGTTAAACAATAGTTCAGACCTTTTAAAAATTATCACCCAAAGTTGAAATCCCTGTTGTCAATTTTTCCAAAAGTTAAAGAGAAAAGCAAAAATGAAAGGGGAGGATGGATAAGCGGAAGGAAATAAGGTGTAGAATATGGAGGAAAATTGGCTTCCTATTGAGAAGGAAAATATTTTCCACCCTTAAGAAAACAATATTTCACCATTTTGGAAAACGATTTTCCATCTTTCGCAAAACAACAAAAGAAAAATGGAGAAATCGGTTTTCTGGGAAATTGTTTACCACCCAACCAAACACTCTTTAAGTGGAGCTTGTTTAGGCGTCTCATCGTGAGAGGCCAAAATGGCCTTTCACAGGGGTACACTTGACATTTCTCGCAAAAAGACAAAAACCAAAAAATGAACTTTGGTACCAACGTATACCAAAGTTCAGTAAAATTGGTACCAATGCCAAAATAACTCTTATTTTGGTACCTAGTGTAAGTGAACTTTGGTATCAACTTTGAGTTTTGGTACCAATTATACTTACGTTGGCACCAATTATACTTACTTTGGCACTAATTATACTTACTTTGGTATCAACTTTGAACTTTGGTATCACTAATACCTCCTTTGGTATAGTAATTTGGTATCAACTTTAAATTTTGGTATCACTAATTTGGTACAGTAACTTATGAGAGGCCATTTTGATCTCTGATGATGAGACGCCAAGTGTTTCTCCTCTAAGTGATCCTTTAAGTGATAGAATACCTTTTTTTAAGTTAAATAGAAAACGTTTTTAGTTACTTGATCCATTTGGAAGTGCGAAACAGGGGGGTACATGAGGGTGTTCAAGGAGCCCAACAGCACAGGGCCCCCAAAATTTAAGGGCCTCAAAATATATCATTTAATAAAAAATTACTTCGTATTTGAGGAAATCACCCTTATTTTCCACCTTTAATAAATTTCTCAATGATCAATCTTTAAATTTTCAACTTTCCATATTTAGCATCCCAACCTTCCATTTTTATTTTTTATAAATTTAGGGGCCTAATTTTCATTTTAGAACAGGGGCCTCCAAATCTTCAAGACGGCCCTCGTGCGAAATCACTATGGATAGTCCCGAAACACCGAGTTTACTATTCCATTCTAGATGTATATCTTTAGAAAAAGGAAAATCATTCTCATTTTTATATGATGATGCATGGTCTTTTTTATTTAAATTCTCAAATGGTTTTGTTCTTAAAGTTGACCCAGAAAAGTAGGACTAAACTAGTTGGACTCAAAGCTATGGGAATTCAATACCTGCAAAAATCAACCTTCAAATTTGACTAACGAATTCTAAAGTAATAATAGTGAAAAAAATATAAAATAAAAAGATGATGACCTGAAGCTCGGTGGTGACAGGATACTCATCCATGTCAACATAGTTCTTGTTGATGGCCTCCATCATTAGCTTGTTACACTCTGGCTCCATCCATGTTGTCACAAACGAAGCCAAATTCAGCCGTGGATTCCCATCTAACATCAGCTCATCGTTTATTATCTGGTACGCTGCCTCCTTTGGTATCGAACTCTCGGGCATCTTAAACCTGACACGACATGAACACGAATAAGATATGAATTTAAACTCGTTTATCATGTTATATGATCATGGTACCATTTTGTTATATTTTGAGCACAACCTGAAACCAACGTAAATCCGAACGACACAAGAACGTAAAGTTAGTACATATATAAGTACCTTGGAAGTGGAGTTTGGAGATGGCGGGAAGCGAAAGTGCACTGAATGTAAGCATCTGCATCAAAGACTGCTTCTGAAAGTACCATCGTTATTTAGCTTGTGCCTTGTTGGGTTAAGCAATTATATGAAGGATGTCAATAATTAAGCTTTGTATGGCTTGGTAAACTAAGTTTTTGCTTGGGGAAAATGAGGAGGGGGGGTTAGGGTATTTATATGGAAGTTATGTTGGGAAAGGTGTGGTTAACTAGGGTAGGAATTTGATAAATATAATAGAGAGAATTGATGAGTTTGCAATTTTCCGCGTCTATGATATATTCTTCTATATTTACCAAATAAAGTTCAAAAAATCTAGACGAAGTTAAATAGTATAAAGATTTTTTGCTTTTTGTACAAGACAAGAGAAGAAAAACATACATGTGTTTTGAGTTTTGACAATATGTTTATTTCTTGGTCAGAACAATTAAAAAGGACAAGTTGGCTAATGTGTTACTAACTTTAGTAGTGTTAATAATGGAAGCGTAATAAACCGATAATAGAATAATACACCCTTCAGATGTAGAATATTCGCCATTAAATTAATAAGAACAATTCGAAGGGATTTCATCTATTTCTTTGTTTCTTCGTTTCCAATAAGAATTATTTTCTCTTTAATAGTCTTCTTCTTTATTAGGTCAAAAATGTTGGTATTACAAAAGCAATTATGTCATAAATGATTGTATAAAAAAAGGTAATCCTATAAAAAAAAAAAAAAAAAAAAAAAAAAGAAGAGAAAGGCTAAAATGAGTTGTTAGATATTTAAATCTGAAACAGTTAGTGCATTTACAGAAGTGTTCCATGAATCGATATTTCAAAATTAATACATCTAACCATCAATTAGTAAAAATTTGCCGATGGATGTTTTGCCTATTTCTATCTTTATTTTTCAAGTTTGGTGATGTATATTTTGTATCATTAATATTTTTAATTTTATATTAGTAAAAATCATAAGAATTTGGTATTTTTAATATACTCATTGAGAGCAATCAAACAAGATTCTACATGACTATGTTTGTTCTTTTATATTGAAAAGAATTTAGAAGATTTTTTTACTTATAAATAGTGTCAAAAACTATACTCCCTCCGTCCCATAATATAGTGCTTACTTCTATTTTTGCACGGGAATTAAGGAGAGTGGATGGAGTAGTAGGATCTCACAAAATAATTATTTAATAAAGTATTTTTGTCTTGGAACTATTCCCTTAGTTTTGTTTCCCTTTAAAAAAAATAAAAAAACAATAAATGTTCCTTGGATTGATGTAAAGTAATAAATAGATGCACACATTTTTAAAGAAAAAGTAAGGTATTTTGGAGAATTTGTGTAAAGATTGAGGATAATTTAGTCCAAATAAATTGATAAAAATAAAATAGGCATAACATTTTGGGACACCGAAAAAGGAATGTAAGCACTATATTATGGGACGGAGGAAGTAGTATATAGGAAGAACATTATGGCCATGTTTGGTAAATGACTTTTTCATTGACTTTTGACTTTTCAATTTGGTCAAACAACCAAAAATAGTGTTTGGTTATAAGCTTTTTGGTTGGCTGAAAAGCTCGCTTTTAAGCCAAAATGAACAGCCAACAACCACAACTAATTTTATTGGCTTTTGGCTTGTTGACCCACAAACTCTCTAATAAACAGCCAACAACCATAACTAATTTTACCAAACATTTTTTCAAACAGATGGCTTAAAAAGCCAATACATATAACCAATGCTTCCAGCCTATTAAACAAACCAACTAAACCAGCCAACAGCCAACAATCGATTGCCAAACAACTCCTATGTAATGGAGGGAGTATTGAACTACTATATTATATCAAAACATGTATAGTTAGTTTCTTTATTTTTTATTATTTTAGTCTTTTTTTTTTAAAGAGAAAATTCATTAATTGAAGGTCAAGCGGCATCTACAATAGGTATTAAAGAAAAACAAGATACAATTAAACAAGGCTAAATCAAATTCGTCTTCGAATGAACTACAGTGAACCAGATCGAGCAATACAGCGCATCCCCCTTGTATTTGCTGAATCAAGCAGCTATTGATGAGGAAGTCTATCATTCTGATGTAGTTTGAGAAGAACATTCTTGACCGAATCATGTTGACCACATCCGAGATTCTAATACCTTCATGTTGAGTCTCGAACTTCAACCAATGTGAACAATTTCTCATACCTAAAAACAAAAAAACCATACTCACAACTCACATAGGGGAGAAGGAGATTTCCAAAACAGAAACTAAAAACCCCATAACAAGGTTTGAAAAGATCTCATAAAGAGAGACTAATTTATTAAATAAAACAAGAAAATGAAATAAAAACTGAAAATAAAAGGGGAAAAGGGGCTTACCATGGATGGAATCATCCATGACAGCCCCTAACTGATGAAGAAGGGGTAGGGGAGGCTAGGGTTTGAGAGAGAAAGAGAGAGGGGGAAGGCTAGGTTTTTTTAGTCTTTAATCTAATCTATTTTTTATTTTTTTTTAAGTTAGTATTGGGTTTTGAGGAATATGATCTATCATGCAATCTGTAAAAAGAATTTAAACCATTCCTTAGTAAGATAAGTTCATTAGCCAAAAATATTCTTTCTTTTCTTCCATCATCAAAGATAGATGTCATTGTAGTAACTCACTCATATACGTTTTTGTATATATATCTGAATGTCTTCCTTTTCAACCCATGAACGTAGATCTTCGAATCTGATTCAACTGTAATATATTTATGCCAAACTTTTTCCTATAATGAGGAAGTTTGTGGTGGTAAAAGAGTGCAGAAATTATGCTTTTTAAGAATAATTTTCGCTCGCTGAAGTCAGAAAATTGCAAGGAATATTGTCAAAAATTTCTCTCAGAAATAATGCATGGTAATTAAGTTTCCCTTTAACAATGATGTAATATCAGTTAACATGATAAAGATAAGGCTTGCTGGCTTGGTGACTTGGTGTGAATTGTTGAGGATTTAATTTTTACTTTTAAAGTCATGTGGTCGAATCTTCTAAATAAGGTGCTTGGAGGTAGGGATCACTTTACCTTCCCTACCTACTTTAGTCTTTAGAGTAGCTAGGCTGTCAAAAAAAAAGTAGCTAATCACGCAAACACTGGACTAAAATACTACTTCCCCCATTCCATAATGAGTAAGTGAAACATAGGGATTGGGCACAAGATTTAATAAACATCACTTTAAAAAAGCCAAAAAGTCATAAAATACCCTTTTCATCATCAAAAGGAGGAGAGAGAAAAGCACACCATACAAGTTTGTGATGGGTACTCTTGTCATTTTTTCACTTTCTTTTTTCCATTTAAAGTATGTTTCACTTATTTTGAAATGTTCTAAAATAGTAAGTGTTTCACTTATTATGGAACGGAGGAAGTATTAAGTTTATAGTTTGTTTAGAGTTATCCTTATCAACTTAATACAAAAAGGTAAAAAAAGAGAACATGATAAAAATGAACCCTATGAATTTTGTCTTGATTTTAATGTTATTCACCTTCTATTTCATACCTTTATACGAGATAGATGAAAAA
The DNA here is from genome assembly GCA_947646795.1 of Beta lomatogona. Lineage (NCBI taxonomy): Eukaryota > Viridiplantae > Streptophyta > Magnoliopsida > Caryophyllales > Amaranthaceae > Beta > Beta lomatogona. Next base: position 39,624 of record CANSNZ010000448.1, read on the forward strand.
AATCATATCTTTTTTTTTATAATTTTTGCAAATAAACAACTAGAATTACTAGTGTTTAAAGTTTTGTATTGACATACTGTGACAATCTTTTAAAAACAAAGGTAATATATTTTAAAAAGAAAAGCGGGGAAAATAAGAAATAGAAAAACTGAGGGAGAACAAGTTTTGTGAAACTTAAAAACAAGAAACCAGGTTACAGTTTTTGGTAGCACCACAGGCCGTAGCACACTGGAAAAAGGGCACACGGGACATACAGGAAAAGCGTTGATGCTTTATAACGTACACAAATCAAGGAATGGTAGTGGTATGATTATGAAGTAGGAACAATGAATAATTGAATATGGTGTCGAATTGGATGCCTTGGTCACTTGGTGAATGAGGGTTCAGGAATACTAGTTGTACTTTTATATGTTTATTATTCGCTTTCACATTTTCGTATTTTAGACAAATCTCTCTATAAGATACACAATTTATTATCATTGAATTTGATTATATGTAGCCTTATATGTTAATAAAAAGCTTTAAATATATTTCTTCTAAAATGAGACTCTTTCTTTTTGTAAGCTACACCTAATATTTGAGATCGAATTTTGATCAACTCTTATTAAGATTATAAGATTATTTTTGAGATATGTTTAATATTAAGTAATGATTCAAAAGTTATATTATCTTATATGTTTGAACGACTTTGATAAAAGATAGACAAAATCTCTTTATAAGATACACAATTTTATCATCATAATGTTATTTCTTCTTTTATCAAAATCAATTATGATTAGTTTGTACAAGTTCAAGACTTGTGCTTAGCTCGAGCTCGAATCTCATAACTCATAACTCATAGCTTGACTTGACTCAAGCAAAAAAAACTCAACTTAGATTCAATAAATTCAAATTGAGCTTTGATTGCGTTTTTACCGACTCCTATAAGTTACTTGCAAACAATCCAGCTCAATTAGCATCCTTTAGTGCCATTCAAGCTACACCACGCTAGTCAAATTAAAACCAAGATCCAAATATGGGACAAAGCAAATCTGATAGTAGTTCTTCTATGTTAAATACGCAACAATCTGGAGCATCATTAGTTATTCTTCTGAAAAAAGGCTATTTTATTATTTAAATAATAGAGTAATCATCCCTAGTTCTAGTCCACGTTTCACACATCCTAATTTGGTCCTTGGCTTTAGGCTTTAGCTTGGTCAATTGATGGTTCAAAAATTTCCGACAATTTAATTCGATTTCAATGGTTTACCAAGTCTTAAAGTTGACGGAGCGTCATACATTTCCTCCAGTTTTGGAGATTGGAGACTACCACTTCGATTTTTTATTTTTATTTTTTTTAATCATGAAAAAAAAAAACTAGGGTGGTTGCCAGGAAGTGAGCCACCCTAAAGCATCCTTTCGGATGATTACAGAAAAAGGAAAATCGAAAACATTAAACCAGTAGGTAGGAGAGGTCAACGAATGACTTCTATGAGCCACCCAATCCGCTGCAGCGTTGGCCTCCCGAAACACGTGATGGATTTGAACGTCTTCAAACCTCTTGAGATCTTCACCTGCATCCAAAATAAGAGAGTTAATAGTCCAAGGAATTTTCCAAATGTTTCTAATAGCCTGAATCACAGCTAAATTATCCCCCTCAATACAAACTTTCTTAAGATCCAAGAAGTTGGCAGCTTTGATCCCTTCCCTAAGACCCCTAGCTTCAGCAACTAGAATAGAAGAGTTGTCATCCAGGGCTCGTCCCCCACCAGCCAATAAAACTTTGCCTTGAGAATCCCTAATAACAAAGCCATACGCCGAATGACCATACCACTTCGATTTGATTGTACCAGAATTTATTTATTTTTCGATTTCATTTTCTTTTGTCATTATGGATTTTCCTTTCGTCGTTATGGACTTAGAGAACATACAATTTTTTTGTACTTACATCGTCTTTCTTTTGTCACATTTTCCTTGCCATTCAAAAAATAAAAGAAAGTACTTTTTTTTTTGAAAAAAATTAGAGGGACGATTATATTATAATAGGGACTACTTTACATCAGATAAAAAAGGAGTAATCATTTTTGGACAATTCAAAATGAAATAATGTGACAAGAGGGACAGATGAAGTATTCTATACTAGCATTTTTTGCACGCTATGCGTGCGAGTAATATTAGTGTTTTTTTTCTCAATTAGTTATTCATCAGTGTTACAAAATTTTTGAATCAAACAAACATTTGTAATTTTTTTTAGTTTTTTGTGTTTTTCTTAAATCAATGTTTCGTTGGTTTTTTAGTTATTTGTTCATCATTATTCAAATATAGTATTGAGAGAAGGAAATATAAAGCAGAGGAAAGCTTGTGCTCAAATAAAGTGGAAAAATTTGTGTATCAGGTTCAATCGTTGAATATTAATAAAGTGGAAGAATTTGATTTATATAATAGAGTTTACCGAATAATAGTCAACATTTAGATTTTAGAATATTATCAGTATAATTGTTAATATGAAATTCAAGTTATTATTTTTTTTTTCTTCTGATTGTTTCAATCAAGTTATATTATAAATTTAATTGTTGATCATAGTTTTTCACACATGCAAGAAGAGGAAATCATTCTCCTTAATTTAATATTTAATTGAAATTTCAAATTCATTTCCATTGTTAACTTGTTCAATATATATGGCAAGTAGGAAGAAGAAAAGATTATTTAATATATATGGAAATTTAAATTCATTAAGGGTAATATCTATGTTGTGGATGGGCATTTAAGTAAATTCCAAGGGGGACACCATTGCTCCCCCCTTAGCTTATATAATAGAGATATGGTTGAAGAATAAGATTCTATATATGGTTGAAGAATAGGATAATAATCTTTAGGCTATGTTTATTAAGTTGCGTGTTTAAATGTCTAAAAAATCTTAATACTAAATTAATAAACTATTATATCCTTATTATTGGCTTATCCCAACAACCAAATCTCTTTTTATGTACCTTACCATCGAATCCTTCAATTTTAGAACGCGCCTAAAAGGTCCATAAACTGATATAAAAGTATGGTTATTGTCATACATACTTACTTTGTTATTTATTACTTCCTCCGTTTCCTAAAGATCTTCCATCTTTTCGTTTAAGTGCGTTTCCAAAATATCTTCCCTCTTTTCGTTTATTCCTTATTTGGCAAGATAAATTTCCCTATTTACCCTCTCATGTCACTATCATATGGGTCCACAATTGCACTTTATTATACTTTATTACCCTCTCTCTCCTCTATGATCTTACTTTATTATACTTTATTACCCTCTCTCTCCTCTATGGTCTTACTTTATTATTATTTATCCACCCTAGACCCCACATCAATGAATCCTCCTTGGTATCTGTAGGAACAGTAACAAGGAAGATCTTTAGGAACCGGAGGGAGTATTAACACTATAAGAGGGCAAGGACTAACTAAGATACTTCCTCCGTTTCATTTTAAATACAATAAATTATTTTTATAATAAAAAATATGAATATTGTTGCGGTTTTTCCCAGAAACTGCAGCAATATGTTGTAATATTTTAATTACCTATTGCTGCGCCGTTAATTGTTGCGCGGTCAAAACCGCCGCAATAGTCCACTTGATGACCGCAGCAATAAGCATTTATTCTACTAGTGAAAGGGGTATTTTTTGTGAGATATAAAAAATTCCTTTGTTGCATTTAAAATGAAACGGAGGAAGTACTAAATTTGCATGGTAGGCATATAGAAGCATTTCTAATATTGGGAGTCATCTGAAATCAACATACAGCTTTGACATATTCTTTTCTTTGGTCAAAAAATGTATGTATAGGTTTCACCTGTTTTTGCAAATAACTATTATGCCAAGGGAGAGCGAATAAAAAACAGCACGTTGTTTAAGTGGTTGAGGTTTCAAGATTACTTCCCCTTAAAGAAAAAAGGGTTCCAAGATTACTTGTAGAGTAGCTTTATTTTTATATTATAAACAAGCGAAGTTCCACTATATAAATTATAAAATGTGATATCGGGGCAAAATAGGGCCCCCCAACGTACCATTTCTAACAAAGGAAAAGTCATGGCCGTAGTCGTACATTTCAAATTGTGATTAAAGAAAACAATGTTTGTTAATGATCCTTTAATATAATTGAAATTCCAAAGGGAAATTCTACATGGTAGCCTCCAACTTTCAATTTTTTTATATGGTGGCAGGATAAAAAAAATATTACACAAAGTGACTCCTAACTTTGACAAATTCTACCTTGTGAGTAGTGACCTTATATCAATAATTGGTGGCTAACCAATTAAACCTAACTCAATCTCTCTCCTACCTTCATTCATTATTACCCAATAAATCAAGCAAACATGATCAAAATAGGATGAATAATTATCAGAAAGCTTTCATTAATTAAATTTGACGTCATATAGCAGCAGTACATAACACTACTAGCACTAAGTATACTATCAACTACAGCTTAGATCTCACTTAATCAGCTAATCAATCATACCATTACCGCAACCTGCTGCAAATCCATAACCAAATACATTCACGTCACGCGAAATAAAACCAACCTTTCTACTTAACATAGATCTAAGAGACTAAGACTAGTAACATAATAAAAAAACAATCAAATTAGATCAATATAATAAAAACAATCAAATTAGTTCAATTACTACACAACTTGTCAATCCTTTTCTTTTTCAGCTAATTTCTAATTACATCAATACTAACCATAAGTCGAGTAGCTCCTTTTTATATAACCTCCAACTCCTTTTTTGCTGCCTCCAAATCTTCTGTGATAGACTGCTAGCCTGATTTGTTCTTCATCCTTTGGCTTTTATGAATTTTATAATCCATCTCGTGAAGAAAGTAAGCTGTCATATTGCAATACATTGACATCTAAACTGCTATGCTCAATCTTTTTTTTTTTTTTACCTCATTTCTTAGAATACTAATCTTCTTTCTTGAGTCCTCAATCTAGAATGAATGATTGTCCTTTTTTCCTTTGCTCTGACCTTCAATTTCTGCAAGTGCGCGTTTTTTTGGGTGGATGGATGGTGTTTGGGTGTTTGTGGTGGTGGTAGGGTTGTGGTTGTGGTTGTGGTTGTGATAGGTTATCTTAATATAAGCTTAATAAGGTCACTATGTGTATTTACATAAAGTTGGAGGTCACTTGATATAAATCTTTTTTTGCCTTGTCACCAAATAGAAAAATGCAAACTAGGAGGCCATCATGTAGAATTTCTCAATTCCAAATTATAAGTACCTAAGTCTAAACTATAATATAAATTTAAGTTTTACTTATTTTTAAAAAAAAATTAATATCGATTACATACAATAACGCGAAGTATTGCTTGGGCCAATAAGTAATCTATCTATAATCTATAATAAAATCGTTCCTAAGAAACTCTCCTCTAAAACTTTATATGCAAATGCTCAATTTCCATGTCAACCCCTCAATTAAAAAATTAAGATTGTGTAGTTACAAGGTATCAAACACATAACATCTGAAATGAGAAGTGAGAACTTAACCACGAACCCAATGTAACGTACATCGATAACTATATATAGTATTTCAAAATAAATTGGATTCGTGGTTAAGTTCTCATGAAGAGACTTACACAAGTAACATTAGATCTGTAACACTTTTATGGTAATAACAAGAGAATATTGTTGACATATTCTTTCCCCAATTCCTTGTAGAAAATTTAGTTATTGTTTTCATCCCCAAATTTTTATATAAATTTATTTTTCAAACATCATGCAATTATGTATCACGTCATAATATTAATTTTCAATAGATAAAGTATTGTGAAAAATAACAATCCGAGGCATCGTTCAAAACACTCCGTAGTTTTACTTTATAACTTGTGATATCTTGGCAAAATAGGGGGACCCGACGTACCATTTCTGACAATGAATATGTCATGGCTGTAGTCATACATTTCAATGTCAAATTTATGGCCTCATGGGAGTTATATAGTTGAATATTTTCAAAGTTTAACCAAACATTAATTCATTGATTGACCATTGTATTCCTTTCTTCCTTCACCGGATACACCCTAAACCCCCTTTGCCGCTGGCCTCAAGAAAGGGAACATGACTCATTCAATTATATATGCTGTTAGTCATAACAAAGATGTAAGCGTAAGACTACAACCGGCAAAATAGACTCGTACCCGTTGACCCGACCCGAAATGCCCGTCCCGAAACCCGTTTTCACCTGAAAATAATGACCTGAAAAAGAACTAATACCCGAAATAAACCGACCCGAAGGTAGATAAATCCGATTATGACCCGGACCCAAATATACCGATCCGAATTAACCCGATAATGATGACCCAAACCCGACCCGATCCGAAAAGTTGTCATATTAGTTACTTTTTAATCAAATTTAAGGAAAAAATTATCATGAAATACTATATATGAGTTAGCCATTACCTATTAATTATTTATCTATCTCTTATTAGTCTAATATGTGTTTTATTTATTTGCTAGATTAGAAACCCGATCTAACCCGAAATTTCATGGACCGTACACGAACGGACCCGACCCGGCTCGAACGCAACCCGAAAACAAAGGTGACCCGATTTTAAACAGACCTGCAATGACCCGACCCGTACCCAACCCGTATGACCCGTTTGCTACCCCATCGAATTTTAAGTCCTTTTTTCTTGTGTTAACGGTTCACATAGTACTTAAACATATATGATTGGGTAAAAATTTCCTTATTACGTCTTGTTTTGATTATCTGAGTATAACTTATAGAATATGCTACCTTGACTCTTCCTTTCTTTGTACATGTGTATGCATGGGGAGCTACTACAACTGCTGCAACAAGATTTGTTCGCATTATTGGAAACATTTATAATTCCTTGATCCATTTTGTGGCGTAAAATTCATCGGCTCTTTTTTAAAAAAAGAAACTAGATAGATTACTTAAGGTTGGTTACAAGCCACAACATAAAACTTCATACAATAATTACTAGGGGGGAATGGGAAAACCTAGTTACATTACAATCTAACTTAGACATTCTACAAATTTTTGCCATCAATTCTGCAATCACGTTATCTTCTCTCCTACAATGCTTGATTTGGATTCCATGAATACTACTCCACTGTTTTCTAGCTAGCACATGTCAATTATATTAAAACATCTATTAGATATATGTATATCATTCGGCATAATAATATTAACTGCATTCCAACCATCAGAGTAAATAGTACGTGGCCTCCTTAATATTCTGTTGAGCCACAACTGATAAGGTTTCGTGAATTCCTAATAATAATGTTGCATTCGAATCGTTAGCGTGGTAACATTTCTCAAAACCTAAAATCCAGGAACCGAACTGATTCCTAATCATACCTCTTAAACCTATCGGGACCATCAAACCAATGAAGGAAGCATCCACATGAACAGAGATGGTATTAGGTACTGGCCTTGGGCTACATAGAAGGCTATCACAAGAGGTGGGAGTAAGGGCGAATAATCTAACTTTACCCATAGCTAAAGTAAAATGGTGCTCAACGATAGCTTTGACAATAGTAGAATTAGGGGTAGCTTGATAGGTACTTCTAAAACAAACACTCATTAATTTCATTCCAAATTTCATGACATAGGTACGGGAAGACGTCTCCACATACGAGGCCTGGAAACATGGTAGAGGCAAGATTACTTCGTAACTAGCTTGCAAAGTCTAGGTGACTCAAGAGAGGGATATTGGACGTGTTCCACACCTCCATGGAAGAAGAACAATGACGGATTAAGTGGGCCGAATCCTCACAATGATCGAAGCATCTAGGGCAAGGAGGGAATGTATGATTTTTCTTTTAAAGAGAAGATTCCTATGAGTAAGTATATTGATTGGGTAAGATGAATATGTTCATTTATATTGCTGTGATTCTTGATCCTCACTCTAAATTGTTAGTTGTTGAATTGACACTTACCGACATATATGGAAAAGAAAAGGGCACGCAACTTGCTAATGATGTGAAAGATTATGCGTATTCTTTGTTTGATGAATATCGTAATATGTACTCTTCTTCACAACCTCAAACCACACAAAGTGGGGATTCCATGTCTTTGGATTTAGAGGTAAAATATTGAAAGGATCGGGTGGATACGTGAGGGGTGGGTTTGAGAGATACATGAATGAACAATTAGGAGTGGAAGAAGAAGATATGGTTGCCTTAACTTGGTGGGGTATTAATGGACATTGTTATCCGATTGTTTTGCGTATGGCACTTAATATACTATCATCCATCCCCTTGTCCACCATTGCATCAGAATCCGCATTTAGTGTGGGAGGTCGTCATCTTGATCCATTTAGAAGTTCTTTAATTCCTAAGGTAATATCTATAAGTCTCTACTCTTTTGTATTTATCAAATAGATGTGTTTTTGTCTTGGTTTTATATTTATAAGATGGTTCAAGCTTTAATTTGTACACAAGATTGGCTTAGAGCAAAAGGAGCATTGGGAGCCAATGTGGAAGAAAATGTCAAAGATTTGGAAGCAATCGAGAAAGGTAGTGGTTTATTTTTTAGTAAAATTACTCCCATTTCTATAACTTTTAAGATATTAATGTTTGTTTTACTAATATATTTTATTTTCTTTTATATATAGATGTTGAATGCCTTGATTTGGATGATGGAGTCGTTTTTGTGGACTCTTTGTTTTAAACTAGTGGAGAATAATGAAGCAAAAAATAATGTCTTTTATCTAATGAAGACTTTAGATTGTACTTTGTTGTCAATTAAACTCGGGCTTGTCGAGTTATGCAAATTATGAACTTGTAATTAATTCTATTGCCTATATGAAGCTTGAAATGAGCGTATGGCAGTCGGCGTGAAGGCTAAAAATAGATGTATATACTAAACGTTTTTTTAAAAAGAAATAGAAAAGAATACAAAAAAAGGTCCAAAATCGGACTGGGATCGAAATAGGTCTGGTCCAGGTCCAAAAATCTGCTCAATTCCGGTCTAGCCGGTTCCGATCCGGTCCGGTTCTTGATTGGTGCTCAGCCCTATGTGAGTGTGTTTAGAAACTAGGGTTTCAAATAAAACTACAACCCCCTTTTTTTACTTTTCTCATATAAGTCAATTTTTTTTAATTAAAAACGGGTTTCCGGTCCGGGACCGGTGGATTCCGACTTTTGCCGGACCGGATCGTAAACCCGAAATCAACATTTTCTTTGGACCGAATTCCGATTCGGATCGGTCTGGACCGGTCTTTTGCTTAGCCCTAACGTGGTTTGGGTGAAAATACTTAGATCTAATACATTCATAGGCAAGGTTGGAGGACTCTTAAACATTTTCCAACCTAATTTAGCCATGAATTAAAGACTCTATTTAGCCTCGAATGATCTCTGATACCCAACCCTCCTTGATTCTTAGGAATGATCCCTGATTCCTTCCGTACAAGACGAAACTTCTTTTTGTTTTAATATAGTAAGGCTATGTTTAGTTCACCTTAAATTTACTGATCTGAACTTATCTTTTACAAAACATTTTATTACTAATATTATTATTACTTTGTATTTCATTACTAGTATTACTATTACTATCATTTTATTACTATGCACAACTTTCAATAATAATAATAATAATAATAATAATAATAATAATAATAATAATAATAATAATAATAATAAATAATAATAATAATAATAATAATTTTATATTAATAATATAATAATAATTTAAATAATAATATAATAATAATAACAATAATAATATAATAAAAATAATATAGATAACATAATAATAATAATAATAATAATAATAATAATAATAATAGCATAATTAGTTTTTTGTAAAAAGAACACATTAGTATATGAGCATACAATTAAAAATAAAAGATCAAGGACTTTTTGGTCCAATGGTATGGCTTCTTATCTCCCACATGGGAGACCAATGTTCAAATCTTGGTGAAAGCATATATTTCAATAATGTTGTGGGTGGGGGGGGGGGTTGGGGCTTGTTGGGTCTCTAGGTGAGTAATCCTGTGCGAGGGCAGCCCAGAGGAAATTCATCTTACCACGGGGTTGGGGCCCAAAAACAAAAAATAAATATAAAAGAATACACATTTTAGGTAAAAAAAAAACATATTGTTCATGGTAAAAAGAACATATTGTTCATGTTCAAGGTCCGTTAATAATAAGAATTTAGGTTGTAATCAAAATAATATATAATAATATTAAAAAAGGAACATATACTGAAAGAGCATACAAAATCTATTTAAAAAACACATTCTAAAAATAAAAGATAGATGTTATTTAACTAACAACATGCACTTTGTTATATCAATAAATTGTTCTTTTTTATTATATATAAACTTATAAATATATATAATCATATGATCTTAAACAAAATGGTTAAATATTCTTCTTATATCGTTGTCTTGTTCTATATAAACTTTGTTTTTAAAGATAAGTTGAAATTTTTTGTAGGGAAAATTTTGAACGTGATGACAACACCATTAGGTTATCCCATGCTACTCATGTTTTATATAAACTAGTAACATATAATTTATATTATTCTACCAAAAAGATTTTTAAAAATAAACATCATATACTATTGTCATGTTCGTTACATGTACAACATCAAAAAGAACATCACATATCAAAATTATTAATTAGAACAAATATAAAAAAGAATACGTACAAATGCCAAAAGAACATTATTCTTCTTGAACACGAATAGCTTCAAATAGTGATATCAATGACATTTTTAATAATAGCAACGACATTAATAATAATTACCAATATTAATATTTAATAAGTACAACAATGACAAAAATAATAATCTTTTTGAACAAATGTACTATTAAATAGTAATATTAATAATAGTAATCGTATAAAGTAATATTAATAATAATAATAATAATAATAACAACAACAATAATAATAATAATTATTACAATAATAATAATAGCATTAGTAATACTAATAATCATAATAATTATGATAATAATAACAATAACAATAAGTTTTTAATATAAGCATTATTTGAACTTATCTGATCTGATCTGATCCGATCTGAGCAAAAATAAGGTGAACTGAACATAGCCTAAGTAAAGGTAGAGGAAATAGTAGAATTACATAGCCTTCCCGCCTTAGAGAGATATTTGGCCATCCACTTAACAACTCTACCTACATTGAACACAATTTGAATCATAAGACTACAAGTGTATTCTCTTTACCTAAAAAAAATTAATTTTACCGTCTAATTAGATTTAATGATGTCCAATTAGGAGTAAATAAGGTAAAATGAGGACTGGCCAGGTCCAATCATTTTAAACGAGTTCAGTTTAAATAAGAACATGAGAAGATAACACACCCTACATCAACTTTCGATAAGAGCCCGTAAAAAAACTCTTTACATAATAAGCTTAAATAGCACAACTAAAATCCCAAAGTTAATAAAATTTGAAGCTTGTCTTCTTAACGTGAACAATCCGTTTCAGCCTTTCAGGAACTAGCTTGTCGACAAGGACGATAATCTGGTCATTATTGAATGTAATATGATATTAAATTTATTATCAAATCCAATAAAATAAATAAAATTTTATATATTTTAAGACTGAATATAGTTGCTTGTGGTATATCATTACATTTTTATCAAAAATATTCAAAAAAAAAAGTTGTTAATTTTTAACTTTAACACAAAATTTGGTCCACCAACAATTAAGTAAGCTAATTTCGAAAGTAATTTACATTTTTTTTAAAAGTAATTTACTCCATTATTCTAAAACTGGATCTTTTATTCTCCAATATTAAAAAATCTATATCTATATCTATACTAATATATTAAAAGGAGTTTTTGATAAAGTATAGGTTGTCATGTGGAACTCCCCTATTTACTAGCAATATGTAATGTCATGTACTTAACAAGGAATATGTTTTACAAAACTTTGTGTAGTAAGGTTCGAACATGCCACCAATAAGTTGTAAAGTAGACATCTTACCATCTTAAATTCTTAACCAACTAGTAGATGTGTTGTTGACTCTACATAAATGTATATAACTTGGAACATAAATATATATATAACAAACTAATATGAATTAAATATAAGCTCAAAACATATAAGAATTATTAAAAGTAAAAACTTGGGGCATCGCCCGAGCTACACACTAGTCTATACTAATATATTAAAAGGCGTTCCTAAACAAGGAACAGGGCCATGTGGCGCTCTCCTTAAAGGGATTTTACTCCATTCAATCCACATACAATAAAAAAATTAGAAGTTGCATGTTATGGGGTTCGATCCCGTGACTTCAAGTTGATATACTAAAGTCTTAACCACTAGGCCAAGTGTTATTTAGTGTAATCATTTTAAAGTGTAATATGAATAAATGAAAATTTTCTTTACCCGGGGCATAGCCGGGCCTAATAACTAGCTAATATATTAAAAGGTGGTTCTTAACAAGGAACTGTGCCACGTGGCGCTATGCCTTAGAGTTTTGACTTCATGTACTCCACATGCAATAAATTAAATTAAATTATGCATGGCATAAGATTTGATCTCATGACCTCAAGCTTGTGTACTAATGTCTTACCACTAAACCAAGTAATATATGGTGTTATAATTTCAATGTAAAATACTAATAAATGAAATATATAAGTACCAAGGGCTTAACCCGGGCCTAAAAACTAGTTCTTTAAATTATAAGATGTACATGGAATTAGAAAATATTTTCGTGGATTACGCTGTGTGAAAACAAGTAAGTTGGTTATAGAAAAATCATATAATACTTCTAATTTTTCATTATATTTATTTCTATTTATGCTCTATGTTAACTATGTATACGTAAACGAAAATTAGTTAAGGTATAAGTGTGTCATACTCTCTCCGTCCCATTTCAATCGCAATCATCTGAGTCTTTTTTTTTACTATTTTACATGTCTCACTCTAACCATATTTTTTAAGCAAGGTATAAGTGTGTCATACTATCTCCGTCCCGTTTCAATCACAACCATCTGAGTTTTTTTTTACTATTTTTCATGTCTCACTCTAACCCTTTTTTTAAGTTAAGATATAAGCTAAGTGTGTCATACTCTCTCCGTCCCGTTTCAATCGCAACCATATGAGTTTTTTTACCTTTCACATGTCTCACTCTAATCATATTTTTAACTCATATATATATAAATACAATTGTTAGTCTATGAGATGTTCTAACTTCTAACATTTATCTCTATGTATATTTTCAACAAATCAACTTTTTTTTACTTTCTCCGTTTCAATTTACATGTTACACTTTCACTTTTCACGCATGCCAATGCAAAACTTTGAGAACATATATCTCTAATTTTGTATTTGTAAAAATTATAAAAAGTACATACTCCCTCCGACTTCTTTTGGTGTTCCTATTTGGAATCGGGGAAGAAACCAATGCAACTCAAAAAATGGGTAAGATTCCACTCTTTTAAATAAAGTTAAATGAATAAAAATAAAGATTCAGCCCTTTTGATTTATTCTATGTTAGACAACCAATCATACAAAAAGTTTGAGGGGTAAAAAAGTAAAGTAACTACAAATAGTGTGAGCACATTTATTGTTCTTTGAGTAACTCTATATTAGACAACCAATTAGACAAAAGTTTGAGGTGTAGAAAGGTAATAAATGACTACTCAATAGTGTGAACACATTTATTACATTTTAAAACTAATGGGAAGTTTAATTCATAAATTATATTATTTATGGAAAGATTCAAAATAGGAACAACATATTGAAATTTCCCAATGGGGAATACAGGAACAACAAAAGAAAATGGAGGGAGTATTAAGAAAATACATATTAAGACGAATCTAACAAGATCCCACATGACTATATTTTTATTCACGTATAAATGACAAACGATGGTCAAAGAGAAATTTGTGAATAGTGTAAAATGTCAAAGTGTAACATCTAATATGAAACGGATGAAGTGTAATTTTTACTAGTAGATAATTAGAGATAGTTAATTAGTAACGGTGATAAGTGACATTTATGTCACTTCTAGCGGTAGTTTTTAGAGTATTTTTGTAGTTTATTTTCATTTATTTTAACTTTTTAAACCTTTAATTCTTCTTCTTCTATTTTGTAGCTTAATTAGAGTAACTACTTGTTTCTACTAGTTTTTAGCTCTTAATTTCATAATTTATTTATTTCCTTTATTTTAATAATTTATAGATGGTTTAGTGTAGTTTTGGTAAATAATTTTCTAGTTTTAGTTCCTCTTAGTTATTCTTATTTTTATTATTTATCTTCATTTTATTATTTGTATATGTGTCATTTCTCCCTTTGTTTTTTTTTTTTTTGATTCAGTAATTAACTGGCCAAGTAGGCTCAGTCCTCATGAGTTAGGGGGTAAGAAGGGGATCCCAACCCATAAAGAAACTTCAAGAGACTGGAAAGTGGGGATTTATACCCAGAAGCAAATATCCACACAAAACACCCCAAATTTGGGGTTAATGAGAGTCGAACTCCCGACCATGAGGTTGGGAGGTGGGAGCTCCAACCATTGGGCTCCCAAATGATTCTCCATTTCTCCCTTTCTGTTTTGACTTAACTTGTAGGTGGAGCGTTTTGAAGATTTGGTGGGCGCGATTTAGACTTGTCATTTAAAGTCTATCCTACACCACAACATTCCCTTATCCTACACCACACATAAACAACCCCATAGCAGCCACAACACCACACCCTTAACCTACACCACATCTTCTCCTATCCAACACCACACCAATGCCCAATACATCACCACCACCATCTTCCCTCCACCCATATACACCATAGTAGACTAAATCCCCTGCTCATACTAACCGCAGCACCACCACTCGAGTCCAAGGCACCTAACGCCATCTCCACCGCAATCTAAGCATTTGTCCAAAAACAAAGTCCTTTGTTGGATGGAGCGGGCGCTCCGTTCAAAATCAACAAAAACAGAAAGATGGGCAGGAAATATGAGCGACCATGGAGCGACTCAAAGAAAACGTGCTCAAACAATCATTAAATTAATCAAGGGCTGTGATTTAATGAAGCAAATCAATCATAAATGGCGAAAATTGAACTTCAAAGAGATGGAATCGAAGCCATGAAAATCAATGGCCACGATTTGCGCCAATGATGAAGATGATGATGCAGTGAAATTGAAGGCCATGATTTGCTGATTGATGATGTCGACTTGAATTCCACGAGATGATGCGGCGTGGTGCAAAGCAAGGGACTTTTACCCAGCAGCGAAGAAGATAATTTATTTTTTTCTAATCAGGAAAGAAAGAACTAGGAGGTGTCTACACAAGAGACACCCCCTAAAGCACCCATAAGGGTGGTTACAATAAGCTTCAATTACAGAAATTTAGAAGAAAAAAGAGCACTAAGGAACTAAAGTAGTTGCTCCACCGCGGCACTACACCATCTCCCCAGGCCCAAATCGAAGTTGAACCCTTCTCGGGGGGCAAGACAAACACCACCGAAAATGAATAAGCTCCCAAATCTTCACAAGAGAAGCACAATTACTTGAGGCCACACCAATAAAAAACCAACTACAAAACTAACACCTAAAAAACAAACTAAAACAGACAGAAAATTAAATAATAAAAAACAGAAACAAGAAAATAGAAAATAAACCCATAAATCACCGAAGCCGCGGCAAAAAACCAGCCGACACGAACACCGACCCACCGCGGACAAACCTCCGACGACGAGGAAACCCACAATCCGCCTCAAGAACGAACTGAAAAAGAGAACACAGAAGCTTCGGCCATGAACGACAGTCGAGCGACCACCACCCACACCGCGAGCAACCATTCCCAAGCTGACTAAAATCGACCCACCGCGAACAAAATGGAACGAAAACATCGGCGATGAGAAACGAAACATCGCAACTAACAGACAAGGGGCTAGAGAGACAAATCCGACTAAGGACAGGAGAAATTTGACAAAATAAAAAGAACTAAGCCATAACAATGGCCAGATCTAGGAAAAAGATGATGAAAGGGGAGGTTAGGATTTCAATTTCTAAAGAAATTGATTTGGGGCCTTTTTTAGGGTTTGCTTTTAAGAGGGAAGGCAGAGCCTCTCTCTCTATAGAAATTTAGCGAAGAAGATAAAGAAAATAGGGGTTTGATGTTTTAGGAATTTTTAGTCTTTCTCCTTTTTCTTTTCCCCTCTATTAGTTTCCTTTTCTAATTTGTTTTCTTTTTTCTTTAATTTTTTCTTTCTTTTCTCCCTTGTTACTGCTGCACGTTTTCTACTCTTCTTATTTTCATTTTATTTTCTTTCTCCTTTTTCTTTTATCTCCCTTTATTTACTTTTTCTATTTTCTTTATTCTCTTTTTATTATTAGGAGTAGTATAAATACCCATGACTTTTAATTAAAAAGGGAGTTTTATTATTATTCACCACTCTTATTTTATTTTCTTTCTCCTTTTTCTTTTATCTCCCTTTATTTACTTTTTCTATTTTCTTTATTCTCTTTTTATTATTAGGAGTAGTATAAATACCCATGACTTTTAATTAAAAAGGGAGTTTTATTATTATTCACCACTCTTATTTTCAGATTAGTTAGGATTTAGGGAGGATTAGCCTCCATAGGTTAGTTTAGAGGAGAAAGTGAGAGAATCAATGAGAAATGGAGGATTTTGGATAATCATCTAGTGACAAGAAGATTTGAAGTTTTCTTTTCATCTATCAATGAGAATTTTTACTCTCTCCCTCCACTTTTATTGCTTTATTTCAATTGTTTTTCTTAAATTAGTTGTTCATGATTAGTTTGATTATTTGTGGTTTATTTTGTTTAGTTTAATGTTAGATTAATGTTTAGTATCATGCTATTAGTTGTTAATTTCTCTAAATTTCTCCTTTTTGTGTTTATGGAGTAGTTAGTGAGTTAGGGTTTGGGTGAAAACCCAACCATGATTGAATTGGGCATTTGAGATTGGATTTAGAGATTTGTGTGATTAAATTATTGCTTGTTTAGCTCTTCTAATCTATGTTTCATTATCTTTGATCACTTAAATGTTGTATTAGATTGGAGTAGATTGATTTAGGTTGGCATGAGAGTGTGACCTATTGAGTTCTATTATTGACTTGGGTTTATTTGAACCTCGGGATATGTTAGTAATGGATGAGAGTCCTTATTTGATGTTTTTGATAATTTCTTCGCCTATGAGAGTAGGATAAGAGTTGTATGTTGAGTCAATAGCTAATTCATGTGGGGTTCATGCATTTATCTCTATGTTTGATATTCCTATGCCTATTTCATGATTAGTTGGTGTTTAATCCCATCTCCTAATTTTAGTTATATTTGATATTTAGCTTATTTGGTAGCTCGTAGTTGGTTATTGACAATTTCCGACTTGATTTCGGCTTAGTTTGTTGTTTAATTAACACATTTTGGTGTTCCTTAGTCATTGTGGAAGAATGACCCTTGCTTGCCACTTTACTTAGTTTAGTGGTCTGTTTAGGTAGTTTGACCTTAGGTGTTTTGTCCAACGACCAAAATATCTTATGTCAAACGGTTAAAGTTGTGCATTTGCAAATATGCGCATGAAATACTTGGAATTAATATAGGATGGAGGTAGTAAGAGATTGTAATAAAATAAGTTGAGCAATGAAGTATTAAAATCAATAAACATGACTTTTCTCTTTTTTAGCTTGGTTGCTTTGTTAGCAATAGTTGTGGTGTTGCATTGAAATAGTGGTAAATAATCTACTTCATAAAGATAAGCTAAGGTTGTGGATTCAAGCATTGGTGTGCTTACATTTGTTTGCTTTATAATTTAACTTTAGTGAAGAAATAATATGTACTTAATTGGGTGCATGACGATATGACGCTATGTTGTATGTGAGGAGGAGGGTGAGATGTGGCGGACTATAAACATTCCCGACACGTTTTAATAATAGATTGATGGCCTACTCCTCCTTCCATTGTCATTGTACTCGAAACTCCCAAAAATCTAGCTTATTTTTACACAACTTGGTGAAGTAACAAATTTTCTTGTCATTGTTGTAGAGGTGGCCAATGGGAAGTCTGGACTCACCATAGCCCAGGACCAGACCACGAGTTTCGCAGGCTGGACGTGTTGGTCTGGTGGGCCAGTTTTCTCGGTCCACGACGGTTTGGTTATCTTTCGCGGTTCATGGTGCGGGTTTGACAGGCTATATGTATGGGTTT
Source organism: Beta lomatogona (assembly GCA_947646795.1). Taxonomy (NCBI): domain Eukaryota; kingdom Viridiplantae; phylum Streptophyta; class Magnoliopsida; order Caryophyllales; family Amaranthaceae; genus Beta; species Beta lomatogona. The sequence goes on from CANSNZ010000448.1 coordinate 57,753, forward strand.
GATGGGTTTTGGACCGGGATGTTCATGGCACTGGCCCTCACGGCCCACGAGGTGGGCTGGGCATGATTGACCCGCATCGTTGGCCACCTCTACTTTGTTGGAATGTAGAAGCTGCTTCTTCGGCTTTCTCACAAAATCAGAGGCTTCTAATGTTAAGGTGCTATGAGCTTAAATTTTTTAAATAAAAGTTCATATCCGACATCAACATGTAAATGTGATTATAACCTTCAATGAAAGCTATCTTTTTCTGTCATGCTTCTTCCATTGTAGTACCCTTCCCCCCCCCTTCCTTTCCATTTTCTTTGCCTGTTTCAAACTGTTGAAGTTGCCAATATGATTTTATCTTTTGTATATGAAACTTCTAGTATCTTAATTGTAACTTATGAATGTTACATTAATTTCATAGTTTATGTACATAATGGCAAGCTTCCTAATGTAAACTTATATTTGCTGTGTTGCCAACAATATGACATTCTGCTGAATTGGTTATATCTTCCCATTATTCTTCAGTTCTTTTCCTTCTTTTGTACGTATGTTTTCCCTTCATTGGATGCAATATAAGAGTTTTTTACGGGGATGTAGGTAATATGGCATTTTGTGGGGATATACCTCACTAAATTTTTTTTGTGAGGATATTCCAACCTAAGTTTTATTAAAAGGTACCAAAAACACTATTTCCGGCGAGAAAGTCAAATTTTCGGCCTTAGACTTAGTAGGAACTTGCGAGTGAGCCACAAATGTTGTGTTTTACTTAGGGATGTGAAAAACTGACCCAACCCGTTTATCGAACCCGAACCCGACCTGTAATAAGAAGGTTTGAGTTGAGATTTTTGGCCCATTTAAATAGATGGGTTGACACGACTTACCCATTTAATTAAATGGGTTAGGTTAAGGTTGACATTTTCAACCCGAAATTAACGTGCTTTGACCCGCTTAACTCATTAAAATATAAATTTCCTAAAAAGTTGTGTTAAGTTGGTGAAAATTTTTAAAATACTAATTGTAGAACACAAAAATTGAAAAGAAAATCTAATCATGCATACTATTATGTGAATTTATTTTTGAAAACTAATAAATTTTAATAAAAATTTAATAGTAATAAATATTAAATGGGTTAAACGGATTATATGGGTAACCCGTTTAATAAACAGATCGGGTCAAGGTTGAGTTTTGCAACCCGTTTAATAAACGGGTTAGGTTTGGGTTGGGACATGTTCAACCCGTTTACTATCAACCCGAACCCGAACATGACCCGACCTGATATGTTAATCAGCCCTAGTTTTACCCCCTCAACCACGCGCATACTATGGAAATGTTTTTTTTAACAATTTTTTTAAGAATTCCCTCCCTTAATAACCAACCCCTCCCTTAACATTTCCCTCTCCTTAAACCTTGAAAAAAGAACGCTCTTCGATTCAGCAAGAAAGGGCAGCTCAAAATCATCAATCGCAAGGTATGATGTCTTATTTTAGCTTTAATCTCAATTCAATTGTGCTATGTGGTTTGAATTTGTGCTATAGGGTATAAACTAGGGTTAAGTTACTAAGTCAAAGGCCGAAAATTTGACTTTCTCGCCAAAAATAGTGTTTTTGGTACCTTTTAACAAAACTTAAATTTAGGTTGGTATATCCCCGGCAAAAAAAAAAAATAAGTGAGGTATATCTCCACAAAATGCCCTATTACCCTGGTATATCCCCGCAAAAAACTCGCAATATAATGATATATTATACTTATATCAGATCATTGGGTCATCTGAAGTAATATTACAACTCACTGCATCTTACAGAGAAAATTACAAAATTAAGCGTACAATTTTATTTCTCCTGTAATCAGGTACATTGTGCCTGTCAAATATTATTGGAGGCGTAGGCAAAATTTTAAATTTTTTTAAAACTCATAAATATCACTGATAAAAGTGATAATTCAAGAAATCACAGTAACAGTATTCCCTGAAAACAGAAAATAGCTAGCAGACTTTGCTGGGGTTCCTAGCCATGACAAACTTCTTCCAAACATCAGTAATCTCCCTTTGTGTCTGAAGTGCACTTTTCTTAGGCGCACACACAACTCCATTTTTCCCTATGGCATGATGTCCGAGAGTTTTATTGTTCTTGGAAGGAAGGTGATCAAGCTCATTGAGCACCTTGATGATGTCGAACACGAGGCGCTCAGCAAGAGTCCAGGAAAAGTCTTCCCGGACCACAACACGAAGCACTGTGACATGCTGTGCATCAGCTGGCATGGTGTAGGCTGGAACAATCCACCCAAATCTTCTTAGCAACTCCGAAACCTCAAACTCGTTATGGAGGGTATTTTCTTTAAGAGAAAAGGCCACTAGAGGAACACCAAACTCTTTTGACACTATTGTGAATCTCCCTGTCTTTTCTAGGCCGGTTTTTAACACCATGGCATTTTCTTGGCAGCTCTCCATCACACCTCGATAACCCTCGAAGCCAAGGCGGATTAGCTGATAATACTGAGCTATGACTTGACTGGATCCTGCACACCGTACCCATTATCTAATTAGGATCCTGCTGCTAACAGGAGGTTCATATATAGAAGATAAAACCTAAAAATAGAATAGTAATGTTTTGGGATTTTTACAACCGCACACTATAAGATTTCCAGAACTAGTAGTGAGTCAGGAAATATTGGTGTAGAGAGGGAGGATCGGAATGATAAACATCTAGCTGGAAGATGCATCTAACAAAATTTGTGTATATAAAAAATAGTGTCTTGTGTGTACAGTGTAAACAGATAGTGTTTGTGTTGTTTTTCTCTTATTTTGCTCCTTTATAAACACAAACACAAACAATATAATATAGGGGTAGAGAGGAGGATATAATGAAAGGAGAAAAACATGTTTTATATATAATGAATTTTGGAAAGTTACCTTTGGAGAAGTTGAGAGTGAAGGTAGGCTGGTCAGCTCCTAGGTAGTTGATATGGAAAATGAGCTCTTCAGGCAAGTCTTCCTTGCTCCTCCAAATGACCCATCCAATGCCAGCATAAACAAGGCCATATTTATGGCCACTCACATTTATGCTCTTCACCAGGGGAAGCCTGAAGTCCCATTCTAGCTCTGGGTAAAGGAAGGGTGCAATAAATCCTCCACTTGCTGCATCCACATGTATAGGAGTATCCCACCTGCCAACTTTATGGTAAGTCCATGTTTACATTTCATGTTTTTTTTTGGTGGGTTTGCATGTGACCCTGTTCAATTGGACTGAACTCTTGGACATTATTGTATATTACTTCCCCCATCCTTTATAAATAATAACTTTTCCTTTTATGCTAACTTTTAGTAATTTTGTCTCATATATTTACTATTTCATATGGTATTAGGGACCACTTATCTCCTATATGTCTCTACGCTTACCATTGCCTTAATATGTGTTTCCAAGTTATATGTAATGATTAATATAAGATATAGGTAGTATAAACTATAAACTACCTCTTTCATGGCTCTTTAGTTAACTTTGAGTTCTTTGAGTCACGTGTTTCCAAGTGGATATTAAATTTGGGACGGAAGGATTATATTTTATCAATTGGGGCATGAAATATATATAGAAACTGAATAGCTACAATATAAAAGGTATGTACCCAGGTATCTTGCTCTTTTCAAGCAAAAGATCATTCAAAAGCTTTACATCTTCAAACTCTCCATTGAGGGTGGAGCCAAGAATGGCGGCTACACATATGGTGTTCTCATCGACCATTTCAGCAGCCTTAACAGGGTCCATCACATAATATCCTTCCCTTAGCTTTACTTCCTTCAATTCCACTTCAAAGTACCTTGCAAATTTTTCCCAACACACCTACAAAGGAAAAAAAGAGAGAAAATGAAGTCGCCAAGTTTAGAATATACTACTAGTGTCTAGTTATTGTGTCTTCATTCATGTTCAACATTCTTGTATATGTGATGATATATAGCTATATGTCACAAGATATGTACTTCCTCCAATTTTTTTAGTTGTATCATTTGACTTTTGGTTACATTATCCACCAACTTTGACTATATCCTCTCACCATTATGTATAAGAAAAATATACATTCAAGTGTAAGATTCATGTCAATTCCAGTAGAAGTTTAATATACCTGAACATTAGCGCCGGTGACAATGTTGGGCTTGTCATAAGGTAAGCCTTGAGCCTTGCGCTTGTTCTGCCACCTCCTTTTGAAGGCGAGCCCGGCTAGCATTATGGCCTCCGATGAACCTACAGTTCCTACCCCGACTGCTGCCTCTGAGTCCTCAAGTGGAGCGTTGAATAGCCTTGCTATCATGTTAACACACCTATTCTGCTTGCATTGTACAAATTATTATGAGAGATCAGTTGACTTCTCTAAGAAAGTCCTCACTTTTTTTCTCTTGGTTTTTTTTTATAAAAAAAATCTCAAATGGTTTGAAGTTGACCAAGAGAATTGGATAAAACTAGTTAGACTCATACAATGGGAAATCAACACCTCCAAAAGTCAACGTTCAAATGTGAAATATACTAGTCTATGTCAATATGCATATTACAAAATACTTATTGTGTAACATGCATATTGACATAGACTGATAGATTTCAACAAGAATGACATGGACTAACAAATAATGACATGAATCACATGTCATTTGAGTTACTTTTTTACAAAAAAAAAAAAGCAGTAGTTTGTGTATTGTTATACCATAAATTATGGTGTAATGGTTACACCCAAGAATGTGTGAGAGGGGATAAGAGATGGTAACCTGAAGCTCGGTGGTGACAGGATACTCATCCATGTCAACATAATTTTTGTTGATGGCAGCCATCATTAGTTTATCACACTCTGGCTCCATCCATGTTGTCACAAATGACGCTAAATTCAGCCGTGGATTCCCGTCTAACATCAGCTCATCGTTTATTATTTGGTATGCCGCCTCCTTAGGTATCGAATTCTCCGACATCTTAAACCTGACACGACATGAACACAAATTAGATATAAAATAAGATATACATACAACATATATAATTCATTTCGTTTATCCTACCACACTATTATATGTCTCATTCCTATACATTTAATAACTTTTATTTTTGGATATATTTCGAGAACAACTTTAAATCAACTGAAAAGTGAAAACCATACGAACAAGAATATAACGTTCATACGTACTTTGGTAGTGGAGTTTGGAGATGGCGGGAAGCGAAGCTGGACTGAATATAAGCATCAGTATTAGAGACTGCTTCAGAAAGTACCATGGTTAGTTAGGTTATTGGGTTAAGCAACAAAAAAGATGTAAGTTTTCTTAAATTAGTGTAATAGTTTTTTGCTTGGTGAAAAATGAAAATGGGAATGAGGAAGGTTTGGTATTTAAACGGAAGTTTGAGGGGAGGGAACTTTGACAAAAATGATTGAAAATTGGGCTTGCAATTTTCCGCGTGCGAGAATATAAGTACCAAATAAAGTTCAAAAAATCTAGAGCAAGCTTTTAAAATACTAGTATTTTAGGGTTTTGCTTTTTGTACAAGACAAGAAGTGAAAGGAGAAGCTAATATATATCTTACATGTGTCATGTGTTTTGACATGCTTCCATTTTGGCTAGACCCGTTAAAAACGATATATTACTTTACTACTATGATATGGACACGTAATATTACACCATTCACTGTAGAATATATTCCACTAATTAGCATTTAGCAAACGGTATTATATTTTTCTGTGTTTCTTCCTTTTCAAGAAGGTTTTATTTTCTTCTTTTACTTTTAGGTTTGAATTTTCAAGTGATGATGTAGAAAGAGCAAGTATATCATAGATGGTATAGATTGAGCAAGTATGTCAGAAATGATGGTAGCAGAAATAGCCTGGTATTATGAGGAATGCTTTATTATGCAAGGAACTACTAAGAAGTTTAAAATAAGATTGTGTTCTTTTGGAATCAGATAATCTGAACTGAACTGAACAAAACCGAACTGGAATAATAATAATGATGATGATGATGATGATGATGATAATAATAATAATAATAATAATAATAATAACAATAATAATAATAATTGATATTAATAATAATTAATATTAATATTAATATTAATATTAATAATTATTATAATAATTATTGTTATTAATTGATAATATAATAATAATAATACTAGTAATAGCAATAATATAATTAATACTATAATAGTAATAATAATTAATAATATAATAATAATAATTAATAATGATAATAATAATTATAATTATAATAATAATAATTATTATTATAAAAATGATAATAATAATAATAATTATTATTATAATTAATAATGTAATAATAATAATAATAATAATAACTGAACTGAAAATAAGTCCAAAGAAACAGGGCCTAAATAGTAAGATTAGTCAATTAGTAAAAATGTTATTTCTTTATGGAAGGTAATTTTCGGCCCCCTTGTTCTTCAATATCAAATATTTAAAGATGTATGCAAATTTACTGATTTTTTCGTACACGTTTTCTCAAATATATACATTAGGCACCTACAAATAATTATAATTAAGACAAAAATTGTAAATTCTCATGTAAATGGTTAGAAGTAAGTCCCTAATTTTTTGAGGACAAGTTCAGTTCAGTGAAAATTTTACAATAGTCTTCTTCTAAAAAGGCTACTGAAAAGAAGCAATGAGAGCCACAAATTATTCCACATCAGCCGTGACTGGATGACGTTAAATATGGACAGTTTTCTTTTTTTGTATTTATATTTTCGGCAGTTTATATATAACTTCCAAAATTATTATATACGAAATTCTTAATTGTTTTTTTTCTGTATTTGTGATTTAATTACGTATACAATGCAATACACAAAATTATACTGTATAATATACAAAACTTATAAGGTGCATCGATTATTTGGAATTATATGGTTTATATTATACGAAATTAAACCTTATAATATGCAAAATTATTCTTTATATGTATACTTTATTCCCTTTTTGAATACCGCCCCCCTCTCACACCCACGATCTACCTCCTTCACCCTCTTTCTCTCACTTCTCCCACGATCTACAAAAACGCAAAAGGTTAATTATCAGATGTTGATACCATATCAATCAAAGCCCTTTGGGATTATGTTTTCCCACTATCTTATTCTTTCAGGTATTTGTTTATCTAATTTGATATTCTGATGTTTGAGGGGTTTTTTTTTGGGTAAAATTTTTTGATTTTTAGGGCTTTTTGCATACTTTTTATACAATAAATTACAATTAAATTGATATCTGATTGGTGATGTCGGGACTTGCACGTTCAATGAAATGAATTCTGTTTCATAACGTTCTTATGTGGTTTGTGGGATTGCAGTTCTCCAGATGTAGTAAAGAAAATTTTAATTTACAGGTTACGGGATAAAAGTATATGATAAAAATTCAATTTAATACTATTTTTGCTATTGATTATGATGTTTTATGAAACTGGTGATAGTGAAGTGAGTGAAAGGATTTTGCTCTATGCATTATTTCTTAGTGTTGAGAGTGCAATAATAAATAATAATGGTCTCATGTACCATTGCCACTTCATTTGTTTGCTTTCTTTTTTGGTTTTTCTTTTGCTTTATAGGATGCAATTTATATGATATCAAAGGGACAATTATCAAGTTCTTGGTAGTTAATTTGCTATTTTTGCTTCCTCTCCGCTTACCGATCTATAGCTATTTCTAGTATTCTACTTGACTTGGGGTACAATATATTTGAAGGCAACTTAATATGGTTACTGCATATTCTGGCCTTATTATTTAGTTGATGAAGATTTATATTTCTATCAAATTTTAGTCACTTAACATTAAACATCCTCGGTGAAACTAAGCGTAATCATTCTTGTCATTTGGTGCTTCATTTATGTTGTTGCCATCTTTAGTTTTTTTTTTAAGTCAGTCCCTTACTTTATTGTTAATGGCGAAGCTTTATGTTAAAGCAGCTTCATTGTTCTCCCCTCTTAGATGACTGTAAGCCCTATAGAAATCTTTGTGTTTGCTATCAAAGTATAACAGATAATTGTAATAGCACTAACATATTTGCAGATGTAGAATTTATTGACTCACATGCTGAATGTGTCCATCTTTATTGGTCACTGCTCCAAATTTGTTTTCATTTTTGTTCTCCAATACTGCGACTGAAATCTCTTAACAGTGTCGACTTCTCAACATAAGCTATCGTCCATCAACTAAGCAAGAGATACCAAAGGAAAAAAGTTTGGTGAATTATAATCTACCTTCAATTTAGTGCCACTTAAAAGTATTTTTGGTAAAAACGTTGATTGTATCAATGATTTTTTCAGGTTATGGTGGCATATAATCTACTTGGATGGATTCAAACTAATGTAATTATATCCAGGCAGGTTGTTCAGTGGCTGGTTGTTTATGGGATGAAATTTACAACCACAATGCTGATGATTGACATTTTTTTATTGCTATCTCGTCTGTATTCTACTCCAACTGAATTAACAGGGTATTTGATATGTGAATGAGAAATTGGGGATTAGAAGGTGGGAATAGAGAGATGGGGAGTGGGGATTCGTGAGTGGAAATTCAATAAATATTTCTGATACTAAACTCGAGGTCGTATTTTAGTTGCAGTTGATCATGGTGTATATCGAATTGGAAAAGTTAAAGATAACTGCCATTAGAAATTATTCGTCTTTGCGCATTAGTTACATTAGTGTTGTTTTTAGACAACACCCTAACATATTTTGGTCATATCTATATAATGCGTATCCTAAATAAGTTCACCCCAGCAAAACTTTGGCAACGACTGTGAAAACCTTTTACGTGTCCAAAATCAGTATCACGATCCATCATCACTCCAAGCATATACAACTTCTAAACATTGTAGAACGAATGATCCAAGACAACTATTGAGATATTTCACTAATACTTATTCCTTCACAAAAAATAGTTGGATATTTATTTGTTATTAGATTTTAGGAGATATCAAAGAAGTTAATTGAAATTTTCCCAAAATATTTTACAATGCACGTTTTTAGGAGTTAGTAATCTTTAAAAGATATAGGGTACTGAAAATAAATTTTGCCATTATGTAAAAGATATTCGAATTCCTATTTTGTAGGGGAGAATAGGATATTGCAATTAACTTACAGAGTTATGGAGGAAACAATTATGACATTGTAAACACAAATTTTAGATCTGTAAAAACATTTTCCATGCCTACAAACATTTTTTTGTAAAAGTTGATTATATCGATAATGGTGTATTTCAATAATGATTTTGAATTGTTCCTTTGAAATCAAAATAGATCTGCTACATGGCAATAGTCAAAATCAACTTAGGCCATTACATATACGTAAACTCAGTTATGCGATGATATTATCGATCTTATTTTCGTTCTTATACCGGTATTTATAACTTTAAAAAGTCTATATGAAAAGATTATGATTTATGAACTCTTTAATTTACATATTCTTACAATATATAATATAACAAAGATTACGAGCAACAGAGCAACAAACCAATAAATTAGGAAAGTGGTGGGCGTGATTAAAGTAAATCTAAACAACATGAGAAAATTAATATTTCAAATCATTGTAATTGTGTATTTGGTGGGAAATCCCATTAATATGGCGGTAAAATTCCAATTATAAATTCAAGACATAATTTTTACTTTAAAATCAAAACAGGTTTGCTAAATGGCAATTGCCAAATTCAACTTAGATCATTACATGTATGTAAACTCAATTATAAGATGATATTATCAATCTTATTTTCGTTCTTATACCGGTATTTGTAACTTTAAAAAGTATATATGAAAAACACTAAACTAATTAGAAGGAAAAGATTAAATATTTTCCACACATACATTGATATATAAAAATAAATCATCAAGGCCTTAAATAAGGCTTACAAAAAAACACTAAACTAGAAAATACCTTTAATAGATGATGGTGGGATTATGTCCCATGTTTGGTAACACATTGCATAGCAAACTAAACATACGAACTGAATAAATTAACTAAGACTATTGTGCTCCACTATCCCAAAAATTCCTATATTAACATAAACAGTCTTTGAAGTATAGTCAACACAAAGTTGGGTAATGTTCGAATATGATTATGGTCATAGCCAGGAGCTATTTCACTGTAACCATTACGTATATGACCAAAACATGTTATGGTGATGTCCAAAATGCAAAATTGACAACATCTAATGCGCGAAGTCGGATTTGTTCAATTGGCAGTTTTATTCCGTTCCCAAGTTGAATACCATCATTAATTATGGACTGCCCACTGCACTAAAACTCATTCATGGAACCGGAAATTGGAGATTCAATCGTGAATCTGATGAACAAGTGAATGCTTTGTTTCCAGCTACAATAAAGACAAAGCTCACTTTTTTTTCAAACAAAAAGAAATAATGAAGTATAATCAAAACTTTTTGTATAAAGGTAGGAACTTTAGTTCCTGCACCAAAAGAAACGGCAAAGACAAAGTCTCACAAGCATACGAAGAAAGAGACGAAACAAGAAAAGAGACGAAGAAAAGGAAAATCAACCGGTGCCCAGTACACTAGCTGGCTCCCCGGCGATGGTACAGTGGGGTTCCAATTTTTTTCTTTTATTACTTCCTCCGTCCCAGAAAGATCTGAACACTTGTTGGGACACGTAGTTTAAGGTGATAAGTTGTGGTGTGGTTATCAAATGTTATTTTATTTAAAAAGTAGATGTGATAGGAGTTGGTGGGTATTTTTTATTAGAGGAGAGAGAAAGTTGGGTAACTTTTTATTGATAAAAGATAGAGTGTGGGCCAAAGATGTGTAAAATAGATAATATATTAAAGGTGGGGACATGCCAAAAATGGAAGTGTTCAAACTAATTTGGGACAAACATAAAAGGAAAGTGTTCAGACTATTCTGGGACGGAGGTAGTATTAAATTTGATATGATATACGAAAATATCAATTATGATTTCAGAAATAAAACTTTATGATATAATAAATTAGTTTATAATCGATGAAAAAATATGACAATTTACTTCAACAGTATTACCATTCCATGCAAAAAAACAATAATTAAAAATTTATTTCAGCAATGACCATCTTCTTCAACAGTATTATCAACCTATGCCAAAAAAATTATTTCACGAAAAAAATAATTAAGAATTAAAATAAAGTTTTTCCAAAAATTTCAATTTGTTTTTACATGTTTGATAATATCTTTGAAGTAAACTATAACATTCATTTTCTGTATTTATATTTGTATTTTATATATGGATCTTATATCGTTCGTATTAATACATTTTTTTTTTCTCTTTTCTCCCTACTCTACACTTTTTCCTCCATAGCTACCACCACCTAGCCACCACCCCACCCCTACTTCACCCACCCGCAACCGGCCAGCCCCACCCCACTCACCCCACCCCCACCCCCGCAGCCCCCCACCCGATCCCACCACCGCAGTAAACCCCCACCCACCCCCATCCCACCCCCCGCAAGGTGCAACCACCCCACCTAGTCCCCCGTCGCCTCTCCCCCCTTCGCCCCCCGCCCCCGTCGCCCTCCCCCCTCTCCTCTCACCGTCGCCGCCCCCCCCTCGCCCCCTCCTCCCTTCGCTCCCGACCCGTCTCCCTCCCCCCACTCCTCTCCCTTCGTTTCGTCCACTTATGTCCACCCCGGTGAGATTCTCCGACATACTCTCCCCGCGCATCCCCCACCCCCCTTCTTCTTCCCCTCCTTGCGCATCCCCACCCCTTCTTATTCCCCTCCCCGCGCATCCCCCACCCCCTTCTTCTTCCTCCTCTTTCTCCCTTCTTCCTCTTTCTCCCCGCTCCGAAATTTCAAAAAAAAAAGGGTTAATTGAAAACATGTAAAAATCGTATAAAAATTCTAAAATGTGAATATTTTTGAAAAGTATATAATGTATTTTTTTGTACTGTATATTTCATTGTATAAGGTTCGTATATAATTTTGTTTAAGAAAAAAAAAATCAAAAAAATCAGTATAAACATAAATTAAGAATAATTCCGTTTTTAGCATTATTCAATGTATATATACCTAAAATAAGGAGCAGCTGATATGGCACAATTTGTGGCTCATATTCATTTGTTACGGTAGCTTTTTTTTCAAGAAGACTATTATAAAAACATCCTCAGTTCAGTATAATTTAGCTTATTTTCTCTCACAGTTTCACTTACCTCGTGTCCTTCTCACTCCTCTTTACACACTCTGACTCTAATTAACCGCTCCTCAAAATTAACACTAATGAATAGTTGAAAATTTCACCAGAAAACTAGACAAATGGTAACACATTGGGATCGATAATTTTTTTTATCGAATTAAGGTTGGGAATGTATAGAGAACTTGGCGCCTGGTGGAGACATATATAGTATGCACACCTGAGCCACAGTGGATACATATAAAACACACTCAAGCCATGGTGGACGCATGTCAAAAAAACATCAGAGTAACGGTTTGGGAGTGTTTTCAGTGCACTTTCATCATGGCTTGGGGAGTTTTTTATGCATCCCAACTAGAGGTGTCGATTCAGTTCAACAGTTCAGTTATGGTTATATCCAAACAGTTCAGTTGATATCAGTTCAGTTTACAACAGTTAAAATTATTAACAGTTCAGTTCAGTTCGGTTAACAAACTTTTCGGTTGATTAATTCGGTTATTTTTCTTTCCGGTTTCAGTTCGGTTCGAGTTGCAGTTTAAACCGGTTTTATCCGAACAGTTAAACCAACCAACAGTTGAATCCATAGCAGTTAAAACACGTTGCAGTTATTTTCAGTTTCGTTTCAGTTTATTTCAGTTATTGACGAAAATCACATAAGTTCGGTAAAAATCGCATCGGTTCAGGTAGATGTTAGTCACATTCTTGTATTTGTTCGATGTAAATGGAACTTCATGTCGGGTTTTTGCCAACTGTTTTTTCGGGCTCGGTTAAAATTAACGGGGCAAATAAGTGTAGTCTGACACTTGCCTCGAAAAAAAACCAATTGTACTCGTACTTCACAAAAAAAGTGTATGAAAGTGACATCGATATATGTGTACAAGACTATTATATTCGACAATTTGGAATAAGATAATTTTGTATAAGTCGATATTCAAACTTTTAGTTATATGCAAATTACATCATGTTTGGTTAAAAAGAACGTCTCATATCAGTATAAATTCTTATAAACTTCCTCAAAAGACGAGTTAGACGTTTTTTAAAAAGTCGATTAGATCAATGTCTTACTCTTACTATATTAGATCAATGGATTAATATAACTATACTAATCATTAAGCTCTATGCATTTGAAAACTGAAAACATATAATCGACGTAAAATAAGTTAATAGTGGATTAGTTCAAGATATTTATGTGAATCGATAAGTTAAATCAAGATAGCAATAATCCATTTAAGTTAGTCGTTAACAAGTTATATTCAATTTAAAACTCATGTATCTTAGCCAAATTGAAAGAAATTGATGTTACATTAGATGAATGTATCAACATAAGTCGGTAAAGTAATTGAAACTCAAAACATTTACTTAAATTGAAACATGTTGTTATTGGAATGAGTGTATCAATGTAAGTCGATAAACTAATTCAAGATAATAATAGTACTCTACTTAAGTTAATCATCTTTAAGTTGAATTCATTTCGGAACTGAAAGCATCTAATTGAGTTGCAACAAATGTAGAACAATGTAACTCAGTAGATTGGTTCAATATAACAATACTCCATTTAAGTTAATCGTCTCTAAGTTAAATTCATATTGAAACTCAAAACATCTAATTTAAATTGAAACAAGTTGATATTGGATTAGATCGATGTATCGATGTAAGTCGATTAGCTAATTCAAGATGGCGTAAGTTCGTTTAAGATAATGGATATTGGATAATATCAACAAATGTATCAATGTAAGTTAATTAATTAATTTAATAGAAGATAACAATACTCTATTTAAGGTAATCGTCTTTAAGTTAAATTCATTTCGAAACCCAAATCATCTAATTGAATTGAAACAAGTAGTTAGTTATTGTTACTATGTCGTAGTAAACGTTATTGCTTATTAGTAAGATAGTAAGATACTGATATGAAAAGCGAAAATTCGTATATGTAGTATACTATAAGCTAAGGTCTAGTACTGATTAATTAAGGCTTGTTATAACTTATATAAGTTCACTTAAGTGAATACAATCAAATTATATTATAGCCGAGTAATAATAAATAATTGTATAAGTAAGGTTATAAGAAATCTACCTTAATAGAAGAAATAACCGTAGATTAATATAAGTTTATAACCAATAACTTAAGTATTAATGTAAGACCTATACAAGTAGTAGTAGTAACTGTTATTGTGTTACGTCTTACATGTTAGCATTAAATTAATCCCTAATCACCGCGCATGTAACATGTTCACATATTTCTAATTTATAAATTTAGAATAATAATTTCTCAAAAATCAATAATACTAATTTAATTTCGAAAGTTTATAATTTCTATTAATTTATAATAACACTACTAATTTTTAAAGTTACTAAACTAATAATATTAGAATTAAAAATTTAGAATACTCAAATCAAAATAATATCAAAATACAATACTAGTTTATTAGTAGTTTAGGCCATTGATTTTAGAATGATGAAAATCCAACCATTGATTAAGTTAGCAATCCATGTGATTGGACATTCTCAATTCTCATTGGTCAAAAAAGAATGTCATGGATTATGAATTAAGACCATTGATTTGAAAAAGATCAAAATCCAACCATTGAATCCCTCCCTATCCCTAAACCCTCCCTCTTTTCTCTCATACTCGTTCCTCACAGCCTCCCTCTTCATCTTCCTCATTCCTCTTCCATCTTCACGTACACCATTGAATCTCGAGTCCATTTTTTCTCTCATCTCTCACTTTCATCCTCTCGGTTTCTCTATCTCCTACCTTCATATGTTCTTACTGGTGTGCTAAAGTCCAAGAAATCAAAGAAAATCTACAAGGTAGAGCAAGGGTTGTGAAATGGGTTCTTTATGCCATAACTCAAGTAAAGTTGAAGATCTCTAGTCAAAATCGCAAGATTCAAGAAGAAACGCCAAAAATATGAAAATCTCATTGTTTATATACTTGATATAATGCTTAGTGTTAGATCTAAATATTAGGATAACTCTAGTTTTCTTAGAGTTCAATTTAAATAGTTAGCCTAATGGGTTGCGGTTTCGATTCATGAAATTGTTAATTTGAGATTTGCGGTACATCGTGCTTGTTAGCATTGCAGTGAGTTCATTTTTTTTTTTTTTTTTTTGATAATTTTTTGTTTCATTTAAATAGTTAGCCTAATGGGTTGCGGTTTCGATTCATGAAATTGTTAATTTGAGATTTGCAGTACATCGTGCTTGTTAGCAATTTGCGGTGAGTTCATCTTTTTTTTTTTTTTTGATAATTTTTTGTTTCATTCATTAAGACATAGAAGGCAAACGTTTACAACACATAGCCATAGTACTAGAGGCTATAGGATACAGAATGAGGCGCGAGGCCCAAATTCAAATTGACGAACTTCGCCTTTTGTGAACAATGTTGATGCAAGTGAGTTCATCTTGCTTTATTTTTCTTTCTTTTAGACTTGTCCAGAAGATAGAAGACTGGTATGATTATATTTCATAGGTTAGATAAATGTTTAATGTTTCACAAACTTTAAAGATTATTTTCGGAGAATGGAAGATATTGTATGATGATAAAGATAGCACGGCGTTGGGTGAGCTAAGTAAAAAGTGGTAATTTTTTTTTGAATATTTAACACAATTTTGCTATTTTTGTACCGTTTTAATGAAATTATATGCTTAAAAATCTAAATTATAGTGTTAGGTAAAAACTAAAAAGGCTTTAATTTATCTTTGGGCATAGTGCCTATAAATTTTAGAATCATTACGTTAGGGCCCTTATTTATAGGTTCGCCTAGTGCCCATAAATTGTCGGGGAACGGTCCTGTTAAATTCTAGTGGATTTTGATTTCTTGGTTGTTAATGGATGGAATCACAAGTATAAATAGATTTCTTTTTAGGATTATTTTAATTTGTAAAAATTTTATGCTGTAAATTAGTTTTTCATATCCTCCCACTTCTTTTGAGACTCAATTGTATGTACTATACTCCTCACTCCTCACTACATATTTTTCATATGTATAATGGATATTGACAACAAAAAATTTGAAATCATTTCAACTAAAAAATAGAAGAGGTAGTAGCAATCCTTGTCTAATTTGAGAAACAAAAACTGTAAAATTAATTAGACAAAAGATTGGCCACAATTAATGAAATAGTAGTTCTACTTGAATAAGGGTAACAAATTTTTAATTGTGTGGCCCATGCGTAAAAATATCGGGCGAAGAAATTTATAGAAGTAACTATCACCTAAAATCTCACAATATGGGCGACGTAGTGTATGAATGTGACGCCCCAAGATGGGCAACAAATATAGATTTCGTGGCACATGCTTCCTAGTATGGGGGACACAATCTGATATTTTGACGTCCTAGCCTTGGGGCGACGCTAATAGAGTGACAAACCTAGCATCAAAATATAATTTATCTCCCAATTTTGAGCGTTGAAAATAAAGCATGGGCGACGCTTTATTTTGACGCTCAAGTATATTAAAGGCTGACACAGTGTGAGTTCATTTTCTGTGTTTCTATGTGAATTGGAGGTACTATCATGAATTTGGCTAATATGTGAATTCGGTTCGTGTACAATTAAAAATCAGTTTAAAAAAGTTCAGTTTGAATCAGTTTCAGTTCAGTTCATTTTCAGTTTCAGTTTGAATCAGTTCAGTTAATTCAGTTAAATATTCGGTTCGGTTCGATTCGGTTGATCGATCAACTTTTCGTTTTTCACGCTTATTTTCGGTTACGGTTTGTTTCGGTTCAGTTGCAGTTCAGTTTTGGTTTTTCATTTACAGTTTATTTCAGTTTCAGTTTAGCATTTTTCAGTTGATTTCAGTTACAGTTACTCCCAGTTCAGTTTAATTCAGTTTAAATTTCAGTTTGTTCAGTTTAACCAGCAGTTCTTTAACCAAACTGACAGCTCTAATCCCAACCATTTTCCAAAAAAGACATTGGTAACTATTTTTATGTATTTAATTTATTTCAAAGAAATCATATAGGTATATGCTTTATATTATTATTAAAATATATAGAAAAATCCTAAACATGTTCATGAGAATTTGGTTAGAATAAATGCAATGAAATTAAATGCAATGAAATTTTATTTTATTTTAAGAGAAAAATCACTAAAAATAAATAGTTCAGTAGATAAGTATTCTTAATTAGTTCATCCATGTACGTGGTATCTAATGAGTTATTCTTGCGTGGACCTGGTCCACATTAACATTATTGTGGACCAAAACCACTTATTTAACATAGTGACCCTTTTTTTCCATATAGTAACCTTTAAAAAATCTTAAGTTACACTATACAGTTACACACATCATAGTGACCGTTTTTTTTAATATAGTCACTCTTTCTTACATTAGTTTATCATGATGAAATTTTCAGTTTGTGACATAATAACCTTTTTTTCACATAGTCAAACTTTATAGAATCTATATCTACTCATTTTTTATATCTACTTTTTTATATAGTGACCCTTTTTTTCATAAATCACATGAATTAGCATTAGGTCCACACTAATTTAGTGTGGACCAGGTCCATATAAGACTTTTACGTATCTAATTAAGTTCAAGCCTTAGTACCTAGTATGGAAACTACATGTATGTTTCTAACTTTGGAAAGTGGAGGAGGTGGAGAACGACATAAACTATTTTCATTGTATGAGAAGGTGTCACGTGGCGGGATTCTTCACATTAAGGGGGTGTTTGGTTTAGGTAGGGGAAATTGAAAGGGTTTAAGAAAGAGAAACAAGGAGAATGGAAAGGAAAACCCTTTGATTAAAGAGGTTGTTTGGAAAAAAACTCCTCTTCATCTTCACACCGTTCCTCCACCATGTTCTCCCTCCATCTCTCTCCAAGAACCACCTCGACCTCACATTGCCCCATTCCCTCACTGCTGTCCATAACCACCGGCCATCACCCCCGCGAAGTCATCGCCACCCGTCACTGCCGTCAAGTAACCGCCGCCTCCCTTCTTTCTTTTCTTCTCTACCACCATTGAAGGTGAAATTTGAGATTTTAAAGGTCAAATTCGACCAGAAAAACTTCAAATATGAAGTTTTCATGGCTGAATTTGACCTCTAAAGCCATAATTATTGATAAGAAGTATACATCCATTCTTACTCTTGAATTTTTTATTTTATTTTTAGGCTTATGGGTTTTCAAGTGTTGTTGGTGGATTTTTGGGTGGTTGTGTTGTTTGGGAAGAAGTGGGGATGGGTTTATGGGTGGTGGATTTTTTCTGGTGGTTTGGTGGTGGCAATCGCTTACGGCGGCAGCGCGATGGTTAGGGTGGCGGAGGTGGTGGTGATGGTGGCTAGGATGGTGGGTCGATGGTTGGTGTGGTGGTGACGGTGGCGAGGATGGTGGGTCGCTGGTTGGTGTGGTGGTACAGTGCCTAGGGTGGTGGTTGTGGTGGTTGGAGTAGTGGTCAACTATTGGTCAAGGTGACTATGGAGTTGAGGAGGGAAAGGGTAAGTGAAACCTTAGGGGGGGATGGGTAATGGAAGTAGAGGACTTTGGGGTAAAGGGGAGGGTAAATGGAATGATTAAAATGTGTTAACAAACAACAAGTAAGGGAATTAACCTATTTGATTCTCTTACCCTTTCCTGAAAACCCCAAACCAAACGCCCCCTTAGTAAATTAGCCAAACTCAAACACTTTCATATTCAGCTCGTCAATGTTCGCGAACAACTCGTTTAGTATAGATTATATATTTAATATTTGTGTTGTTAGGATTTATTTTGGTTTTAAAGATGTAGACCAATGACTCACTATACGTCTATACTTATTATTTTTTGGTTATGTACTGCTTGTGATTGTTTTAAACTAGTTTTTAGGTCCGGACTATGCCCCAAGTAATTATAATTTTCATTTATTAATATTTTACATTAAAATCATACTACCAAACATTACTTGGTTTAGTGGTTAAAACATTAATATATTGACTTGAGATCATGGGATCAAATCTTATACCATGCATTTTCTGATTTTTTATAGTATGTGGAGTACATGAAATGAACGCTATAAGAAATAGCACCATGTGGCACAGTTCCTTGTTTAGGAATACTCCCTTTGTTTTTTTTTAATCTTTCTTGCTTGGAATCTTCACACTATTCATGCATAGAGAGAATCTTCTCAATCTTTTGCAATTTATATGAAAAAATATAGTCATGTGGGGTCTTGTTTGATTCGCCTCAATTAGTACTTTATTAATATTCAATCACTATAATTTTTATTAATATATAATAAAAGATATTTAAGTCCAAAGAGGCGCATTGGGAGACACGCACAAGAAAATGAGAATAATAAAAAAAACAGAGGGAGTACCTTTTAAGATATTAGTATAGATTAAACATATTTGCACTTTTTGGTGGTCGAGTTCTACTTCCTCGATTGTTTTTCTATTGCAATAATTGAATTTTCACGCTTGTCAATGCATAACTTTAACTATTAATTTTTTTAATTACTCTTTAGTAAAAAAATATACTTCCTCCGTTTTTTTTACTTGCAACACTTTCCTAAAAGGATAATAATTAATTACTTGCAACACTTTCTACTTTTGCTTTTCCTTTCTCTCTATCTCTTTCCAATCACATTAGGCAATCTTTTTTTTTTTCCTCTCTACCTCTCTCCTACCCAAATTTTGCATTGGAATTGATGGAAAAAAAGTGTTGCAAGTAAAAAAAAAAAGGAGGAAGTACAAATTTGATATTTTGAAAGTATATATCTATTCACAAAATCCCACATGACTATATTTTTGCTTTTGTAAAAATCACAATATATAGTAAAAGAGTGGTATGTGAATAGTGTAAAAATCTCATTATTGCAACAGAAAAAGAACGGATGAAGTACTACTTTATTTGAAATGGTTCATTTTGCACTCATAGCTATATATGTTGGTTGTGATATTTAGATAGAATTGTTTGCTTTAATATGAGACATTTGAAGTCATAAAGCTCGTTTATCAGTCCAAACTTATTTACAATTCAATTCAAGCTGAGGCTTGAGTTGTAAATGTAAGCGGGTGTTATCGTTAGTCATCAGAACGTATTATAGTTTCCCGGAGCAAGTGTTGGCGTCTCATCGTGTTGGCCTCTCACAGGGGCATTTTTGACATTTCGCATAAAAAACAAAAAACTAACCCTGAACTTTGGTACCAACTTATACCAAAGCTCAGTAAATTTGGTACCAATACCAAAATAACTCTTACTTTGGTACCCAAGTGTAAGTGAACTTTGGCATCAATTTTGAGCTTTGGTACCCGTTATACTTAGTTTGGTATAAACGAGCTTTGGTAACAGTAATAAGAAAGTAACTCTTACTTTGGTACCTCCAAATACCGAAAATTTGGCCTCTCGAGCTTTGGTACCTCTAGATACCAAAATGAAAGGCCAAAATGGCCTCTCCCCTTCTCCACCGGTCTCCGGCGCATTTATCGTCAGTTGTCAGAATATATTCTTGTTGTCGTTGTGAGAAGCGCTAATCTTCAATTTTGGTGATTTTTTTCAAGAAGCAATTTATGAGGGGGTATGTGTGAGCAAATCACATTAAGCCATGTGGTAGATTAGCCAACCTCTCATCCATCCATGAGTTGGACTTAGAGATACTCCCTTAGTATTTTTTTTTTCTTTCCTTATTTGACTGTGCATGTTTGTCAATGCACTATCAAGGACCCTTGTGTCCAATAGTATGGCTTCCTATCTCCCACATGGGGGACCAAGGTTCAAATCTTGGTGGAAGCAAAAATTTTAATATTGTTGGGGGAAAGGGTGGGTTTGGGGCTTGTTGGGCCTCTGGGGAGTGGTCCTGTGCGAGGACATCCCAAAGGAAATTCATCTTACCATGGGTCGCCGAAAGGGGGCCCAAAAAAAAAGTTTGTCAATGCACTTGTTGGACCTTAAATATATTTTATTAAATATTAGTAAAAATTATAATGATTATATATTAATAAAGTACTTATTGAGACGAATCAAACAAGACCTCACATGACATCTATGTTTTGAATTAAATTATTGATAAATGGTTATTCCCTTTTGTTTCAAATGATATTTCAAAAAAAAAAAAAAAGAATAACGAATAACAATAGTACTCCTAACTATGATAATAAGGTTATTGGTGTATATTAATAAAATTACTAATAAACTAAAAGTTGTTAGTATTTTAGTGATAATATCACAATTAGATTATAGTGACAGTACATACTACATACCATTATTTAAGCTTACAAATCTTACATATATATATTCCTTCCCCACGAAGTTATATAAATCATTATGACTCATAATTAAGCACATGATACAATTTAACATAAAAGACCTTTAAAATAGTGCAAATATACCTATCCACACCCTCCACTCATCGAACAAAGAAAGCATCTATACATTAAGAATTGTAAGGAATATGCCTTGAATCTGGTGAAAGAGCGGCGAAACGGAGGCTTTGGGAGCTCGCCCGGGCGGTTTGGCCCGGGTGACCGGGAGAGTCGTTCGTGAGATTGCTGATGTTTTCATGTGCGCGCCCGACCGGGCGACTTAGCCCTGGCAATCGGGAGTGCGCCGCCTGACCGGGCGATCGGGCGAGTCTTGTTTTGCCCTGGGGAAGCAATTTCCGAGTCAGGTTATAAATAGGCTTTTAACCTAAATCGTTAATACGACGATTTAGTTATAATCACATTTGTAATTCTGGTTTTCCTCAAGAGCAATAAATTAGTTCTCTCTCTGCCCGTGGACGTAGCCAACACTCCGTTGGTGAACCACGTTAAATCTATATGAATTTTTCTTTGTTTTGCATTCGATTATTTGTTCTTTCTCATACTGTCATAACAAATTGGTATCAAGAGCTTTTGGTTTTTCGATCTGGGTGAGAAAGATGTCTGGGATGAATGTGAAAATTGATAAATTCATTGGGAGAAACAGTTTCAGTCTGTGGCAAATCAAGATGCGGGTTTTACTGAAGCAACAAGGGTTGTGGGCACCGTTGGCAAAGAAGTCAGCGAATTCGGTCACCGTTGAGATGAAAGTTCTGGAGGAAAAGGCACATTCAACGATTATGTTGTGTCTGGCTGACGACATAATCACTAAAGTCGCGGAGCAGGAAACCGCATCTGGTCTGTGGTTGAAGTTGGAGAGTTTGTATATGACAAAATCTCTAACCAACAAGTTGCTTTTGAAGCAACGTCTGTTCAGTCTGCGCATGAATGAAGGTACACCTCTTAGAGATCACCTAGATCAATTAAATACGATTTTGTTAGAACTGCGTATTTTTGATGTTAAGGTGGATGATGAGGATGCTGCTTTAATTCAGCTTGTTTCTTTACCGTTATCATATGAGAATTTTGTGCAGTCTTGTATTATTGGTAAAGATTATGTGTCCCTAGAAGAGGTTAGATCATCTTTGCATACTAGGGAATTACGCCATAAGGCATCTGGTACAGGTACAGTCGATCAGGCTGCTGGATTAGTAGCAAGTGGTAACGGACAGGGGAATTCGAGGAGAAAATCCGTCTTCTACAGGTCCTAAACCTAGTGATGTCTATAATTACTGTAAGGAGACGGGGCAATGGAAAAGGGAATGTCCTAAAAAGAAAAATCATGGAAATAAATCTGGGTCTGGTTTTGATGCAGCAGAAAATTCGAGTTTTGATGATGATATTGCCCTAGTTGCTGATGAAGATATGCATCTTTCGGATGCGTGGGTTCTTGATTCGGGGGAATCTTGTCATATGTGTCCACGCATGGAGTGGTTTGTGAACTACAAACTGGTTGATGGAATTGTTACTATGGCTAACAATGAGGTCTGCAAGACAGTTGGTATAGAATCCATTAGAATTAGGACATGTGATGGCAAAGTCTGTATTTTGAACAATGTTAGGCACATTCCACATGTTACAAACAATCTGATTTCACTTAGTCTGTTAGACATAATAGGGTTCAGTTTCAAAGGTGAAGGTGGAGTATTGTATGTATATAGGGGTTCAAAGATAATTCTGAAAGGTGTTAAACGGGAGACATTGTATGTGTTGCAAGGGTCTACGTTATCTGAGTCTGGGGTTGCCACATTGGCTGTTTATGGTAGTGTATAAAAACAGGTGGAGCACAGAGACACTCTAGATTGGAGTGGTGGTTCATGCCAGGAAAAGTTCGTCAACACTCACAATCTGAATCTGAAAGCCCGTGTTCTTCGTCGTCAAAATCGGGTCAGCCAAATTTGGCTCTTGGTCGGCATGTAATCTATGGGAACTCTCCCCAAAGGGACAGTTGTGAAGACATGGTGGGTTTTGCATTATATGTCGGAGGGGTGGATATATCTGAGCCGTCCAAGGAAGGTGTTGCACGTGCTGGGAAAGAGTATAAGCAAGTCATATGTTCGAATCTGGTTCCACCGGATAAGTTCCAAGGTTGCTTGGACTTACAAACTGATCGAGGTTGTTAGTTGCCTTTTGGGGCACTTCTGGAGTCCCTAGGGGCTAATCAGGTGTCCTTAAGGGACAAATCTGGTCTGGTTGTCTTTCGGGCCAAATCTGGTTGCAGGATTAATCTGGGCATTGTGTTCAATGCGTCTGTTATCTGGTTTTCGGGATCGTTGTGAGAGGATTCAAGTCAAGGTGGAGATTTGTAAGGAATATATACCTTGAATCTGGTGAAAGAGCGGCGAAAACGTAGGCTTTGGGAGCTCGCCCGGCCGGGCGGTGGGGAGTCTGCCTGGGCGGTTTGGCTCGGGTGACAGGGCGAGTCGTTCGTGAGATTGCTGTTGTTTTCGTGTGCGCGCCCGACTGGGCGAGTCTTGTTTTGACGCGGGGAAGCGATTTCCGAGTCGGGTTATATATAGGCTTTTAACATAAATCGTTAATACGACGATTTAGTCATAATCACATCTGTAATTCTGGTTTTCCTCAAGAGCAATAAATCAGTTCTCTCTCTGCCCGTGGACGTAGGGATGGCAACGGGTCAGATCTGGATCGGGACCCAGATCCATATCCGTTTTCGGAAACTATATCTGGATCCGCCCCGGATCTGACGGGTCTGAAAAAGTAGGACCCGGATCCAAATACTGCGGATCCGGGTCCAAAACGGATCCGTCACCAAAATACTGTTTTTCACCTGTTACCTTCTACTGCAATAGATAACTTGCAATTCAAACCCTAATTTATGTGCCGAATCATAATTAAGTAAAAACCAAAAAGAAAAAATAACCTTTTTAGATCAGATTTACAGAATTAAGAGCAAATAATAAGAAATAAAAACTTACAACAGATTATAGAGCTTAGAAAATGAGGGGAAAAAAACGGAAATTCAAAAATCTATTGAGGGCACACCACCAGTCCACCACCATCGAACCTTGATTTCAGCAGCGAAAGAGTGCGGAAAGATCGAATGTTGTGAGAGGCTCTTCTTGGCACTAGAACTTTCATCGTCGTCCATTTTAACGTCTTCTTGATGATGCTCCGCTTCAGCTTGTTCCTTTGTAGATTCGTCCGAAACCCCATTCTTCTTTTTTCTCCCCATTTGATTGAGGGAAATCTGGGTTTTTTCTCAATGCAGGGTTTCAGTTTCAAAATTACAAAGGCATGGAGGAGAAAGAGATATGGCAATGGTGGAAGGGAGAACAAGTTCTGTGAGAGGAGAGAAGGGTGAGGACTGAGGGTTTAGGGAGAGAATGGGTGAGGCCAACGTGAAATATTTTCCCAATTTAGATTTAGAGCCCAGCCCATTTATCTTTTGAAAAAAGGGATCTGCGGATCCGGATCCTGGCCCCAGTTCAGACCCGGACCCGAATCCGCAATTTGAAAACAGGACCCGGATCCAACGAGTTTGAAATTTTAGGACCCAGATCCGAAAAAACGGATCAGGGTCCAGGATCCATTGTCATCCCTACGTGGACGTAGCCAACACTCCGTTGGTGAACCAAGTTAAATCTTTGTGTGTTTTTCTTTGTTTTACATTCGATTAATTGTTCTTTCTCATATCTGTCATAACAACAGGAAATTATTCATCTATCTTGCTCCAAGAGAAAGAATACCTACGAAGGTTATGTTTTCCCTACCCATCTTCACTTGTTACAAGAATAAATGATTTAGATGAGTTAAATTTAAGATGCACTAGCTTAGAATAGTTAATTTCAAGGCCAATAAGTTGTGACAAGAGCCAATAATAATCACTTATAGTAAGTTCTAATAAGTTATTTACAATAAATTCAATTCAAAGTTAATAAGTAAAATTTAAGTTGGTGAAAAAGCAACACACACACCCTAACAAAATAAAATCAAATAACCAATTGTTTGGGCCCATTTCTTGGACCAGCCCACCTATGGCGAAGTTACCAAAATACCCCTACCTCTAGGGAAGGCAATCCTCCACCAGCTGGAGCTGACTAAAATACCCTCATTTATTGGAGGTCCCATCCTCTATAAATAGCGGATGTCTCAACAGTCAAAGGTATTCAATTCTCACCTAACAAACTAGAGCATCTCTCTCTAGACTTTACTTCTCTCTCTACCTCAATCACATCTGACTTGAGCGTCGGAGGGGCGATCCCGGAATCACCCCCGGGGTAGTCTAACCTTGTTTTGCAGGATTCCGGCGTACGGATATCAGAGCTCAGGCGATCGCTCTTGGGGCCCACATCACATATCTCAACCAATCACAACCCTTAATTTCTTAGCAGAAACAGTTTGGCGCCGTCTGTGGGGATAGTACAAGAAGTTACTTCGCCACCACTCAACAAGATTCACCTTGTTGCTACTCAGCAAAACTCACCTCATTGTTGCTCAACAATGGCCCCAACCAAGAAGACACGCTCCCAAGCCAACCGTTCTGGGAGAGCTCAAGCATCCCATAGGCACCTACGGTGCTATCCCTTTATCCCAACGATGATGATTCCACCCCAATGGAGAATCCATTGCGAAGTCGGTCATCTCGCAGCATCGGGTCAGACATAAGTAGCTGATCCTCCACCCATAACTGCAACAGACGTCACCTTGATTGCAACTCATCTTCAACAAACTCTCCAGCAAAGTCTGATGGGTATGGCTTCCACTCGTCACGAAGAGATCATTCGTCCCTCCCGAAATGCTCAGCCTAACCGGCTGGGACTTAAACAAAGGGAAGGATCTTCCAAGGGCAACTCAGCTAGGCAAGCTACTCATGCCTCTTCAAGGTTGTCAAGAAACATGTTATCACTCGGAAGAATTTGTATCGAAGAACACAACTCATGAAGACTAATCCGAACAAGGGGTGTGGTAACTCGGAACCGCGAAACCCCTCCAGAATAAACAGTGGCACCCTCAAGTTTACGGTCCGGCTCAGCCAGAGGTGCCTATCAAAGGCACCCACTCATCAACGGTACCTACTCATTCAAGATACCCACTCGTCCTTGAGTGCCAACTTGGCCAAAGGCATATACTCAGCTAGAGGTGCCTACTCATCAAAGGCACCCACTCATCAGTGGTACCTACTCATTCAAGGTACCCACTTGGCCAAGGCATATACTCAGCCAGAGGTGCCTACTCATGAGAGGCACCCACTTATAAAGGGTACCTGCTCATTCAAGGTACTCACTCATCCTTGGCGCCAACTCGGCCAAGGAAACGTACTCGGCCATAGGTGCCTACTCATTAAAGGCACCTACTCATCAACGGTACCTACTCATTCAAGGTACCCACTTGGCTAAGGCATATACTCAGCCAGAGGTGCCTACTCATGAAAGGCACCCACTTATAAACGGTACCTGCTCATTCAAGGTACCCACTCATCCTTGGCGCCTACTCGGCCAAGGAAATGTGGTCGGCCATAGGTGCCTACTTATTAAAGGCACCTACTCATCAACGGTACCTACTCGTTCAAGGTACCCATTCATCCTTGGCGCCCACTTGGCCAAGGAAATGTGCTCGGCCATAGCTGCCTACTCATCAGGGGCACATACTCACCAACGGTACCTGCTCATTCAAGGTACCCACTCATCCTTGGCTCCTACTCAGCCAAGGATATGTACTCGGTCATATGTGCCTACTCATCAGATGCACCTACTCATCCACGGTACCTCTATCTGGCGTGTGCGAGCTACCTCCATCCAAGCACGACCCCCCTTGGTCTAAAGAGCGAAATTGGACAAAGTAAGTGGACTGCACATCAGGGCACCTAACTCGAAGCGATGCATAATCCCGAGTCCCCACCCCCTCAGGGCGGCGGGGTACCCCCGGAACATGGGTCTCTCGATTTCCGTTGGACGACCGCCTCGGGAAGGAATGATGCTACCCTATCCGTTCATCCCGGCGTGGGGCTAATTACTTGGAACCCCTCATTGGACAAATAAATACGCTCAAAGGAGGAAGGATGGGGCTAATAAGACTCAGAAATCCAGAATTTCTCCATCAGCGCCTCCTCAGTCATAAGAGGAGCGTCCTACTAACTTAGCCAAAAACGGCTCAGTATCGTTAATAGGCACCCTACTCGATATTCGAATAGTGTCATGAAACCTCCTCGGGAAACATGGAGCTCCTAAACTCCCCCGCATCGAGGAACATATTCATTGGCACCTCCTCAGTCATAAGAGGAGCGTCCTACTAACTAAGCCAAAAAACGGCTAAGTATCGTTAATTGGCATGTACTCGATATTCGAATAGTGTCATAAAACCTCATCGGGAAACATGGAGCTCCTAAACTCCCCCGCATCGAGGAACATATTCATTGGCACCTCCTCAGCATTTTGAGTAGCGTCACTCAAATAGTAAGCCAAAATAAGGCTAAGGACCTCCCTCAACCACTTAAGGCTCATAAGCCTCCAACATCTCGAGGAGCGTCACATGACCTCACTCAGCAATTTAAGGAGCGTCGCTCAAACACCTAGTCAAGTATGGCTAAGTACTCATGGCACCCGCTCGGACAGCATGAGGCTCATCAGTCGTCATTCGAGCGGCGTCCTTCTCCCTCGGTCAACAGGAGCTCCCCTCCTTGTCGAGTCGCTTCTATACTTGGTCAAGTATGGCCTAGTATCAGCTAGCACCTATTCGGACAGCATGGGGCTCATTAGCCCCTCATCCGAGTAGCCTCATAATTTACTCGGTCAACAGGAGCTCCCCTCCTTGCCGAGTTGCTTCTATACTTGGTCAAGTAGGGCCTAGTATCAGCTAGCACCTATTCGGACAGCCTGAGGCTCATTAGCCCCTCATCAGAGTAGGCTCATAACTTACTCGGTCAACGGAGCTCCCTCCTTGCCGAGTCTCACGTACTTGGTCAAGTATGGCCTAGTATCAGCTAGCACCTATTCGGACAGCATGGGGCTCATTAGCCCCTTATCCGAGTAGCCTCATAACTTACTCGGTCAACAGGAGCTCCCCTCCTTGTCGAGTTGCTTCTATACTTGGTTAAGTATGGCCTAGTATCAGCTAGCACCTATTCGGACAGCCTGGGGCTCATTAGCCCCTCATCCGAGTAGGCTCATAACTTACTCGGTCAACAGGAGCTCCCCTCCTTGCCGAGTCACTTCTATACTTGGTCAAGTATGGCCTAGTATCAGCTAGCACCTATTCGGACAGCATGGGGCTCATTAGCCCCTCATCCGAGTAGCCTCATAACTTACTCGGTCAACAGGAGCTCCCCTCCTTGCCGAGTCGCTTCTATACTTGGTCAAGTATGCCTAGTATCAGCTAGCACCTATTCGGACAAAGCATGGGGCTCATTAGCCCCTCATCCGAGTAGCCTCATAACTTACTCGGTCAACGGAGCTCCCCCTCCTTGCCGAGTCGCTTCTATACTTGGTCAAGTGTGCCTCGTATCGGCTAGCACCTATTCGGACAAAGCATGGGGCTCATTAGCCCTCATCCAAGTAGCCTCATAACTTACTCGGTCAACAGGAGCCCCCCTCCTTGCCGAGTCGCTTCTATACTTGGTTAAGCATGGCCTAGTATCAGCTAGCACCTACTCGGATAGCATGGGATCATCAATCCTCATTAGAGCGGCGTCCTACTCCCTCGGTCAGCATGGAGTCCACGTACTCCTCTACCGAGCCACTGTACACTTAGTCAAGTATGACTAAGTGCTGATGGCACCCACTCGGACAGCATGGGCTCATCAGTCCTCATTCGAGCGGCGTCCTACTCACTTGGTCAGCAGGAGACCCTCATCTTCTTTACCGAATCGCCTCTAAACTTAGCCAAGTATGACTAAGTACCTCATTGGCACCCACTCGGTCAGCATGGGGCTCATTGGCCTCTCATCCGAGTGGCGTCCGACCCACTCGGCCTGTAGGAGATCCCCTCTTCTTCGCCGAGTCGCTCCTCATACTTAGCCAAATTCAAGCTAAGTCCGTCATTGGCACCCACTCGGTCAGCACGGGGCTCATCAGTCCTCATTCGAGCGGCGTCCTACTCCCTCGGTCAGCCGGAGACCCCCCTCTCCTTCGCCGAGTCGCCCCTAAACTTAGCCAAATTCAAGTTAAGTCCGTCATTGGCACCCACTCGGTCGGCATGGGGCTCATCGGTCCTCATTCGAGCGGCGTCCTACTCCCCTCGGTCGGCGGGAGACCCTCCTCTTCTTCGCCGAATCGCCTCTAAACTTAGCCAAGTATGACTAAGTACCTCATTGGCACCCACTCGGTCAGCATGGGGCTCATTAGCCTCTCAGCCGAGTGGCGTCCGACCCACTCGGCCAGTAGGAGATCCCCTCTTCTTCGCCGAGTCGCTCCTCATACTTAGCCAAATTCAAGCTAAGTCCGTCATTGGCACCCACTCGGTTAGCACGGGGCTCATCAGTCCTCATTCGAGCGGCGTCCTACTCCCTCGGTCAGCCGGAGACCCCCTCCTTCGCCGAGTCGCCCCTAAACTTAGCCAAATTCAAGTTAAGTCCGTCATTGGCACCCACTCGGTCAGCATGGGGCTCATTAGCCCTTCATCCGAGTGGCGTCCGACCAGCTCGGCCACTAGGAGACCCCCTCTCCTTTGACGAGTCGCTCTTATACTTAGCCAAATTCAAGCTAAATCTTTCATTGACACCCACTCGGACATCATGGGGCTCATTTACCCCTCATCCGAGTGGCGCCCGACCCGCTCAGCACAAAGAGCCGCTCGGCGCAAGGAAGCCCAAAAGGACAAGGAGCCAGTCGGCTTAAGGACCTACTCGGCTTGGGTACCCTCTCGGCCACTTGGCCATGGGACCCCGGATGGCCATCCTCGCGTACCCGGTCAGTCAGCATCAACGCATCGACTCGGCCAGGGCACCGGCTCGATCCGGTCGTCCATCCTCGAGCAGCAACTCGGTCAACCTCGAAAGCCCGCGGTCAGCCCGCCTCGAGTACCCAGTCGGCCTTTCGACCAAGGCACCTGGTCGGCCCTCTCGACCAAGGTACCTGGTCGGACTCGAGAGAGCTGCTCGACCGCTCGACCAATGTTCTCGGCTCGCTAAAAGAGCCCCTCGGCGCTGACCAATGCCCCGCTCGAGACTCGGTCTGCTTGGGAAGGACCAAGAGCTGACCTCGCTCGGTGCAGCAGGCCTCGCTCGGCACGTCGACCAATGCCCAGCTCGAGAGTCGGTCGGCTTGGGAAGGACCATGAGCTGACCTCGACGCAGCAGACCTCGCTCGGCGCAGCAAGCCTCCCTCGACGCAGCAGACCTCGCTCGGCACAGCAGGCCTCGCTCGGCGCAGTAAGCCTCTCTCGGCACGTTGGCCAGTGCCCAGCTCGAGACTCGGTCGGCCCGGGAAGGATCAGGAGATGCGCTCGTCAGACCTTATTCGGCATATTGGCATGCGCTCAGTCCGAGACTCGGTCGGCTCGGGAAAGGTCAGGAGATGCGCTCGTCAGTCCTCTCGCTCGACGCAGCAGGCCTATGCTCCGCTAGAGACCCAATCGGCTCGGGAAGGGTAAGTGAGACCCCCGTGCTTGGTTAATCCTAGCGACAGAAGATTTTCTCCAGTACGATCCGGCATGAAAATTCGTGGGTCCGCTCAACATTGGCAAAAATGCAATCACCTTATTCCGCCAATCAACCGCACTAAAAATGGCGATTTTCACTCCGATTACTTAGCGTGGGGCTAATTGTTTGGGCCCATTTCTTGGACCAACCCACCTATGGCGAAGTTACCAAAATACCCTTACCTCTAGGGAAGGCAATCCTCCACCACCTGGAGCTGACTAAAATACCCTCATTTATTGGAGGTCCCATCCTCTATAAATAGCGGATGTCTCAACAATCAAATGTATTCAATTCTCACCTAACAAACTAGAGCATCTCTCTCTAGACTTTACTTCTCTCTCTACCTCAATCACATCTGACTTGAGCGTCGGAGGGGCGATCCCGGAACCACCCCCGGGGTAGTCTAACCTTGTTTTG
This sequence comes from Beta lomatogona, assembly GCA_947646795.1. Lineage (NCBI taxonomy): Eukaryota > Viridiplantae > Streptophyta > Magnoliopsida > Caryophyllales > Amaranthaceae > Beta > Beta lomatogona. Next base: position 89,166 of record CANSNZ010000448.1, read on the forward strand.
CAGGATTCCGGCGTACGGATATCAGAGCTCAGGCGATCGCTCTTGGGGCCCACATCACATATCTCAACCAATCAGAACCCTTAATTTCTTAGCAGAAACACCAATCATAGCTACTAGCCTACTACGTATATAGGGGATATTATTATCATGTTAACATATTTTACATACTAGTTTTGAAGCCCGTGCATTGCAAGGGTTGTTGCTTATTTTACTTTTTCCAAATTTTTTGTTAATATAATTGTTGATTTTTTGTTGCTGTGAAATGAGATTATTTAATACCATTGTATTTACATACTTTCTCCATTCTTTTTCTATTACAACAATTTCTCCGTCTTTTTCTATTACAACAATTACCGCTTTGGGTAGTTTCATTTTTTGGAACCATTCTACTTTTGGTAAAAAAAACAACTACAGTTGACAATATTATCGTTATTTTATGTTAATAAAACCATCATTAATTCCCAAATTGACTCATAAAGTGCGTTTACTTTATTAAGGATTTTTTTATTCCCTACTCTAGTTAACTATTTTTTTATCCTCTATGCCAACATTTCCATTTTTTTATTTCCTTAAAAACCATGCACAAACCAATTGTTGCAGTAGAAAATGAACGACGGATAAAGTATTTGTCATTATACTGTAATTTCTAGATTGGTTATTGCGATATATATAAATTTTATAGTTTTTAATATTCAATCGAATATTGAAACTAAGTTTATTATTAGATGGTATCCCAATAATAGGTATGACTAACAATAGCCAACACAGTTTTAAAATATGATTTTGAAAGACATAGTTACTATTGTCACATATAATACGCTATTTTTATATTTATTTGTATATGTATTTAAAATAAAGAATAAATAATACGTTATTGTTCATCTAAATAATTATATTTTCATAAGTTGTAAAACTATATTGGATCTTATTTCGAAGCATATTTCGAGCACTCTCCGATGGTAAAAAAATTATAGTATTGTGAATTATGTGGCAAAAGTTATATTCAATTTACATAGTATAATAATTTAGGTTATTTATTTAAATCAGACTGTAATCTTCACTTATCCAAAACACCTTATATGTATCTATATCTATGTTGAACACTTTTCTTTTAAAAAAATTAAAAAATTAAAAAGAATGACATGGCATGCTTAGATAGAGCTCTTTATAATATTCTAATGTTGTTTTATTTAAAACAAACTCTAATTTTCACATAATCCAAAATTCTAATATATATGTAACTTTATTGCTATATATTTTAGTTTTCTTGTAACAACAAAGTTTCCTTAATAAATTTTGTGCAATACTAAATTGTTTTGGTTTAGTTGAGTAAGGTTGAGGTTTTGAAAGATAATATGTTTAATCCTGTAAATTGGACCTATAATTAAATGTTATAATTACATATAAATACACTATACTTAATTCTTATAGTTATTATTATATTTATCTAAAAGAAAGACTAAATAATGTCTTACAATTCATCTAATTTAATATCCCTCCGTCCCAGAAAGATCTGAACACTTGTTGGGACACGTAGTTTAAGGTGATAAGTTGTGGTGTGGTTGTCAAATGTTATTTTATTTAAAAAGTAGATGTGATAGGAATTGGTGGGGTATTTTTTATTAGAGGAGAGATAAAGTTATGTAACTTTTTATTGATAAAAGGTAGAGTGTGGGCCAAAGTTGTATAAAAGAAATAATATATCAATGGTGGGACCATGTCAAGAATGGAAGTGTTCAAACTAATTTGGGACAAACATAAAATGAAAGTGTTCAGACTATTCTGGGACAGAGGTAGTATATTTTCATGATGTGTAAAACTATATTGTAAATGGATCCTATTTTGAAGCATATTTCAAGCACTCTCCCATGGTAAAATAAACTATAATGTTTTGAATTAGGTAGTAAAAGTTAAATTCAATTTACATAATATAATAATTTAGGTTGTTTATGCAAAACGAAATTCTAATTTCCCCCTATCCAAAACTCTTTAATGTATTTAAATATATGTAGAAAACTATTTTTTTCAAATACTTAAAATAAAAACTAATGTCATGGCAATCCTAAATGGGCACTCTCTATTTCACAAATTGTAGAACTATATTGTAAATGGATCTTGTTACGAAGCATATTTCGATTACTATCCAATGGTACAAAAATTGTAATATTCTATATTAGGTAGCAAAAGGTATACACAATTTACATAATATAATAATTTAGGCTGTTCATTGAAAACGAAACTCTAGAACTCAATTTTTTTTAAAAATAAAAATAAAAATTGATGACATGGCAATCCTATGTGGCGCTTTATATATCATAATTTGTAAAATTATATTGTAAATGGATCTTATTTCGAAATATATTTCGAGCACTATCCAATGGTACAAAAATTATAATATTCCAAATTACGTAGCAAAAATTGTACACAATTTACATAATATAATAATTTAGGTTGTTCATTCATAATCAAACTCTAACTTTCGCTTATCCAAAACTCTTTATATGTATTTAAATCTATGTAGAACTCTATTTTTGTAAAAGATAAAAATAAAATTAGATGACGTGGCAATCCTACGTGGCGCGCTTTATGGCCTCGAAATCTTGGCGTGCACGGGTTGTTGCTTATTTTATCTTTTTCTAATTTTTTTTGTTAATATTATTGTCAATTTTGTGTTGCTGTGTAATGAGATTTTTCAACACTATTGTATTTATAAATTTTTCCATTCCTTTTCTATTACAACAATTACCGCTTTGGGTAGTTTCATCTTTTGGAACCATTTCACTTTTGGTAAAACAAAAGCAACTATTGTTGACAATATTGCCTTTATTTTATGTTGATAAAACCCTCATTAATTATCTAAATTGCCTCATAAAGTTGCGTTTACTTTAATTTATTAAGGATTATTTATCCCCTACTCTAGTTAACTAAAGGGGTACCTCTATGCTAAATCACCCATTTTTTTATTTCCTTAAAAACCATGCCCACACCAATTGTTGTAGTAGAAAAAGAACAGGGAAAGTATTTGTCATTATACTATAATTTCTAGATTTGTTATTACGATATATAAAATTTATAATTTTTAATATCCAATTAAATATTGTAGCTAACTCTATTATTAAATGGTATCCTAATAATAGGTATGACTAACAATAATTAACACAGTTTTAACATGAATAATACCCGAATGATAATTTAAGAAAGTAGAGCGAGGGTAATAATTTAATAGATGCTAACAGAAAGAATAGATAAAAACATGAGTGTCAGCCACAACTTCAACTTTGAATATAGCACATAAACACTAATGCATATAGAATGGAAGATGAAAAAGCAAAAAAGAAGATCATAATGATAGTTTCATGAATAAAATTAATTAAATGTAAAACTAACCTCTATTAATAATTGAAAACACTATTTTAGAGAGAAAAAAAAAATACCTCTTCATCAATGTTATCAGGATCGGGATCCTAATTTGGATCGTAGGGGTTGGTCGGATCGAATCGGCGGAATCAGATCGTAGGATCGTAAGATCCTACAATTCGGTAAAAATAAAAAAATTATGCTACAATATGGTGAGAAACTCATGTTAAAAATTTACACATATTAATAATGACTTATTTCATTAGCAAGTGATGATAGTTTTTCAATACTATAAGATTGAAGTAACATGCAACCAGAATCTAATAGGAGAAACATAATATGTGACATTACTTTACGATTTTTTTACGATAGGATCGGATCGTAGACTCGTAGGATCGTAGAATCGTATTAAGATTCTACCATGTGACTTTTTGTGGTTGGATATGATCGAAATATCCTAAAAAATTAAGATCATACGTAGGATCGGGATCGGTGAGGTCCTTCTGGATCGTAGAATCGTAGGATCATAAGATTCGGATCGGGATTTAAACAACAATGCTCTTCATCAATCATGACCATATCAAGACTTATCAAACTTCCCCCTTTTTTATGATATGTGACCCTAAACAGTCTAGAAACACGAATCTTGATTTCCAAATAGTTTTAGTAGAATTAAGTTCATGGAGAAAAGAATAAAATCTTACATATAGATATATGGAAAAAAAACATAAATAATTATGTATGCAATAAATATTCTAGGAATAAAATAATTAGTTAATTGCATAATACCTCTGCAATCTCAATGACAAACTTTCATTTGATTCTTCATGTAATGCCATCATGGAATGCTATAGGTTTGAAACTATGGATATGAATTTTTTATCTTTATATAACTCAATTTTTAAAAGTATGATTCTTAAAGACATAATTAGTATTGTCAGGTATAATACGCTATTTTTATATATTTAAAATAAAGAATAAGTAATATGTTATTGTTCATCTAAATAAATACATTTTTATAAGTTGTAAAACAATATTGTATATAAATCTTATTTCAAAGCATATCTCGAGCACTCTCCTACGGTAAAAAAAAAAACTATACTATTGCGAATTATGTAGTAAAAGTTATAATCAATTTACATTGTATAATAATTTAGATTTTTTATTAAAATCAGACTATCAATTTTACATTGTTGTTTATTTTATTATATTTCATAAGTTGTAGAACTATATTGTAAATTGATCTTATTTCAAAGCATATTTAGAGCACTATCCAATGGTACAAAAATTATTATACACAATTTAGATAATACAATAATTTAGATTGTTAATTCAAAACCAAGCTCTAATTTTCGCTTATCAAAAGCTCCTTATATGCATTTAAATCTATGTAAAACTCTATTCTTTAAATATTTTCATGATTTGTGAGCCTATATTGTAAATGGATCTTACTTTGAAGCATATTTCAAGCACTCTCCAATGGTAGATGATATAATGTTTTGAATTAGGTAGCAAAAGTTATACACAATTTACATAATATAATAATTTAGGTTGTTTATTCAAAATGAAACTTTAATTTTCCCTATCCAAAACTCCTTTTAGGTATTTAAATATATGTAAAACTCTATTTTTTATAATATTTAAATTTAAAACTAATGACATGACAATCCTACGTGGCGTTCTCTATTTCATAAGTTATCGAACTATATTGTAAATGGATCTTATTTCGAAGTATATTTCGAGCACTATCCAATGGTACAAAAATTATAATATTCCGAATTACGTAGCAAGTTTATGCAATTTACATAATATAATTATTTGGGTTGTTAATTCAAAATCAAACTCTAATTTTCGTTTATCCAAAACTCCTTATACGTATTTAAATATATGTAGAACTCTATTTTTGTAAAAGATAAAAATAAGATTTGATGATGTGGCAATCCTACGTGGCGCGCTATATGGCCTCGAAATCTTGAGGAGCTCTGCTCCCGAAAAGTTTCTCCTTTATATATATATATATATTGATTTTGCTACATTGTTATATTGTTAATTGCAGATAATGGTACTGCAGACATTCTCGAAGATAATGTTGTTTATATGCAATAATATTTCTGCATCAGTGAGAGTGAATTATTTTTAAAAAGCAGAATTTTTGGAGAATATTTTGCCACTGCAAGCTTTCCTTATGAAGGGAATGGATCCGGCATAAACATATAACAGTTGAATCCGATTCGAGGACTCCACACATATATATGGGAAGGGTTGAAGAATAACATATAGATCAGAATTGTTCTTAAAGCATGCATCTGGTTCTATTGGATAATATCAAAATTAGTCTAGTGATAACATCAAAATAGAAAGTCAAAAGAAGGAATAATGTTAATCACATTTCTCTTAGTAAAAGGCCTAATGTGAGGTTGGGTAACCCTCCTCTCCCTAATTTATGAGAGTTGTCTAATGTAGTCAAGATTCGCTGGTCGTTCATGGGAACCATCTCAAAACTTTATCAATTAAAGTTATTTGGCATTCACAATTTTTGATAGTTTTTGTTTCTTGGTGAACAATGCTACTAGAATAATCTTGTATCATATTAAAACAAGTTTTACAATCCCAAGGTAGGGGAGGAGAAATCCTAGTTACATTACATCTACCATCCACGGATTTACTTTCCTTAACTAGAATATCTGCAACTTGATTACTTTTCTTTTCGGGCCGCAATGTTCGATTCTCACTTTTTGGAAAGAGTCCGTTTTTGAAGAGACGGTCTCACGTTAGTGTTAACGCGAGACCAACCAATATCATGCTGACATCACGCGCGTGCATCAACCAGCACTGGAATTAGTTAAGCGCTCGGACCTATTAGTTATGCTAGCCTTAAATTGCTTGTGGATGAATTAGTTAAGTGTGAAGTATATTAGTTAAGCGGTGAAGTATATTAGTTAAGCATTGAAATATATTAGTTATATCATAAAAACTAGATTATAACGCATCTTATTTGTTCAATCATAATAATACTACATAGGTACATGTAAAAGGTGGACTAAATTTGCAAAGAGCGAAGTATGGAAAAGAGAAATGGATAGAGAAATCTCTGGAGCAGTTACAAACAACGTAACCCCATGGCGTTATGAAACCGCAAGAAAATTCTACAATCTCATTCTCAAAAGTCAAAATAATGAAGATGCAAGAAATGTACTGCAAACTGTTGCAAGTATAACCAAAGTCTAAACTACAAAACCAATTATAGAAGAACAATGCTCATCAAGTACAACTACATTGGTTATTTTAGACTCGGATCGTGCAAAAACAAATTAAAGGGAAGAAAGGTAATTTTAAGAAGACTAAGAAAATAAATTCCAAGAACCTAACTGAAATTGGTACAATTAATCCAAATGCTAGGTTGTTTGAAGTTCTTTTTTCAGGTTTTCTTTTGTATTTGACACTTTAGATTTATAAAAGTGTTATTTCTTCGTTTACATTGGAAACTAAATAATGCTCAATATCTCTTAACTAATTATAGAACAACACTAACTAATAAACTGGATATGTTAACTAAAAAATAATGTAAGTCTACATATAGATTACCAGCTCTAAACTATTATGCTAAAATACTTAACTAATTTGCCAAAAATATTAACTAATTCGCCAAAAATATTGCCGTGAGAATTTGTGAGACGCAGTCCGTTTTTGAAAAACATACATCTCTTGGATTTGGGCAGGTCTCACGTTAAGACAAACGTGCCGTCTTTTCCAAGAATTTGTGTTTTTGAAATACTTCCACAGCCTTCTGCATTGACATGAAGCACTCGTACACAAGTTTTGATAGTTTTTGATTGTGAGGTTGCCCTTTCGTAAGGACATAATGATGTAGAAGGAGATATAATTAAGGCAATTGAGACAACATATTATTTATTGCGTAAAGAGAATTTTGTGAACAACTAACTTTTAGCTAAATTTATGTCATGTGAACATAGTGGGGGTAATTGCATAACTTCATATTGGGATCAATCCTTTTATTTCTTAATTAGCTAGTTAAACTATATCCAAATAGAATTTGATCTCATTACAATTATTGGATATTCTACTCCCTTGGCAGCTGATTATGTAAAGCGAAGCTTAAACTAAGACACCAAGTTACGGTTTCTAGTAGCACACTGGAAAGGGGGATGTGAAAGAAACTGTATAGCTTTACAATGTACAAAGCTAAAGGAATTGGTAACTGTATGATTTATGAACAACGAATGTATGTAGTATGTACCTTTTCCTTCATGACACAACTTGAGCTAATTATGGAGTGGAGATTGTGGATGGTTTTTCAAAGAAGGTTATCTATAGTTGGAAGTCGGGATTGTGATTTATGAAATCTATAATTAAAACTAGGTTTATCATCACAAGAAGAGGGCAAGAAGTAAATATTCCTCCTAGGTTACTTACTTGCATATAAAGATGGCCATCAGGGTGGGCCATCCCAGCCCGTCCGAACCCACCCACCTCGTGGGCTGAGACTGGGAAACCTGTCCAGCCCGTGCAGTTGGGGGGTGGGTCATCAATCATCATGAGCTGAATTTTTTTTGGCCTAGTTTGATTTGGCTCGCCCAACTCACCCACAGTCAAGCATACCCACCCACATAATTATGTTTTTATCATGGACAACTTGGTTTAATATGTTATATGACATATATGATTTCTGATACCACTAGTTATTTTTAATTTTACAACATTTTAACTTATTAAGCATTGAATAACTATTAACATTATTAATCATTTATCTACATGTTTATCCTTTATTACTTATTTCTTATAACTTACAACTTATAAGTACCATTAATCATCTACATATTTGTATATTGAAGTGAAAATTAATGTGATTAATCATTAATATCACTAATCATCTCCAATTTAATTATCTTCAAACTTGAAAGTGTAAATCTATACTAATATATTAAAAAGCGTTCCTAAGAACGTATATGTGCCACGTGTCACCATCCCTCATTCAGTGACATTCTATCCACGTCTTTCTCATATAGTAAAAAAGATGCATTGTCGTGAAGATTTGAACCCACAACCTCAAGTATGAAAGAAAGAGATCCAACCATCACTCCACCATATTATTATTGCTTATTTAATCAAAATTAATGATGATATATGAATGGAAAACTTTTGAAATCCATATAATGAATGAGATGACTTTTTTAAATGAGTATGAGATAACTTATTTAACTACTACTAAATTGTAGCACAAAGAAAACTCGGGGCATCGCCTGGGCCTAAACACTAGTGTAATGATTATAAAAATGTTGAAGTCAAAATAAATACTTAATATCACTACCCTTTTTAATTTACATTAACTAGTTTTTAGGCTCCGACTATGCCCCAGGTAATCATAATTTTCATTATTAGTATTTTACATTGAAATTATAACACCAATTTTTTTTTTTTGCTAAGTAAGTAAGTATATATAGCTTTATAAGGTGTATTACTTGGTTTAGTGGTTAAGACTTTAGTATATAAGCTTAAGGTCATGAGATCAAATCTTATATAATTTTAATTTTATTGTAAGTGGAGTACATGAAGTCTATACTCTTAGGGATAGTGCCACGTGATTAATCATCTACATATTTGTATATTGAAGTGAAAATTAATGTGATTAATCATTAATATCACTAATCATCTCCAATTTAATTATCTTCAAACTTGAAAGTGTAAATGTAATGATTATAAAAATGTTGAAGTCAAAATAAATACTTGATATCACTACCCTTTTTAATTTACATTAATATTAAAACTCAAATGAACTGAAAGAAAAAGAATTTCCAAAACCCCATCAACCCGCCCAACCCACTAAAGCCCAATAGCCCGACCACAACCCAATTAACCCAATAATAGATCATGGCGGGTCATCAATGTCAATAACCCATTAGCCCAGCTCGCCCAGCTCGCTCAGTTCGCTTCACTTATTTGTATTCATGGGTCACTGCGGAGTGCTGCCCAACCAGGCTCACCTGAGCCCACTGACTAGCCCGCACAATAGCATTTACTACTTTCATATAGGGGTAAAAGTTTCCTTCATACAAGTATTTACTAATAAAATATGTGTTGGAGTCCGTTGAAATTAGAGGTAGCAAACTGGTCACTTGATTCGTGAATGGGTCTGGTCAATTTAAATTGGGTATGTTCTTAATCTGCTGATTTTCGGATCGGGTCTTTTTCGAGTATACTACTTTTTAAGTCGGGTCTGTTTCGGGTTTATGCAATCGAGTGGGGACAATTATAGTCGAGTCTCTTTCATGTGAACTCAATACTTGAATTGAATATATAATTCAAAAACAAAATAGTCACTAAAATTAAATATTTTAAGTCAATAGTTAGAAATCACGTATAGAAGATAATACTCTCCGTTTTTAAATAGACGTTCCATTTTGACTTGCACACTTGCCGATACACAACTTTGACCATTAATATCTCTAATTGTCCGTTATCAAACAATTATAAAAATTGATATTTTGGAAAATATACAACAAGACAAATTGAACAACATCTTGTATGTGAAGTTGTGAACATTGGGTTTTAATACATATATTGAAAAAATGGCGACAGTCGAGTATGTGGATATTGTAAAAGTCAAAATGGAGCATCTATATAACAACAGACGGAGTATTAAAATGACACAAAAGGATTAGAAAAAAATGGTTCTTTTTTTTATGGTTGAGAATCATAGTTGATGGTATAATTCAAGTCTATTCATTATCTTCGAGTTGAGGTCGGGTTGGGTATTTTCTAATCTCAAGTCAATTTCGGGTCATTATCTTTGAGTTTGATTTAAATCTCGAGTCGAATATTTTAGGTCGCGTCATACAAGTTGGGTTAGTTTTGCCAGATCTACTAGAAATGGACATACAGTTTTGACATTTTCTTTTCTTTGGTCAAAAAATGCGTACACCTGCCTTTGCCAATTTCTATATTGCCCGGGAGAGCCAACAGAATAGTAGCACTCTGTTTAAAAGGTTGGAGTTTCAAGATTACTTTTTCCTAGTAGTTTCGTTCATCTTAACAAACTAAAATTCCACGTTATAGCATGTGATCTCTTCAAAGTAGGGTCCCAACTTACCATTCATAAACAACCTCTTTTGTTTTTGTCTTGGCCGTAGTAATTCTGAAATAGTAGTAGTGACTAGTGACTAGTGACTAGTGACTAGTGACTAGTGACTCCAAAGTTCAACCAAGATTATTTCATTGGAGTTGGCCTCCTTTCCTTCACCAGATACACCAAACCCCTGTATACACAAATTTCGAGTCAAAATATATAAGACAAGAAACAAAGTAACAAAGAAATTATATTTCAATAAATGTATAAGTCTTATCTGCGTAACAGGTTTATAATAAAAATAAACTAAGTCCTCTCGATTACGTTAGTAGGCTGAGAGTGACACGTGTTGATGTCGACGTGGAGTGAGTGTAAGGCGACGTTTTGTCAACGTCAACCTCGAGTTTGAATGTGGGATGACGTTTTGTCAACGTCAACCTGAGTTTGAGTTTTGTTTGGATGTATTCGAATGAGGGCTGACAAAAGCTTGAATCTCAGTCGAATGTGTTTGAGTGTATCTGAACAGTCGCCACGGATTTGATGTGCTTGTTGACTATTTGCAGAGAGAATTCCAAGAGATTTTTATGAGCTCTTGAGAATAATGATTTTTCGGTCCCTCAACGTAGAGAGAGGAGGTCTATTTATAGGGAATGGAGATCCCTTCATGGACTTGGTAGTTTATGGGCTCGGGCCCGTTTATGACTTGGAAGTCTTTTTTTTTACCTTTGCCATTTGACCATAATATTGACTGGCCCAAATAATTGACAACCCAAATTATATTTATTTGATTTAATTTGGATATTTTATTTAGGTGGGCTAAATTAATTAAAGTGAGCTAATTATATTTCTTTTCGCTCAATAACAATCAATTTACTTTAATGTAGGACACTAATAAATTTTTAGTGTCTACAAATTGCCCCCTCGAGACCATGTCATGAACACGACTTGTGTTTTGGTATGACGAGGTCTCGACAAAATTGAGTTCGACTTGGTAATGGTTTAACAACCATGCGGTTTGATTTTTTTGGTAGAGTTATGCATTGTTTGCAACTCCATCAGCATTGAACTCCAAGAATTTCAATCTTATTATCATTAGGATTTCTTTGCCACCCGGCTAAAACAAATCTTTTATCCCAATAAGTCTTAGCTTTTATACTTCACCACAACCTATAAAAGCTAATGCTATCTTTCTTCCTTTATTTTTCAGAACATGCGGCAGTGCTTCATCCCCAGCCAAGGTAGCATTCTTCTTCCCGTAAGTAAATTTTTCTTTTGTTTGCATTAATGACTGATACATGCTTAACAATCCAAAACTTGCTGCACACTTCACCGATTACTTTTGCTTTTATTTTAGTTTGGATTCTTTCTCCATCATCATCAATCCCGAAAGTACAACAGATCACTACCAAGTAAGTGCTAAAGTTGCCTTTTTTTTTTTTTCTTCTACGTTGTTGCCAGAGACTACATACTTTAATTTTTTTCGTATGAGTTATGTGCCATGATCACATCGTTATCCGCGACAACACGTTGTGTTTTCTTTCTATTTTAATTTTGCAACAGACTTGGTAGACCTATGATCTTTAGCACCTGTTGACTTGGATTCACACACTTCTTTATTTCATGAACGTTGGCTAATAAATTTAAGCACTGTCCTTGTTCTCTTTGGGATTAAAATCCTGGTGCTTTTTGACTTCAACGAAACAATCGAACACTGATGTTTTAATAAATAGCTTTCCGCATAAATTGATGAGAATTATCAGCAAAACATGATATGGATAATCTCCCTTTATCAATTACTAAATTTGCTTAACGTAGCTTTCCCACTAATACTACTGTATACACAAAATTTGTATACACAAATTTCGACGTAGATTTTTTTCAACGATTTGGATTTTTGACATACTTTGTTTGACTTGCAGTATATAATCTTTTGAGATACTGAACTTCTAGTTTTGTCTTTGGAGTCTACCAGAAACTCAAGACTAGTCAGGTGGTGATTTTTTTTACACCTTTAGTCTAAAATATTTCATCTGCATCTTTTTTTTTTTCTTCTTTTCTTTTTTTTTTTTTTTGCATGTGTGCCCATGTATTTTTTTTGTACTATATGACAGGTTCACTTGAAGACAGGGACTTCGTCGCGATAGGCCATATGTGCGACTATGAGCCTATCAGGGGTGTTATTCGTATGTCTTTAGCACTGCGACAATGTCATCTCCAGACAGTTCCTTGAAGACGAAGACGGGAATTTCGTCGCGATGGGTCATATGTGCGACTATGAGCCTGTCAGGGGTGTTATTCGTATGTCTTTAGCACTGCGACAATGTCACCTTCAGATAGTTCCTTGAAGACGAAGACGGGGATTTCATCGCGATGGGCCATATGTGCGACTATGAGCCTGTCAGGGGTGTTATTTGTATGTCTTTAGCACTGCAACAATGTCACCTCCAGACAATCCCTTGAAGACGAAGACGGGGATTTCGTCGCGATGGGCCATATGTGCGACTATGAGCCTGTCAGGGGTGTTATTTGTATGTCTTTAGCACTGCAACAATGTCACCTCCAGACAATCCCTTGAAGACGAAGACGGGGATTTCGTCGCGATGGGCCAAATGTGCGACTATGAGCCTGTCAGGGGTGTTATTTGTATGTCTTTAGCACTGCAACAATGTCACCTCCAGACAGTCCCTTGAAGACGAAGACGGGGATTTCGTCGCGATGGGCCATATGTGCGACTATGAGCCAGTCAGGGGTGTTATTCGTATGTCTTTAGCACTGCGACAATGTCACCTCCAGACAATCCCTTGAAGGCGAAGACGCGGCGTCTAACCCTTCCCCTCTTTGTTTATTTATATATTTTTTTTTTCTGACACACATTTTTTTTTCCAGGATGGTTTACTTCAAAGAATTTATGAGAGGCGAAGACATTCATCTCTCTTTAGTTGACAATGAAGAAGCTGATCTACGGACTGGCACTAATTTCGTTATTCACAAATCACTACTTCGTCCTGATGGCATGCAGACGCACATTGACAAAGGATCATTACTGAGTGAAATGTCAGTAAAGGTGAACATGGGGTCCCGCAACGCAATTCCAATGTATGTCCTTAAAACCACACTTCGAGACAACTTTGAGCTTCCTACGTCTTCATCAATGCTTGGCCGCAGTATCATTTCAGGTTTGGTGCGGTGGGGTTCGAAAAATTTAAGAATGTTGGGCGAGGCAGTTTATTTGTCTGGCTATTGGGAGTGGACCGAAGATGTTCTATCTCGCTTTGGAGCGGCTCTTGACTCTTGTTCTATTTATTCTGCAGTTCAGGCTTCTCTTTATTTGTATGACAAGAATCCTGACATCATTCGCTCATTCTGTGAGAGCTGGTGCCCTACTAGCAATACACTTCATACCATGACTGGCGAGTGGTCTGTTTCATTGTGGGACATGTACAAATTTGGAGGGTTACCTATTGTTGGGAAGATTTATGATGAGACAGTCCCTAGCTACAACATCATGCGTGCTCGAGACACAGAGGGGAAACGATTATTATCTCAAGCTTGTGAGATACTTGTTTGTTGTTTATCATACTCTAGCAAAAGATGCCAACTCTAATAGAGGTGTGAGTGCTCAAAGCTGGATTGATTTTTGGTGTAAATGTAAGAGAGTTCACAAGGAACCTAACAAGAGGCGAAGGTACTCTGAATCTCGCCCCAAATTTACCGCTAATCCTAGTGTAAACATTGAGACTCAGCCAGTTGTTTGGGAGAAGGCAGAATCAGATATGTTTGACCTTCTCGGGATCAAAGCTGTGAATAGAAGAATTAATACTTATGTTCTTTGCCTTTATATCTTCTTTGGTTATGCACTTTTGTGCTCCCGACTACGAAGATAGGTTGATTAGACCGAGCACTTTTGAGATTGCTACCTTGATGGCATGTGGACAAACCTTTAGTCTTGCAGTTCCTATGCTTTCCAGTATATATCGCGATTTGAATGCTATTGCGAGAGCTCCAAAACCAGCTTTCTCAAAAACCTTCTTCCCAGCTCATTATCTTTATGGTTGGCTAGCATATTATTTCAACACTCACCATGACGCCGACCCTGTTCCACCTGGTCCTTTGATGGTTATATATTCAGGTGCACAAGGATCAAAACTCTTTAATGGAGAGGATGCTCACAGTCTTATACATGCAGGGGCGTCAATTAACGTGGGTTGCACCATGTTGAATAAGAACAAACATGACGTTTTGCATGACGACGGTCAGTTGGACTCTGTCAAATTCAGTTATATGGTTTCTCTTCGATCAGGCTACCTCGTCTTGCGTTCCTGTGACATTTTTCATGCTGAACCTTACTCCCCCCATCGATTTGGGAGGCAATTTGGTTACTGCCAAGATTATACTGGTTTACTGCGCCGTGATGTACAAGAACGGAAGGTGTCCTACTATGAGGCTTTGCGTTATTGGACGTTGCTTTTGTTTACAGGAAGTCAGTCTCGTGTTTTTACACCATGCCAATCACTGGACTGGAAAAACTTGGTGACATCTGAATTTGCTAGCTGGTGGCCTAAAGTGACTATTGGAGATTTAAGGAAGAATGTTCAGATTCTTTGCTCGAGCGTCTTAACTGATACATTAAAGCCCAAGCAAGATCAACGACATGATGACAGAAAACGTTTGAGTCAACCAAAAGATGATGGTTCACGTCTTAGAGGTACCCCTGACAACCGCAGTAATAAACAAATAGTAAATCATCATGGTTCTATTGATGGTGCAGACACCAGTGACACAGAGTCCTATGTTAATTTTAAACACAAACGTAATGGGAAGAGGAAGTCAACCTCCCAGGCTCAAGAAGTTGATACATCGAGCTTTGGGGAGTTTTTTGACAACATACCGAGTTCTCCTTTTCTCCCTACCAATCTTCATTTGGTAAGTCCGGTTTCTTTCTTTTTCTTCTTTTTTTTTAATATTATTTTTTTTTTGTTCCTTTTATTTATTTATTTCCTTTTAGGACGGTGACGTTGGCTTGCATGCGAGCATTCAAGACATTGTAAATGGTAATATGTTTGTAGAGGGCAATACCCATCCTCCGACCAGAAAAGGAAAGGAATTGAGGATCATAAAGGGTTCGACTAGTGGGGACCAATCGAAGCAGACTCATCCGATTTGCCTATCTTCCTCAACTCGCAGTGAACGATCAATTCAGGGTCCCAATTCTCTTGAAGTTGCCTCTAGGGCTTTGGATATTCATCTTAACGCTGTGAACGCCTCCGATGACGCTATAAGGGGTATTCATGTTCCTACTGCATCTTCTAACACTTTTCGTCCAGGGCCTAATTCTTCCACCATCTTTACCAATGCTATCAGAAGCATTGGAGCGAAGCTATCCGACCATGCCGCAACAATCACCATTTTTCGAGGTTGAGGAAAAAT
The DNA here is from genome assembly GCA_947646795.1 of Beta lomatogona. Classification (NCBI taxonomy): domain Eukaryota; kingdom Viridiplantae; phylum Streptophyta; class Magnoliopsida; order Caryophyllales; family Amaranthaceae; genus Beta; species Beta lomatogona. The sequence goes on from CANSNZ010000448.1 coordinate 105,034, forward strand.
ATGCGAAGCTCGCATGGTGTATAAAGGCATACAAAACCTTAAAGGTGACCCACGCCCGAAGCGTCGGGTCGATTCCTATTTTTGGTCTGTCAAGTCTTATCTTGCTTTAGAAGCAGAAGTTGCAGGACGCCAACGGTTAGAGCAGGTGGAGCATGACATGCGTGCTCAGTCGGAGTTGCTGAAACAAGCTGAGTCCAACTTTGTTAAAGAGCAAGAGAGAAAAAAACTATTAGAGGAGCATGATGCGGCAATCACGAAAAGGTTAAGTGATCTCGAAGCTGAATTACAAAAAACTCGTGAGGAGAAAATCCATCTATCTAATGAATTGACAGCTAACAAGACCTCTGTAACATCCTATGAAGCACAGATAAAGGCTGCCAAGCGGACTTTGGATGAGTTGGAAGCAACTCCATCTTTGAGTACTGGTGAGATTGCCCAACTTGAACAACATAGGGTGAACCTTCTCGAGCTTCAGTCTGCAATCAAACCCTTTGAGTGGATGGATTGAAACTTTGTCCCTTTCTTCTCTTTCTTTTTTTATATATTTTTTTTTATATATATAAGATGAACACATCCTATTTTTTTATCATTATTATTTAGCTGTTCACAATTTATACTCCTGCGGGCCAGGAATATTACATTGATAGATTTTTTTTTTGTTTCGCCGTTCACAGTTTATACTCTTGCGGGCCAGGAGTATTACATTGATAGATTTTTTTTTTTTGTGGTGTGGCTGCACTCGAGTAATTTTTATGTTACCCTAGCTGCCTACGTACTTGCAAAACATCAACAAATTGCTTTTACATGATCAAGTCAACGTAGTTCAAATTCACATATATTTTTTTTTCAACATAAGCAGTTTATCCACTTGCTTAGGAATTGAACACTGCTTTCAATTTTCATGAGTAGTAGCGCTTCAGAAACTTGCCATTGATAGGCCCTATACGTAATCCTTCGACATCAACAATTTTATAAGCCCCATTAGTGTATACCTCTTTGACAACGTATGGACCATCCCATTTAGAACTGAATTTACTTCCTCTCTTGCGAGAAATAATGATGGGTCTTTTAATGGCTAGGACCATGTCTCCAACTTGAAAGGAGCGAGGCCGAACTTTCTTATTGAAAGCGCGTGACAGACGAGCTTGATAGCACTCAGATTTTTGTTGTGCTTGGAGTCTTTTTTCGTCAAGCGCCTCCAACTCAGCAAGTCGAAGTTTATCATTTTCATCAGAAGTCAAGCCTTCTTGTATGGCAATTCGCAATGATGGAATTTGAAGTTCCAAGGGGAGAACGGCCTCAACGCTATACACCAACGAGTATGGAGTTGATTGTGTTGCTGATTTATATGTCGTCCTGTATGCCCATAGCGCTTCCCCTATTCTTTCATGCCAATCACGTTTGGACTTGGCAGCCACTTTGCTCAACAAACTACAAAGTGTCTTGTTGAATGCTTCAGCTAGACCGTTTGCTGGTGCATTGTACTTTGACGATCTATGTTGGGTGAATTTAAACTTCTCACATAAACTTTTCATCAATTTATTGTAAAATGGTGTCCAATTGTCAGTGACAATTCTTCGGGGTACACCATATCTGTAGATGATGTGAGTACGAATGAAGTCAACAACATTCTCCTTCTTTACCTCGCGTAAGGGGATGACCTCTGCCCATTTAGAAAAATAGTCAGTCGCTGCCAAAATATATGATAGCCCAGCAGATGATTTTGGTGTGATTGGGCCGATTACATCAAGTCCCCATGCTTCAAATAGCCAAGATGCGACTGTGGGGTGTAACGGCTCTGGAGGGTGATGAATGAAGTTAGCATGAAATTGGCAAGCTTCACATTTCTTTGCATAGTCCACGCTATCTTGTACCATGGTTGGCTAATAGTAACCCATTCTTTTAATACGGTCATGCAGTTTTGCACCTGACTGATGAGCGCCACAAACTCCAGAGTGAGCTTCCTCCATGGTTTGCTTTGCTTCTTCATCTCCGAGACATCTTAACCAAAGACCATGGAAGGATCGTCGATAGAGAGTCCCCTTAAAATATATGAACCGTGAGGCTCGACGACGAATCTCTGTCTTATGTCTTGGATCACTTGGCAATTTTTTATGTTCCAAATAATCAATAATTGGTTGACGCCAATCTTCTTTGTCGATTTGATAGACAGAGATTATGTCGACTTCTTCAGCATATTCATCAACATCATCGTCATCAGGAGCGACAACCCATCGTTTGCAAACCGGTACAGACATTGTTTTTTCTGCCCCCAGTGCCAAAGTGGCTGCAAGCCCAGCGAGCGCGTCAGCCATCTTGTTGGCACTCCTTGGAACATGTTCTAACTTGATGGTATCAAGTTTGTCAAGCAATTGTGATGCTTGTCTTTGATAGGGGATTAGATCATTCTTTTTGACTTCATATTCACCCGACAGTTGTTTTAGGACCAATTAGGAGTCCCCGTGTACGTCTAAATCTCTAAGTCCCATTTCAATTGCCATTTGGAGGCCTATTATGAGTGCTTGGTACTCAGCGATATTATTGGAACAAAGTTGAGTTAGCACGAAAGAGTATGTCAGTACATGTTTTTCTGGAGAAACGAAGACAACTCCAGCTCCTGCACCGTCATGACGAGCGGCTCCATCAAAGTACTTTCTCCAAGGTGGGAGTATTTCAATGAAAAACACATCTTCGCCTGGCAGATCGTCGGAAAGCTCCCATTCTGCAGGGACTGGGTGGTCTGCGAAAAAGTCTGCTATTGTTTGCCCCTTGACAGCCTTTTGCGGGACATACACAATGTCATATTGTTTTAAAAGCATAGCCCATTTTGCAAGTCTGCCAGACAATACGGGCCTTGAAAGAATGTATTTTATCGGGTCAGACCTCGAAATGACATGAACTGTATGAGCCTGCATGTAATGCTTTAATTTTTGAATAGAAAAAATCAAAGCAAGGCAAATTTTTTCAATAGGTGAGTAATTCAATTCAGCACCCACCAAAGTTCGGTTCAAGTAGTAAAGAGTTGTCTCTGTACGATCTTCTTGCTCTTGAGCGCACATTGCCCCCAGAGATCGCTCCTGTGCTGCGATATAAAGGATGAGTGGTTTCCCTTTTACTGGTGCCCCCAAGACAGGGGGGGAAGACAAGTACCTCTTTATACTTTCGAAGGCTTTTTTACATGAGTCATCCCATTTGAACGGGGCATCCTTTTTCATGAGATGGCTGAAGGGATGACATCTTCCTGCTAAGTTAGAAATAAACCTTCGAATGTAAGCGAGACACCCTTGGAGGCCACGCAACTCCTTAAGGTTCTTAGGTTCAGGCATCTCTTGGTAGGCCTTGATCTTTGCTTGGTCAATTTCAATACCTCTGTGTCTGACAATGAAGCCTAGAAACTTTCCTGAGGTGACGCCAAATGCGCATTTGAGGGGGTTCATTTTTAATTGACATTTTCGTAGTCTTTCAAAGACTTTACGGAGGTCATGCAAATGATTCTCCTTCTTCTTAGACTTTACCACCAAGTCATCTACATAGCACTCCACAATTTGATGCATCATATCTTCAAAGATTTTTTGCATTGCATGCTGATACGTAGCTCCGGCATTTTTCAAGCCGAAAGGCATGACTTTGTAACAAAATATCCCTTTAGGGGTACGAAATGCAGTTGCTTCTTGATCTTCAGGAGCCATGTGAATTTGGTTGTATCCAGCGGTACAATCCATGAATGACAAAGCCTCATGACCAGTGGTGGCATCAATCATGATTTCCGTTACTGGGAGTGGAAAGTCATCCTTCGGACACGCCTCGTTCAAGTCGCGGAAGTCCACACAAACTCGTAACTGTCCATTTTTCTTTCGTACTGGCACAATGTTTGCTATCCAAGTAGGATACTTGACTTCGCGAATAAATCCTGCATCAATGAGCTTGTTTACTTCTGCCTCAATTTCAGGAATTAATTCTGGCCTGAAACGTCTTTGGGATTGCTTCTTTGGACTGACACCCTTTTTTATGGCTAACCGATGAACAACGACTTTTGGGTCGAGTCCCGGCATCTCCTTATAACTCCATGCAAATACGTCTTTGTAGTCAGAGAGTAACTTGGAATATTTTTGTTCTTCCTATTGGGTAAGAAAAGCACTGACGTAGACAGGGCGTGGCTCTTCTTGAGTTCTAAGATTTAACTCTTTTAACTCATCAACGGTAGCTTGCCCCCCATCTTCAAGAGTTTTAGGGACCTCATCTGTTTCCATCTCCTCGTCACTTTCAGGAGCCTCACGCCCTGTGATATGGTTTGAAGAAACAAATTCAACATCTTTTTCTTTTTCTTGACTTGACGAACTCCTTTGGTTTGTTAACACTATGACACGACCTTTGGCTTTCAAGGGTGCATGTCCCATGATGTCTACGACCTGTGTACGCTTCATGCGAGATGGGATAACACTTTGAGGTGCGTCCTCGCCTTTGACTTCATTTTTCCCTCTTGTGATGCGACTTAGTACTGACCGTCTTTGTTGTTTATCAATTGAGGTCGATGCACCAAGACATTTAAAGACAGACGCTTTCTTCTTAGAAGATCGAAGATTTTGTGAGGGTGTTTGTGTTTGTGTTTTTGACTTCACATCTTCATTTAGCTCGTGTCCACCAAGTCTGCCAAAAACCGATGTATGGTCCTTTACGACAGGAGACTGGAGTCGATCAAAGACCGATATTTTTGGCTGAGGCACACTATTTTCATCTTCATTTTCTTCAACTTCTTCCGCAGTAATATACTGCGAAGAAGAGGTTGTCCCTCTACGCCGTGCATAAATCTTGATGGGTGTTGGGGTTTCAAATCCCAAGCCTACTTTAGTCGAACGTACCTCAACGCCATACTCTTGCAATTTCTTTTGTGTGTCATTAATTCCACGAGGATCAACCTCAATGACATTGCCCATGGGCGCTGGATTCTCGAAGTCATAACCAGACTTCGCCAAGAGTTTATAAGCATTTGGGTCAAACCTTCCCTTGTTAAGCCATTTTCTCCTAGATTGATCAACAGATTGTGAGGTTGGAGGCTTAGCAATTTGATTGTGATTGGCTCTAAGTAAAGGAACAACCACTTCTTGCTTTAAGCATTGAAGAGTAGTCTCATCTACTCCTTTTTCTTTCTTTGGTTCTACTTTCATAACCTGACACCCTGCAAAAGGTGACTCCCCTTCCTTACGACGTGATTTAGGAATGTATCGCAAGACCGGAGTCGTTACTGCCTTCTTCATTGCTTTAATGGGTTGAGCAACAACTTCTTCTTTTACCTTCTCCTTGCATTTTTGTTGTTGCATCTCAGTGGTGGCTGACTCACTAGATCTTGAAGACGAGGGAATATCACCATTTTTATTTGTACCCCTTTTCCCTGTTGAAGGGATTTTAGATGGCAACATTTCACTTGATGGTTCCCCATCTTCAAAAAACTTAGCATCGGCAAAGTATGAATCTGCCGTGCTAAAGGGTTTGACATCCCCATTTATTTTCTTCTCGCCTCCACGATAAAATTTCAGGCATTGATGGAGGGTCGATGCGACTACCCCATTTTCATGCAACCAAGGTCGTCCAAGCAACATTTTATACGACGTCTTTGTATCTATGACATGGAAGAGAGTAGATGATGTTAACTCTCCCATCACAAAGTCAAGACGTATTATGCCTATGGCACGCTAACTGTTCAAGTTGAATCCTTGGATCATTAGACGACTATCAGAAAGATCTTCCATAATGATCCCTAAATCAGTCATGGTGGATTTTGGCATGATGTTGACAGCTGAACCCCCATCCACTAAGATACGATTCACTCTCTGGCTGAAGATATAACCAGAAACGAACAAGGGTCGGTTGTGAGGTTTTGAACCCAACAATAAGTCTTCATCAGTGAAGGCTAAGGCAAAATTACATGACGCGTATTTAGCCAAACTTTCTATTGGCTCTCCAGCATCCTTCACTTTGTCAAGGTATAGTTCGGGTCTTTGAAGTGCAAGAGCCACCTGTCGACACATTTCTCGAGGCAAATGTAAGATCTGCCTCCATCCCATGCGTGTAGGAAGAGTTTCCGAGATAGCCAATATCTTTGGATCTATCTCCGTCCCTGAATGTTGGACAGTTACTTTGACTGAGATTTCATTTTCTTTAACAGGCTCTTGATCCTCCTCCTCTTCTTTTTCTTCTTTATCCTCAACAAATGAGGTAGCATTAACAGTAACCATAGTGAAGTAATCTTCAGGAAAGAATTCTTCGAAGGTTACAGGGGTAAGTGGATCCTGTTCGAGCAAGTCAATTGGCAGTACCTGCTGTTTGGTATGCTTTTTTGATTTTTTCTTTCCTTTCGAGCGTTTTGAGCCCTTTCTTTTTTTATGTTTCTTCTTATGACAAACAGACTTTGGTTGAGGCTTTGACTGTTGTCTATGCCTCCTAGTGACCAACGTCCACCCTTCGTCATCCTCTCCATGTTGGTTGCCAGTTGGGACACTGTGCTCAACAGATGGCACATCATTAACTTGGAGAACCGGTCGCAGCACATGTACAATTACTGGCTCCAAACTCCCAAACTGCAGAGTTTGATCCTCCCAATAAGAATCTAACATCGCGGAGGCGTGATTAGCTTCAACAACTTCATCAAAATCCAGTACAATTTTCCCATCCTTTGCAAGTTGCATAATTCTCTCCTTAAGTGTTATACACTTTTCTATGGGATGACTAATCAACCTATGATACCGACAATAGTTAGGATCGGAAGTCTTACCGACCTCTGCAGGACGCTTAGCTTCGGGCAACTCAATGACCTTATTTTCAAGCAAATCATCTAACATCCCGGATAAATCAGAGTCTGGAAATGGATATTTTTTTGCTTGGAGTTCTTTCAAGGTTGGCCTATTTTTCCTAGGTTCTTGAGAAGATGAACCCTTATTCTTTTCAGTGCCAGCCTTGCTAGAGATTTTGACAGGCGAGGAGGTCATGATTGACATTGACTCCTTAGTTGAACCTTTAGCTGATCTTGTCGGTCTTCTTAAAATCCTTCTTCTCTTTCTTGTATTCGAAGAAGTGTTGTTTTTGCCTCTGTTATTGGCAATGGTAAGCTCCATGTCATGAGCTCGTGTAGCCAATTCTTGAAAAGTCCTAGGCTTTATACCTTGCAAGATATAAAGCAAGTCCCAATCCATTCCTTGAATGCACATCTCAACAGCAGAGACTTCGGTTAGGCGATCTTTACATTCCGGGACTCAACGCGCGCCAACGATTGATGTAATCGATGACTGGCTCATCCTTCCACCGGTGAGTCTTAGTCAGTTCAGTCATACTTACAATACGTCGAGTAGTATAGAACCTGTTCAGGAATTCCTCCTCCATTTGATCCCAACTGTCGATGGATTGTGAGGGTAAATCTGTGTACCAGTCAAAGGCCATGCCTTTCAGAGAACGAACAAATTGTTTGACAAGGAAATCATCTGTGGTACCAGCATTGTTACATGTTTCCACAAAATGAGCAATGTGTTGCTTAGGATTTTCTTTCCCATCGAATTGCTGAAACTTGGGGGGTACGTTGATAACCAAAAGGCATCTGCAGCTTATCGATCCTTTTGGTATAAGGCTTCACATAGCGATGACTGCCTTGAGAACTTTCTCCAAGTTGATTTTTGACAGCGTGAGCTATCAATAACTTAAGTTGTCGAGCTGTAGGTGGGCGGCGAGCATCTTCACCACTATCCCCTTCACTTTCATCACCCCGTCTTGATGCTGCGTCGCCTTCCTCAAGTTTCTTGTTGAGGGTAGCGATTTGTTCATTTTGGAGTCGAATTTGAGCATCTTTTTCTTCTCCATCCTTCATTAATTTTTGGAGTAGGCTATTCATTTCAGCAAGTTGCTCCTCAACTGCCTTAGCTGAGGTCACCATAACAGCAGCAGTGTTCGATTGTGAAGACAACAAGGGTTCCTCTACATCGAAAATCTTTAGAGGTGATGAGACAACAATATCATCACTTATTTCGTTGTCACTCTCTACATTGAGTGGATCAAAGATAGGGCTAGTGTGAACTGTCAGCCTGTCAGACTTATCAGATGAGAGTTGCTTCCATATTTGAGAAGCAATGAATGATGGTTCATGTTCAGCCAAAGCAGTTGAGCCAAACACGGGGGTTTCACGCTCCTTGTGTGACTCAGGCATGATGGACGATTTCGGCAGAAAGCGAGCTTAAAGAGTTTTCTCTGCCTGGTAGGAACATTTGCAGTTCGAAGCTTAGCAGCAGCGGCAGCAACAGCAGCCTTTTTCATTCCTCTAGTGCGAAAACCAAGAGTCATGTCATCCATAAAGTCACCCAACGTTACAGATTTTCGTAGGGTGTCGGCAGAGTTTTCAGAAGATTGAGAGATGTTCTTGCTTGAGGCCATTTCTCAGGTTTGTTGATGATGACGAAACAGAGATGAGAGGCAGAGATAGTCCCACCGAGCGTGCCAAAATTTGTATACACAAATTTCGAGTCAAAATATATAAGACAAGAAACAAAGTAACAAAGAAATTATATTTCAATAAATGTATTGAGTACAATCTCTGTAAACAGTTTATAATAAAGATAAACTAAGTCCTCTGAATCTGTTCCGTAGCTTGAGAGTGACACGTGTTGATGTCGACGTGGAGCTGAGTGTAGACTGACGTTTTGTCAACGTCAACCTGAGTTTGAATGTGGGATGACGTTTTGTCAACGTCAACCTGAGTTTGAGTTTTGTTTGGATGTATTCGAATGAGGGCTGACAAAAGCTTGAATCTCAGTCGAATGTGTTTGAGTGTATCTGAACAGTCGCCACGGATTTGATGTGCTTGTTGACTATTTGCAGAGAGAATTCCAAGAGATTTTTATGAGCTCTTGAGAATAATGATTTTCTGGTCCCCTCAACTGAGAGAGGTGAGGTCTATTTATAGGGAATGGAGATCCCTTCATGGACTTAGTAGTTTATGGGCTCGAGCCCATTTATGACTTGGAAGTCTTTTTTTTTACCTTTGCCATTTGACCATCTTATTTGGACTATAATATTGACTGGCCAACAACCCAAATTATATTTATTTGATTTAATTTGGATATTTTATTTAGGTGGGCTAAATTAATTAAAGTGAGCTAATTATATTTCTTTTCGCTCAATAACAATCAATTTACTTTAATGTAGGACACTAATAAATTTTTAGTGTCTACACCCCCTTTTGGCCTCAATAAAGGGAACATAAGACTCATCCAGTTTATTTGCCATTAGTCACAAGTAAGATGTAAGCACAATAGTAAGAGTTAGGACACCATACCTCCATATTTGATTGTTGTTTTCTCTACGAGGAAATCATGTGTGGGTAACAGTTAAGTTGATCACAATGGATAAAATTACATTATTCACATCTAGTTATGTGCACTAGTGTATCTATTGTACACCCAAATGCACATACATGTAATCGTATAATACATATATTTACATACGTCAAGTTCTTAAGCATATGTTATCCAAAACCGACTCTTAAGAGGTGCAATAATCTATGCGATCGCACAAGGCCCACATTTAGAAGGGCTTTACAAAATTATAAATAACCAGACGGAACTTTTACTTAATTGAACTCTTGTTTCTTATAACTCAGCTAGTAAACCTTAAAAGTGATAGATAAATAGATCACTAGTGGTTAGAGTTCGATAACCAACATTTGCACAGAGAAGGAAGATATATAATGCAAGCGGTGCCTCAAGAGTTCATTCATCACTCCAGGTGTATCATGTGCATGGTACACCCAAGACTAATCTTTATTTATTTGCTCATTTTGAACTCCCCTTTTTTTTGTACATTTGGATGATTTCAAATTAGCAATGAGCAAAAAATAACCTTGGGTGTACCATGCTCATGATACACCCGGGTCCAAGTGTATGATACATTTTTTGGTGACTCAATAGAACGTGGAAAAGAGATAAAAAAATAATATCACAAGTCACAAGCTATAAAGCGTAATAATAATGTGAGGCAAATTAAAGAAAACGTACGGGTTAAAAAAATAAGTAAAAATTAACGCTTATCAACAACCCAATGTCTATGTCAGACAAAACCCTAATACTACATAATTTATCCTATTCACTTAGAGCATGCATGGCCACTCATGCCCCAAAAAAACATTTCATCCCTCTCTCTCATCAACTTTCTCTCTCATCTTACAAAAATTGATCATGCCTTATGACCCAATTTGACAAATGCACCCCACTCATGACCTAAAAAAAAAGAACATCATCCTTACCTCTCTTACTTTATACTATACCCCATCCCATTTTCTCTATCCTACATCAATATATTTATACCTTTTGATATTTATAATATCATACAAGATTATAAAAAAATTATTTTGCGTATTTACGATACTAAATAAATTCATTTAGTAGTAATTAATTTTGATTAAAAAAAATTCTTCAAGAATGTAAGCTTCCAAAAATAATTATTCTTGTGTGTATAATGTAGAGAGAAAATAATTAATTTCAGAAGTGTGTCAAAATATAGCAAAATGAATGTCTATTTATAGATCTCAAAAAGATAGGACCAGTGGTGAAATTTTTATTTTTATTAATTTGTATTTTTAAAGTTATTCAGATTACAAAATTTGAATAACAAAAAATGACATTTCTAGCGCACTGCCACATATCTACAAATGGTTGGCTTGGGTCATAGGATGACCAATCATGGTTTGGGTCATAAGATGACCAACCATGGATTGAGTCATAGCATGACCCAAATACAAACATAAAAAAAAAAAAAAAACATGAATGCAACCCCATGTTTTTTTTAGCAAGGTTCATGACTCAATTTTATGCCCAAAAAAACATGAGTGATGCCCACTCATGGTAGAATTGGCCATAAAATTAGGTCATCCACCAAGGTCAAAAAAAACTTAGCTTTCGATCCATGGTTTTTTCATGTTTTGAATTGGGTCATAGAATGACTCAATCCATATTTGGGCATCCTATGACCCATAACATGAGTTAAATGTCATGTAAAAGGAGATGGAAGGGTCCACAAAAAGTGGGAGAAATTTGGCTGGTGAAAAGCTCAAAATGTTGAGTTTAAGGTGAAAAAATCATAAGAGCCAATGGTTTGATGCCACACGTGCATGAGTTCAACAGCAAAAAACCAGCAACTTCTGCCATATGCGTCAGTTTGAGTGCACAGAGCAGCGCTCCAGTCAAATCATATGTCGACACGTGGCTGGGTCGTCAGATCGATTATTTTTTGATATTCAGATTTTGTAATCTGAATAACTTCAAAATTACAAATCTAAAAAAAAAATTCACCAACGGACATATTTTTTTGAGATTTATAAATAGACATCCATTTTGTTATATTTTGACACACTTACGAAATTAATTATTTTTTGGGTCATGAATGGGGTGTATTTTCAAAATGGGTCATAAAGCATGATCAATTTTTATAAGATGAAAGGGAAAGTTGATGAGAGAGATAGCCCACATTACATACTTCCTCCGTTTCAAAATGCATGCAACACTTTCTATTTTGGGGTGTTCCAAAATAAATGCAACACTTTTTTTTGTTTCCTTATTTGGTAAGTTTTGGAGGGTGAAAAGACAATATTACCCTTACTTAAAAAATAAAAACAGATTTGTGATACCTAATTAAATCCCTAAACACAATAACCCAACTTAATGACTCCCACCAAAATTCATTAAACCCAACCACTTTTCAGATTCAAACCCCCAAATTAAATTAACCCAACCCCCACATTTCTCGAACATTCAACTCTCTCTCTCTCTCTCTCTCTCTCCTCTTCTCTCGTCTCCGTTCTTCAACCCTCCCACGTAAAACCCTAGACTTTGCGATCCAAACCCGGATCTCCTTCTCTCATCTTCATCCTAAAACAACAAATTAAAATTATGGCCCATAAGTTCGTCCCCAATTTGAGTCCCTTGACTGATGCGTTGTTCGAGACTGATGACGATGGTGAAATGTTGTTAATCAAGGACATATGTGACTCCTTGGATCGTAGATCTCCTTGGCCTCGTCGTTTTTTTGAATCTGGGGGTGCGGAACATCATATGGGTCCGAGCGCAAAGAAGGCGCTTGAATCTGCGTTGGATGAGCAGGTGGACTTGATGGAGGGGTTTGAATTGGGGGGGGGCGAGGCCCAAATTACCACCACATTTGGCCGCGGAAAATGTGAAAGAGGATAGTGATTGTCAGATCTTGGAGGATTCTACTTTTAACGATGACTCGTCGTTTGAGGGTGCGATGGAGATTATTGATATCGACAGTGAGGAGGAGGAACAAGATAAATTATGGTTTTTGGAGAAGATGGTGAAGTTAGAACAAATTGCAGAGGATGAGGTGATGCATGATGTGGTGGAGGAGAAGAAACAGGTAAATTCTTCTGTTCGTAGGCCGTATATGCTGAGGTCTTGCAGTGAGATCTGCAAGTTACTGAAAAAGGGGGGTGAGAATGAGGGTAAAGGGAAGGAGGTTATTGTGGATAAAGGGAAGGGGTTGGTTGGGAATGGTGGGAAAAGGGTTGTGGTGTATGCTTTGCCAAGAATACAAAGAATGATCAACAGAGGTAGAGGGAAGAGAAAGCTAACTTTAGCTGATTTGCCAGAAGAAGAAATGGAGCGGAGCGCCACTCCACTCCCTCCTGTGAAACATAGTGAGGCTAGGAAGAATAGGGTTGGGCCATGGACTGGAATTGATGAGGATCAATGGGATCCTGATCTCTTGCAATTCATGAAGGGACATGTCCCTGCATTCAGGAAGCAGTACATGTGATTGAGTTCCACAACTGCCCACGGCATAAATTGGTTATTTCTTATTCCTATAACTGTTTTGATCAATTTTATTGTTGCTTGCAATCCTAATTTATGTGCCTTACTTGTGATGAGTCCCTAATTTCTGTGCCTTAATTGTGTTGATTGACCCATGTTAGTATAGTGAGGTTGTTGACTTTTGATGTTAAAGATTGAATTTTTGACTGCCCTTAATATGTGTGGCTTAATTGTGATGAGTCCCTCAACTTTGTGCCTCACTGTGTTCATTGACCCATGTTAGTATGCTGAGGTTGTTGGCTTTTGATGTTAAAGATTGAATTTTTGATTGCCCTTAATATGTGTGGCTTAATTGTGATGAGTCCCTCAACTTTGTCCCTCACTGTGTTGATTGACCCATGTTAGTATGCTAAGGTTGATGGCTAATGATGTAAGATTGAATTTTTGACTGCCCCTATTATGTATGGCTTAATTGTGATTAGTCCCTCAACTTTGTCCCTCACAGTGTTGATTGTCCCTAATACATGCACTAGTTTAAAGTCCCTTATAGCCACCCAATCCATATGATGAAGGGACTCAAAACTCAGAAACAAGGTTTGATTTGCTCCAGAGTTCACTCTGTTGAGGTACCAAACCTTGTATTCCATGAGTTAAATTAAGATACCCCTGATGGATTTTTAGAGGTCAAATGATGAGCTATGTTGAGATACCAAACCTTGTATTCAATGATCTATGATGTGAATTTGGTTAGCCCCCTGCCTTGTTGGATGTTTGCAGTTGTAGTATTGAGTCCCTGTTCACCACCTAATCCATATGATGAAGGGACTCATATACTCTGAAACAAGGTTTGAATTGCTCCAAAGTTAACTCTGTTGAGGTACCAAAACTTGTTTTGAATGAGTAAAACCACCATATACCCTGATGGATTAATGCAGGACCAAATTAGACTAAACTTTTTCATACAACACAAATAGAGACTAAAATTCACTGCATAAACTTGACTGCATCTACAAACCTAGGTTGATATGCAAACCTCTAATCTATACAAAAGTTTTTTTACTTACCTAAGTTTATATGCATACCAAGGAACACCACAAAATTTGGTATACAATAAGTAGGTTGTCCATCCTATTACAGTTTACAAAAAAAGCTTGCATATCAATTGTAACTTTAAGAATAAGGTTTGTGCAGCAGTCAACCTTGTATAATAGCAGTGAAAACAAAATATTACTTCAACCTTCTTCTTCTTCCATGCATTATAACCTTTGACAAACACCCACTAGTCTGCATCCACTTCAAAAGTCTCCATAGGACCATCTTCTTCAACCAACTTCATCTTGTTATTCAAGTACTCCATTGCATCATCAATGATTTCTGATCCACATGAACATTTATTGGTAGCAGCCCCAACCTTTCTAATCTCATCTTCCCATGGTGAGGGTTCTTGTAGTTGTTCCCCCCTTTGACTCTTAAATTTCAACCATCACATATTGTAGTTGTAGCCATGTGAACTTTAACAACTCAGGTGAAAAGAACTCATATGATGATTGAACTTTTTCAATCAACTCGTCAATGTTCTTAGGAAAAGTCCTATACTGCAATGCTTGTATGGGATCAAAAAAGCCTAGGTCTAGGATGTTAAGATCAGGGGACTGGGGGGGCTGACATACCAGTTGGATGTTGAAGCCATTCCTTGTGGCTACTGCCATGAAAGCTGGATCAGTTGGACAAATGTGTGGCCTTGCATTATCTTGTTGGATAAAAATGTCTTTTGGCAGATGAGCAGGCCATTTCCTCATGATTGCTGGTATGACTTGGTTGATAATCATATCCCTGATGATCCCTTGGGTGATTCTCTCTGTTGGTTTGGTCTCAATAGTGTCTGCAACTCTGTTTTTGCTTTTTTTTTGCTGCAACCCTTTCTACAAAAGGATAGATACCAAATTTCTCATCATGGATCATGTGATCTTCTGTGTCATACAATGGCCTTGAAGTCACAGCCATAAACATAGCCTTGATCTTGAACCTCTTTGACTGTGTGCATTTGTATGGATCATTTTCCTTGAGCAGTAAGTAGAACCTTCTCATGTCTGGGTTTAAATAAACCATTTTTCATCAATGTGAATCACATTCTCCATGGGTTCAAACACTGCTGGTTCAGTTGCAGTGGCTGGTATGATGTGGGAAAGAACTCACTTCATCCTTGCAATCTTATGTGCCTCTTTAAGGGATGGATGGTTGCTGGCAGTGTGAAATCTAAGCTTCCCCTTCTTAAGTAGCCTGTATTTTGAGCTTGGATGAACCTTAAGGTATCCTGCAAATGACCTCACAGTTGACCTGTAGCTTAGGGGACATGACTGAAGCCATTCTTCAGCATAATCTATGGGCTTTCTTCTAGAGTTGCCTTTTTTTCTTGAAGCTCACATCATGTGGAACACCTTGATCCTTGCATTTTTTTGCACATTTCCAAATTCTGTGAAGAGTGCTTCTATGAACACTAAACTCACGTGACAATTTTCTTTGTGTGCCCCAAGGTAACTTCTCACCATTCTGTAGTTGAAGTAGCTTCTCCACTACTTGTCTTATTTTCTTTGGAGTCAATTGTGCTTTCGTTCTTTGGCCTACTAACTTTTACCTCTGTTGTTTCTTGTGTTGCATGTTGTTGCATATCTGCTGCCACCACATCATCTGAATCAGAGGTCTCATCAAACAAAGCATGCCCTCCCTCCTCTAACAACTGATCAACATTGAAGAACCCGTCATCATTCTTATTCTGCATCTTGCCCTTAGCAGATCTGGAAATGAAGAAGATGATTTTTTTTTCTGATTTGGGGATGGTAATTAAGAAACTAAGTGCTGTGTAATTAAGGAGGGTAATTTTTTTGTGTACAAACTGATGTTAATGGCTGCTTATTTTTTGTGGTTGGTGAACATTAATGGCTGTGAACATTTTTGGTGGTTGGTGTTTATATAGTGGGTGTTAACTTTAATTTTAGAGGTAAAATTTCCCTCCAAAAAAAGAGTTTTGGGTGCCCTCTTTTTTTTTCCCACGGGGACTACTTAATTTTTGGGGTCTTGTTTTGGAGGGATATCCTTCCCACTAAAACAGCACTAGTGTCCCACCAAAAAAATTGGCCCACGTGGGGCAACTGAACTTCTTTCCCCCTCAAAATTTTGGTGGTCCCAAAATTTTCCCTCCAACTTTTACCACTACTTTAGGTCCCCACCACTTAATTATTTCTCTCTCCAACACTCTACTCACCCCTTAAGAAAAATTGTCTCGGAGTCTGCAATTGAAAAAGTGTTGCATGTATTTTGGAACGGAGGAAGTATCTTATTTTCTCTTCATTTTGCTTATCAACCTCGAAAGTGAATAGTGCGCTACTATCTACCTAGTCATGGAGGCCCATAACATCAAACCCCACCAATCTCTAAAGGCAAAAGACTAGCCCAACTGAAAGCCCAACATCAATGAAACTTGAAGTTCGTCTTCTTGACGTGAACAACCCGTTTCTAATCATTAATGGCATGTTCCCCCTCTTCCCATAATCCATTAGTTGCCATTTTCTCGAAACACCCAAAAATCAAACATTTTTTTTAATCTAATTTGGTAAAGTAACAATCTTTTTATTCTTCTACATCTGATAAAATCACAATCTTCTAAAAAGTTGATCTGTGCAAGTTTTATTGGATCGGAGTTATAAAAAAAAAAGATGGGTTGGAGAAAATGGGGAGTAGGAATTGTAGCAGTAGGAGCAATAATAGGAGGAAAAGGAATAAGCTAGAAATATGGGTGGGATAAAGATGCATTAATGGTGGTTTTTAAGAGTTTATCAGATCAATTAGGAATATGGGCAATTCCAGCTTATGTGGGTGTTCATACTATTACATTGGCCCTTTGTTTACCTTCTGCTGTTTTCTTTGAAGCTGGAGCTGCTCTTTTATTTGGGTTTCTTCCTGCTGTTCTTTGTGTTTTCTCTGCTAAGATTCTTGCTGCTTCTCTCTCATTTTGGATTGGCAGGTACCCTTTATTTTCTAAATTTTGAAATTTTAATTCCAGGGTTTTCTTAATATTTTTTTATGGTGGAGAATTTCAATATTTGTTGGTAATTATATAGCATTGGTGGAATTACTGTTGGAAATGGTTTTTTTCTTTGTTTGATGAGGTGTGTTGGTATGTTGTGTTATGATATGTTGTCAAACTCTACTTAGTACACCCTTGGTTTCTTTTTAATTTATAAGCTTTGTACTTTTGCGCTATTCACATACACATGCCACGATGGCAATCTTTGGTGATTTATATGTGAGGAGAAATATATAATCGTGTGGGATATGTGTAGATTTGTCTTTGTACATAATTTCAAAATATGAACTTTTTATGATTTTTACTTGATAATTGAAGATATTGATTGTCAAAGTTCTGCATTGGTGATAATAAAAGTCAAATTGGAAAGATGAAAACAAAACAGAGGTAGTATGAAAATTTGTGTAGGGATTGAGGCATTTTAGTGGTTTTGGTGCATGTAGGATGTTACTACTAGAGAATGGAGTAAAATTTAGGTTATGAAGGGTTGTGTTTATTTCGAAGTGTTATAATGGTTCCGTTGGCTGTGAGAAGGGAAAATCTACTGAAGGAGGCTCAAATGAGCTACTTGGCCATTATGGGAGAAAGAGAATCTGTTAGGAAGTTGTACCTTTTGTGCTCGATTGAACAGCTTTAGGAAATTCTATTTCCTGCAAATTAAAATTTTCTTTGTGTTTTCCATGTAACCAAATGGCCACTTCTTTGATGAATCAGAAGCTCAAATCTGTGGAACTGCAACTGTGCGCCATGGAGATGAGTTCTTTCTGCACAATTCTTGCCACTTTGCTTAAATGGTTTAGGCCTGTTTCATCACCAAATACTTTAAGACATTTATTGTATACATAGTGGAGTAGCTAGTGTGCGTTCAAAGCCATCAGTTCATTGGGCTGGTCAGTGTCATAACAAATTTCTAATGGATGTTTTTAATGGAGGGTTATGATCAGGACTCAGGAGATCAATTACAAGGGACTGAGGAATTTGGCTATTCCATATTGACTATCGCGTACAAGTTTCTAGTTGTAACTCACTTGACTCATAGATAAGCTCAAATACCAAGAGAGATACGTATTAAAGGGAGGATGAGACGAGATCATGTTGTGTTTGATAGTTTCTACGCTAGTAAATGAAGAGTGGTGGAGGATTGGATCCTCTTAGGAATACAGTTTTGTGCATTTGAAGACAATATGCTCTCATATTTTCTCCCTCTCTTATTACATCTTTTGAGCTTCCCCTTTAGTGATTCTTTCATTATTGATTTTGGGATCATTTCTTTCAGTCGTTTGTATGTGCCTGACATCAAAATCTGGAGATTTTGGTTGATTGTATACAGGTTAGTGATTGGGTTGAAGATAGAGCTGCTTTCTTTGGCAGAAATCTGGATTGTCATGTCACCCTCCTTTTTAATTGGGGGTGAGATGCTTTTGCCTGGTTTCCTATTTTAGAAGTGTGTGAAGTTTGGAAGTGTTGAGTATGTTTGGAGCTGTCTCTGTGGCCATGTACAAAGAGGAATTCAATTGAGTCCCCTGCGCAGGAAATTAATGACTTGTTGATTTTCCTATGCTTTCCTGCTTTTTTGTTATCGTCCCCCCCCCAAAAAAAAAATGTATATCCATAAATATTACTAGAATTATTGCATTATTATTGTTGCTAATAAAGAGTATAAATTTGTAACTGTATGATTTGCTGTTGAGGCTAATAGGCTTTTTGCACTATTTGATCTGTTGATATGTATAGGCTCATCTTCATGAATTCGAGTTCGGCAACTCAATGGGTCCAGGGTAACAAGCATTTTCATGTTCTCTTAAAAGGCGTGGAACAAGATGGTTGGAAATTCGTTCTTCTTGCCCGGTTTTCTCCTGTCCCCTCTTATGTCATTAATTATGCCCTGGCTGCCACTAAGGTCAGATTTTTTGTGGATTTTCTGCTTCCTACCATGATTGGTTGCTTGCCGATGATTATACAAAATACTTCTATTGGAAGTCTCGCTGGTGCTGCTGTTGCTTCAGCATCTGGTTCTCATAAATCTCAGATTTGGTCATACATTTTCCCACTTATTGGGATCATGTCCAGCATTCTTATCTCTTTCAGGATCCGAACGTACTCTAAAAATATTTCTGTTGAATCTTCTACAGTTGAAAATTCTAAGAACCCTGAAAATACTACCGACTCATCTCAACTATTAAACAGTCACAAGAAGGACAAGAACGTGAAGAAAAGGCGATGATGTCTTTTCTTATTTCCATGTATTTTTGAATCTTCTTACGTTAGACATTACAGATTTGCTGAACTCTTCTCTTTTGATAAGAGAATCCATATTCAGAAATATAAATTATTTTTTTACATTACAGTATCGATTCATGACTAATCAAGTTTAACCTGCAACTTGGAAGTTAACAGACACCCTTAGTCTTCCCGCCAGTCACTCTTACTTCCTTATGAATTACTTGGTCTTTATCTTTCTTCCAATGGACCGAGGTTTCTGGTATGTGCAAAGAGCCTGCATCAGCATCTTTATCACCTTCACTTGGTTTGACTTCCACTGTGAAGGTTATCCTTGGAACAGTATCTGTTAGTTCAGTTAGTGCCTGCTTTATGTGTGAGAGTAGCTTGTCCACCATTTGCCTCCCAAAATCTTCTCGGACCACAACTCGAAGGATTGTGATATGCTCGATGTTGGCAGGCATTGTGTATGCTGGTACTATCCAACCATAGTGCCTCAGGGCTTTTGACAGGTCAAATGCCAGGCTTTTATTCTCATCTCTGAAGGCAAAGGCCACTAGAGGTATCCCTTGCTCTTTTGAGACAATGTCAAATCGCCCCATCTTCTCCAATCCTTTTCGAAGTGTTCTTGCATTTTCTATGCAGTTCTCGATGACATGTTTGTACCCCTATTAAAGAGAAGAGTCAGAATATTGTTTGTACTTTGTAGTAGCGAGCATCTTCATATCTGTGTGCTGTCTATGGGGCAGGACCTATATGCTCATGTTACAACTGTCAAACAGGTCAGTCATGTGGATTTCAGGTTGGTTTGTTTTGGTTTCTGGCATTAAAAATAAATCCAAGATCCCAGGTTCTTAGGCATATCAGACTGTGGATTGTTCTAGTCCGTTTATAATTTGGGTTCTGTCATAAAATCACATTCCAAACACGTTTCTGGGATGGTTCTCATCATGTTGTTGAGTTAGATCATAATTATACTAGTCGTGAAAATCCTGCTTGTGGTAAATATTGCGTCTTTTGGCAATTCCATCTAATGGGTCAATTACGGGTTATACTAAAAATATAGTACTTCATATAAATCTTTCTAAAAAACTTTAGCTAATGTTTTTTACTATTTACTAAATATGTTTATGCATCAGATTCGATTTTTTTCAGAGTCAATAGGCCGGTTCAAGTTTCTCTTTGGGACTTTAGAGCGGTTATCGAGCCAAATGGAACTGGGGCAGCTTCTGCTACTTCCAGGCTAGAAGTGGAACGAAGAGTATAAGAAGCATACCTCAAATCCCAGCCTTAGAAACTGATAATATTGTGCAACTATTTGACTTGCACCTGCATATCAATAAGTTATGTAAAGAGATTAGTGCAGAGCTCTCTCATTCTCTCCTCCCCTGTCCCTGAAAGCAAATGGTATGTTACTAATTACTATAAGGTTTGTGTATTACCTTTGGAGAAGTTTAGGGTAAAAGTAGGTTGATCAGCGCCAAGGTAGTTAATGTGGAAGACAAGCTCCTCGGGGAGATCTTGTTTGCTCCTCCAGATGACCCACCCGACTCCAGCATAAACCAATCCGTACTTATGCCCGCTGACATTTATACTCTTCACTAATGGTAACCTAAAATCCCATTTGAGTTCAGGGTATACGAATGGAGCTACAAATCCTCCACTTGCTGCATCTACGTGTATGGGAGTGTTCCACCTGCATTTTCAAGGATGATTGGCGTAAAAGAGAAAGGGAGAAGTGAGCAGAGAAGAAAATTTCTATGTTTTGGCTCATAGATGATGATTAGCAGAAAAGTCAGTACGCTGTTTAAGTTTCAAGAAAAATAAGCTCTAGTAGGTTCACGTAAGTTTAGATAGAGGTTGTCCAAGTTCAATTCACAACTGATATAAGTTGCCATAAGTTCTAATAAGTGTTGTTTAAAAACCAGAACAATGATATACATAACAAATTGTAGAAGGGGTGATTGAAACCTAGAACATGGCACCCGTGATCTTAGTCTCAATTCGATATTTACCCTGTTTTCTTGTTTTTTCCAGTGAGAAGGTCGTTCAACAGTTTGACATCTTCAAACTCGCCGTTGAGGGTGGATCCTAGAATGGCAGCCACACATATTGTATTCTCATCTACCAGTTCTACAGCTTTCACAGGGTCCATCACATAGCACCCTTCACTGAGCTTCACCTCTTTCAGCTCCACATCAAAGTACCTCGCGAATTTTTCCCAGCATACCTATGAGATAGCGAGGGTGAGATCTAAGGAGTTAGTTAATCGCGCTTCTTCAACTGTACAAAAGGATCATGACTAGGAAGATCTTTTACCTGAACATTGGCACCAGTTACAATATTAGGTCTGTCAAAAGGCTTCCCTTCAGCCTTTCTCTTATTTTGCCATTTCTTCTTGAAAGCTAATCCAGCCAACATTATTGCTTCTGACGATCCCACTGTTGCAACTCCTACTGCTACTCCATGTTTGCCTTTCGATGATGGTGCATGAAACATTTTTCCTATCATATTTACACACCTATTCTGGAGATTTGTAAAGGCACAATTTATCATTATCTAGATATGATTGACAAAATGAAGTTGTTAATATATATATGATAGACTAATAAAAATGCCATGCACATCAAGATCGTAAGTAGGTCTCGTATAACGAGTTATTTACGCGTACGTGTGCTGATGAGACGAGACAACTCTCGAGGTACTCGAGATCAGCTTGGTTTTAATATGAATAGACAAGAAGTATACCTGAAGCTCAGTGGTGACAGGATACTCATCCATGTCAACGTAGTTTTTGTTGATGGCTTCAGACATGAGCTTGTCACATTCAGGTTCCATCCAAGTTGTCACGAAAGATGCCAAATTCAGCCTTGGGTTTCCGTCCAGCATCAACTCATCGTGTATGATTTGGTAGGCCACATCTTTTGGTATTGACTTCTTAGGCATCTTATACCTTGAATCAACAATTAGCACAAAATTATTCACAGCCTTGATAGTACCAAAAATATTTCCCCTCGATCCACAAATAAACGTTAAAAATTGTTTGTACTTTTTGTCATATGATTTAAATAGAAGACAAAAATTGATTAGAAAAAAAATGTTGGTTAAGGGTTACACATCAGACATCACCTTGAGATATGAAATGAAATATTGTTAATGAAAAGCATCACTTGGTTCTATTTAACATGATGTTTATTTTGCTAACTATTATGGTATACAAATCATTTAATTGTGCATATTTAATAATATGATAACCTTACCAAATAGTCTATCCTAACATAAACATTTCAAACGATTGTCATATCAATAGGTTTGATGTACATCATTTTCGACATTTAGCATAAGAATGATGAGTCGTGCCATGTATCAACTTGCTCATAAATATCTTGCAAAGCTTAACATTAGTGAAAGGGACACTTGCATGATGCGACACATAGATTTGGGCAGTACTTGGGGCCCTGTTTTTGATAAAATGGCATGAGATTTACATGACAAGGGTTTTTCTCCCGTGCCAAGCTTAGCTGCTACGACATTAGGTCCATGCTCAACTCTAGTAACCGTTTTAAGATCCTCTGAATTCTAGGTGCAATTTTTTCTCCCTCATTACTAGATCATGCAACTTCGTTTCATGTAATAAAATTAATATAGCCTTTTAATGGAAAATAAATGGAGTATATGCTATTGTAATTTCCATATTGATGAGTAACCAAATTTTAGAGCTGGCAAGGATTGGACATAACTCGACATAACAATAGATACATGGTATTAAAACTATATCATATAACTTCTCAAAAATTGAAAATTGACAATGATACCAAATATTTTCCATAGTATATTTGAAAAAAACAATATAAAGCGGCATATCTTGCCTTGGAAGAGGCTCATGGGCATATCTTGAAGCAAACACCGAGCTAATAACATGGGCTTCTGTCTCCTCTGGGGTTTGGATTTGTGATAGAACCATTTCCTCACCTTTTTTGCTCTTTTTCTTCTTAGTGAAAGTAATATATAGTTTTTCCCTTAAATTTCAGATCACTCAAGCAAAAACAATAATTAATTATGTGCTAATTGTGGTTTGGTCTATGGTTCAACAGTTGTTATGGGCTGATTTTATACTTATGTGCAGGTAAATGAGAATAGAAAGCTAGCCTATGGGAATCAAATTCCTTTTTGTTGCTTCTGATTGCTGCATTCCTTTTAGTTCATTCTTCCTTGGTATACCTTGCAATGAACAACTACTAGCACTATTTTTTTTTATCTCCAACCTTTTTAGATGGTCTTAGAGTGACAATTACATGAATAATTATTGATTTAAAGTAAGCATAATGCCATGTTATGTTAGATTTTTACGGCGTCATAATTAAACTTCCAGTTGAAGAAAGGAATTTTCTTGCGAGATTTCTTGAACTTGGACTCAAAACTCTACCTTGGAAGACAATTAAGACACATCTAGCTTCCTGTCAATGAAAAGGACACTGGTTTTAGAGGTCATTACTAATTAGGTGTATGTATAATATTATTACATTAGCATTGAAACGCGTACGCCTCTGTGCATGAAAATTAACAAATGAGTATAATAAACGTGAGATACAAATTGAAAATTGAAATACACATTTATTATATGAAAAAAATTCCATTGAAAAGTCAAAATCTTTTCATATAATAAATGTGTATTTCACTTTTCAATGGAATATTTTCATATGATAAATGTGCATTTTACTTTTCAATAGAATCTTTTCATATAATAAATGTATATTTCACTTTTCAATGCATTTGTTAATTTTTATGCATAGCCCTTAGGGCTATGAATAGCAAAACCCTTCAAACTAATTATAACCATACAAATTCTCACATGGATCTGATCCCCACTAACTTTATCGTGGATTAGATATTCTTTTTTGTTTGGAAAATTTGTCAAAAACAACCAACCTTTTTAAATAGATTTTTTTTGTGAGAAACAACCTTATTAAAAAAACTAGGAAGCAAAACATCTTTTATCAATTTTTTTTTGCGAGAGGAAACCTTTGCTCGGATACTAGTATTTAGCAGAGGTGTCAATCTGGGTCACTGGCTGGGTTTGGGTTGACCCAGGCTGGGTCGGAATGATTTGGGTCGGAATAATCTGGGTGACACCGTGTCATGGGTCGGAGGCTTGGGTGGGTCGGGTGAACTTGGGTCGGGTGAAACGGGTGAGAGGATCTCGGACCCGGGTCGGAAATGGGTCGGGTGAGGCCGGGTCGGCCGAGTATCCGGGTTGGGTGAATTTGGGTCGGAATGGAATAAGGTGAAGTCGGTCGAAATCGGCTTTCGGAATGACTTGGGTCGGAAGAAATCGGCTTTCGGAATAACTTGGGTCGGAAGAAATCGGCTTTCGGAATGACTTGGGTCGGAAGAAATCGGGTTTCGGAATGACTTGGGTCGGAAGAAATCGGCTTTCGGGTTACTTGGGTCGGAAGAAATAGATATCGGAATAACTTGGGTCGGAAGAAATCGGGTTTCGGAATGACTTGGGTCGGAAGAAACGGCTTTCGGGTTACTTGGGTCGGAAGAAATCGATATCGGAATAACTTGGGTCGGAAGAAATCGGGTTTCGGAATGACTTGGGTCGGAAGAAATTGGTTTTCGGGTTACTTGGGTCGGAATCGATATCGGAATAACTTTGGTCGGAATAATTCGACTTCCGGAATTACTAAGGTTGGAAGAAATCGGCTTTCGGGTTACTTGGGTCGGAAGAAATCGATATCGGAATAAGTTGGGTAGGAATAATGCGGCTTTCGGAATTACTTGGGTTGGAAGAAATTGGCTTTCGGGTTACTTGGGTCGAAAGAAATCGATATCGGAATAACTTGGGTCGGAAGAAATCGATATGGGAATGAATTGCGTCGAATTAATCGACCTTGGGAATTAATTGAGTGTTCAACAAATCGACTATCGGAATGACTTGGGACTTGGGTCAGAATAAATCGGATTTCGAGTTGGGTCGACAAAAATCGGATCTCGGTGGGACTTGCCGACTTGGTTCTTGGAACGACTAAATATCGAACCGGCGGCTCCGTGGCGTATTATGATATTGTGGTATAGATTATACTATTATAGTCATTATACTTTATACTTATAGTGGTATATTATAGTAATCGTAATTATACCGATATTGTGAATTGTGGTTGGGTAATTGTTAATTTTTTAATAATACATTGAATCATTAATAGTTTGATACTTATATTATTATTATTAATTTGAAATGTTACTACAATAAGACTTATAAATTATACTTATATTATTGGGTCATTCACCATTATTGGCTATTGGCAATTGGCCTATTGACTAAGTTACTAAGTAGTAACTAGTAAGTATCGCTCATTAGTTATTCGGTTATTTAGTTATTCTTATTCATGATTGCATATGTATTCAAGTAACAAGTAACAACTAACATATAACAAGTAACAAGTAACAGCTAACAACAAACAGCCATAAGGATTATTGATTATAGAGTTATAGATAATAGACTTATAGTGTTAGGGTTAATAAACTATTAAACTTAAACATTTTGTTAGTTAGTGACTTACTTACTCTTTTGTCTGAAATCCGAATCGGTTACTATATAGCAACAAAAAGAGTTAGAATTAAAGAATTAGGTTGACGTTAAAACATTAATGAAAGCATCTTAATTAATTTGTAATTATAAAATTGTTCGACTTTTCATCGATCATGGAACAACTCAACAAGTAACAATCATCAATGTTAATCACTTAATCGAATATGTCATATGATCGTTCGGAAGATTATACATAATCATACACTATATCACTAAAGGATGAAGATGAAATATTGAAGCTATGAAAGTAGATCATGGTCTATAATCAATATGAAATAATAATCATGTCATTGTATCGGTAGAGGATGAAACATTGATCGAATTTCGTTCGGTTAAGCTGTTAAGGTTGACATAAATCAATTGATCATAAAGTTGGCCTATTGCCTAAGTATCGCCTATTACTCTATTAGTTATTCACTTATTTAGTTATTCTTATTGATGATTGCATAAGTATTCAAGTAACAAGTAACAACTAACATGTAACAAGTAACAACCATAAGGATTATTGATTATAAACTTATAATATTATAGTCAATAGACTATTAAACTTAAACAGTTTGTTAGTTAGCTTAGCGACATAAATCAAATTGATCATAAGATATTAAGATTGATTGTCTTCGACATTAATCAAAAGTCAAAACCATCAAATGATCATACGATTGATCATCGATGTTATTACACGGTTTTAACAATAATCAAAGCATACTATAAATCCGTCTATTTCATTACTTAAATAATCACACATTAATGCATTTCATACTTAACAATTAATAATTTAAACTTTCATTGTTTCACAAACTTTCGTCATCAATACAATTACATCATTATTCATTGAACTTTTAAAGTAAGTAGGAATTATTAAAACAGTTAGTAAACCTCATTCATAATTATTTTTACATTAATGATCTTGTTCATAATTAAAAATAGTAATTAAATTTCTAAAGTTTGTAATTTTATTAATTTATAATATTAATAATTAGTAATTAGTATTACTAAACAAATTTACAAATTAATACTAAATGTCTAAAAGAACTATAAATGAAATTTAAATGAACTCTAAATGAAATCTAAAATCGAAATCTTTACTAAAAACCCTAAATGAACTTACAAAAATTAATCTTACCCACTCATTCAAACAATGGTTAAATCTCAACCTTTGATCTAACCCTAAACCTCAACCGTTGATCTAACCATAAATGAATAAATCTCAACCCTTGATCTAACCCTAAACCTCCCCCTAATGCCCCTTGGTATATAAACCTAATTTTCTAGGTCACACGCTCATTTCCTCACTTCATTTCTCTCTCATTCCGGCTTTTCTCTCCGAATTAGGTTTTTGAGTTTTTCTCTCATGACTCATCCTCTCACTTCCTCACTTCCTCACTTCCTCGAATTCGAGATCTAATCTCTCATTTTCTTCATTTTCTTTTCTTTTCTCTCGGTCTCTCCTCTCTCTTATTACGGTTTCACTCTTTATTTGCAAATTGTAGATTGGGGTAATAATCTCTCTTATTCGGGTTTCACACGGCTCGAAGGGTTGAAGACTTAAGGGCTGATTCTTGAAGGCTGTTAAGAAGTGAAGATCATAAAAAACAAAGCTTTCGTCCAAGAAGAAGCAAAATAAAGCAAAAAAAAAAAAAAAACGCAAATTTATTCTTCAAAAAATTATGTCGCAACCACCGGGTAAGTTTTCTTTTTCCTAGAGTTCTCGTTTTCCTTTTTTTTTTTTAGATTTAGGAAGATCTCGCCCTTGCATGTGATTGTGGGAATATATCTTTGGTCCGGTTTGCAGATTTCTTGGAATATGATGTTTGTTTTTAATTTTACTTGTTTTTTTGAAGATCTTGATTTTTTTATTATTTTACTTGAAATTGTGAATGTGAGTATGTTCCGGATCCGATATCTATACTATTTTCGAATATCATGTGACATGTGTTTGAGATCTATACTTTTTTTTAACTTTACTTGTTGTTTTTGTCCAGGATCTAGATTATTTTGGGATCTTTTTTCCATGTTTCTTACTTTTTTTTCAACTTCAGTTCTTCGTAGTGATTTATTTTTGTATCTTTTTTTTGTATTATTTTACTTTTTATTTTTATATGGAATATGTGAGATTGTGAGTATGTGGCTATGTTTTAAAGTTTTTTTATGTGAGATCGATATCTATACTATTTTTTGAATATCATGTGACATTTGTTTGAGATCTATATTTTTTTTTTACCTTTACTTGTTTTTTTTGTCCAGATCTAGATTATTTTGGGATTATTTTTCCATGTTTGCTATTTCGAGTTTTTTACGGAATATGTGAGATCTAGATTGTGAGATTTTTTTCCATGTTTGCTATTTCAGTAAAGTTCGGTTTTTTACTATTTTACTTTTTGTATGTTTTTAAGTTTTTTTTGTGTCCGAAACTAGATTATTTTGTGATCTTTTGCCATGTTTGCTACTGTTTTTCAAGTTCGGTTGTTCATAGTGATTTTTTTGTATCTTTTTTTGTATTATTTTGCCTTTTATTTATATACGGAAAATGTGAGATCCGAATTTGCCTTTGTATGTTAGAAAGCCATGTTTGCCTTTTATTTTGCCTTAAAATCGACGGAACTTCATAAATCATAATTATAATTTAATGTGAAATTATGAATGTGAGTATGTTACTATGTGAGATCCGATATCTATACTTTTTTTTTGAACTTTACTTGTTTTTTTTTGTGTCCGGATCTAGATTATTTTGGGATCTTTTGCCATGTTTGCTACTTGTTTTTCAAGTTCGGTTCTTCATAGTGATTTTTTTTTCTATCTTTTTTTGTATTATTTTGCCTTTTATTTATGTACGGAAAATGTGAGATCCGAATAATAAAATCATCTAGGGTTTGTGTTCTAGAATCTAGCCTCGGATTTTACACTTTTACTTAAATTGAATAATAAAATTAATAAAATTTATTTATGTTAAATAATAAAATGATCTAGGGTTTGTGTTCTCTGTTGCTGGGTTCATAAGTTACGTTCATCGGTTCATGTATGTTCCTGTTTTTTCGGGTGCAAGTTTTGGGCTTTTTTTCTGGGTGCAAGTTTTGAGCTTTGTTTAGCCTTTAGGGCTTGACTATTTAGGCCTTGACTAGGGTTTAGGGCTTGACTATTTAGGGCTTGACTATTTAGGGCTTGACTGTTTAGGGTTTGATTGTTTAGGGTTTCTGTTTAGGGTTTCTGTTTAGGGTCTAGAGCTTAGGGTTTTTGTTTAGGGTTTGTGTTGTCAATTAGAGTCGAGTGCTCGATGATGAGGTGAAATTTGTACCTGAGAGCTATTTTTTTATACCAAATGTTTTAGATATTTTATTCTTTTTTGCTGCCTTATTTCTCTCAAAAATCTGTCTTTGGTATTTATTTTTAATATTCTTTTATTTAGAAATTTTTGAGTTTATAATTTCAGGTACATCAAGTGCAAAATTGATGAAGGTCATGAGATACCAACTTTTTGTACTAACTTTTTGAAATTTTTGGAATTGAAGGGGAGTATTAGTGGTTTGCCTTGGTAGGATATTGGAATTTTTTGTACTAACTTTTTTTTGCTTTGTTGGGCCATGTAAATGATGATCATTATGTAATTTTTTTGCTTATTAGTAATGATAATCTAACTTGTTGGATGTAATGGATGTTTCCCCTTTTATATTAGGGTTGCTGATTTTGTAAAGATGTTGGAAGCTTGGAATGATTAATGGCAGTTTTTGTTTAATTTTAATTTCATATATTTTTTTTATTTAATACTTTAAGTCTGATTTTATTTATTTTATTTCTAATATTTATTAAATACTAAGTAAAACAAATGTTTGATCGTTAGAGAGAGACGTCTTCACTATTTCTTTATTAGACATTAAAACATTAAGTAACAAGGACCGAACACGTTTAAACATTAAGTAAGTCTTATGGATAATATAAATGGGCTGAAAATGGGCTGAAAATGTACATAATGAACACGTTCAAACACACTTGTTCAAACACGTTCTAACACGTTCCAAATATAAATGGGCTGAAAATGTACATAATGATTAATTCAATTCAACTATTTACATAAATTAAGAAAAAGTTGGAGGTTAAGAATTAAGATACCTTATGGATTATGCCCTATGGTGTACGGAAGTCATGGCTTAAATGCATGCCTAACAACGAAACTATGTGTTTCATCTCCGGCCTCCGCCTAATCGAGAACTACTCCAAATATTAATGTACTTGTCGAAAAAATCAAAAAATGTGTTCCATCGATTTTTGAAAAAAATAAAAGAAAGATAAAACTTGAAATAAATGGTAATCTTATACGTCTTCGGTCTTGCACCCCAAAAACAAATAAATGGTGTTGGGTCGGAATGGCATTGAGTCGGGTTTAGTTGGGTCGGGTGCTAACGGGGTTGGGTCGAAACCGGGTCGGTGATAGTGGGTTGGGTCACAACCGGGTCGGTGATAGGCCGGGTTGGGTCACAACCGGGTCGGTGATAGCTGGGTTGGGTCACAACCGGGTCGGTGATAGCCGAGTTGGGTCGAACTGGGTCGGTGATAGCTGGGTTGGGTCACAACCGGGTTGGGTGGTAATCGGGTTGGGTGATAACTGGGTTGGGTGATAATGGGTGGGTTTAACTGGGTCATTGGCGGG
This sequence comes from Beta lomatogona, assembly GCA_947646795.1. NCBI lineage: Eukaryota > Viridiplantae > Streptophyta > Magnoliopsida > Caryophyllales > Amaranthaceae > Beta > Beta lomatogona. The sequence continues at coordinate 135,375 of CANSNZ010000448.1, forward strand.
TGAAGTTGGGTGCGGGTCATTTTGGGTCGGAAACGAGGTTGGAGTCCGGGTCGTTATTCACGGGTGCAACCGGGTACGGGTACAACTGGGTCGGCCAAACTCAGGTTGGGTTACTAATTCCACGGGTTAAACTGGGCACGGGTGAACACTGGGTCGGAATGGGTCGGCTTTCCAACCGACCACTCTCGGCTCGGAACAGGTTGGGTCTGGGTCGCATGCGGGTTCACCCGTGGGTCGGCCCAGTTTTTGACACCTCTAGTATTTAGCAGTGAATTCCGAAGTTGACTCTCAAGTTCCCTTCACTGATAAAACACTAGTGACTAGTGGTTTCAAGACCATTAGCAGGGGCTAAGTAGCAAAAATATAAAGTTGGTGGGTTTGGAAGCAAAGGAAAAAGCTATCATCAAAAGTGTGAAACTGACATGAGGCAAAGTACTGCAAAAAGTTAATAAAAAGACTATTATACTGTTGCACTGTTGTAAAGACTATTACAGGTATTACACGAAAAACTGAACATTTGAATATTTAGTAAGAGAAAAAATTGAGAGTGAAATTCTTCCTTGTTTTCTTTAATTTATCTGTAGAAAAATTGATTGAAGGGAAACATAACCCGTCGGAGAGAAAATCATTCCATTAGAAAAATTGATTGAAGGGAAACATTTTGGGAGAGAAGTCGAGAAGGCCAAATTGATTGAAGGGGATCTTTGCGGGAGATAAATCGGGCGAAGCACTGTGAAAGAGAAATTTTATCATAATTCGGTAAGTTCTTCCCTTTGTGATTTATTATATATGTAAAAATGCAATCAAATTCCGGATTTGTGAAATTGTTCCTTGTTTCTTTAATTTTTCTTTAGAAATGCATGAAAATTCCAGATGAAATGGAATAGTTGGACCTAAAAATTGTGGAAGAATAGGAACAAGTAATAGGCTGAAAACTCGAAAATTCATTAAATATGTATGAAAATGCGAATTGAAGTATGAAATGATTAAATACGTCTGAAAATGCAAAAATTGAGCTGAAAATGTTGAAATTGATGTGAACAATGTGAATTGAAGTTTGAATTGATGTGAAAAAAGTATAATTCTTGTTCCTATTCTTGCACTTTACATATTTGTAAAAAAGGCAGGATAAATCCGTATTTGTGAAATTGTAAGTAAGGAAAATGGTTGAAAATCCGAAATATTGGATAAAATAATAGATGTTTAATGTAAATGACTAAATAATATGTTTGAAAATGCGAAAATTGAGGTGAAAATGTGGAATTTGATGTATATAATGTGAATTGACGTATGAAATGAAGTTTGAATATTCGTTTGGTAGGAATTTGTGTATTGTTTATGGTAGAAAAGTTTAGTAATTAGATAATGTGAATTGACACATGATTGTATACAAATTAGATGATGTATACAAATTGAGAGTTAAAAAAGTGAATAGTAAGAATGTTTGTAGTTGAAGAGTATGAAAGCGCAGAGTAAGAGTGTTTGTTTCATATTTTTGAAGTTGTAAGTTCATGATTGTAGTTACTTTAAGATGGGTAAGCAAGGATGTTCAAGGAAGCAAAAGAAGGTAAAAAAGATATGTAGTTGGTTTCATATTTATGAATTCGTAAGTGCATGATTGTAATTGAAGTAATATTGTGTTTATAGGTTGTTGTTAATGATGGCTCGGATGATGATGAAGAGTTGGATGAAGGATTGGTATTGTTATAAACCGAAATTGTTTTAAATGAATTTGATTAGTGAATTTGCATAATGTAATATTATATACACTTACAGTGTAGTTCAAGTCGACACAAAGAAATAAATTATCGATTATACAGGGTAAGATTGTATAATATAATAATAATTTTTATTAGCAGTAATATAGTAGGATGATATATTGAATTTGTTTGATTGTGTGGTTATTAGGAAAATAATTTAAGCAAAGGGGGGCGATTGAAAGAGAACCGCGAAGTTGTCAAAATCCAGTATGCTATGAATAATAATAAGGTAAGTAGCTTTCGATTATACAGACAAGCGATGTTGTTTTATTTTGGCATATAATTTAGATTTTGTTTCATATATATGTAGGAAAGTAATGTGATATGTCGAGTGAATCTTTTGGCAAGGCAGTGAAGGAGTTTGATGACCAGAAGAAAGCTTTGGTGAATGAAATGGGATTTGGAGGTCTACTATTCTTAGTAGGTAAACGGTTGCCAAGAAGCTTTTGTTATTGGTTATGCACACGTGTTGATGTGAAGAACAGGGTTTTTTTGGCTTGGGATGGGAAGGAGTATCCCCTAAGTAAGACACAGGTACATTGGGTGTTGGGTATCCTAGTTGGGGAAAAAGTTGTTCCCTTGTACGGTGATGGTGAAGACGATGGTAGTGATGGCGAGGTGATGAGATTGTGGGACTCGTATGGGTATACCACTCCTTCTGGAGTTCGAGGGATTAAACCTAGTTTAATGAAGGAAATAGTAGGAGTATTGACCTGTGAGGCTGAATTTAAGAAGGCATTTTTTATGTTGGCCTTGAATGAGATAAGATGTCCAACAACTTGTCAGAGGATGTCCGTTAATTTACTTCTTGCTGTGGTTGTTGCTGAAGAAACTAAGGAGTATGATTGGTGCACATTATTGCTTGATCATCTTATGCACTCTATTAAGACCTTTGCGAAACGGTTCTATTTAGATGGGTTTGCTAAAGGTTGTGGTGGTTGCACACTCTTTTTAGCGGTAATAGTTAAATTCATGTGTACTTATTAGTAATTACAATTAGTAGATGTCTTATCCATGAAGAATTAACGGTGTCGTATTATTACCAGATATTTTACCTTGATCGGTTGAGTCGACCACCTGTTGAGTGGGGAGCTTTTCCAAGAGTCCGGGTGTGGAGCAATATAGAAGTACATAGGGCAAAGAAGGAATATTCTGTATCGACGGGTGACTATGGCAATATTGGTGTAAGTTGAGTTGGTTGATAGAATTTATAATAGTGGAATGTATCTGTTAATTGTTTCTAAAGCCCGTTTATGTCTATTTGTTTAGTGTATTGATGTTGCTTATGGAGGGTCACTTCCTCTTCAGGCAAGGGATGTTATGCCGTCCTTAGCAGACGTACAGGTTAGTTAGTGAGAGTAACTTTTTCATGTTTTAATGTTGTAATGTTGAAAGGTTGAAGAATGTATGAGTCTCATTTATTTTTATGCAGGTCAATGTATGGTTGTCTCCCGAAATTGAAACAAAAAAGAAGAAGGGTCCAGCTACGGCGAGTGAGAGCTTCAGGTGAAATGCAGAATATGACTTATTTTCATAATAAATGTTTACATTTTTTGATAGTAAATGATTGTTATTTCAAAACTGGTTATATATGTGAATAACATACAATCTTATATTGAGTTACAAATTGTGCTGGGGTGCATGAAGATGATGAGCAGGTGCATGAAGATGATGTGCATGAACGGGTGTCCGAGGTGCATGAACGGGAGCCTGATGTGGAGGTTCGGGAGCCTGAGGTGGAAGTTAGAAGTGAGCAGGAGGAGGAGGTTAGAAGTGAGCTGGAGTAGCATGAGTGTAGAAGCGAGCATGATGATGAAAACATATGGGAACATTGTAATGGTTAGTTTATGGTATTAGTTTATGGTATTAGTTTATACTATTAGGGCATGGTATTAGTTTATGCTATTAGTGTATGGTCCTAAACAAACATTAGTGTATGAGTTAATGGTATTAGTTTATGAGTTCATGGTATATTTGTTGCAGATGCTATGTTTGTTGATGGTGTTGTGAGTAGTGTAATGAAGGGTTATGGTTATGGTGATGAGACCAACAAATTAGCAGGTGTGGCTGGGGATGCTTACGGGGATGGGGGTAAGTATTTGTGGACAGTGGATGGTCATGTTGTTATTAGTGCTGAACATGGAGGGTGTAATTCCCCGGTCAATGAGTTAAATGTAGTGGATAGTGAGGAAAACAAAGGAGATCGTAGTCGTTGACAAAGGAAGACTAAATAGTCGATCAAAAGGATAGAGGGGTATAGTGAAACATGGCGCCCCATGCAATACAAACAATACAAGGGTAGACTTGCTAAATTTGTTAAAGACAATTATCGAGGCATACATAAGGATGAGATCCTCATACAGTGCAATGGTAATTATGCATCAGTTTCGACGTGTGTATCCGTTGTGCGACCCCGAGGTTGGGTAGATGACAATGTAAGTTATGTTTTGATGCTTTATGTATAACTTGCTAACTCTAATTTTATTATGAATGTGTAGTCGTGTTGATTTTGTGAATTGATTGTAGTATGTCAGGGTTGCCGCTTCGATATATGGTAAAGTTTGGGATAAAAGGTTAGAAGGAAGGAGTCGGCGGGTTATGTTGGACCCGACATTCGCGGTAATTGTTGAAGGCTTAAAAGCTTTGTGAAATATGTAGTAAGTAAGCGTTTATAGTTGAACCTTTTATAATTCTTTTTATAATCCTTTTTTCAGATACGAGCATTGCAACATGTTTGCGGGGACAAATCGTCTTTCGACCGTGTTATTGAGGCGTATACCAAACAATTGACGGGCACATGTTGTGAGAGGATTTCACATGTATGGTACTATATGCTTCTATTTTTAATGTGTACATTTTTAAGATCACTTACCAATTCATGTTAAAAATGTTCTTCATTGGGTGATAGGTTTTTGTGCCAGTGCTTGAGAATAGACATTGGTGGTGTGTCGCTTATTCTCCGAACAGGGAGGAGGTATTAGTTATGGACTCTATGGAGCCAAAAAAACACTTTAGATTGTCACCATTTGAGTTTGACTTCATTGGTTAGTAAGCTAGTGTTTACCGTTGTGAGATATTAATGCATTTGTTCTAAAATACGTGTATAATGTGTTAAAGTTAAATATAATTAGGCGTACGCGATGGATGCATTATACACTTACTTGGATAAATCGTGGAAAGTTGGTTGCATCCATGATTGGCCAACAGTTTCGCTGAACATGAATTACCATGCTGACATGTAATGATACTAATATTCGACACAATTGTTTGTAATTGGTTGTATATTTCAGCAACTCACTTTGTACTAATATATTTATTTTGTATACTACAGTTGCAGTTGCGGAGTGCACATGCTTCTTGCAATCAAAGCATGTGGAGATCGGTTTGTGGAGAGGGTGTATGTGGTAATTGTTGAACTTTTTTCAATTGTGGCTGATTTTTAATTATGGTTGTCATTCATTGTGCATTTAATGGCTGAATTTGTAAAGTGTTGTTCACCTTGAAGGAAAAAATACACAAGGAGCGTGAGAGGTTGTTGTGTGAGGATGTGATGGCTATCGATAACGAAGTGAGGGACACAGTCATACAACAATTTCTGGGCATCAGCAAGAAATGATTAGTCCATAATATTGTTGCCATTACTTTGGTAGCCTACATGTATTATTGGCGTTTTTGAGTACTGGGTTTTTTGTTATAACATGAAAGGCCCATAATAGTGTAGTTATGTAGATGGCCTTTTGGAGTACTGGGCAGCTTACTTCTTTGATAACACTAATGTTTGGGTATTTTCCATATTATGGCCTTGTAATATTGTAGTATTGCGGGTGGCCCTAAATATTGTAGTTATTAAGCTGCCCAAAATATTTTAGGTATGTACAAGGCACGACCATGGGGTTTTTGTTGAAGGAAATGATTCTGTGGTCTATCTGACATGATTCTTCAGGTAAATTTGACATGTAAAATTTAATGGACAAAAAAATAGGTGTGTTAAAATTTAATGTAAAATTCTTCAGGTAAATGTACACATTAAAATTTAATGTAAAAATAGGTGTGTTATGGTCCAATAATGGTTCAAGAAACAAAGCACTAAAAAAAGCACAAAAAAGTACTACCTCTGTCCCAGAATAGTCTGAACACTTTCCTTTTATGTTTGTCCCAAATTAGTTTGAACACTTCTATTCTTGGTATGGTCCCACCATTAATATATTATTTCTTTTACACATCTTTGGCCCACACTCTACATTTTATCAATAAAAAGTTGCCCAACTTTCTCTCTCCTCTAATAAAAAATACACCACCAACTCCTATCACATCTACTTTTTAAATAAAATAACATTTGATAACCACACCACAACTTATCACCTTAAACTACGTGTCCCAATAAGTGTTCAGATCTTTCTGGGACGGAGGGAGTAATACAATAATGGTACACATAACAAAGCACTTAAAAATATTATAATTGGACCAATAATACAATAGGTGGTTGCCCAATAGGTATGTCAATTTACATGAACCATGCGCCATTCTCAAAAGTAAGACAATAGTTGTGTTGTGACCCAAATACAAGTAATACCAACAAAAGAGTAGCCCAAAAAAAAAATTGGCACAATGTAGTAACCAAACCCGATTAATACCTACGATGATGGAACAAGGATTCCAGTCCAGTGGTTTGGAGTCATATAAGTGGTTATAATGATAATTCCATATTTAGATGTCGTGTACAAGACTATCCCACCGTGCGTTCCCTCTGGATTTACGACCGTCAACCAATTGACTTCGAACTTTCTTAGTGAAACTTTAGTTGTTAAGTCACTAACTCGACACTCGGACATAATAACCACATCGGGTGAATGCGAATGTATCACGTGTTCTAATCTAGATGGGAAGGATTCACGACCCATTCCACGACAATTCCAAATCACAATAGTTAAGCAATGGGTTCCGTACAAAAATTCTTTATGTGAAATATCTCTTTCACCATATTCGATATCGAATTGTATGTGCAAGGACCTACCGTCACGTACATCCGCGGTTGTTTTTTTTCTTAGAAGCGATTGTGTTAATGAGAAATGAATTATCATTATGTGGCACTTTCACGACCTTCACATCATCTGAGAAACTACGCAAAGTAAGCTCGTAATGATTTTCCTTCATATAATATACGTTAGTTTTTATTGGCAATGTTAGTGGGGAACAAATATCGAGAAGGTGCATATTACTCACAATGTCATCCCTGTTAGATTTGTTGAGCATCCACGACAAGAAAACCTTCACCCCTCTCGATAGTAGTGCCACATCTGATAAGTCCGGACAACTTAATGGAAACATCTTGTTCCCGATCTGTCCAACAAGATCAATAGCATTTGCATTAACAGTCCCCATGATATGCCCGACGATCTCATTGACGGTGACGTACTCGAAGATCAATAACTTCTTGGATGAGCTAGGTTGCGTGACTTTTGCCACTGTATTTGCCCGGAACGTCCTGTCGGCCACCATAGCTTTGTTGCAGATTTTTTTTTAAATCAACTTTTGTATTGGTGATGCTTTGTGGTGCTTGATACGAATTTTTTTAATAATCATATTCGAAACTGGCATGTGAAAGGGAAGTGTGTTTGGAATTGGGAGGTTAAAATGGATGGAAAAGTGGTGTCATGAACATGGAGGACAAAGGTGCCCTTATATAGGAAATACAAAAATGTTAAAATTTGGAAGTTGGAAAGTTTGCGCCATTCTCAATGAAATGGCGCCAAACTATTTCAATACTGTAACGTGTGATTCACAATTGTTGTTATTGTAATAATTTGTTTTATTTCAATACATGTGCCCCATTACAAGCATGTAGAATATAAGTTTTGATGTTGGACCCTTGTTGCTTATTACTTGACTATTGTTTATGATTTTTTTTACTCTTACTTAGGGTGATACAAATAATGTTGGTTTTAAATCTACCATTTTCATTACTTACTTTTCTATTATTGTGATTTTATAGTTGGGCTAAATGGATGAAATTATGATGTTGGACCCTTGTTGCTTATTACTTGACTATTGTTTATGATTTTTTTTACTCTTGTTTAGGGTGATATAAGTAATGTTGGTTTTAAATCTACCATTTTCATTACTTACTTTTCTATTATTGTGATTTTATAGTTGGGCTAAATGGATGAAATTATCATGTTGGACGCTTGTTGCTTATTACTTGACTATTGCTTATGATTTTTTTACTCTTGTTTAGGGTGATACATATAGTGGTGGTTTTAAATCTACCATTTTCATTACTTACTTTCCTATTATTGGGATTTTATAGTTGGGCTAAATGGATGAAATTATCATGTTGGACCCTTGTTGCTTATTACTTGACTATTGTTTATGATTTTTTTTACTCTTGTTTAGGGTGATATAAGTAATGTTGGTTTTAAATCTACCATTTTCATTACTTACTTTCCTAATATTGTGATTTTATAGTTGGGCTAAATGGATGAAATTATCATGTTGGACCCTTGTTGCTTATTAGTTGACTATTGTTTATAATTTTTTACTCTTGTTTAGGGTGATACAAGTAATGTTGGTTTTAAATCTACCATTTTCATTACTTACTTTCCTAATATTGTGATTTTATAGTTGGGCTAAATGGATGAAATTATCATGTTTGACCCTTGTTGCTTATTACTTGACTATTGTTTATGATTTTTTTACTCTTGTTTAGGGTGATACAAGTAATGTTGGTTCTAAATCTACAATTTTCATTACTTACTTTCCTATTATTGTGATTTTATAGTTGGGCTAAATGGATGAAATAAACATGTTGGACCCTTGTTGCTTATTACTTGCCTATTGTTTATGATTTTTTTACTCTTGTTTAGGGTGATACAAGTAATGTTGGTTTTAAATCTACTATTTTCATTACTTACTTTCCTATTATTGTGATTTAATAGTTGGGCTAAATGGATGAAATTATCATGTTGGACACTTGTTGCTTATTACTTGACTATTGTTTATGATTTTTTTACTCTGGTTTAGAGTGATACAAGTAATGTTGGTTTTAAATCTACCATTTTCATTACTTACTTTCCTATTATTGTGATTTTATAGTTGGGCTAAATGGATGAAATTATCATGTTGGACCCTTGTTGCTTATTACTTGACTATTGTTTATGATTTTTTTTACTCGTTTAGAGTGATACAAGTAATGTTGGTTTTAAATCTACCATTTTCATTACTTACTTTCCTATTATTGTGATTTTATAGTTGAGCTAAATGGATGAAATTATCATGTTGGACCCTTGTTGCTTATTACTTGACTATTATTTATGATTTTTTTACTCTTGTTTAGAGTGATACAAGTAATGTTGGTTTCAAATCTACCATTTTCATTACTTACTTTCCTATTATTGTGATTTTATAGTTGGGCTAAATGGATGAAATTATCATGTTGGACCCTTGTTGCTTATTACTTGACTATTGTTTATGATTTTTTTACTCGTGTTTAGGATGATACAAGTAATGTTGGTTTTAAATCTACCATTTTCATTACTTACTTTCCTATTATTGTAATTTTATAGTTGGGCTAAATGGATGAAATTATCATGTTGGACCCTTGTTGCTTATTACTTGACTATTGTTTATGATTTTCTTACTCTTGTTTAGGGTGATAGAAGTAATGTTGGTTTTAAATCTACCATTTTCATTACTTACTTTCCTATTATTGTGATTTTATAGTTGGCTAAATGGATGAAATTATCATGTTGGACCCTTGTTGGTTATTACTTGACTAGTGTATATGATTTTTTACTCTTGTTTAGAGTGATACAAGTAATGTTGGTTTTAAATCTACCATTTTCATTACTTACTTTCCTATTATTGTGATTTTATAGTTGGGCTAAATGGATGAAATTATCATGTTGAACCCTTGTTGCTTATTACTTGACTATTGTTTATGATTTTTTACTCTTGTTCAGGGTGATAGAAGTAATGTTGGTTTTAAATCTACCATTTTCATTACTTACTTTCCTATTATTGTGATTTTATTGTTGGGCTAAATGGACGAAATTATCATGTTGGACCCTTGTTGCTTATTACTTGGCTATTGTTTATGATTTTTTTACTCTTGTTTAGGGTGATACAAGTAATGTTGGTTTTAAATCTACCATTTTCATTGCTTACTTTCCTATTATTGTGATTTAACAGTTGGGCTAAATGGATGAAATTATCATGTTGGGCCCTTGTTGCTTATTATTTGACTATTGTTTATGACTATTGTTTGGGATGATACAAGTAATGTTATCAGGATCGTGATCCTACTTTGGATCGTAGGGGTTGGTAATCAGATCCTAAAATTGGTAAAATATAGATAATTATGCTAGAATATGGTAAGATCTTCGTGTTAAAAATTTACACATATTAAATAATGACTTATTTCATGGCAAATGGTGATAGTTTTTTCGATACTATAAGATTTTTCGTAGGATCGTAAGGTTTTCTTGTTTTAATTTGTTTTTCCTTTTAAATCTTTGATTTTTATAGGTTTTCTTTAAGACAAATTAACTATTAACTTATTATTTTGTGAAATCTAGGTTATATATAAATATATTATTTTTGTATATAAAAGTATAATTGAGCACGTTATCACCCCTAATTGTAACTACCTTTATATGCACCATATGCGTGTGAAATCGTTAAATTTATTGCATAACTAAGTAACAATATGTTTTTAAAAAATTGTATGCAGGTGACGTGTACGATAGTATCATTATTTGATTTATGTTCATTTTTTTTGTTTTTGTTCAGGAAAGATAGTTGGTCCGAAGACCAACCCCTGGCACATTAGCTTATTGGTTGGGTAGAGGGGATTTATACCCACAAGCAAACATTTTTATACAAACTCCCCAAATTGGGGAGTGATGAGAGTCGAACACCCGACCTTGCGGTTGGGAGGTGGGAGCACCAACCATTGGGCTCCCACGAGGACCTCATTTGATTTATGTTCATTGTTTACAACAAGAACCATGTCTTTTACTAGTTTTTTTTTTGTCCATAAAAAATTACGGCTCAATTGATATGATTAGTTCTTTTATAACAATAATAGTAAACATTTTTTAAGAGTATAGTGTCATTTTCATTACATGAATATGATGATGTTTGACCCTTGTTGGTTGTGGTTTGCCTATTGTGTTTGGTTGTTTGACTGTTTTTGCTAGTTTTGCATGTATTGTGGGTTTCTACATTCTCATTTTCCTATTATTGTAATATGTTATTTAGGCCCATAACTTTTTAAAGGATCATTGGTGTCAACATAACTATTTTTGTTATTATTTACTTAAGTTATCATTTTTATTATTTACGTACTTTATCCTTGTTATTATTTACTTAAGAACATATGTCCTCAAGTCAATGGTACTAAATTTGAATCTGTTTGACCATTGTTGGTTGATATTTGACTATTGTTGTTCGTTATTGACTGTTGTTAGTTATATAAATGTTGTTTAATTTTCCATAAGTATTAGTGTCAGTATATCCTATCGGCCCAATATAGACAAAATAAGTTGTTTCATCTAATACACATCGATAGGATGTGTGGTTTAAAAAAAAGAACCGCTTGACAACGGTAAAAAAAATTTAAAACTCTATAAAAAACAAAACCAAATCTTCCTTATTCTTTTAAGAGGTCCAACTCAATTCCAACAATGGCTTCTTCCAGGGGTGGAGCCAAATCACATTTAAACCAGTCATCTGGTTCTCGCTCAATGGAAACAAATCATCGGTCCATTAAATGTAACCATAATTTGGAAGCAGTCGCGCGAATGACGAAATACGGGCCCAACTATGGCAAGAAGTTCCATGGATGCCCTATGTGGCCGATAAGTAGCAGCAGCCAATCACTATAACTTTATTTTATTTTGGTAAACAATAAATAACGTCATCATTACGCCATTGAAGGACAAGGACTGCGGTTTTTTCCGGTGGGATTCCGAAGTCGTCGACTCAGCTGCCATGAAAGAAGACAGGGACATTGCGTTGTTAGAGATGGAGGATGCCAGGGAGAAGGAAATAAGGAAATTGGCGAAGCTGAAGACGGAAAAGGCAAGATTGAAGGTAGAAATACGGGATCTCAAGATTGCAGTGGAAGATTTAAGCAGGAGGGAGAAACTTGGAGCAAAGAAAGAATTTTTTAAGACATTTGTCATTGTTGGTCTTATATTGTTAAGTGTGGCTCTCTTTTCTTCCAAGTAGGGACCTTTTGTTTCTAAGTAATAAAGTAAACTGAAGTACTACCTTTCTTTTAACTTTTATGTGTAAGGATTTTGCAATTATTAAAATACATCTATTGTGATAACATTTATTACTCGTATGATGCATGTGTAACCAATGCAACATTTATTATTTGTCAACTAACTCCACAAAACAAAGTTATTTTTCTGCCTATAAATGAAACATCATATGCTTGTAGTACTAGTATTCAAAACTAAAATATGGCTGAATCCTCTGCCTCCTTCATGTCAATTGGGTCAGAAGGAAGCCATGGCAATTCCATTGGTAGCCAATAAATGTCAAACGTCAGTGTAGACACTGAGCAAAGTAGAAGCATTGTGGTGGAGGGTAGGGGAGATTCAATTATGTGTATTTTTCTAGTAAAAGGTGGTGAAACTGATGATTTGGGGGCCACATATGAAATGTCTGTTTATAAAAAGTTCAGCTACATTTACGTCGATTACGCATGTAGGGCAAGAGTGGATGCATCTGATATATGGTTGGAGTATCGTCAAAAATATCTAAGTCCAAATGACGCTCCGCTTAGTTCAAATATGAAAGGAAATGAAGTCGTATTAGTGTTCTTGAAACTGACGGTAATATTATAATTGCTTACAAGTATTTTTAATTTTTATCTAAGCCTAAATATCTAAGTCCAAATGATTGGCTTCAATTTTTAATTATTTTTCATTTGCCTATTATTCAGGATCCGAATAGAGTTGGAGTATCGGTTAACCCCCGCTATGAATCTTGGTCAGAATGGAGGGTATTTAATATACAAGACCTTCGAACAAACCCCAACGTAGAGCATGTTCGAGTTAGAGAAGACTCATTCGTGATGTCCTTTATGGATGATTGGGCTAAACGACATGGCTATGCAACTAAAAATGTTCAAATGTGGTTAGACACTAAACCCCTAAACCCGAATATTCGTGTTGGCACAAGCAAGATTTACGACGGTGCCGTTATTTACGTTCAAGTTATTAGTTGCTGATGTCTTTGGGTTAAAGTTATTAGTGGATCTACAAATATTACTGCAGTTATGTTTTTTTTAAGGAAGTTATTAGTGCGTTTATGTTTTTAGTTAAGGAACTTATTAGTGCGTTTATGTTTTTAGTTAAGCTAGGAAGTTATTTAGTAATGTAAGTTATTTACTAATGTGAGTTATTTACTAATGTAAGTTATTAGAGGTTAAATTTTCTTGTCATCTTAATGACAGTTGAACCTCTATTGGGATTTTAAAATTACTCCAATTTGTTAGTGACATTTGAACATCTTTTGGGATTTATAAATTATAGCAACTTATATGGCTCGTTTCGTAACAAAAACAATGAAAAAAAAAATTCAACCTGTAGCTGTGGTAATGTGGCTCGTTGTATTAGTGTATATTATACTCTAATGGGATTTTAAAACATGTGATTTAAAAGATGGTATGTTTTATGTTGTTGAATAGAAGTACACGCCTGACTATATATACAAACTATTTCTCTCTCTTCACTTCATTCAACCAATTCATGCCACTCTTCCACTGTAACTTCACCAACAATCATCTTTCTCAATCTTCCTCATATGGCCAATCAACCAAATAACCTCATGCACCCGAATTACCAATTGCCTGAAGGATGGGTGTTCCATGAACATCCGCACCTCATCGTATATGCGAGGCCTTCGCCCATGAAGGCACCTGAAACGTATTCTAACAATTGGGAGTATTATTGGCACCATTTTTTTTGTGATGTACGAGCTGACGCAATGTTGCTGCGATAAATGGTTCGAAACCCGACGATGGAAGCAAGCTCCCTCAACCGTTTTCGTTCTTTGCACATGATTAGGACGGGGGAACCTGTTGTGATTGGCCATCTTCCGAACAGACACAACGTTGTTCTTGGAGTTCACCCTGTATTTCAGCCATTTCTTAATTGGAGTTTGGATCAGCTAGACAAACAGAGTAGTGACAAGGTAATTCCTGATTTTGCTTCTATAATACTTGATCTAGTCACAACTTTATTACATAGGAATGAGGTTCATCTTCTTCGTGCTGAAAGAGTCCAAATTGCACTTGCAACATTCACTGATACAGTTCACGTCATGCATGTATCATCTCCTATGTCAAAAATTAATGTGTGTGTTTCAACTGTAGAAAGAGGTCCCTTTTAGGTTTAACTTGGTGGGTATGGTGGGTAGCATAACTAGTTCTGCATTGTATCCGGATGGAACCCCCATTGTTGTGTGGAATGTGAAGCGAGCATCTAGGCCATCCTTTATAAAAAATTTCACTGACCCTGTTGGATTGTTGAATCCCGAAATCATAATTCTACTTGAAACAAGGCTTTCACGTACGAAATTCGAGTACGTATATGAGGAGTTGAACTGTTGCATGGAATGGAGAATGGTTGAGGGAGTTGGTATGACAAATGGGATAGTGGTCATGTGAGCCGGAGCTGATAATGAGGTTGATGTGTCGCGTAATCGAGAGGGTCCTGATGCGGAGTTGTACGCAAACATCACGGTACGATTGTTTACACAAATGTTTGATCAGTTATTATTAGACTTTTTTAAAAACTTATATGTTTGATTCTTATATAAATTTTGTGCAGAAAAAACCACCTATGGTAGTTTGTAAACGAAGAAGGCTTTACGCTGGACCAGTTCAAGACCATGGTTTCTAAATCAATGGTTAACGATCCAAACATGAATACTATACTTAATGTGGTTGCACTCGTGTGTTTTTTGGACATGGTTTCTTGTTGGATAGGGGATGTATGTCATTCACTACATATGATAACTTAATGTTGTAATTGTTGCCTGCATGGTTTTTAAATTAATATCAAATTATTATAATAGAATGTTGACAACATAGACTTTAATGCATATCATATGGATATTTGTCAAGGCAAAGGTGATATGTTTAGTTTTTAAAACATACAATATAAGCTTAGACAAAGAGGTTATTGTATACCCTTAACTTTCTCTATACACTTCCGTTGTCCATATTATATTTATATTCAATTTATGTGGATAATATTAGATTAGACAAAGAGGTGATATGTTATATATTTATATTATAAGCTTAGACAAAGAGGTGATATGTTATTATATTTATATTATACTACCTCCGTTTCTTTTTAATAGTTACACTTTGCTTTTCATTAAAACCAAGGCAATGTATAAAGGTAAAAGTTGGCATCAACAAGTACAAATAAACAATAAAAAATGGCAAGAAAGAGAAAGTTGGGACCAATAGTGGGAATGATGATTGAAAATTTGGGACCACATGGGGGGCCAATAGTGGAAATGATGATTGAAACTTTACCTTATATAGAAAAAGCAAAAGTGTAACTATTAAAAAGAAACGGTCTAAACCGTAACTATTAAAAAGAAACGGAGGTAGTATTAATATTATAAGCTTATAGAAAGAGGTAATATGTTATTATATTTATGTGGATAATATATGATTAGACAATACAAATATTACATATTATATTACTGATCATCATGATAAAGTAAAGTATATACTTATAATTCAAATAAATGATTTGTACGTGTCAACTAGGCTATAATATACTATGATATAAGAACATATTATTAGGTATCCCTTGAACATAATAGCTAGAATTTTAATTCGTTTTTCAAATATATTCAGAAAACAGCCCACCTTTTTTAATCTCCTCATTCCACAATAAAATTATTTACACACTTAGACACTCAACATGTCAAACGTGTCAAACCCTCGTTAAAAATGAAACATATGTGATTTAACCTTTCACAAATAAAATAATGTATACAATATGTACTATACATGGAGATGTCAATCGTTCTAGCTTTAAAATATTGTTTCATTTCTGAAATTTCCTACTGCACACTTCTTCAGATAATTTGTTGGGAGAAGGAAGAAATCGTATATTTTTAGAGTAGGCTTTTGTAGATTTTTTTCGTGCATCAGTGGATAAAGAGTGTAGGCATGCAGGTGGTGTGTCACTTCTCATTGGGAACTGATTTGTGTCGGATTATTTTATTAAATTCTGTACTTCACACAATTGTGTACTTCACACACTATCTTATAAAATCAGGTTTATAAAACCGAGAACAAATCACAAACTTCTCCTTCAAAATTTTCTCGGCCCACCCACAACTACACTCCTCCCTTCAAAAATTATTTAGCCCATATAATTTACAACAAACACAAAAATGATGCCCCCCCAGCCCACTTTAGCCATAAACCTCCGTAGGCAACAAAAAATTTCGATACATTGCAACTCCATTGATGAGTTGTTAGGTGGTGGGATTCCAACAGACATGATCTCCGAGATATGCGGGGAAACCGGTTCAGGTAAAACTACAATGTGCCTACAACTAGCGTTATCAACTCAATTACCGCCAAATAGTGGAGGTGTTTATGGTTCTTGCATTTTCATACATAGTAACAACGTCTTTACTTCAAACCGTCTCCACACATTATTACAACAATTTAAATCAATGTTGAATAATGACCCTAACAACTATTTGTCCATGGACAATATCATAGTGAAACGTGTTGATTAGTCTAAATATCTTTTGCCCACCATGAACCAAGTTGAGCTCCTATGCAAGTCTGCATCAAATACTTCTCGACATGTTTGCCTTATTATAATTGATTCAATTGCTTCTATTTTTCAATGCGATTTCAACAACAACCTTAGGGAGATGTCTGCAAGGTCAAAACTCCTCTTCACCATATCAAGCAAACTAAAACAAATAGCACATACATATAACGTTGCTATTGTTGTGACGAATGATGTACGTGACGCACAGGATGACCGACTGTTCACAACGAACAACATTGCACTATCAAGTTCAAGTCGATATATTACACCAGCATTAGGTCTTGCATGGGCAAACTGCATATCTAATCGTTTTTTTGTGGGGTTTGAAACAATTGGTGAGAAAAAAATTCGATACTTCAAGACCATCTTCTCGCCCTATCTCCCAAATTTAAATTGCAATTTTGATATAACAACATGTGGGGTGGTTCCTTAATCGGCCTCAATGGTTTAAATCCTAAACCCTAAACCCTAAATGGTTTAAATCTTTTTTCACACTTTAATGTTGTCTTCCCTATTATGTTGCTATTATGTTGTTATCCCTAGTATTTTGTTGTCTTTCCTATTATTATTTTTCTCTATTGTTTTCACTATATGTTGTATATCCTATTATTTTCTTTCCCCATTGTTTTCCCTATTTGTTCCTTTGCTTCAATTTATATGTTGTTTTCCATATTTTGTTCATTTTCTTTAACAATTATATTTGTTTTCCATATTTTGTTCATTTTCTTTAACAATTATATGTTGTTTTCCATATTTTGTTCATTTTCTTTAACGATTATTTTTCCATGTTATGTTCAATTTCTTTAATAATTATTTTTCCATGTTATGTTCAATTTATTTAGGGATATTATCTCAGATAACCTTGACTTATAGGCCTTTTTCCAATATAACCCCGAAAATGCAGGCTTATCTCCGATAACCCTGAACTTGATTTTTGTCATTAAACCTAACAGAATGTCAGACGCCGTTAACATGGTTTCAAAACAAAAATAATTAGAGCTTTTTTTTTAAAAAAAAAAACTCATCTATTTCTCTCTCATGTTCTTCAATTCTCACCCTTCTCAAGCACTCATCAATGAAGTCCACTACCTTTTCTCTCCTATTCATTTCCTCTCTCCTTTGTGTTGATTGAGTGCCCTGATTTTATTAATTTAATTTCTGAGTAAGTTTAGTGCAGTCGAAATAATGGAACCATTCTTCTCTCCTTCCCCGTGAAACCCCTCGGTTTCTCTCTCTCACTTCTTGTTGCCTTCACGGCGTTCCTCGTGTCGCCGGAGCTTTCCCCCTCCCTTGTTGTCACCGTTGCTCTACTCCTTCCCTTTCCTCTCGACGGTCTTGGTGCTCGAACTCTCCCTCCTCGATTCGTCTCGATTTTGTTGTTGGTGCGTGCAACACCTCGCACCGTTCTCTCTCTTCGGACCTCGGTGTGTTGCCGTCGCCGGCGTTCTCTCTGTTGTCACCACCGAACGCCGACGCTGCTACTGCTGTTCTTTCTCTCTTCTTGCGGCTATCGTCCTCCTGTTCCTTGATCTTTTCTCGTCTTCGCGCGGTTGTTGCTGCTGCTTCTCATCTAATTTCTGGCGTGTTGCCTCTCCCTCAGTTTTTGATTTTTTTTGTTTATTCTGCTGATTTTTTTACTGGGTCTTAATTTACAAGTTTGATTTCATTGATTTATTTTCTGGGTGGTTGGGTGTGCTGGTTGTGCGCGAGTTCAAGGGGTGGTGGGTCGCTGGTTCAGGGGTAGTGGGTGAGAAGCGTGAGTTCCGATTGATTGGAGGGTGGTGGTTTCAATGGTGGTGGAAACCAATGATGAATGCTTGAGAAGAGATGAAGAACAAGAGAGAGAAAGTGATGAGTTTGGTTTTTTTTTTTTAAAAAAAGGCAGTAAGTTGGGTTGTTTGAAAATAGTTTATGCCGTTAACCATTCCGTCAAGTTTGATGACAAAATACAAGTTTAGGGTTATCTGAGAAAAAAAAAATTTGTCAGGGTTATTTGGGAAAAAGGCTTATATGTCAGGGTTATCTGAGATAATATCCCATTTCTCTGACAACTTATTTAGCTTATAGTATGTTTACCCTATTATTATATTTCTAACAATGACTCCAATTCAAAAAGAAACACCAATTAACAAATTGCAAACATGTTCCTTTCACACAAGGACTATCTAAAACGATTACAAAAACGATTTTCCTTAACAAGTTGCAAATTGGCCATTAAGTGTTCAAAACAATTCCAAGTGGATATTGGGGCCAGCACATTGAAGACACATGTTCCTTTCACACAAGACTATCCAAATACAACTCATGTGGATAATGGGCCCAATAGTTCATTGACGCCACTTGTTTCATATAAACATCACAAACTCCATAATTGTTGCCCACCAGATTGAGGCCAAATGTTCAACTGAGGTTCTGCTCCAAAATGCTCGTGAACACCATCACTATCTGATTATGAGTAATTATCATCACCAACCTACAACAAAAAATTCATAAAGATACAATCAGTTTCAACAATTAAACGAAAGCATCAAATCTTAATAACACGTTAAATATATTACCGGGCCAACACACAAGACTAATTGGTTTTTCTTTGTCTTCCCCTTCTCAACACAAGAGAGAAAACGAACTGATCGAGACCCTTTACGTTTCTTCTTCAGAGGGTCCTTCACAGGCCCACTAACTACCTTCATCAATGTACCTTCATCAGTAGGTGACTTACCATTTTTGCAAACAGAACCGGGTGTAACAACATGGCCAATGATATTGTTCCCAACAGAAGATGGAGTGCCTGCAATGGCCTTCCCTTTATTCACCAGTATTGTGGTTGTATTCTTCATTGCAAAATTTTCGTCAATACGAATGTCTAACAATTGTAGTACTTCTACGACAACACCAATAATCCTATAATGTGCCGCTTTTAAACAACTGGGGTCAAATATAACCATCATCTTATCATAATTTATTACCTCTTTGGTCTTCAACGGATCA
The DNA here is from genome assembly GCA_947646795.1 of Beta lomatogona. Classification (NCBI taxonomy): domain Eukaryota; kingdom Viridiplantae; phylum Streptophyta; class Magnoliopsida; order Caryophyllales; family Amaranthaceae; genus Beta; species Beta lomatogona. The sequence goes on from CANSNZ010000448.1 coordinate 154,954, forward strand.
TGATATGCAACTTTAATCATAGTATGCTTCCGTATAACATCCTTGCGCCAACGAACTAATATGTATTGTTGGGGAATATCTTTGATGTTCAAATTATCGTACAGATTAATTAGATGCCTACACATTATTCCATGGCACTCGAACAACTTACATTCACAACATGCCAACAAACTCGACATGTCAATCTTCACTCGATAGCTCCTCCTCTTAAATGTAGGTATTTCCTTCTTAGTTTCTTTACAGACAACCCATATCCTATCCCCAAACGTATGCTCCTCAATATTAGAGCCTAATTTTTCAACTTTTTTCCAGTGTAAATATAACATCTTCAGACACTTATCTTGGAATTCTTTGAACTTACCATCGGTATAAGCTCGTTGAAACACAACCTCAGCTGTAAAATCTGTAGCAAGCTGTCTTACATATCGACAACTATTTGCATCTGCAGCTGTCTCAGCATTGGCCCTACTCTCCATCGCATTGCAGTATTGTTCTGCAAAGTCACACAACTTTGTACTCTTATGCACATATCCATCAAAAAAACTATTTATACTTTCTAACCGTTGCGTGGTCTTCATGCCAGCCCAAAATAAGTGTCTCAAATATGCAGGAGCCCACATACTTCTTTCTTTGTAAAGACCTACAACAAATATGTTAACAAAACTTCATGCTACACTATTCAACATGGTCACAAATTTAAAAGAATTTATACAATATTCTGCCATCCCAAAATGGTGTCTTACTGCATATATCAAGCCAATAAATACTTTTGATTACTAAACACATATTCTGCCATCCCAACATGGTCACTTACTGCATATATTATAATACCATTGACTCGTGTTTCTTCACTTATACATGCTTCTCTATAACACTTATTGTATAAGAAAGTCATTCTGCCATCACAATGTGACAATGACAATAATGTATAAACGTTTTAGAACTTGCCTTCGCAATGCCGTTCAAATTAATACTTTATTCTATTAGACCATACATTAACATACCATACTTATTTCTAATGATATAACTAACAACACATACATTACCATACTTATAAGTAAAATCAATTTTATTATTAACTAATTTTAACTTAGGAGAATGCGTACCTTCGAGCCACGTATCATCCTTCAACCCGTATTTCTCAATCGCATCACACCATTTACGGTCAAATTCTTCTTCCGATACACTGTCATATATAGCATCATACAGATCCACTTTCAACTCCTTATACAACTTATACATACCTAACTTCTTACTGAACTTTGCAAGTATATGCCACAGACACCAACGATGACAAGTTCCTATCATGACATTACCCAAAGCCTTCCGCATGGCGGCATCTTGATCAGTAAGGAAACACTTTGGCGCTTTCCCACCCATGCACTTCAACCACGTATTAAACACCCAAGTATATGTTTCCACATCCTCATGCTATACTAAGGCACATCCAAGTAAAATGGTTTGCCCATGGTGGTTTACCCCTACAAAATTAGCAAAAGGGAGTTCATATTCATTAGTTAAGTACGTTGCATCAAAAAAAAAAAACATCACCGAAATAGTCGTAAGCTGCTCGACTACATGCATCGACCCACAACACATCTTTCATATGACCTTCCTCATCCAACCGATGCATGTGAAAGAACTTTTGATTATCATCTATCATTTTTTCAAAATAAGCCAACATAGCATCCGCATCACCATCCTTGAATTTCAATCTCCGCTCCTTTGCCACTATGTTACGTAAATCCCTCTCTGTGATCACCATATTCTCCAACCCATTCCTATCTGTTGCTATGCTCTTGTGAATCTGAGATATTTTCACATCAGCTGCGTGATCATTAAACAACTTCCGCCTAACTGCGCAACTTACTTCTTCCTGGTTGGAACTTGCTTATGTGCTTTGCCTTGCTAGGAGTGGGATTATGATTTTCATGCTTCAATATAAGTTTATTATTTCCCATGAACCATCTGGGCATTGACATTTCTTTGTCTTCCTACTAGAGACTACAACCCCTTTGCTACCAACACATACCCTCTTTCCATCAATTGTTCGTCGATTGTTCGGTTGGCCCGCACATTCACACTTCCATGAATAATTCCGCCATCCATTAGTTGTGTCATTGGTATGCTTTCTACTTTTAGTACCTGCTTCCCTAAGTACACCAAAAGCCTCTGATAAATAATATGTATACATAGTTTTAAGGTGCATTTAGGTTGCATTTTAGAGCATTTAGATTCATATCTAGGTTCATTATTGCATCATATTCTTAAGTTATGTTATTCTACTCCTATTCGGTATGTTTTCTTGTTTTTGATAAATTTCAGGTAATGAGAACGTATTTGGAGTATATTTAGCTGAGCTTGAGGATTAGGAGCACTTGGAAATAAGCTACGATGCATAAGGATAGTATGGATACGTCTTAGTACGAGTTTGAGCGAAAACGAAGCGGAAAATCATTAGAAGAAATGTGAAAAAGGAGTCATGTATACTCTTCTGATCATAACTTTTGATGTGCTTCTTAGAATCAAGAAATTCCAGTTGGGATGGAAACTAGACTTGAAGGGCTTTCCAACGATAGGTCACATTCCCCAAATGGACTTCTGGTTCGAGAGATACAGCCTTCGCAAGTTGACGCAAAATCGCTGTTTTCCCGCCCGGTCGACCGGGCGAAATGAAATTTTCACAGGATGCAAGGCATGTTAGCCCGGTCAACCGGGCGAGAAAGGAGCCAAAATCGCTTGCGCGCCCAACCGGGCGGATTTGCTGTTATGTCGTAGTTCCTCAATCACCGTCGCCCGACCGGGCGGAATTGGCCCGGTCAACCGGGCGGTTTCTCGAGACGGGTTTATTTGCCTTTTTTTTTTAAGCCGGTTTTGTAAAAACTATAAATAGGTCTTCTCTCTCTCCCCAAAGGAGATCACCTCTTTTTCGGACGTTATATTTTGTATTCTTAGGTTTAGCTTTAGTTTCCTTCTTCCTTTTCTCTCTAGTTTTTCATGGCAAACCCTAGTTTTTATTTTCTTCATTAATTCATGAGTTTATAGTTTTCATCTCTTTTCTTTCATTGACTTCTTTGATCATGCTTTTCTTTGTAGATTTAAATTTCTTTATTTATTTCATGATTGAGTAGTTTATATTCTACGGTTTGGGAATCCATGTTTATATGCTATGATTCTTGGTTGATATTTATTAATGGTTTGATTAGTTATTGATATCTCTAATTGATTAGTGTTTTTATTGGTAATCTTGCAATCTGATCAATTGTCTGATTAAATATTGCTAATATCGAGTCATAGATCGAGAGATAGTACTCTTTAGAGGCTTACCAACAATTAGCAAATATGATTATGTTGAGCGACCGTACTAGCATATGTTGATTTGAGAGCGTTAAGGCCCGACCGTAGGATTAACATGTGCTCTAGATATCTGATTAATTGAATCATTGATGATATTTTGATAGATTATAGTTATGAACATGGTGAACCATTGCCTTAGATCCTTTTTAGCTTGATTTTCGTAGTTTGATTAGTTTAGAACTTTAATTCATTATTACTGATCTTGTTTAGTTTCTCCATGCATTAGAAGCTAGATTAAAACAACCATCTCTCTGTGGATTCGACCCTACTTACCCTACTACATTGTTAGAAGGTTTTGCAGGAATTATTTTTGACAGGTGTACGACAGCCTATCAAATTTTGCTGAGGTTTTCGCTCAAACTCGTACTGATCTTGTTTAGAACTTTAATTCATTATTCCTGATCTTGTTTAGTTTCTCCATGCATTAGAAGCTAGATTAAAACAACCATCTCTCTGTGGATTCGACCCTACTTACCCTACTACATTGTTAGAAGGTTTTGCAAATTATTTTTGACAGGTGTACGACAGCCTATCAAATTTTGCTGAGGTTTTGCTGAGCTTGAGGATTAGGAGCACTTGGAAATAAGCTACGATGCATAAGGATAGTATGGATATGTCTTAGTACGAGTTTGTGCGAAAACCTCAGCAAAATTTGATAGGCTGTCGTACACCTGTCAAAAATAATTCCTGCAAAACCTTCTAACAATGTAGTAGGGTAAGTAGGGTCGAATCCACAGAGAGATGGTTGTTTTAATCTAGCTTCTAATGCATGGAGAAACTAAACAAGATCAGGAATAATGAATTAAAGTTCTAAACTAATCAAACTACGAAAATCAAGCTAAAAAGGATCTAAGGCAATGGTTCACCATGTTCATAACTATAATCTATCAAAATATCATCAATGATTCAATTAATCAGATATCTAGAGCACATGTTAATCCTACGGTCGGGCCTTAACGCTCTCAAATCAACATATGCTAGTACGGTCGCTCAACATAATCAGATTTGCTAATTGTTGGTAAGCCTCTAAAGAGTACTATCTCTCGATCTATGACTCGATATAAACAATATTTAATAAGACAATTGATCAAATTGCAAGATTAACAATAAAAATACTAATCAATTAGAGATATCAATAACTAATCAAACCATTAATAAATATCAATCAAGAATCATAGCATATAAACATGGATTCCCAAACCCTAGAATATAAACTACTCAATCATGAAATAAATAAAGAAATTTAAATCTACAAAGAAAAGCATGATCAAAGAAATCAATGAAAGAAAAGAGATGAAAATTATAAACTCATGAATTAATGAAGAAAATAAAAACTAGGGTTTGCCATGAAAAACTAGAGAGAAAAGGAAGAAGGAAACTAAAGCTAAACCTAAGAATACAAAATATAACGTCAGAAAAAGAGGTGATCTCCTTTGGGGAGAGAGAGAAGACCTATTTATAGTTTTTACAAAACCGGCTAAAAAAAAAGGCAAATAAACCCGTCTCGAGAAACCGTCCAGTTGACCGGGCGAATTCCGCCTGGTCGGGCGACGGTGATTGAGGAACTACGACAGAACAGCAAATCCGTCCGGTAGGGCGCGCAAGCGATTTTGGCTCCTTTCTCGCCCGGTTGACCGGGCTAACATGCCTTGCATCCTGTGAAAATTTCATTTCGCCCGGGCGGGAAAACAGCGATTTTGCGTCAACTTGCGAAGGCTGTATCTCTCGAACCAGAAGTCCATTTGGGGAGTGTGACCTATCGTTGGAAAGCCTTTCAAGTCTAGTTTCCAACCCAGCTGGAATTTCTTGATTCTAAGAAGCACATCAAAAGTTATGATCAGAAGAGTATACATGACTCCTTTTTCACATTTCTTCTAATGATTTTCCGCTTCGTTTTCGCTCAAACTCGTACTAAGACGTATCCATACTATCCTTATGCATCGTAGCTTATTTCCAAGTTCTCCTAATCCTCAAGCTCAGCTAAATATACTCCAAATACGTTTTCATTACCTGAAATTCATCAAAAATAAGAAAACATACCGAATAGGAGTAGAATAACATAACTTAAGAATATGATGCAATAATGAACCTAGATATGAATCTAAATGCTCTAAAATGCAACCTAAATGCACCTTAAAACTATATATAAATATGATTTATCAAACTCCCCCAAGCTAAACCATTGCTTGTCCCCAAGCAATAAGACATAAACATTGGAAAAGAAAGACGACCTACAATATAGGACTACAACAGGGCTAAACACTCAACTGAAAACACAGGAGATATAGTCACTACATAAACCAAGCATCAAAACAATCTCGAACAAAGCCGCATAGCATGTCATGTATCGCAATCGACTCTTCAATCATACCACAAACCATCTCTCCCAAGCTGGATTTAACAAAACTTGACAAATCTCACTATAGTTATGTGCACTCAAATCCCTCATGTGTTTAAGGCATAAATGATGACACTCAACCTAATCAAGTCGACTCAGATGAAGCAAATACTCTTTGACTTTGACTTTTTGACTCACTTAATACTCAACAATACAATACACAATGATCAAAAGGACTTTTAAGGGTTGTAATGGGGCTGAGGTTAAAGGTATGGAAAATAATTTGGGAATTGTGATGGAAAAACCAAGAAGGGGGAGCATCATATAACTGAAAACATGACCAAGAAAGGTCACAACAACTCCGTGCAACAACCAACAATCTCCAAATATAATCAACAACCTTTTTCACTCAAGAAATTCAATCATAACCCTTTTTATTTCACTTTATTTACAACTCTTTTTTACTTCTTTTTTTCATTTCATATTTCACTTTTTTTTTTCTTTTTTTTTTCGAACTTTCAATTCAATTTCAAAGCTCACTAAACATACTTTTCCATCATTATAAACCACAAATAGAGCATTTCAATTCAATACAAACCAAACCAAAACTAATACTCGCTCCCCCAAGCTAGGCTTAGGACAAATATCAAATGAGGCCAATGGCTTGTAATGTAGGTAGCAATCAAACATAGTCAAAAAGGCTCGGCGGGGCTAGAGGAAGGATAATATGAAAACAAGAATAACTCTGGAGCTAAGATCATGAAATAGAATGCCTCAATCATATCAAAATGTATGCACTATCAAATATCAAAGAGTACCAAGTCAAAATCAAGATCAATGCGACAACTAAGGAACTAATCACACATGAAACAACATAACTGACACAGATACGTCAGTTTATAGGCACAGAAGCTCACTTAGTTTAAGGTGTCTGCACAATAAAGTTAAATCGAACCAGAGAGAGATCAATCAATCTTACCACAAACAATCAATTGCGAAACAATCGTGCTATAAAGTATCATGTTCAAGATGAATGACGCTTAGGACATGTAGTAAAATATCATCAAAGTTCTCAAAGAGTGCCCGCAATAGTCCTATAGATGCAACTAAAATGAGATGAAGTCTAATATGAAATGAAATATGCTAATGCAACTAAGAAAGCAGTACAATTTTTTTGGTCACACGTAAACTCCCACTCCTAATGAGAAGTACAAACAGTGCAACAACCTATGAAAGCGATAAAAAAAAACTACTCTAAATGCAAATAACATGTGCTAAATAATGATGACAACACCCTCCTGTTTACCATACTTAACAAAGCATTCATCCACTTCTTCCCAAGAACCAAACACCATTCCAACTCTTGGTACAACTCCTTTAGTACTTGATTCACAACCTCCCGAATCTAAGTCCACAACAACATTCTCATTTAAATCTTCATGAAATACCTCGTTCAAGTCAACATTCAACGTTTGTTCACGTCTATCCTGCAATTCAAATAAAAATATTTTTCAAATACAAACTACCTAATTACTGATTTCTACACCGATCACTATTCCATATTCCAAATTCTAAATTCTAGCATATATATCCTTGTTATTATACGCATAAACAATTCTACATTAATTGTACAAATAGCATTCCTACTGTTCTCAAAAAACAATTACTCGATTTTCTTTCCTTTAATACATGACATTAATTGCACAAACAACAACTTCCAAACTTTACAAATTACGTACAAATTCTGTTCTCATTTATGCCCATTTTCGATTTTATTTCCTTTGCTACAAAACATTCAAATTAAATGCACCATCACTCTGACAATCATACATCTCATTTATTGCATAAATACATTTAAATCAACAATATTGCATAAAACCACAAAAAACTCATAAATATCTTTATTTTCATTAAATACCACCTAATCATGTTTAACTACTTTAAAGCTTACCTCGTAAACATTCTTCAGTGGCGTTGTAAAGGTCGAAATTTCGTCATTTTCGCCCATTTCTCTCCTGCTTCCCGCGTGGCGTATGGTAATGGAATAGTTTTCTTGTCCCTAGGGTTTATGGAGATGTTACACAACAACTATGTTCTTCATTTTCAATTTTAATAATACACCTTTTAACTTTTCATACATAATCTTTTCAATTCTCCTTCAGCACGTACCATCCGTACAACAACAAGTTTATTTTTATCAGCAACCTAACGGATAATAGTCTTTTTATTAACTTTTTGCAGTACTTTGCCTCATGTAAGTTTCACACTTTTGATGATAGCTTTTTCCTTTGCTTCCAAACCCACCAACTTTATATTTTTGCTACTTAGCCCTTGCTAGCGGGTTTGAAACCACTAGTCACTAGTGTTTTATCATTTCTCGATATCATTAAACTTTCTTCTCTCTTTTTTTTCATTCTTCCCCCAGTTCCCCTTTCTTCTTTCTCCTTACATGCATTCCAATTTTGAGTTCGTGCCAACAATATGTTCAAGATTACTAACCTTATATGTACGCGATGCGTGCGAAAAGATGTACAAAATTAAATTAATTTCTAATTACATCTAATAAATCAGGCATTTTTAAAATTTTAATCAATTTATTCCACTAAATCAGCGATTAATAAATTTTTTCAAAAATTTAATTGAAAGAAAAGTAACTGACTGTGTTGTAAATTTTCAAGGTTTTCTTTTTGTTGTGCCTTTTTATCTTTTTATTTTTTAATTAATTAGGTAGTTACATCCTTTTTTTTTTTCCTTTTTCTATTTTTTCGTGTCCCACTACTGTTGAGATATAATAGAAATTCTACATTTCGAATTAATCCCACTTCAGTTATAACAAAATCAAGTAAAGGTAATTTCTAAATTACCTTTCTCATTGTTAAAGTCATAATTTGTATATTTAAAGTTACATATTGAATGGTGAGTTTAGTTCACAATTTTACCCGTTAGACGATAGTTAAGGGGGCTTTTGTGTTTGGGGTTTAAAGAAAGGAAAAGAGAAACAACAATTTTGATTTCCTTATATCTTGTTTGGTAAGCCATTTTAATTATTCCCTTTATGTAATATCCTGAAAATTTAAACATGCTTAATTATCTAACTAGTTGTTGTTTTACTAATTATGTTATCAATGAAATTCTAATTAAACTATTATAAGCTATTAAGGTATTTTATTTCTAAAATAAATAAAAGATAAGAATGTAATATTTATTAAGTAGTTATGAATTATAATTAGCTTAACAAGTAAGTATTTAAAAATCACAATATGCATAACTTCTCTTTTAATATGAATTATCCAAAGTGAAATTATTTTAGTTTAATAATAATAATAATAATAATAATAATAATAATAATAATAATAATAATAATAATAATAATAATAATAATAATAATAATAATAATAATAATAATAATAATAATAATAATAATAATAATAATAATAATAATAATAATAATAATAATAATAATAATAATAATAATAATAATAATAATAATAATAATAATAATAATAATAATAATAATAATAATAATAATAATAATAATAATAATAATAATAATAATAATAATAATAATAATAATAATAATAATAATAATAATAATAATAATAATAATAATAATAATAATAATAATAATAATAATAATAATAATAATAATAATAATAATAATAATAATAATAATAATAATAATAATAATAATAATAATAATAATAATAATAATAATAATAATAATAATAATAATAATAATAATAATAATAATAATAATAATAATAATAATAATAATAATAATAATAATAATAATAATAATAATAATAATAATAATAATAATAATAATAATAATAATAATAATAATAATAATAATAATAATAATAATAATAATAATAATAATAATAATAATAATAATAATAATAATAATAATAATAATAATAATAATAATAATAATAATAAAAGCAAAAGAAAAGAAGAATAGGTAATTGAAGGAAGTGGAAAAATAAAAATCAAACTTGACTTTTCCCACCAATTTCCTTCTTCATACTTCCGCCTTCTTCCACCTCCTCCTTTTTCTTACATGGCAACCCAAGGTAAAACTCATCTTCAACCTTCTAATTGCTGCCACAAACAAGAGAACAAGTCTTACTCAAATTCTCTTACACTCCATGGTTATCTTCAAAGCTTTCTAGAAGCTTGACAATGGCTATAAATAGCCATGTCCACCAAGCATCACACCACACCACTCTCTCCTTCTCCTCTGTTTTTGGGCTGCTGCCTACTCCACCACTGCACGACTGCCGAACCACCATATTAACGTCACCTCGCTCGACCACCAACACGCCAGCCAGCCACCCCTCCCTTGCTCGCACCATCCTCCCTCTCGCTGCTCTCTCTTGCTCGCTGCTGTACCGCGTCGCGCACCACCAGCCCTGAACCCAGCTTCGCCGGCGCACCCACTGTCCTGTCCGCCGGAGTCAGAACTCCGACCTCCTGCTGCACCGGTCGTACCCCACGCTCCCTCCTGTTTCTTTTTTTTTTCGTCCAAAGTCAGGTATGTCAACATACGTTCTAATTACTTGTGATAGTATGGGCTAATAATTTATGGATGATGTTGGGCTTAGTTTCTAATTAGGTTAATAGTTAGTGTTTAGGCTTAACTAAATATGGTGGTTTCATTTGTTGAGTTGTTAATATTAGGCTAATAGCATATAGTATGTTTCTAGGAACTAATATATATATAGCTTATTCATATAAACTATATTTTATCACTTGCTAATATTGTTTAGTTTTATAAATATGCTCTTTGCTAGGAACTTAATATTATTCATGGATTAATTAATTAAAGGATTCTAATAAGCTTGGTTAATAATATAATTTTAGAATGAATTATAATTTATTTACACACCTAATAATACTGATTATGCACCACTAATATTTATATCCACTTCTAATGTTTAATTAAATTGTTTTTTCAATACGATATGACTAAATAATAATATAATTATTAGTTGGCTTAATTTTAATAAGTTTGCGTAATGATGATAAGAAATACAACTTAAACAACTATTAATGGGCCTATTTATAACTCAGAGTAACACATATGACCTTATAATCAGGATAGTGACGATATATAACTATAACTTTACTAGTAGTAAGCTCTAATTAATACTAAGATGTAAAGGTTAAATAACTAAAAATATTTATTTATATCATAATTCTTGGTTAGAATAAAAGGAAAAAGGATATTACAAGCCTCACCCGGCTACCAAACTCACTACGCAGGATTTCAGGTAACGTCTACTGCTAACACCCGCACTCTCCTTCCAACTATGTTTCATATGATGCTTTTATGAAATGTTTATAATGCTATATTTTATATGGTGTGCAGGATATGAAATGTTTGTCTATGTAAATAATATTTATTAAATGATTTGATGCTATGAAGAATGAGGACTTTGATATGATTATGATTACGTTTTAAGATTACGGTTACAATTATGTAATGTGATTATGATTCATAAAAGAAATGAAATACGATAAAGTTAAGATAAAGAGTCGGGTCGTGCACGTACCTTCTGGCGGCAACGCTACCTTCTGATGGGGGACAACGTCCTCGGTGGCACCCGCAATATGGCATTATGCCACCTTCTGATGGGGGACAATGTCCTCGGTGGCTCTGCCTTCTGTTACTATTGGCATTATATGCCACCTTCTGATGGGGGATGAATATCCTCGGTGGCTTTTGCCTTCTGTTATGATTTATGGCATTATATGCCACCTTCTGATGGGGGACTTATGTCCTCGGTGGTTTTGTCTTCCGTTGAACTCAAATAACTAATGAAAGTTTCCTGATAATGATTAGGTTAATGAATGATGATAATGATAATGATAATGACAACCTGAGTGGTTCTTAAATTCCTGATTTGAAGTGCATGTTTATGAAATGGTTTGACTATATTCTCTTCTCCCTGTTTGCAACTAAAATGAATTGAAATGCTTTTACGATGTTAGAGTAGTATGTTACTGAGCCTCGGCTCATGACGTTTTGTTTTTCTGTTTTAGGTACTGATGGTGCTAATGGGATGACGTAGCAGTGAGGAGTAGTTTAGTATTTAAGCTTACGTAAACATTTATGGTTATAAATTAAGTTAATGCCAGACTATGTACAGTAACTAAGTTTCAACTTAAGTTTTTATAATAGATAATTATGATTTCTAGTTATAATATGTTTAAGCTTATGAAATCATGTTTGCCTTGTGCTTTCCAAATAGGAAAGTACGACAGTAACGCATCGGCTTTCTAGGTTCCGCTGCTAATAACTCATTGATTAAACTAATGATGTTGGTTAGTAGCCGGGGCGTTACAGAATGGTATCAGAGCAAAGGTTATGAGGACCACAAATGAAACCCGGGATTTTCATGCCAATGGGTTTTTAGGAATAAAAGTAACTTGTGGAGAAAAAAAAAAGTGAAAAAAATAAAGAACATAATGATAAATAATGACGAGTATTTGAAGTAAATTTCTTAAAACGTTAAAAAAATTATACAGGAGCTAAATTAAGGATTATTAGAGTAACAGTAATGATAATAATAATATGTGATATGTAAATCATTAATTATGAGTGTGAGTGTTAGGATTCGGGACGGGAATGTTTTTTATATAATCTCATTGATGTTATGACATTGCTTGTCATAAAAATATGCTAGAAACGTGAAATGTTTGACGTGCCAGAGAATGGCAACAAGTGAAAGTGAGCCTACTAATGGAGAAAATAGAGACCATGGGTTCGATGCGACGCACGAAGAAATGAGGGCAAGGATTATTGCTCTGCGAAGTGACCCTGTTTCCGGAAGTACGACTAAAAACAAGAACAACAACCAGATGGATTTGATGAAGCTAATGATGATGGAACTTCTGCAAGACAACCGACAAGACAAAATAGAGCAAGATGAATGCTCAAACATGTTTAAAAGGTTCTCTGCTCATAAGCCACCAACCTATGACGGAAAACCAGACCCCACCGAGTTTGAGGAATGGATAAATAGTATGGAGAAATTGTTTGATGTTACTCAATGCCCTGATAAGTGGAAGGTTAACTTTGCGGTGTTTTATTTCAAAGGGCAAGCTGATCTTTGGTGGAAAACCGCCAAAGGAATGCAAAGTCAACCTGATTTTGGATGGGAGAACTTAAAAGATGCCATGAGAAACCAATTTTATTCTCAATCTCTGCAGCTCCAGATGGAATTTGAGTTTATCCATCTAAAGCAAAGGAACATGTCTGTCCTAGAGTATGCTGTGAAGTTCAATGAACTTGCCCGATTCACTCCTGACTTAGTATCAACCGATCGTCAAAGAATGAATCGATTTGAAGGAGGTTTGAACCTCGACATTCAGGAAAGGCTTGCAGCACACATGAGCAAATCCTACCAAGAATTATATGATAGGGCCATCAACGTGGAGCGGAAAATGAAGCTTCGAAAAGAGGTGTATGAGAATGGGAAAGGAAAAGGAAAACCCTATGGTAGCCAAACAAGTAACGGCTCGAACAAAAGGCTGAATATGGGTGAAAGTCATCATCAAAGACAATGTCCTCAATGTAACAAATGTGGTAAGCTAGGACATTTAGAAAAAGATTGTCGCCAAGGAACAGGCCAATGTTATCGATGTGGTAAACGAGATCACTTAGCAAAGATTGCCCTATGCCGGATTCCCGAGGCCAGAACAAGAACAACTACGACCCTCGAAGAATTCAAAATTTACGATTACAATAGAAATCTAAGCAATACTAACCCTACATGTGGGTCTACACAAGCGGGAAGAGCATACGTAATGCAACAGACTGAAGCTAATGACGCCTTCTTTAATCCCTCTCATGCTATTTAAAAAGTATAGTTGGACGTGGATTGACGAACTCGATGTGCATACAACTGTCATTGGTTTTAATTAATAATGATCAGGATACCTGCATTTGTTTGCTTGAAAGACTTATAATTATGCAAAGTTATGTGTGCGTACTACTCACTACTATGTATATGTGTTATGCACTTATATGTGAATGTGACGTTAAAATTTTATGAAGGCCTTACTCGGCACTTGACTATGTTATTTAAGTTTCGAGGACGAAACTTTTTTCTAAGGGGGTGATGATGTAATATCCTGAAAATTTAAACATGCTTAATTATCTAACTAGTTGTTGTTTAACTAATTATGTTATCAATAAAATTCTAATTAAACTATTATAAGCTATTAAGGTATTTTATTTCCAAAATAAATAAAAGAGAAGAATGTAATTTTTATTAAGTAGTTATGAATTATAATTAGCTTAACAAGTAAGTAATTAAAAATCACAATATGCATAACTTCTCTTTTAATATGAATTATCCAAAGTGAAATTATTTTAGTTTAATAATAATAATAATAATAATAATAATAATAATAATAATAATAATAATAATAATAATAATAATAGAAGCAAAAGAAAAGAAGAATAGGTAATTGAAGGAAGTGGAAAAATAAAAATCAAACTTGACTTTTCCCACCAATTTCCTTCTTCATACTTCCTCCTTCTTCCACCTCCTCCTTTTTCTTACATGGCAACCCAAGGTAAAACTCATCTTCAACCTTCTAATTGCTGCCACAAACAAGAAAACAAGTCTTACTCAAATTCTCTTACACTCCATGGTTATCTTCAAAGCTTTCTAGAAGCTTGACAATGGCTATAAATAGCCATGTCCACCAAGCATCACACCACACCACTCTCTCCTTCTCCTCTGTTTTTGGGCTGCTGCCTACTCCACCACTACACGACTGCCGAACCACCATATCAACGTCACCCCGCTCGACCACCAACACGCCAGCCAGCCACCCCTCCCTCGCTCGCACCATCCTCCCTCTCGCTGCTCTCTCTTGCTCGCTGCTGTACCGCGTCGCGCACCACCAGCCCTGAACCCAGCTTCGCCGGCGCACCCACTGTCCTGTCCGCCGGAGTCGGAACTCCGACCTCCTGCTGCACTGGTCGTACCCCACGCTCCCTCCTGTTTCTTTTTTTTTTCGTCCAAAGTCAGATATGTCAACATATATTCTAATTACTTGTGATAGTATGGGCTAATAATTTATAGATGATGTTGGGCTTAGTTTCTAATTAGGTTAATAGTTGGTGTTTAGGCTTAACTAAATATGGTGGTTTCATTTGTTGAGTTGTTAATATTAGGCTAATAGCATATAGTATGTTTCTAGGAACTAATATATATAGCTTATTCATATAAACTATATTTTATCACTTGCTAATATTGTTTAGTTTTATAAATATGCTCTTTGCTAGGAACTTAATATTATTCATGGATTAATTAATTAAAGGATTCTAATAAGCTTGGTTAATAATATAATTTTAGAATGAATTATAATTATATTTACACACCTAATAATACTGATTATGCACCACTAATATTTATATCCACTTATAATGTTTAATTAAATTGTTTTGTCAATACGATATGACTAAATAATAATACAATTATTAGTTGGCTAAATTTTAATAAGTTTGCGTAATGATGATAAGAAATACAACTTAAACGACTATTAATGGGCCTATTTATAACTCAGAGTAACACGTATGACCTTATAATCAGGATAATGACGATATATAACTATAACTTTACTAGTAGTAAGCTCTAATTAATACTAAGATGTAAAGGTTAATTAACTAAATATTAATTTATATCATAATTCTTGGTTAGATTAAAAGGAAAAAGGATATTACAAGCCTCACCCGGCAACCAAACTCACTACGCAGGATTTCAGGTAACTTCTACTGCTAACACCCGCACTCCCCTTCCAACTATGTTTCATATGATGCTTTTATGAAATGTTTATAATGCTATATTTTATATGGTGTGCGGGATATGAAATGTTTGTCTATGTAAATAATATTTATTAAATGATTTGATGCTATGAAGTATGACGACTTTGATATGATTATGATTACGATTACGTTTTAAGATTACGGTTACAATTATGTAATGTGATTATGATTCATAAAAGAAATGAAACACGATAAAGTTAAGATAAGGAGTCGGGTCGTGCACGTACCTTCTGGCGGCAACGCTACCTTCTGATGGGGGACAATGTCCTCGGTGGCACCCGCAATATGGCATTATGCCACCTTCTGATGGGGGGACAATGTCCTCGGTGGCTCTGCCTTCTGTTATTATTGGCATTATATGCCACCTTCTGATGGGGGATGAATATCCTCGGTGGCTTTTGCCTTCTGTTATGATTTATGGCATTATATGCCACCTTCTGATGGGGGACTTATGTCCTCGGTGGTTTTGCCTTCCGTTGAACTCAAATAACTAATGAAAGTTTCCTGATAATGATTAGGTTAATGAATGATGATAATGATAATGACAACCTGAGTGGTTGTTAAATTCCTGATTTGAAGTGCATGTTTATGAAATGGTTTGACTATATTCTCTTCTCCCTGTTTGCAACTAAAATGAATTGAAACGCTTTTACAATGTTAGAGTAGTATGTTACTGAGCCTCGGCTCATGACGTTTTGTTTTTCTGTTTTAGGTACTGATGGTGCTAATGGGATGACGTAGCAGTGAGGAGTAGTTTAGTATTTAAGCTTACGTAAACATTTATGGTTATAATTTAAGTTAATGCCAGACTATGTACAGTAACTAAGTTTCAACTTAAGTTTTTATAATAGATAATTATGATTTCTAGTTATAATATGTTTAAGCTTATGAAATCATGTTTGCCTTGTGCTTTCCAAATAGGAAAGTACGGCAGTAACGCATCGGCTTTCTAGGTTCCGTTGCTAATAACTCATTGATTAAACTAATGATGTTGGTTAGTAGCCGGGGCGTTACACTTTACCCCTTTGTTACCCCTAAACTCCTCTACATTGGTTCACCCCAGACCTCAACCTCCTAGGGTATCCCCTTACCCTCAAACTCCTCTACACCTCGACCAACTTTGACCACAACGACACTCCACCACACCACCACTTGACCCCAACAACAGCACCACCACCACTTACCCACGACCACCAAGCCACTGCACCCACCACCTGAAGCCACCACAACCATCGCTCGGAAGCACCGCAACCTCCAAGCCATTGCGCCCACCACCTGAAGCCACCAACATTGCCACTAACCCACGAGACCCACCCACAAACACCACAAACCACCCAAGAAACCCAAACCCCACCCATTCGAAAACCACCATAACCACTCAAAATCCACCATGACCCACTCGAAAAAAAAATACCACCCCGTAAACCCACCACCACCTACCCAATGATCCAGAACCCTAAAATTTCAAAATAAAAAATCAAGAGTAAGGATGGGCATCCTATTCTTATTATTAGTAAATCATGGCTTTAGAAAGTCAAATTCGACCATGAAAACTTCAAATTTGAAGTTTCTATGGTCGTATTACCATTTAAACCTTGAATTTGACCTTTTGATGAGGTGGTGAGATAAAAGACAAGAAATAGAGAAGGGGTGGTTGCGGCAGTGTGGGGGCAAGCTGTTGCTGGGGGAGATAGGAAAGCAGCAGCGGTGTCGGGGAGACGATAATGTCAAGGCGGCGTCGACACTGCCAAGTCAGGGAGGGGTGCAACACATCAAGGGAGGGAGAGATGGTGGATGAATGGTGAGAGGAGGAAGAAAGGTGGAAGAGTCATATACCAACCAAACAACCTTTTTAATCAAAGGGTTTTAGTTTCTTTTCCCTCTCTACCCTTTCTTGATTCCATTATTCCCTTTATCCTGTGGAAACCAAATGCCCCTTAACTACTTGGGACGTCGCAATGGGCACTTGAGGCTAAAATTTTTGATTACTTCTAAAAAAAGTCACCTATAAAACATAAAAAAAAAAACTAAAGTATGGGTCCATTACATACTTCCTCCGTTCTTAAATACACTTGGTTTTCAAACAAAAGTCACTTTGATTACCTTAACACAAAATATAGCAGACCCGAGTATAAATAATGGGCCCAATTATGTGTTATAGATTAGGGTGTTACCATGTTCTAGATACACAGGTCGTAAAGTTTGAGTGTACGATTTCTGAATTTACCTAATTGTCATGTCCGTGTTTATCTAGAACATGGTAATACCCAAATCTTTAATACATAATTGGGCCGTTTTTTATACTCGGGTTGATTCTATTATATCTTGAAGGGGTTGTGTTAAGGGCAACTCTTAGTTTACCGAGTATGAAAGTTTTTTTTCGTGGTAGTCGTTCTTTCTCATGTGGTAAATACTAGGCTATGTTCTTTTCAACTAATTTTCCTTATTTGAACTTATTTTTTCTTATAAGAACTGAAATAAGATGAACAGAACAGGACCTTGGAGTAATAAATAAATCATTTTCGTAGATGTCATCTGACTTAGTTGGTAAAGTCTCTTGAAAGTGGTATTCATTGTTCAATACCTATCAAGTCCATTCGATACTTTTATTTTAGTTGCTCTCTTAAAATTAAAAAAGAAAACTAAAAAAAATTAAAAAGAAAAATAAAACTAAATCCTTCTCGGTGAAGACCGAAGATGCATGTTACACAGACTCAACAGTTTTCTACTTACTTTGTTAGATTCCTTCAGCAGTAGTTCTCAGCCGAAATGAATCTCTGAAGTTGACAAAAGAAATTATGTCATCTTGGAAAAATCAATTTATCCAAAGGAGTAGGAAATAATATAGTACTCAGCAGGATAAAAAAGGAGAGAGAGAGAGAGAAAAGAGGAGGAGAAAATTTGCAGTCTCTGTCTTGCAAAAGAAAAAAGACAAGACTAGATCAAAATATGGGTACTCAAGAAGAAGAGAGATTGCTCTTGGAAGATGGTCATTTACAGGTTTTACTTCTTAAAATATTCCCGATTTCATCTTTCTCCTTGTTTTATTCATTTTTATGAACATGGAGTAGAAAAGACTTTTCATTTCAGTTGAATTTTTGATTGGTTGATTTTGAAGGGTTTTTGTATAATAGGGGAAAAATAGTTGAAACTTTTAATTTTGTTGATCAAATGATGATGGCTTGTTCTGTAGAGTAGTATACTGTTATTTTTTCAGATCTAAGAATGATTGGATTCAGAGAAATTTGAGTATGATTTTAGGGTATGATCAGAAATTCAATTTCATCTTATTTGGGTAATTTTATAGATGATGTTTTTCAGAAGGGTTATTTTTATGTATACTATATAGCTAAGATGACTTCTTTTGTTGCTAGTTTGTCCTCTCTAGTACCCAAGTGGGGAAATGAGGATAAGAATTGTGATAATGTGTTGCATCAAATTTTGTGTTTTTTTCAAATGAGGTGAATTGGTGCAAGTCAGTATCATTAATTAGGTGCAAGTCATGTGATTGTATGGTATGACAATTTCCTGTTGATTGAACTAGATTTTTTGAAGATAAATCTACCATATGATACTTTGTTGTGTTGCTCGATTTTGATTGTTGCATATAGTAGAAAGAATGGTGAAAGGGGAATGAGTATAAGTCTCATGTAGTGACATGTCCTACATACAAAAGGCTTGTTTTGCAGAGTATGCACTTCATCAACGGGTTTATTAGGAGCATTGATGAATGAACATTTGTCATAATGCATAGTTTCTTTACACATCAATCTCACTGAGAGTTGAACTAGACTTTGTTTGTGCTCAATGTGTCTAGATTGGCATATTGCATCTTTCGGGGAATGTTCTATTTAACATATTTTGACTTATATGAACTTTAATACGACTTTTGGACTTATTTGAACTTATATAATCCTATTTTTTCTGAAATATGTTAAACTAAGTTGAATGGGATACTACCTTAGACACATCGTTATTGATTTTGGACTATCACTACTGTTAAGTACATAACTCTCTTGGTCTTTTATCCGCACTTTGTTTCTCAGTCAGTTCTTTGTTTCTCGGTCAGTTCTGTGTTATAAAAATGCTATGTTTAGCTTTTACTTTGTGTCTTCTGCAGGGAAATGGTGAACAATATACTGGTGACGGCTCGGTTGATCTCCAAGGGAATCGTGTCCTCAAGAGCAAAACTGGAAATTGGAGAGCATGCCCCTTTATCCTTGGTATATGAGGGTCTTTGTGTGTGTGTGTGTGTGTGTGCCGGGGTGGTGGTGGCGGCGGCTTTCGTTTCTTGTGACTTGCACTTAATTATGCAGTGTTAACATATTTCACTTTATTTCTCTCTTTACAGGCACAGAATGCTGTGAGCGTCTTGCTTACTATGGCATTGCAACTAATCTTGTCAGTTACCTGACCGGCAAATTGCATGAAGGAAATGTCTCTGCTGCAAGGAATGTTACAACCTGGTCAGGCACTTGTTACCTAACACCACTTCTAGGAGCCGTCTTAGCAGATGCATACTGGGGAAGATATTGGACAATTGCTGTTTTCTCCACGATATACTTCATTGTAATATCTGGATTCCCTTCTCTTTTGCTCTTTTCTTTCTACTTTGACTTTTTCATTTGTAAATACAGATGACATCCATAAACCCAGTCTCTCTTTAATTTATCTTAATACGAATGTTGTGTCTACTTCTCTTTAATTTCGTTCTTTGCATAAGATCCTAGCTTTTTACGTGGGAGTGTGGGACATCCTGCAGTATTTTGCTTTTGCTTATTGTGATGCTTCTGCAAGTGTTTGTGTTAGGTACCCCGTTTAATTCTTTTCCAATGTTTGTCGGAACATACTTTCCTACAGTTAATCAAGTGGTCATATATGTTTATAGTTAGAACTTAAAAGCATCTGATTTCGCTGGTAAATCTTGTTATTTAGGGTGAATTCATAGGACCTGCATAAACCAAGGACCTAAAGTGAATGACTTGTCAAACTTGAATTGACAGTGTTGACTGCTGGACCAGTACTTCAAATACTCTGTGTTTGGTTTCTGTGACGACTTTTTACTTTCACTTATCTCAAGGTTTGTGCTGGATATTCATTGCAGTTTTGTGTGCTTGAGCTGGTTCAGCTCATTCCTGTGCTAAACTAATTTTTTAGCTTTTCATCTCGTACTGGTTTAATATTTGACTCCTTTGACTTTTTCTCGAATGCTGGTAACTTGTTTCCTGCTGGATCATATTTTACTTTGATTATGTTGTCAAATGTAAAGTCTTATTGCCTAATGGTCATGAATAAGGTTGAGTATTGCAATCTTGTAACATGTGGATAGTGTTTGTTAAACCAGATGTTCTTGTACTTCTTCTAAATGAAATATGACGAGACTCTGATCTACCCTACAGCGAGACATAAATGCTGTAACTGTCTTCTCTTTTACCATTGTCCAATGTGATCAACTTATTGCTTTCCAGGTTTTCCTCGTCTCCCCCACTTTCTTTTTGATATACTTTTGTTATCTTTGGCAGGGAATGTGTACCTTGACTTTATCTGCATCAGTTCCTGCATTCAAGCCTCCTGAATGTGTGGATTCATTTTGCCCTGCAGCTACTCCACCACAGTACGGAGTATTCTTTTGGGCCTCTATCTGATTGCATTGGGGACTGGAGGGATCAAGCCATGTGTATCATCTTTTGGTGCTGATCAGTTTGATGATACTGACCCTAGTGAGAGGGTGAAGAAGGGATCCTTTTTCAACTGGTTTTATTTTTCTATCAACATTGGTGCCTTTGTCTCGAGTACACTTATAGTTTGGATGCAAGAAAATGCTGGATGGGGCGTAGGCTTTGGCATTCCAGCATTATTCATGGGTATTGCTATCGCAAGTTTCTTTTCAGGAACTGCCCTCTATAGGTTTCAAAGACCTGGGGGAAGCCCATTAACAAGAATGGGCCAGGTTGTAATTGCATCATTCCGTAAGTGCAAGTTGGAGGTCCCACAAGATAGTAGTCTCCTATATGAGACTCCAGATAAACATTCAGCTATTGAGGGAAGTCGAAAGCTAGAGCATACTGACGAACTGAAGTAATTTTCTTATTGGAGAAATCTTCTAGAATGATTTATTATGTTGTGTATTGCCAATTTCTATTATGATCTGCTCCCTCCGTCCCCTTTATTTGCCTCAAACACTTTTTTGCACAAGTTCTTGTATAATTGAATGAGTAGAGAGGTTGAACTCATTGAGTGTGTGGATGGGTGTGGGACCCTACGCCAGAGAAACGTAGAAAGAAAAACTTACCAAAAAAAAGGGTATGTGGAAATTTTTGGGACAACCCAAAAAGAAACTATGAAAAAGGGAGTAATAAATTTGAGAAAGGTGGAGGACTGTCTGTTGTAATTATATTTTGGTTGTGCTTCTTTTGCAGGTGCCTGGATAAAGCAGCTGTTGTGTCAGACGCGGATATGAAAAGTGGGGAATTTTCTAACCCATGGAGACTATGCACCGTAACACAGGTGGAAGAGTTGAAGATCTTGATCCGCATGTTCCCCATATGGGCAACTGGAATAGTCTTTGCTGCTGTCTATGCCCAGATGTCAACAATGTTTGTCGAGCAGGGCATAGTGATGGACCGAAGAATCGGATCCTTCACCATCCCAGCAGCATCATTGTCCACATTTGATGTCATTAGTGTTATATTCTGGGTTCCAATATATGACAGCTTTCTTGTTCCTATAGCTAGAAAGTTTACCGGCCAAGAGAGGGGGTTTTCAGAACTACAGAGAATGGGTATTGGCCTCTTCATCTCCATCCTCTCCATGGTAGCTGCTGCTGTTGTGGAGATCAGACGGTTACAAATCGCTCGGGATCTAGGTTTGGTTGATGAAAATGTTGCGGTCCCACTTAACATCTTTTGGCAAGTACCACAATACTTTTTGGTGGGGGCAGCAGAGGTGTTTACTTTTGTAGGGCAGTTGGAATTCTTCTATGATCAGTCACCGGATGCCATGCGAAGTTTGTGTAGTGCACTGTCTCTTCTAACGACTTCACTTGGGAATTACTTGAGCTCGTTCATTCTGACGGTTGTGACAGCGCTTACAACTGCTGGAGGGAACCCGGGATGGATACCGGATAATCTAAACAAGGGTCACCTTGATAATTTCTTCTGGCTGTTGGCTGGACTGAGTTTCTTGAACCTGTTGTTGTATGTTTTCTGTTCTCTGAAGTACAAACAGAAGAAGGCTTCCTAGGGAAGTTGTTGCTGACATTGCTACTGCCTACTGATGTTGGTGTATAACATTGAATTTCTGATGTTTCAGCTGAAAATGAGGTGCTGTATTATATAGATATATAGGGTTCTGTTTTTTTTTGTTTTATTTATCTTATACCACTTTGAAGAAAATTATAGTATGTTTATTAGTGTTCTTCAGTTCTCGGTAAATTACTGCCTTACTGGAGTAACTAATGAACACAGTTTCTGTGATGGAAATTACACATTTACAGGTGTAATACTGGGTCTGGTTGACAGTAACCCATTGCATTTTTCTTCAAACTGCAAGAATTTCTGGTGAATTTAAAACCGACATGAAACCATCTTTTTCTTTCTCTATGAAGTCAACCGGAACTCGGAAGCGGCTTACTAAGATGGACATGGTGGACAATTCTTGCTATTCTATTGCTAGAAGCAACAGATCTTTAAAGGCGGATAATGATAATTTCTTTCCCTGAGTAGTAGTATGATATGAAAAGTATATCAAATTAGTAGTATAATACAAAATCTCACATAAGATCACTTTAACTTGAGGTTAATCTTGTCAAATGAGATGGCTTTTGCCGAATGATAATTCAATTTGGTTCCTAGATACTCGTTGTTTACAACATTTCCGAATTCGTCTTTGTAATGCACTTATTTTGCCACTACTATCTTATTGAACTGGATGCCTAGCCATCCGCTTTTGAAACAGATGTTTGACATCTGCTATGAAAGATTCGTGATGTTCTCACTATTACAAAGAGTACTTCATATAGTATTGGAACAGGTTTTACGATCCCAAACGTATTGGCTGTAACAGCCTGATTTAATTAGGGAAGATTAAAAAGTAAAAATTTGAACGATTAAGTGTAATGTATGTGATTAGTGTGTTAATTGAGGATACTTTTAAAAATGTGATAAAGTTTTTTTTTATATATAAAAGTTCTTTAGGGAACGAGTATTCTATTCTGTTACATCTACGTATCTGTATGCGATTACGAGTGTGTGATTTATTAGTTATCAGAATATGTGTGATGGAGTGCTAAGCACCTTCATTCATTAGTTATGTGTTATTTGTTGTTAAAATATATATGGAAAATTATTAGAAATATCAATGGAAAATAGTAAGGCAAAAGTGCTCATGTACTTGCGAGTAAAGATTAGTACCGGAAGAATTTTTTTTACAAAAATACTTGGTTTTAAGTTTGAGGATATAAGAGGGTCTAAACTCAAGTAAGGAAAGTGGTGGACCATGTGGGGTCCCAAAACACTAATAAGGATAGTAAATTATATAATTAAGGTTGATTAAAACAAGAAAGGAAATCAAAATTGTTGTTGTTGACCACTTGGGATCAAAAGACCAAAACACCCTTATTAGGGGGGAGAAAGCTACGAAATAAATCATTCACATCCTTCCTCACATACACCTTCATCTCTCATAAAAAATTCAGCTCCAAATCCTCACTAAAAAGAGATGCCCATAAGTGATCCCTCACCTCTCTCTCTGCTCGCCAGTTTCACGGTGAAGAGGAGTCTTCACCTTTGCTCATTTTTCTTCCATTTTCTCTTGAAATCTCTTGCATGCAAGGCTTAATTATTGTTCTACACATCCAAGAGCATAATGGGCAAGCTTTGATTCGAGCATAAGGGCTAAAGAAATAGGAAAAACAAGGTCATCTTCTTCATTGAGGAAAACAGTAAGTTTTGTCAATTTTTGGGTAAATTAAGTCACTTATCTTAGGGGGTTTCTTACGAAATTTTGTGTGATTGTTAAAGCATGTTTGAGGATGTTAAGAAGACAAAGAAATCAGGTTGGAGAGAAGGAATTAATCAAGTTACAAGCTTTGGAGTTTAAGGTACACAAATTCACTCCATTTTGGTAACATAGGAATTTCGGTTATTATGATGTTTTTGAAGAATAAATTATAGGCATGGATTTGAGCTAGTTGTGGAATGTATCTACTGTATAATTGAGTTTTAATCTATTTAAGTGGTTGTATGTTTGAGGAATTGAGTAAAGATATCGGTTTTATTACTTAAGTGCATTAATATTCGTTAATCGGTTTTCTTGTGAGGAAACTTGTGTGTGATTGTGTTTGGATTCTTTGTGGAATTGTGTTTCAATTATTTTGGCATGAATGGGCAGTAGGTGTGCTTGGTTCTAAGAGGTTCCATGTGAGGCTATATTAGCCCAAGATTTGTATAAGGATTTCTAAGTGATCTAGTCACAAAAGGTGATTAAATGACATCTTGTTTTCCAACTAAAAAGTAGGTTTTAGCTCACAAAGATTTTGCATATCAATTTCCAAAATTTATGATTTGAAATATGGCAGTAAGAATGTGTTACTTATCAAGAGGAATTTAAATAGATCGAGTGTTTAAGGATTTGCAGTGTAATTCCTTCAAAGAATCGCTAGAAAGCCACTGATTTTGTAAATGAATTTCTTTAGACTTCAAGATAAATTTAAGAACATAATTTTGAGATAACAAAGTGATTTATTGCAGTAGCTCAAATATAAATATAGTGTGTGCTAATAAGATTTAAACTATTAATATTTAGTCCTTTCCGGGAAGTATCGCTAAATACTCAAAAACAATGTTTTTGAACATTATTTTCAAATTTCCGAAACAACAAGTTAGGAATCTTACTTCACTTGATATAATGCCAAATATGGCAGTACCTAAGAAGTATTTTGGTTTTAGAACATGTTACACCCTTATTTTAAAGATATTTCTCAAATAAGCGGAAAAACCTCTGTTTTAGCTCAAGGATTTTAGTTACTTTCATAAGAGTCTATGGTGTAGGTTTTTCCTTGAATGTTTTCTTATTAGAACCTCATAAACCAAGTGCCACTGGCCCTAGGCCACCTATATGTTACTTAAGTTCTTAAATGGTTTGATAAGCAAAGCTAGATTTCAAAAGTTAAACTAGCAGTTATGTGGTTTAGAGTTGTGTTCTTTTTGGAAAAGAGTTGGATTTCCAAATGTGTTACTAAGCGGAATTTAGATTCGAAAACATGTATTTGAATTTGTTTTTATGGGAAGGAGACTATGTGTGAATTGTGTGGGGACATGTCCTAGCTTGCAAGCGCGAAACAAATCGGGGAGTGCAAACTCCGAAATGTGTGGAGGTCAATACCTAGTGTATGCCTCAATGTGAGTTCTCCTCCCGAAATAATTTATCCGAAAACGGATTTGTCATAATGAGAAAACATATGTTTAGTTAGCTATCAAATTTTTGTTATGAGTTGTGGAGTCATATGTTGGGTTGTTTATCATAAACCGATGTGTTTTCCAAAACATGATTTCTCTATCAAAGAAGCTCTTTTTGATTAAAGTGTGTGTGGGTCAAAATGACTATAAAGTTGTTTTGCTTTCTTCTTTAAAAGACATTCTTTGTATTATCTTAGCAACCATAAAGATGTATCGGTTTTCCGTTAATTACTTCTTAAGGAAGCATGGAATTGATTCCTTTACTTTCACCACCCTACTATTTTCCGGGTGAATTGTGTACCAGCATTAGCTGATTTTGTTCTTTGAACCTGTCCTGGTGGGGGGCAGACTCTTAATTTGTGCGGGGATTTCGAGGTAGGAAATCGGGCAACTTAAGGACCTTGTGATGTGATTACGCTATGGCGAGTCGGGTGCTTCGAACATAATACTTGCTTTACGATTTCTAAATTGTAATTTATGATATTTTGTTACTTGTAATGGGTTCCCACATCTTTGTTGTATTTAAACTATGTAATTTATTTGCTCGGACTCCAGGTAATGTGACCTCCGCTATACTTTGTACATGTGCTTCGCCGATCGGATCTAAGTATGATTAGTTTGGTTGTGATTAGTAGCGGGTACATTACGGGTGGTATCGAGCCAAGGTTTTCTTTTAAAAGAAAAGGATTTCAATTACTTATCTTCATATAAGTATTTGCAAACGGTTTTAAAACATAAAAGATTTGCGTTTGGTTAGTTCGAAAAGCCTGAGGATTGCCTTGTGATGAGTTGTGTGATAATAGTGTGAGTTTACGATTCATATAAATAGTGAATGATTGGTTAGTTGTGTATGTGTGCACCATTGTGTATTAAGTGAATTGCATGTGATTATATGCTATCCAAGTTAGGACGTGATTGACCTCATCCAAAGGAAATCGTCGAAACGATGTTAGCCAACATTCTTATCGTCGTCAAGGAGATTACGGTAATTAAAAGCGAACTTGTAGGAAGAAGTCATACATTATGTGCTTAAAGTAAAGGTTAATATGGAAGGCAGAACATGGAATAGGGGATCATAAACCGTACACGCATTAGGGAATTTAGGCATATATGATTATTAAGACCCTATCTCTGCCTAAAGAATGGGCGACATTGGACGCACTTATTCCAGGTTGGTGATTAATATGTGGCTATCGAAGGCCTGTAAAGTGAGAACACCACCATCGAAAATGTGAATATGAACCTGATTATGTGGCAGGGAGCACTAAATGAGTTACAACGTCAAATAAAAATGGCCAAGGAATAACTACGTGAAGGAGTCGTATACCAAATAACATATCTAGTATTAGTGGTCCTTATCTCGTACCAGAAGCGTCGTTTCAAAGTAGCAACGATAACAGTTATTATTACGATCCGTGCGACTTATGCTGAAGAAGCAAGAGGAGCCGACAAATCGCAAGGCGACTAGTTTGAATGTGTTCGTTTCACGTTCTCGGAATTATCGTATACATGCTTGACTTTTCAATGGGATTGAGGTTCTATGTATGAGGTTGTGTGCAGCGAAAATTAAGGGAATGAGAAGTATTAGGAAGAATGTGTGTGACTATGCTTGAGTAATGTGATTATGCTTTGGTAATACGTATACGAACTTAATGAGCAAGGGAATAAATGGATGCGAAGTAGTGCGTATTAGGAAATTCCTTGGTGATAAAAGTGAACACCAAATGAATGTACCGTCATTTGTGACAAAAGTCAAATGTGTTGCCTTATAGGAAATGGTCATCATAAAGATAGCCGTGAAATAATCAGAATGAGGAGTCCTAAATCAAAAGGACGGATCAGATACATTGAAGGATAAAAAGATTTGTTAAATTCGGAAAACAAGTATACAAGTATGGATAATGTTGGAAAGCAGTAGCAATAATAAGGGAAATAATTTTCTACCTTAAGGCAAGATCGGATGTTGGAGACAACCTATACTTGTTGAGTTTGTGTAATACATTTTGATAGACTCGACTATATGAGTAATAGAAGGGATAATTGAACTGAGATTCCTTGAAGGATTAAATTTAAATGCCAAGGGAAAATTTTGGGTATATAAAGTTTTGAAGACTTGTATGGCCGGGCTCTAAAATATGAATACTTCAAGCAAAACGATAACGACATTCAGAAAAAGAAGAAAAGTGAAGAAAACTTCGCGGAAACGGAAGTAAGAAGCCTAATATTGAGTCCATTTGGAAATTTTCTTTTTGCACACACCTCATCGAAAGGAACGTCATGGAATTAATTTCAAACGAAGGAACATCCGCTTCAATTACAAGAGGATAGGGAATCTAATCAAGAAACCTTATATGATAAACCAAGGGAAGGAACTTCTGAAGCAATCAAGACCCAAGGAAAGTATTACGGCTTAAGTAAGCACGGAGATTGAACTATGAGTGAAACGACAAAAGAGGATCATCCAAGACTCAAAAGTAAAGTCTCCCACGAACGTTGAGGAGTTAGAAGAGTTGCAAGTATTGAGTAGACTTAGTGTGGTTTATCAGAACTTATGTTATGTGTGAACTATCGTGCATGTAAGTCATTCGTCTAGGAGCATTACACTCCGTCTGTTTGAATATGTTTGCATCAAGGATAGGAAATAAAATTGTGTATGACGCCGACGATTCGAATGTCGGTATATAAAATAGAAGATTCGATCCGATGTGATTATATGTTGGAAAAGTGTGGTTTTAGGATGGTAAATCTATTTTATAGCGGATTCGATTCTATTTGACATAAGTTGGTATGGTGGGATTTTAGAAATAAAGGGGTTAATTAAATTGATCCGTTGGAATTGTGAAATCTAAGCCATTTTGAGAGTAAGCTATAGCTTATGAAGAGGACATAAAGGAGGGGCCACAGGAAGAGTTTATGTGTCAGGTAATAGGAATTTGTGGAAATAAACTCAAAATAAAAGGACATCTCTAGTCCACAAATGTTTCGATGATGTGTCCCTTAAGAAGAGCTGCCGGGATTACCCGTTATCGTATTGACCTTATCTCGGGTGCTACTTTCATCTGTTATCGTATTGACCTTATCTCGGGTGCTACTTTCATCTGGAAAAAAAAGCATATAAATTGGCGCCGCGAGAGTAGTGGAATTAGGAAGCAAATAAAGCAGTTACTGCTGAAGGGTATACTAAAGCGGATATAGTTTGGAAAGGCCTCGCTTCTTCATTGACGAGAAACATGAGTCATTGTTGTGTTTATCAAGTAATATGGAATCAATAAGGTCACCATCTGAAATAGATATCAACTCAAATAAGTGAGTCGATCGACCACGAGAAACAACTAAAACCTTACCGAAGATTCACCTCAGTCAAGATTGCACCAGCTGCTTCCGACAGTGAAGGTATTCGTAAGATTACGTTCCCGACCGATATGAGCACTGCGAGTTTGGTAGTTAACCAGTGCACCTACAACTTCTATGGATCTAATGTTGCAATGTTTAATTCATATTTGGGTCAAATTGTAGTGACATCCACCAATCACATTATAAATTATTTGGGGAACCAAAAAGTTGTGAAGAGTTACTTGAGAACAAAATCAGAAGTGATTTACGAACTGGAAATGCATGCCAATGTATCAAGTACGACATCTAGATTAAAGGAGATAAATTTCGAAAGTATAATATTAAGTTATATGAGCAGTTCAAGGATGGCCGACTCTCGCAAACAACTTAACGATGAGGAAATACCAGGATTAGCTGGATTTAACCGAGGATTTGAGAGATAATTCATCTATATAGCTTTGCTAGTTCGAGCCTAAATAAGGTAATCATTAGAGTTCAGTAGAATGAGAAATATAGGCAGTATTTTGAGGATTTAAGCGAAGAATAACCACTGTTTCGACCTTAACCGCTACCTTAGAGTAGAGGGGTTTGGAATTTGAGTTATCTCTCCTAGGAGAAACTAGGGTGCATGTGTATGCAGCGGCGTATGGTGGGATCTTGCGTGTTCCATCAACTAGAACCACATAAGAATATTTTTCAGGTGCTTAACCTTAAGCTCACAATCATGGTATGAACATTAAGTTATACTGATGCTACCCGTATAGGGTTATGTGTATGGTATATGTGCTTCGATGACTGAAGGAAATTAAGTTAAGGATCGATGCTCTTTGAGGCACCCCAGTCAGGGTGGAAGAACTCTAACCGATGATTAACGCGCTACAAGCCTAAACTCGATACTTATGAGAACAACTAAAAGGAGTCAAGACATAAATGGATTTATTAGAGAGTTGAGATACAGTTAAAGCTCAAAATTTGCAAAGTTTGGGAATGAAACAACAGAAATAAGCGACGATTGTGTTAGTACCCAATAATGAGAATTTGAAGGAAGGAATATTAAGGACACCCAAATATTCATATTCAGTCCACCAAGGAAGAAATAGTTGATTTAAGATTTTGAGATATTTTCCTGATAAGAAGAACTCAAAGGTGAACCGTTAAAATACCTTGTCAATGCTCAAGTAAGCTGCAGAGTAGATGTGACAGGCAGATAATGCCAAAATTATTCGACTCCTCCAATATGGAATGGAATGAGTTAATGTGATTAATTGTGAACCGTCTTGCGAATACCGCAAGCTTTATCATTGTGTGGGGAAAAATCAAGCTTCAAACTCGCAGGGCATCCACAACCGCCATCTCATCGCTCGAAAAAAAATTTGCAAGAAGCATGGGGAAAACGTTGGAAGAAAAAAAATTTGTTTTCAGCCGAGGGTCAACTCGAGTGTGTGCATTAGACTTCAAGGATTGATGTCAAATCGGTTAGCCATGATTGCAACATTCTAGTATCATTCACTGAGCACCACCAGAACGTCACCAAACAAGGAATTTTGGATGAGGATCGGGCAGTACAAGAGACATAGGCTGTTCAAAATGAAAAAAAAATGTGCGACTATCCAAAGAAGAAATTCGAGCACTATGAAAGAAGGAAAAGTAATTATAAGGTATACTCTCCCAAGTTGTATGAAATGATTTAGATTACAAGCGAATCCAGCCAGGGTCATGGACTGTGGGAATTATAAGAAAGTGTGATGAGGTAACTTATGCGAATTCGATTTTAGTAGTGATAATACGAGTTCACTATATTTTTCTTCTGGCTTCAGTTGCAAAAGGCATACGATCACTACCCAATCTTATCGGAGTTGTTATTGGAAGCTTCGGGACGAAACTTCTTAAGGGGAGGAGTATGTAACAGCCTGATTTAATTAGGGAAGATTAAAAAGTAAAAATTTGAACGATTAAGTGTAATGTATGTGATTAGTGTGTTAATTGAGGATACTTTTTAAAATGTGATAAAGTTTTTTTTTTATATATAAAAGTTCTTTAGGGAACGAGTATTCTATTCTGTTACATCTACGTATCTGTATACGATTACGAGTGTGTGATTTATTAGTTATCAGAATATGTGTGATGGAGTGCTAAGCACCTTCATTCATTAGTTATGTGTTATTTGTTGTTAAAATATATATGGAAAATTATTAGAAATATCAATGGAAAATAGTAAGGCAAAAGTGCTCATGTACTTATGAGTAAAGATTAGTACCGGAAGAATTTTTTTTACAAAAATACTTGGTTTTAAGTTTGAGGATATAAGAGGGTCTAACCTCAAGTAAGGAAAGTGGTGGACCATGTGGGGTCCCAAAACCACTAATAAGGATAGTAAATTATATAATTAAGGTTGATTAAAACAAGAAAGGAAATCAGAATTGTTGTTGTTGACCACTTGGAATCAAAAGACCAAAACACCCTTATTAGGGGGGAGAAAGCCACGAAATAAATCATTCACATCCTTCCTCACATACACCTTCATCTCTCATAAAAAATTCAGCTCCAAATCCTCACTAAAAAGAGATGCCCATAAGTGATCCCTCACCTCTCTCTCTGCTCGCCAGTTTCACGGTGAAGAGGAGTCTTCACCTTTGCTCATTTTTCTTCCATTTTCTCTTGAAATCTCTTGCATGCAAGGCTTAATTATTGTTCTACACATCCAAGAGCATAATGGGCAAGCTTTGATTCGAGCATAAGGGCTAAAGAAATAGGAAAAACAAGGTCATCTTCTTCATTGAGGAAAACAGTAAGTTTTGTCAATTTTTAGGTAAATTAAGTCACTTATCTTAGGGGGTTTCTTACGAAATTTTGTGTGATTGTTAAAGCATGTTTGAGGATGTTAAGAAGACAAAGAAATCAGGTTGGAGAGAAGGAATTAATCAAGTTACAAGCTTTGGAGTTTAAGGTACACAAATTCACTCCATTTTGGTAACATAGGAATTTCGGTTATTATGATGTTTTTGAAGAATAAATTATAGGCATGGATTTGAGTTAGTTGTGGAATGTATCTACTGTATAATTGAGTTTTAATCTATTTAAGTGGTTGTATGTTTGAGGAATTGAGTAAAGATATCGGTTTTATTACTTAAGTGCATTAGTATTCGTTAATCGGTTTTCTTGTGAGGAAACTTGTGTGTGATTGTGTTTGGATTCTTTGTGGAATTGTGTTTCAATTATTTTGGCATGAATGGGCAGTAGGTGTGCTTGGTTCTAAGAGGTTCCATGTGAGGCTATATTAGCCCAAGATTTGTATAAGGATTTCTAAGTGATCTAGTCACAAAAGGTGATTAAATGACATCTTGTTTTCCAACTAAAAAGTAGGTTTTAGCTCACAAAGATTTTGCATATCAATTTCCAAAATTTATGATTTGAAATATGGCAGTAAGAATGTGGTACTTATCAAGAGGAATTTAAATAGATCGAGTGTTTAAGGATTTGCAATGTAATTCCTTCAAAGAATCGCTAGAAAGCCACTGATTTTGTAAATGAATTTCTTTAGACTTCAAGATAAATTTAAGAACATAATTTTGAGATAACAAAGTGATTTGTTGCAGTAGCTCAAATATAAATATAGTGTGTGCTAATATGATTTAAACTATTAATATTTAGTCCTTTCCGGGAAGTATCGCTAAATACTCAAAAACAACGTTTTTGAACATTATTTTCAAATTTCCGAAACAACAAGTTAGGAATCTTACTTCACTTGATATAATGCCAAATATGGCAGTACCTAAGAAGTATTTTGGTTTTAGAACATGTTACACCCTTATTTTAAAGATATTTCTCAAATAAGCGGAAAAACCTCTGTTTTAGCTCAAGGATTTTAGTTACTTTCATAAGAGTCTATGGTGTAGGTTTTTCCTTGAATGTTTTCTTATTAGAACCTCATAAACCAAGTGCCACTGGCCCTAGGCCACCTATATGTTACTTAAGTTCTTAAATGGTTTGATAAGCAAAGCTAGATTTCAAAAGTTAAACTAGCAGTTATGTGGTTTAGAGTTGTGTTCTTTTTGGAAAAGAGTTGGATTTCCAAATGTGTTACTAAGCGGAATTTAGATTCGAAAACATGTATTTGAATTTGTTTTTATGGGAAGGAGACTATGTGTGAATTGTGTGGGGACATGTCCTAGCTTGCAAGCGCGAAACAAATCAGGAGTGCAAACTCCGAAATGTGTGGAGGTCAATACCTAGTGTATGCCTCAATGTGAGTTCTCCTCCCGAAATAATTTATCCAGAAACGGATTTGTCATAATGAGAAAACATATGTTTAGTTAGCTATCAAATTTTTGTTATGAGTTGTGGAGTCATATGTTGGGTTGTTTATCATAAACCGATGTGTTTTCCAAAACATGATTTCTCTATCAAAGAAGCTCTTTTTTATTAAAGTGTGTGTGGGTCAAAATGACTATAAAGTTGTTTTGCTTTCTTCTTTAAAAGACATTCTTTGTATTATCTTAGCAACCATAAAGATGTATCGGTTTTCCGTTAATTACTTCTTAAGGAAGCATGGAATTGATTCCTTTACTTTCAGCCACCCTACTATTTTCTCGGGAATGAATTGTGTACCGAAGATAAGCTGATTTTGTTCTTTGAACCTGTCCTGGTGGGGGCGGACTCTTAATTTGTGCAGGGATTTCGAGGTAGGAAATCAGGCAACTTAAGGACCTTGTGATGTGATTACGCTATGGCAGAGTCGGGTGCTTCGAACATAATACTTGCTTTACGATTTCTAAATTGTAATTTATGATATTTTGTTACTGTAATGGGTTCCCACATCTTTGTTGTATTTAAACTATGTAATTTATTTGCTCGGACTCCAAGGTGTAACGACCTCCGCTATACTTTGTACATGTGCTTCCGCTGATCAGATCTAAGCATGATTAGTTTGGTTGTGATTAGTAGCGGGCTGTTACATTGGCTGCTTTGCTATCTACTAGGGCGCATGGGGGTTTCTTCCACCGCATTAAAGTTCGTTTTTCCTTGTTGTAGACAATTCGGCAGCACAAAATTCTTAGGGATAATGGATGTTATCTATAAAGGTAGATGGATTACTATCAAGGATATCCTTTACGCATGTACCCTGCATCTTTGGTGTTTTGCTCGGGCTCATGGAAAGATTGCCTCTAAATGGCAACTCTTTAATTTGTATTGGTTGGCCCATGATTTTTATTCCGGGACGATGAATTATGCGAGATTAGCTCTGATGTATTGCTTATGTATTTTGTTTTGCTATTCACATTGCACCATTTTTCTTGCTTATTCTACTTTTCCTTTGTATTTCTTGTTTGGGTTGTCTCAACCCCTTATGAATCGGATGTTAATCATCCGCTATGGCCTTTCGGTGCTCTCTGCACCCATTTTTGTCACAATGGTTATCATATGAAGATCCTTAGCTGGAATATTCAAGGCGGCAAGAAACCCGAATACCTTGACGAGCTTGTGTTTCTATGAAACAAATATAAACCGGACTTCATGTTCATCCTTGAAACTATGACTTCGCGCCAAAATAGTCAAAGAATTCTAAAAGCTTTACATTTTGATAACAAATTAATTATTGACCCCATTAATAATTGTGGTGGTCTTTGGATCGTTTGGAATAATAATAATATTGATATTTCTAGCCATTCAACCACGAAATAGATGTGCGCATTTGAATATTACTTTCAAACTCTAAATCAAGTCTTTATAATTACTGGTCTCTATGGACCAGCTCAAGAACAAGATAAGCCGGAGTTTGGCATTATTTAGAAACTTTCATCCAATCGTGTACTTTGCCTTGGCTTGCCCTTGGCGATTTTAATGAAATGCTTTCTTTTGATGACAAATTGGGTGGTCGTCCGCTATCCCCCAACCAATTAATAAGACTACCAAATCTTCTCTCTAATGCCAATGTGCAAGACATCCCCTCGCTGCAAAGTTCATTTTCTTGGAAAAAAGTGTTTTACAACCAGTCCTTTTATGAAAGGCTCGATCGTGCAATAGCCAGTCTATCTTTTATATACGCCTTCCCACAATGTCAAACGGCTTATGGTGCCTTCACTGTCTCGGACCATGCTCCTCTTATTTTTGATTCCAAATTCAATATCGTGCCCAAAGCCCCATGTTTTCG
The DNA here is from genome assembly GCA_947646795.1 of Beta lomatogona. NCBI lineage: Eukaryota > Viridiplantae > Streptophyta > Magnoliopsida > Caryophyllales > Amaranthaceae > Beta > Beta lomatogona. The sequence goes on from CANSNZ010000448.1 coordinate 190,434, forward strand.
GTTTCAAAATGCTTGGACACTTGATCATCAATCACAACATTTATTGTCAAAAAAGTGTGGGCCCACTCCATTCGGGGCGCACGTTTTTTCAGAATTCAACATAAACTTTCACAAATTAAGGTCCATCTTAAGAGTTGGGCAAAGCATCGATATGGTCACACAAACAATAAATTAACTGAAAATAATGAGAAAATTGTTGCTTTAGAACAAAGATTATGGGTTCAACCTTTTAACCCCTTCCTAGTACAACGAATTCATCGTCTCATTAGGCAAAGAGAACAATTACTCCTTTTTGGCCAGTCAAATTGGGTCAAGTTTAGTCGCAAACAATGGCTTACTCAAGGAGATCATAATTCACGATTTTTCCATAACAAAATGAGAAAATGAACAGTCAATACTACCATCTTTCGCCTTAAGAATGATCTAAATCAATGGATTGATACGCCCTATGGCATTAGTTCTCTTCTCACTGATTCTTTCAAAGTAAGATTTACTTCTACTTCCAATGCGGACAGGGAGTTTGATCTCTCTTTTATCATTTCATTTGTCACCGAACAAGATACAGCAAACCTACTAGCACCATTTATGGATGACGACATAGTCAATCTTTTTTGAGATGAATCCTCATAAAGCACCAGGATCTGATGGATTTGGAGCAAAAAAATTTCAAGCCTATTGGCCAATTGTGGGCCCTCAAATTTGTCTTGCTATCCATGGGTTCTTTCACTAGGGGTGCTTATCGAGTGAGTCGAGCCCGAATAGCACTGGGCTCGGCTCGAGCTCGTTTAACTATTCATGGGCTCGGCTCGGCTCGGCTCGTGAGCTCCCGAGCTTGGGGGAGCCGAGCTCGGCTCGAGCTCGTGATTAGAATTTGCGGCTCGAGCTCGGCTCGCGAGCTCGTTTAGGCTCGGCTCGTGAGCTCGTTTAGACTCGGATCGTGAGCTCGAATAGGCTCAGGCTCGGCTCATGAGCTCGATTGTGGCTCGAGCTCAATTATGGGCTTGAGCTCTATCTTTTTTTCTTTTTAATTGCTTTTACCTTTTCTTTTTATCTTTCCTCTAATATATACTTTAGTTAGTATCTTAAAAGAAATACTTAATATAATTTTTAATATATATAAATAGTTTTTTAATATAAAATCATTTTTTAATATAAAATATGTTTTTAGTATAAAATAATAATCGAGCTGTTCACGAGCTTTACGAGCCGAGCTTTGCCTAGCTCGGCGCGGCTCGTTTAAGTCTCGAGCAGAGCCCGAGCTCGAGTCGAGCTTCAACGAGCCGAGCCGAGCTGCTCGCGAGCTTGTCAGGCTCATTATCACCCGTATCTTTCACCATAGTTGTCTTCCTCCGTCTTTAAATCATACGATCATTATCTTATCCCGAAAATTACCACTCCGGAAACGCCTAACCATTTTCGGCCTATAAGCTTAATTAATATAATTTACAAAGCCATTTTTAAGCTACTTGTTCAAAGATTATGTCCTATTTTCAAATCAAATATTAGCCCATTGCAAAACGCATTCACCCCTGACAGATCAATTCATGATAATATCCTTATTGTTCAGGAGATTCTCAACTCCTTCCAAAAGTCTACTAGCAAAATAGGATGGTGTGCTCTGAAACTCGATATGGAAAAAGCTTATGATCGCATTGAATGGGATTTTTTATAGCAAACGTTAAAAAAAATTGGGCTTTCCGTCCAAATGGATTCAATGGGTAAAACAATGTGTTACTACAGTTTCTTACTCACTTAAAGTTAATGGTAGCACCAAAGACTGATTCAAGCCTTCAAGAGGTCTCTGTCAAGGAGATCCTCTCTCTGCGTATCTTTTTATTATCTGTATGGATGTTCTCATACAAAAGTTAGTTACTGAGAGCGCCAAACCAAAATCAGGGCTGGGCTTTAAGATTTGTCCGAGGGGTTCCCAAATCCCTTGCTTAATGTTTGCATATGATAGTCTTGTTTTCTGTAAAGCTACATCTACAGCTTGCAACAATCTCAAAAATATCCTTGATGATTTCTGCCTCATGTCAGGTCAACTGGTTAACTTTCACAAATCAGCTTTGGTCATTTTAAAGAAAATCCCAAATGCTAGAAAGCGTCTCTTGCTAGCTTTTTCAATATAACTCGATCCCATGGCTTGTCTTGGTAGGTACCTTGGAGTTTTCTTTAGCTCCTATTATCCTACAAAAAGTGACTGTAGTCATATCCTGGCTAATTCTCTCCAGAGAATTCAACGTTGGGAATCTGGCTTTCTCTCTAAAGCTGGTCGTCATACCTTAAATCCAATTTAGAAGCTCTTCCAGCTTATACTTGCTCCTCATCTCTAATCCCCTCTGATATCTGCAAAACTATAGACTCAATGCATCGTCAGTTTTTCTAGCGCCAAAACAAAGATAAAAATAGCACCCCACTTATAGCATGGCATACCATCTGCTCTCCTAAGTCTCAAGGTGGACTGGGTCTTAGACGAACTTTACCACTTAATAAATAAAGCTTTCTTAGCCAAGCTTGGTTGGAATTTGCTCTCTCAAAAGCAAAGCTTTTGGACAACCCTAATCAAGGAAAAAAAATCTTTCAAATAAGTCATTCTTTGAGTATGCACCTAAAACCAAAGATTCTCATATCTGGAAGAAGATTCTAGCACAGTGTGACCTACTCAGGAAAGGCATTAGATGGAAGGTCAGAAATGGTCAATCAATTCTATTTTGGCTAGACAACTGGTTATGCCAGGATAATCTATGTGATATACTCAAAATGAATCGAACTAATATCAATATGGAGGTAAAAGTATCCCATTTCATTACTTCAGAGCATACTTGGGATTTAAACAAATTACCCCCATGTTGCCCTATCACCTTCTAGTCAAAATCAAGGGCATTCTGTAACACCCCCATTATCCATACACGTCTACGACTACGTCGCATCGACTTTGGGAGTGTTACCGCCGCGGTGAAACGCAAGGCTTATTGAATTTAAAACACTAACTTACTCTTTATTATGAAAACTAAATTGCAGCGGAAATAAAATGCTAACTTAACTACAACTCGGGAATCACTATTGACCCCTTTATTTAAAACCATTAACCATGTAAATCATAAACAATCCCTAGGATGTTCAACCAAAACACTTTAAAAGTTTATAATCAAAAGTATCCCCCGTATGCCCGAACTCATGCAGCATCACCAGCATACCTAATCTGCTCCCCATTGAAACATCAATGGTTCATCACAGGTCAACAAACAACACCAATGACAAACAATCAGCTATGCTGAGTACGTACATAATCAGTTACATAATACACTAAACATAAACAGAAGAGTAATAACAATTCCTAAACATGATACTACAAAAACATTAAATTTCGTTTTTACAATTTATTTGGCATCGAACGGGCACCGTCATCTTTCTAGAATCATACGGGCTACTTAATCCTTAATAGACAACTTGGTCTATTAGATGAAATGTAAATACGGTTTCGTTCCGTTCCACATCCATCACCTTAGTATGCATACCCCCAAGATCGTACGGAACCTTCCGCCTACTTGAGTTATCAAAATTTATAAGGACACTACTCTCGTCATAGTAGGCCTGCGTAGGAGTGTAGAACAAGTCTCACACTCCCCCCATTGTTCATCACTTGTAGGGAGTCCAACTACAAGTTTATTGCCAAAACCCTTTCTTAGTGTCGATCATTCATACCACATTAAACATGTAATCATTTTAACATTCCTTCTTGGATACAATACTCAAATCTTTATTCTTGTAACAACCTTGTCACACCATAGATCAAAGAATACAAAAATCCAAAACTTTCATGCTTATGATACGATAGAATTACGCATTACAATGCTACATACCGCAATCATGCTACCAAACAATCTCAGCAATCACAATCATACAATCGTTCCCTATCATGATTCTAGGTTCCAATAGAATAATTCGCAACCTAACATGGTACTAGTAATTGCAACTGAACTAGTACGCGTACGTACCTTGTAACGAAGAATCTTTGCTGCTTACTTAAACGTTCCGCTTATGAAATTGGGACCTAATCGAATAATATAAATACTTTAGTGCTAAGTCCTTGATATTATTAAAATAAAAACCAGCTTATCCAACTATGTAAGATATGGTGTTTTGAATATTAACATTAGCCAATCTTATTGTTTTAAATTTCTTTTCATGAACTCTATTAAACTAATATATTTAGAACTTAATAATAAGTTTGCGAAATTGATTTTCCTCTAACTTATTTTATACTTGTTCATGACAACAAAACTTAAACTTAACTTTTACACTACTTTGTTTATAATAACAAACTTAACTAGATACTTATATAAGAACTATAAAATCAGAATTGAAGAATTAAGATCAAAGTAGGAACTAGTAGTGTAATATAAATCTGATTTCTTTTAGTTCATAATATGTACCTTTATTTACAATTATAACTTAACCCATTAAACATAATTATAATAAAACAGAATTGAGACTTAAACATCCTCCTAAGAACTACTAATATAATCAAGAATTTGATTTTTCCTCTAACCTTTATTATACTTAGTTTACAAAACTAAGTCAAACCATTATACCCAAATATTATAAAATCAGATTTGAGGAACAAAGTTATCTCAAGAATTAAAGCATAATTATAATTATGATTTGTTTTACTAAATCTATGCTTTATTAATAATTACAAAACTTAATCAAAATACATAACAAAATCAGATTATATAAATTGATTTAAAGAAGAAAAGAGGAAGGAACAACCACCGAAGACCACCAGCGACTAACCACTCACGTCCAACTTGCACGCCGACAACCAACAACGCACCACACCGGCACGACCCTCGCGCACGAACCTCGATCGCCTAGCACCTTCTTCTCACCGCACACACAGCCTTGCACCAATTCCGGCACAACCCTCGTGCGAACCTCGACAGCAGCCGCACAACAACCTCGACAGCAGCCGCACGACCTCAACAGCCCACCCTCGGAGCCTCGCTCACCACTCAAGGCTGACGAACCCAAGAGTCGAAGCCTCGCGCGACCCACACGAATCTTCCTTCCACTGTGCTGCGCGTCGCGAGCCTCTGCCGACAAGTTGCTGTGCTTGACGAAGCAATAGAGCCGACGAAGCAACAGTGAAAGACTGATGAGGGAAGAAGAACGTAGGAGGAGGGGGAGCAGCTTGAGGAGAGAGAAAAGGATCTTGAGAGTAAGAGAAGAAAAAAACGGCTGAGTTAAAAAAAATAGGTTTTCTAATTTTTTTTTTCTTCCTTTTCTTATTTATAGTAAGAGAAACCTTAGTTTATTAGGATTTGTTTCCAAATCGAATTTTGATTCATTATTTAACAAAAACCGAATTAAAATATAATTAGGTACAAAAGTAGGTTGTATATTTAAATTATAACTGTAGTCTTACCTAAACTATATTATAAAATACTTTCACTTTTACTTTATAATTTCTTATTTATAAGAACATAACTCCCAAAATACGGAGTATTACACATTCCCCTTCCCATCAATGACATCCTTGATGTCCCAATATGGGGACCTACTTCAAGTGGTGAATTTTCAGTAAAATCTGCTACCTGGTTAGCTCACGATCTACCTAAAAGTCCTCCATGGCCTTTTAAATGGATTCGGAAGTTGGATATTCCACCCAAATTACAACTATTTGTTTGGCAAATTTGCCACAATAGCCTAGCTGTCAGAGCTACATTGTTAAGTAGGAAAATCTTGCTAACGAATCTGTGTCCTCGTTGTAATTCGCAACCTGAAACTATTGACCACCTGTTTTTTAATTGCCCCAAACTCCCAAAATATTTGGCAACTTGCGGAGGATAATTCTTGGTGCGCCCCGCCAATGTCCTTAGACTTCTTACAGGATTTCAAGGGTAATCATATCTTGCCAAAGTGCATTTTTCTTTTTTGGAGCATTTGGAAAGAGATAAATTCTTTTATTTTCAGCAACGAAAATTGGTGCCCCCAACGTATTGTTCATCGAGCCAAATTTGCTCATGATAAATGGAAGGGCCGCTTACAAGTGGATACTTGTCAGGCTACTGGATCCTCCACCACACTCATTCTACAAATTAAACTTCGATGGTTATGTTCGTGGATTGGATGTAGCTGCCGGTGTCCGTAATCACGAAGGCCATCTTCTTCATGCCAAAGCCTTCAACCTTGGCCATACTTCGGTTCTCATTGCCGAAGCCATTGCGCTGCAACAAGGTATCAAGTTAGCTCTGTCATCGGGTCTTCACAACATCATCATTGAAGGGGATAACCTCTTGGTCATCAACGCCATTAAAAATATTTGCTCAACGCCTTGGAAGATTGCTAATATTATTGCTGATTGTAAGCTCTTGCTCACTCATTTTGCCTCTTGCCAAGTCAGGCATGTATTCAGGGAAGCAAATCACGCGGCTGATTGGATAGCCAATGTAGGGCACCTAGTAATGTCTAGTTTTGATATTTCTTCTTGTAATAACTCTTCTCTTACTCCCATTCTTGTATCCGACACATTAGGTATTCCCCTCGTGAGGAGGGTAGCCTAATGTTTTTTTCTTACCTTTCAAAAAAAAAAGTAAAAGTTAAATACAAATAAGGTTTAATTTGGTCTGATAAGCTCATACTTTAAGTTACCGTCGAAAAAAAAAAAAAAGTTCATACTTTAAGTTAAGTTTAGATAAACAAAAATAAGTTGAATAGAACCTACCGTATATGATGGACTTAGTAACACTTCAAATGGAATTAGTAACACTTCAAACCTAATTAACATGAAAATGTAGATAGTTTTTGGCCCACAAATTTCAACACTATTATGCAGTATAATATCTAAGTAGTAGCTTAGTTCTGTTCCCAAATGGAAAATAGTTTGACCAGAAAAAGAAAAAAAAAAAGGGAGTGAAAGGAGACAAATTAGAGAAGTGAGAAGTGAGAAGTGAGAAGTGAGAAGTTGCAGTTATTACAGGGGAATAAAGGCGATGAGTAGTACAGGTGATCATCAATTGCTTCTTGAAGATGAACACTCTCTTCTTCAGGTCTCTCTCTCTCTCCTTCTTACAGTTTTAGATTGATTTTGTTAATTATTTGTTCTGGAGCACTGTAATTCAATACTGGATTTTGTTGAACTCTGGAATAAATATTGCAATTTTTGTGGAATTTGATTCATCTAATTTCTATACCAAGAAAATTGTCTTCTCCTTTAATCAAACATAAGCTGTTGTTCTAGTAATCCCCCTTTTCTTTCATGTCAAAATTCGCCAACTTTGATCAGTATTTGTTAGAGTAGGGAGTTGTAGATTTAATTATCACGAAATATGCTTTTATCAAATTTTGTTTGTATGGTTTTAGTATCATTTGATGCTAGAATATATATTGGACAATCATCAATGACATAGTGCAATTATGGAAGTTAAATATGGTTTTATTCTTTTGACATGGAGGGAGTGCTGACTAATTATGCTTATAAAGATTATTCTGTTTATAGCATGATTTTCATGACAGATTCCTTGAATTTTGCATTCTGATTGTAATTCGACTATAATCGGTTCAAATGTTGCTCATATTTGTTATTACCCAATTCCCAGGAGGGAATGACTTTTTTGTATACAACCTAGAGAAAGCCTCTAAACTTCTTGCAGCAAGTGGTTGTTTGGTTGAACATTTGAAGTAACCTCCTATGAAATTGTTTTGCTCATAGTAGTTCCATATTTTAGGAGGTAAAGAAAAAAGTTGTTTGGCTGATTATATGGCACAGGAAGTTCCACTTACCTTGGAGACTTGGTGAACAACTTCTTTCATTTTGTGATAAGCAATAGATTCTTCAACCAAATAAGTCCATACTCCTCATTATTTCCCATGCCTTTGGCCTTTCCAAACAGTGTCTTTGTGTTCATTTTACTAGTTTTTTGCAATTGGTTTTAAGAGCAAACAACTGATATTGTTTTTACCAGAAGAAAGCTAATTATTTCGGATCAGGTTGTGTCTGTTGAGATCAACAGTTTACAGGGTCGGGTTTTGTATAGGGTCATCAACTAATTTTACTAAACACTTGCTAATTATTTTTGGTCGGGTGGGGCTGTGTCTCTCGTTCGGGTCAACAGTTTTCCGGGTCGGGTGCCGGGTCCGTGGTTCGGAAATACAGCCGAATGAATTCGGTTCCCCCGTATTGGAACGGTTTTCAACTTTGGCTGAACCGAATTTAAACGTTTCAAACCGGTGGATTTACATAAGCCGAAATTTCGGCCAAATCAAACAAGGCAATGTCTCGCACATTTACCTATAAAACGCTACTTTTCAGATTTTTTTTTTTCCAGAGATTTCCACTGTCCCCTACACCTCCCTCCAATAATGACGTAAATCAACATAAAATGATATAGATTGATAGAAGAAGAGGCAAGCAAACAACAATCACGAGATCTATGGTGGTTTTAAGGGGAAAAACAAATGCTATGTAAGTTAAATATATAATGTATATAGAGCAAATAATAGTATGATAAACTGTGATGCGGTGGGCGTTGAACGTATTTATTCCATTCCCACCAAGTCGCAACCGTTTCCGCGACCGTGACCAAAACCATATGTTCAAACCATGATCGAGCCTTCTCACTTTGGGTTCAAGTGCATAACAGAGTGAGTCAACGCTTGAGTTCTTGGGTTTGGACTTTGGATTCCTATCACTTCAAGTTTAGCCGGTTTAGATCACTATGTATATGTAAATTACTAATGTTATGAGTCAGTATATGTGTATGTTAATGGATATAAGTAAACCAATGTTCAGGTCAGTTTCGGACCAGATCATGTTTGGCCTAGCTGATTTAGTGAAGTTCGGGTTGCGTCTGTTTGTTTCGGATTTCGGGTCAATATCAGTCTTGGGTCGGTTAATCTTGATGGATCTTCTAACAGCAGACTCAAATAACCAATATCAACAATTAATACTACCAACTAATTAAACAAGCCAAGCGAACTAGGCAACAACTATAGTTGATTGCCAAACAAGGCCAAATGAAAGTCTCAAAAATGGATCATTGCATATATGCAGTGTTAAGAAAGAGCTTGAAATAAGCTTTTGAAGTATCAATTTGGAATCTAAATCTGCTGTATGTAAGATATTGATGCCTTTGGTTGTTGCCTATACATTCTTTTGGGTTTATTTCTGTAAAAATCTGGAGTCTTTAGTATAGAAATTATACTCAAGTAAGAATATGTACTAAAACAAGTATCAATACTGGTTAAGGATTAAAAGAAAAGGGTCTTGCAATCTATTCACCTTGCAGATAAGAAATTAAGAAAACAATGTATAAAACTGTAAAACCAAACGCACATTGTTTTTCGTGTTTGAACTCTTTACTATAGAAAGGTTGCTACAAATATTTGGCATCAATTCTGCTGCTGATATCTACCAGGTTGTCCATGGAGATTCCAATTACCTCTACAAGTCAAAACTGTTCTGGCTCGTGATCTCCTTGATTCCTCTTATGTCTCCACATTACTTACACTCCTGAAAATTTTGATTGAACCTTGTCTGATTCTGAATGTTATTTAATATGCTCAGAAAGAAAACAGTGAACAATATGCTGGAGATGGCTCTGTTGATCTTCAAGGGAATCCTGTTTTAAAGAGCAAAACTGGAAACTGGAGAACTTGCCCTTTTATTCTTGGTATACAATGATACTTGTTCTGGTGTAATATTGTTTCTTATTGGCAAGTCTTAAACTCTTTACACTTTTCACCACGATTTTCTATGCAGGCACTGAATGCTGTGAACGGCTTGCTTATTATGGTATTGCAAAAAATCTTGTCAACTATCTGACAAACAGACTGCATGAAGGTAATGTCACTGCAGCAAGAAATGTTAACACCTGGGCAGGCACATGTTACCTTACTCCTCTTTTAGGAGCTTTCTTGGCTGATGCATACTGGGGAAGATATAGGGCAATTTCCGTGTTCTCTACTATTTACCTCATTGTAATTTCTGAATCTTTGTGCTTCCCCTATTCCCTTACTGTTGATTCTTTTCATTTTCTGTTTGTATTTTGTTTTTCGTTCTTTGAGACTTTTAAGATGCGTTCTAGAATGTTAGTTGCCATTGGTATTATTTTGTTCGTATGCTGTGCTTCTGCTGCCATGCTGACTCTCCACTTACAAAGTCATGCTTTTATCCTCTTTCATCTCTAATTTTCTGCAGTAGTTACATTCTAAGTGGTGTGGCTTTTCTGTTATTTTATCTGTTATCTTGCTTAACCTGATCTTTACTTTGAATCTTACAACTAGTTACTCAGTTTCTTTTGATCCTTCTAATGACATAATGTTCTTACAATCCGCAGGGGATGTGCACACTGGCCCTATCTGCATCAGTTTCTGCATTAAAACCTTCTGATTGTGTGGGTTCGATTTGCCCTTCAGCAACTCCAGCACAGAATGCAGTATTTTTTATGGGACTTTATCTGATTGCACTAGGAACAGGAGGGATTAAACCGTGTGTTTCATCTTTTGGTGCTGATCAGTTTGATGATACTGACCCGGGTGAGAGGGTAAAGAAAGGATCATTTTTTAATTGGTTTTATTTCTTTATCAACATCGGTTCACTCATTTCAAGTACTCTTGTTGTTTGGATACAAGAAAATATTGGATGGGGCATAGGCTTTGGAATTCCTGCATTATTCATGGGAATTGCTATTGCAAGTTTTTTCTCTGGAACTCGTCTTTATAGGTTTCAAAGACCTTCCGGGAGCCCATTAACGAGGATGTGCCAGGTAGTAGTTGCATCACTCCAGAAGCATAAGTTGGAGCTCCCACAAGATAGTACTCTCTTGTATGAAACTCCAGACAAGCTTTCAACAATTGGAGGAAGTCGAAAGCTGGAGCACACTGAAGACATGAAGTAACTTTCGCGTGACTTTACCAACAAAAACAAATGTTGCTATTTAGATTTATTTGCTTTCTTTTTTGAGCTTATCATGTCTGGAGGATCATAACAATTTTTATGCATTGTAAATGCTTTTGTTGCAGGTGCCTGGATAAAGCTGCTGTGTTGTCAGATTCTGATGTACAAAGTGGGAATTTTAACAATCATTGGAGATTGTGTAGTGTAACACAAGTGGAAGAATTGAAGCTCTTGATTCGCATGTTCCCTATATGGTCAACAGGAATTGTGTTTTCTGCCGTCTATTGCCAGATGGCAACACTTTTTATTGAACAGGGAATGGTCATGGACAGAAAAGTTGGAACCTTCACCATCCCAGCAGCATCACTTTCCGCTTTCGATGTCATCAGCGTTATCTTTTGGGTTCCGATCTATGACAGGGTTCTTGTTCCTATAGTCAGAAAGTTCACTGGCAAGGAAAGAGGGATCTCAGTTCTACAGAGGATGGGTATCGGTCTTTTCATCTCTATCCTTGCCATGGTATCAGCTGCCTTGGTGGAGATCAGGCGTCTGCAAGTCGCAGAAGAGCTGGATTTGATCAATGAACATGTTCCAATCCCACTTAGCATTTTCTGGCAAATTCCCCAGTTTTTCTTGGTGGGGGCCGCAGAGGTATTCACGTTCATTGGACAACTCGAGTTCTTCTATGACCAATCACCTGATGCGATGCGAAGTTTGTGTAGCGCGCTTTCTCTTCTAACTACTTCATTGGGGAATTACTTGAGCTCTCTGATTCTAATGATTATGACAGCCATTACAACTGCTGGTGGGAAGCCCGGATGGATACCTGATAACTTAAACCAGGGTCGTCTTTATAATTTTTTCTGGCTCTTGGCTGGTCTCAGCTTCTTGAATCTGTTGGTGTATATTATCTGTGCCATGAAGTTTAAACAGAAGATTGCTTCATAGCAATTGCTGAAAGGTATTGTCAACAATGTATTCTTTCAGGCGATGCTACTGTTACTTTGAATATGATTCCGGTTGATGCAAAATTATCTGTAATATATCTAGGTAGAATCCTGTAATTATCACATCTTTGGATATGATTCCGGTTGATGCAAAATTATCTGTAATATATCTAGGTAGAATCCTGTGATTATCTTTCCTTCATTCTTTCTTTGTAACGTATCCAACGGTAATTCGACCATTTTTCTTGTCTAGGGGGTGCAACTTGCTATGTTGTTGCTTCCCTTCTTGCTAAATCTATCAACCCCGGCTGAATTAAGTGAAAGTTTTGGGGCAGATTTCAGAAAAGTCATAATGCTTTCATGGATGTGATTAGCTTATATAACTAGTAAATTTTTGTCCTCAAGTCTCTAGGTGGATGTCCATTCATATACCCAAGTGTAAAATTGCATCCTCTCATATTATATTCGTCCCGCATGTGTTCTACACATGATGATGAGGAGTTAGAGAGTGTAAGTTACTACTGAATGAACGCATGATTCATGCCATGATCAAAGCCATGGTTCATGCCATGATCAATATCTCTAGGTGTTCTTGGATATTATATTTTGCATTTTTCTGTTACACGGCAAGGTATTTTTGATAAGAGCCAAATGAAAAAGACACGAGCTTTATAAATTATAACTATTCACATCTCTAATCTCTTTGTCCTTGTGCCTCCTTGGGAAATGGGGAAGGGTTTGCTTCAACTTAGCCCATTGCTTTCATCTTATTTAATATTTACCTCCTTTTTCTCTCATTTAATTTTAATGCAACAACACCTTAATCTTATTCTTATAGTTCCTTCGTTCCAAAATAAATGAAATACTTATGAAATATTATTAAATGTGGTACTTACTTCTTTTTATTTCTCTTTTTATCATATGCGTCCCTCTTTTTATTGTCTTTATCTCTCTCTTCTCCTAAATCCTCACGTCAAAGTCTACGTTTCACATCATAATGAAAGTTACTAAAGTTAGACGCAATTCTTTCATCAAATTATCTTCTTGTCCTCCACTATCCTTTTCACATCTTGGACTGTTTAATTAAGACATGTCATTTTAGAAGCTTTAATATATTACTTTATCACGCAAGTCAATGTCGTAGATTATTTTATACGCCATATTAAATTCTGGACGTTATTGGAAGTGGAAGGGATGTCAGTATCCTAATTTTCTTGCCTAATTCTCTTCCTTTCCTCCCCCTATTTATTTTTATTTTTCATAAAAGAAGTTGCTATAACTTGTCATATATCACTAAATTATTTCACGCTATCATATAGTTGAACATTTGTATATGATATAGTTGTAGTATATTAATAAAAAAACGCTTCAGCTATGATGGTGAATAAAACTGTGAATGGTAAGTTGGCAAAGAAAGTGAGAAGGTGGGGAAAGGAAGATATTAGCAGATTCATACATGGGTCCTCTTGAATTTGATGATCAGCTCTTGCTTCTGGAAGATGCACTTTTACAGGTTTCTTTCTCTCTAAATATTTTCTGCCTTTTTTCAATCTTTGCTCTATCTTGGTTTCAATTCAATGCTTGGATAGTTTTTTCTTTCATTTGATCATTTGAGAAAATTATTGCTTTTTTGGAATTTTGGGTAGTCTTATAAATTTTATTGTTGATTTTTTTGTGAATTCAAATATGGGTCATCAATGGGTTTGATCTTGCTTTGCTTCATTAAAGTGGTTGAAAATTTGCTTGTAAATTTTATTAGGAAAAGGAATAACTTTCAGTTTTTATGTGGAGTGTAGAAATGGTTTCCTAAGTACCCAGAAAATACAATTTCCATAAGCATGAAGCATTTATGCTGTTTTCCGTGTTCACAATGAATGAATGATCACTGGTTTTTTCCCACCTTTGTAAGTGAACCATTGGTTGATATCCCACATGATTATTGATTTCTGGCTATCATATGTCATTCCCTCTAAAAAAATTTTGGGTGAGATGGTTGTGCATTCGTATCAACTCCTGAGGAGACGAAGACACTTTGACTTTCACCCTCTCTAATGCGCAACTCTGACCATTAATATCAATAATTTTCTAACACTATAAATTATTAAAAATATATATATATATATAATGGATATATATATATTGAGATTAATATAGTAACATCTTTAATTTTTACATGTGAGTTTACATGATTAATATATAAGGTTGAGGATAGTATACCAACAGTGTAAAAGTCAAGTTGTATGTTGCAACTAAAAAGAATTGGAGGAAGTATCAATTTTAATAAGATTGTACAATGTATTTTGAAAAGTGTTTGAGGTGCAGACAATGTGGAAGGTCGAAGTAATGAATTTTAAAACTAACACGTTTTTAGTTTGTAATAGAAAAAGGCTAAGCACCAAACTGTTTGTTACCAAACAAGAGAGAGGATTAGAGGAAGTGTATTTTTGGTTATCGCACTTGTGTGGGCCCCACTCCTCTTCCTGTTTCTTGTTCGGTAAGGAACGGTTTTCTGTTTAGCCATACTCTTTGTAATATTTCTCGTTGCTTAATTAAGACTTATTTGTGATTGCTAATTGTTCCTGTGTGCCGCTAAAGCGCTGACAAATACATCTGATATTTTTCCTGATCTTTATTTTCATGTCCTTAGGAAGAGAACAGTGACTTAATCACTGGAGATGGCTCACTTGATTTTCAAGGGAGGCCAGTCCTGAAGAGCAAGACTGGAAATTGGAGAGCCTGCCTATTCATTCTTGGTGTGTTGGAATGCTAGTTTTTGTGCACCATTACCATTCTTATCATAATGCTCTAATCTTAAGGCTAAACCAGTTACCACTTCCCTGACTCCTTTCCCTTTTATGTACAGGTAATGAGATCTGTGAACGTCTTGCCTTCTATGGCGTTAATACAAACCTGGTTAGTTATCTCACCAGAAAATTGCACGAAGGCAATGTCTCCGCTGCAAGATTGGTCTCCATCTGGTCAGGCACATGTTACTTAACACCTCTCATTGGTGCTTTCTTGGCTGATGCATATTGGGGAAAGTATTGGACGATTGCTGTGTTCTCCATGATCCATTTCCTCGTAATTTCTGATTCTTATTCTCCCGACCCCCCACCCCTCTACTTTCCCTGCATGTTTGAGTTTACACCTATGTATGGGGTTCTATAAACGGAAACATTTCGAAAACTGGGAAATTTCGGGCTCCAGCCACTTTCGGGCTTCATTAATTCGGCAACCGCTGGGGTTTTAGGAACGGAAACATTCCGGAAACAGGGAAACCTCAGGTCCCAGAGGTTTTCGCTGAACTATTACAATTGAGATCAGTGATATATCTTTTACCATCAGTCTTATCCTGCTGACTTTAGGTTTTTGCTAGCTTGAGAGATTGTGGTAGTACCTATGTTACTGAGACTAGGTATTGGTGTCAAACGGTACTTGTGACTCGGTTGTTTATGAATAAGAAGTTGTGTTTTTGGTCCAAAATGAACTGTCAAGTGTCCACCCATGTTGGAATTTCAAATATGCAACACAAGTACTTGAAGTAAAATGAAGAGTTAGAGTAACATAGGGTAGTACAACATCTCAATGATATAAGACACAACCTTCTTTTTCTTGACACACTGCTCTTGCATAATGCAGGGGATGTCTACTTTGACTCTATCTGCATCAGTTCCGGTGTTTAGGCCTGCTGAATGTGAGGGTTCCATTTGCCCTTCAGCTACTCCATCACAGTATGCAATACTATTTGCAGGGCTTTATCTAGTTTCACTAGGGATGGGAGGGATTAAGCCATGTATATCCTCTTTTGGTGCTGATCAGTATGATGATACTGACCCTTATGAGAAGATAGAGAAAGGATCATTTTTCAACTGGTTTTATTTTTCCATCAGCATTGGTTGCCTTATAGCAAGTACTCTTATTGTTTGGATACAAGAAAATGTTGGATGGGGCATAGGGTTCGGAATTCCTGCCTTATTCATGGTCGTCTCTATTGTATTCTTCTTTTGCGGAACTCCTCTCTACAGGTTTCAAAGACCTGGAGGAAGTCCATTAACAAGAATATTCCAGGTTGTAGTTGCATCATTGGTGAAGTTCAACTTGGAGGTTCCGCAAGACAGTAGCCTTCTTTATGAGACTTCAGATACACATTCAGCAATTGAAGGAAGTCGAAAGCTGGAGCACACTGAAGAAATGAAGTGATTTTCTTATCTCTTTCATCTTAGCTTTCTTGTTATTTGTGTATCACTAATTTCCATTTATGATCTTCCTAAGAGGGGGAGAACTTCCAGATGCATTTGCTTTCCTC
Source organism: Beta lomatogona (assembly GCA_947646795.1). NCBI lineage: Eukaryota > Viridiplantae > Streptophyta > Magnoliopsida > Caryophyllales > Amaranthaceae > Beta > Beta lomatogona. The sequence goes on from CANSNZ010000448.1 coordinate 206,587, forward strand.
TCTTCTAAAAAACCACTACCTATTACAGGGCTTTGCTAAACTAGCGGAGAGGTTGTTTGCGAGAAATATACAAGAAAGAAAAGATTGGAAAGTAGTAAAATGAAAAGGGAAATTATCTAACCCTGTACTTAATATTTTTTTTTTCTAAAATGACCCTCAATTATTGAGTATATCCTAAAGTAAACATAAACTTTGAAAAAATACTCTTGCAAATTATCTAGGTTAACCTTGAAGAGATCTTCTTGTTGTGAAATAAGGTTATTGTGGAAAATTGTCTGAGAGTACAAGTTCGCCATGAATCATTTCGTAAAAGAAAAAGTATGAAAGAACTACTTTCTTCTTTTTTTTTGGTTGAAATGAGCTGCTTTGGTAAGATAGATGTATGTAAGATAGAGGAGAACCAGGGCCTTGTCAAATGCTTCTACTATACAAAGTCCAACTCTTTTCTAGCGTCTAAGTAACACTTATAGGGCTGAGGACACGTGATTTGCCAGGATTCAAGAGGATAAAAGAGGGCCTTAAACTTGAGGTCATCTTCAGGGATCATAGATGGCCATGGTTTTCTATGAAAATCATGTCCTTGGTAAGTTTTTAACGGATTTTCCTTCGTATCTATAAGATTATTCTCTGGAAATACTGACTAGCATCAGGTGATCAGGATGCCTCCTAACAATGTGCTCTTAACATCTAATGATTCAAGTCTAGCCTCTCACATCTTGTAGTCCCCACCTTAGTTCTTCTTCCCCTCTTGTTCTTGAATATGTGAAAGATGAATGACCATCTTGTAGCATAGTATTCCTGTAATTGATTAGGCTTACATGTATCTGTCCCTAACAGGTTCCTGGATAAAGCAGCTGTTTTATCTACTGCTGAAGTGAAAAGTGAGGATTTCTCCAACTGTTGGAGATTGTGTACAGTAACACAGGTTGAAGAACTTAAGATGTTGATCCGTATGGTCCCTATTTGGGCAACTGCAATCGTCTTTTCATCAGTTTACGAACAAATGTCGACTACTTTCATTGAGCAGGGAATGGTCATGGACAGAACAGTAGGATCCTTGTTGATCCCAGCAGCTTCCTTATCAACATTCAGTATTGTCAGCATTATCTTTTGGGTCCCGTTCTATGATAAGATTCTTGTGCCTATAGCTAAGAAGTTTACAGGCAAAGAAAAGGGGTTTTCTGAGCTTCAGAGAATGGGTATCGGCCAAGTCATATCCATTATCTGCATGCTAGCTGCCGGGATGGTGGAGATCAGGCGGTTACAGCTTGCAGCAGAACCGGGTTTAGCCCCGCCCCTAAGCATCTTTTGGCAAATCCCTCAATACTTCTTGATGGGGGCTTCAGAGATATTTTTCTACATTGGGAAGATGGAGTTCTTCTATGATCAATCACCCGATGCCATGCGAAGTTTGTGTACTGCATTCTCGCTCTTAACGTCTTCATTGGGAAGTTACTTAAACTCTCTGGTGCTAACAATTGTGACAGCCATTACAACTGCTGGAGGGAAACCTGGGTGGATACCTGATAATCTAGACAAGGGTCAGCTTTATAACTATTTCTTTCTTTGGGCTGGTCTCAGCTTATTGAACCTATTGGTATACATTCTCTGTGCCATGAAGTATAAAAAGAAGATGGCTTCATAGAAATTCTGCACAAAGGGAATGTGAAGCAGAGTAATATTCACTTCTATTGCAAGTGCATCAAATTGTGTGAATCTTCATCACTTGTGTATACCTTGTTGAGTTATTAACTTTTGCTAACCATTAAGAAAAGGAAAGAAAAGGTTGAATTATCCCTGTAAAGTCGAAACTTTATTGTATACCAAACTTGATGAAATATAACTAATTTGTGTTAACATGGTTGGCAATTCCCCCACAAATACTTAATATCCCCTCCATGGAGAATTTTATGAAATACCTCGATGGAGAAATTGGGAAGAACTTAAAGAAATAGAGGGAGTACTAAATATAATTGATTTTAATTTTAATTTTGATATTGCATGTTGGTTGCTTATTCACAAGTGAAATGCATTTGGTAAATTTGGTTATGGTTCATGACAAACTTTATATATAGGATTAAAAAAGTTGATGAGAGAGAATGATGACATACTTGTATATGTCTCACAGGTGGACTATGGACACGCTCAACTTAGGTATTAGCTTACAAATGGGAGAGTTTGCAACTCGAAAGAGAGTTGACTTGGAAAACTTAGGTGGCAAATGAAGCTAACTTGGTATTGGCTTTTCATAAAGAAACTCTTATAGGTTGAGGAATTTTAGGTAACTGAAGAGTTAGTAATTCAATATTAGGCTAATCAAGTAAAATATATAAATCTCCTAAAAAAAAGTAAAATATATAAAAGTGTTAGTTGGTAAACCAATTTTTAGTGTTTAACCATGATTCAAAACTCCTCAAAAAAAAACCATGATTCAAAAGAATAAAAAAAAATTGGCACTTTTTCAAATAAAATGGTAATGTCAAACTACATGCAACTATTATTCACTTCAATTACATGAAACGATTTGGAACATCACCCAAGCGTATAAACAGTTTCCTTAAAAAGTTTTACAATTGATATGGTGCTGTTACAAGAGACATTTAGTTAATTTTCGAAAACTATCTAATAAAAATATCAATCTTTAAATTCAACAATTATTATTTTTTTTGACAAAAACAAAGTATCATTTTATTAAGAAGAGGCGGCTAAATGCGCCATTAGCCTCATGAGCTTCGAGGAGGATACTCCTCCGACCATACACGTTCACCATCAAACTTACAGCTCAACTTGGCTAAAACATGGGCCACCCCATTCCCTTACCTCCTAACAAAAGAATAAGAAACTCTGATTCATTTTGTAGCCATCGTAATAATGTCATTCAATATGCTACCTAAAACAGTATTCTCCACTCTTCCATTCTTTAGCTTTGAGAAAACAGTGAGGTTGTCCACTTCCAGTACAAAACTAGCGAAACCCGCCTCCATAGCAATCTTCAACGCGTGTCTTACCGCTAGCGCTTCCACCTCCACGACCGCAAACCTGCCCGGCAAACACAAACACGTTGCAGCTACCACTTCCCCTGTATAATCTCTTATAACACCTCCTAGCCCCACTCCCAACTCCTTAAAAATTACCCCATCTGAGTTTATTTTATAAACAATTTCCTCCGGTGGCTTCCACACCCTCTCCAACTGTTTCTTTACTTCAAACACCCTCCCCACTTCAGCCGAATGTTCAAACTCCCCCAAGATTTCCAGTGCTTTATGGATGACCTCCTCAACCCCTTTTTTCCTTTTGTCAAACACCCGTCCATTCCGCCGCAACCATATGCCCCAACTCAAACTCCAAAAGATACTCCACCAGTCCGGGTCCTTGAACTTCGCACGAAGATATCCACACCACTCCATGAACGAGCCCATCGCATTTCCTACAAACTCCTGCCGAAGAGGAGAGATGTACCATATGCGCTTCGCCTCCGTACACATTGCAATAGCATGTAACACCGTCTCATCTTGTTCCCCACACATCGAACATCTAACATCCATTGTCAACCCACGCTTCTCTAGTTGCACCCCCATGGCCCAACCCTTCGTTTCTTGCTCTCCAAGCGAAATGCTTGATTTTTGGAGGCACACTTGCATCCCAAATTGCAGCCCACTCGAAGTTTTCTCGACACCTAGAAGAAGTGGCCTTAAAATTTCTCTCCTCCTTTAACAACATATAATACGCACTTCGAGCGTGAACTCACCATTTTTCGAATAATGCCATGTTCATTTGTCCTCACCATCATACATGGGCACAGGGATATTCTTAATAGCATCCACCTCACCTTGAGAAAATAGAGAGCCCAGCAGCTCTAAATTTCACTCACGTTCGATCCAAAGCTCCTTCACAACCCTCGGACAAAAGTCACGGTCACCCGGGGTAGACGCTAAGCGAAAACTCGGTAGATTCACCACCCACCGACCACACCAGATGTCTATTGCTGCACCATTGCCTATGACACGCCTCCCTCCTTTTTCAATCACCTCCCTTGCCCCCAAAATTGAGCGCCAAGTGAAGCTCATATTACGTGTTGCTTTTGCCTCCCAAAATGAGCAATTTGGGTAATATTTGCCTTTTAATACCCTGGCCATAAGAGAATCGGTTTTGTTCATCACCCTCCAAGCTTGCTTGGCAAGCATGGCTTTATTGAAAACTCTCATATTTAAAACCCATACCCCCCTCTTTTTTGGAACCATACAACTTCTCTCACGCCACCCAACATGTCTTCCTTTCTTCACCTTTCTGCCCCCAAAAGAAATTCCTACATATCTTTTCTATCTCTTTTAGCAAGCTTATAGGAATTGAGAAACATTGCATTGCATAAGTGGGAATTGCTTGCGCTACCGATTTGATAAGAACCTCTCGTCCCGCTTGAGATAGATATTTTTCTTTCCATCCTTTCGGCTTTTTCCGGATTCGATCTGAATAACTTGGAACACTTGTTTCTTAGAGCTTCCAATGTAAGTCGGAAGCCCAAGATACTTGTCATGCCCTTCTACGACTGAAATGATAACTTCATCCGAAGCAAATTTTTCTTCTCTAGAAACTCCCACTCTACTCGATCATATGCTTTACTCATATCGAGTTTAAGGCCCAAAAAAACCTTTTTTGCTGTTCTCTTTTTCTCAAATAATGAAAACACTCATAGGCCACCAATACATTATCGTAATCAATCTTCCAGGCACAAAACCACTCGAGACTCATTAATGATGGCGGGAATAATTAATTTCAATCTGTTAGCCGGAACTTTAGACACTTATCTTGTATAGTACATTAAAAAGGCTAATTGGTCTAAAATCAACAGGAGACTCACAATTTTTCTTTTTCGGGATAAGTACAATATGAGTCGATTTATACAACCAATGTCACCATTATTATTAAAGATGTCTAACACTTTATCTATCACATCTTTACGTTTAGAAAGGTGGGTAACAAAAGAGCCTGGGAAACGTTGGTGCCAAGATGAAGTTGCAAAAATCTATCCAAACGTTCTTGAATATTTTGCTCACCCCCTCTATTATTTGTCCAAGTATAATCATGTCCTAAATAGCCCAAGTCTTCAAAATTACACTCTCTAGCAGCTTGTCTCAAAATCTCCGCCTCTTCGACCCGAAAGTCGTTACCCCCTTGCTTCTCACTAGACATCATCATCGGATTAAAATCCCTCCCGCAAAGCCATGGTTCTTGTTGATCTTCAAAGAGTTGTGCTAACAAAAGGCCAGTCTTATACTTTTGATCTTCCTCCGGGTGCCCATATACACACAGTAAAAACGCCATTGATCGTGCTCAAGGGAGTTAATCCACGCATCAATGTGATTGGTCGAGTAAGACTTGATACTCACATCCAATGTATCACCCCAAAAAATCCTCTCCCTCTTCCTACCTTCACCACTACGAGTCTTTGCCATCATGTTCTTCAATTTTATTTTTTGTTTTATTTTTTCCATCTCGAACGCTTTTAGCGGTGTTTGAGATAGAAACACTAATTGGGGATGTTCAAGTAGAACTATGCGCTTTAATGCATTTATTGCGGGGACATTCCCAAAGCCCCTACAATTCCAAGAAAGGGCGTACATCATTGTTCACCAAGGGCCCATGGTGTGGGGCCCGCCACTATAACATCAACAACAGAAACGACTCTTTTCTTCAAAGCTTCGAGCCCATCATCCAGCTTATCCCTCTCTCGCTTTCTATTTTTCCCTTCTCTATCTGCAACATTCTCCTTAGCCCCACTCATATCTTTCTCCCTGTTCACCTTCCTCCACTTCCTCCCTTCATTCTTCCCATTCAACTCTGATATCCTCCATCTCAATGTCAAAATTATTTTCAAAGCATCTTCCTATCCTCCTACCTCCATCGTCCCCCCCCTTTTTGGCTTTCTCCCCATCTTTTACACTCTTTTTAACATAAACTTCTCCCTCATGCCTTACGGTACTTTTTTTATTCTCCGCTTTCTCACACGCAACAAACTACAAGTCCTCCTTACTCCCCTGTGCCTCAACCACCTCCTATACGTGGCCTAAGCTACCCTCTTCCAGCAGGTCTTTATTTTCAGCTACTTTCTCATCAATGCGAGTATCAAGCTTTGGTGAATTTTCATCCTCATTTTGTATAGCTAGCTTCGGTGAAAAAGTTGTGATCAAAATTTGTGTGCCACTCAATTCTGACCCTATATTGTGCACTAACTCCACACCACCCCTACATACCTTACTAGCTCCATTTACATCAGCCACATCAGCACCCTCCACCCCAGCATTATTATTCTTCGCCCTAGAGCACCTAGCAGGACTATTAAAAACTAGGGGCCTCGCACATGAAAGAAATTGTTTCACCTCTTTACCCATCTTCAACCGCCCCTTTCGAGGCGAGGCTTTGAGCCAAGCCCCCCATTGCTTCTCCTCCCCTTTATCTTCTTCTACAGATAAATCACAGTCTCTTTCCATGTGCCCTATTAACCCACACCCGTAACAGAAAGTGGGGAGGCGTTCATACTTCACCTCAAGCGCCACCACTTTGCCACTAGTACTACGTATCTTTTGTATTCGACGCAACGGTTTTGTGATATCCAGCAAAATCTTGACTCTAGTAGATGTATCCCAAGAGATACCATCATACTCTACATCCAGCACCTCCCCAAATTTATTTCCAATGGCTCTAATATGAGCCCTAGTGCGACAGTCTAACGGAAGGTTGTACAATCTCACCCAAAACGGGCATCGCGCAAGAGCAATATCGGATGGCTACACTCCATCCTCAATTTCCTCCATCATCACAAGATGTTGATCAAAAGTCCAGGGTCGCCCCTCAAAGACCTTCGCCTTATCCCACTGTGAAGCAAACTGAACCACAAAGAGCCCATTCTCAATTGGCCGAAAAAGCGCATTCTTGGAAATTGCCCAGATTTGGTTCATAGTTATCTTGAAAGCATCAAAATTATACGGTCTAACAGTCATTATTTTTCCTACCATAGCCATACCAAGATTCGATTCATGGTCCCCTCGCCTAATGTCATCAAGAGCCACTTATCTCCTCTTCCATGTGTGATTTTTAGGTTCGAACACTTTGTTATTAATTCGTCCGCCATCTTTGCTTAGTCCAAATCCCTAGAGTAGGGGCAAGGAGCTCGCGAAATCAAGACGAACACTCGCACCCCAAGACTCCCCGCTCTAAACCCTAGCAAAAACTAGAGAGAGACTCTATTTTCATATAAATTCAACAACTATTATTGCACTCTTATAATAATTTCAAAAACTACGGAAGTGTTGTGATTATAATGTAGAGAGAGAAGCTATAGATAGAAATATATCAGAGAGTGTATTGTATTCAATTGTGTAAAACTGATTTCTTACATCGATGGTATTTATATGCAAAATTTCTACGTGTACAATTGCAAATTCAACATTTTACGCGGGGAAGAAAACTTTTCCTAACATGCATTAAATGCATGTCGGGACATTCACTATGGTAAACAGGTGGAATTTTGGCATTCCCTTTGTTCTCTCAACACTCCCCCTTGAATGTCCACCGATAACTCATAATAGACGTTGTCTCATTAAGAACCTTGTTAGGAAAACCCCGTGGGAAAAATCCATAACTAGGGAAAAGAGTACAACTATTATATATCCTTATATACTTAAAATTAACTGCCTCATTGTCAGGAAAAACCCGGTGGGATAAAAACCTGATCGAAGGGAAAAAGAGTGTAGTGCATATAATACTCCCCCTGAATCTAGCATATATCACGAAGATGACGCATTCCAATTTTTCGGACTAATTCTTCAAATTTCTTCCTCGGAAGGGATTTGGTGAATAAATCTGCAAGATTCTCACATGATTGGATTTGTTGGATGTTTATCGTCCCTTCCTTTTGGAGGTCATGAGTGAAGAAGAGCTTTGGTGATAAATGTTTAGTTCTGTTTCCTTTGATGTATTCTTCCCTTACTTGGGTGATACATGCGATATTGTCTTCGTAGATGATAGTTGGATTTGTTGTTATTGTTTTCATTCCACATTCGTCTTGGATATTCTTGATCATTGACCTTAGCCATACACATTCCCTTCCGACTTCATAAAGAGCAATTAATTACGCATGATTTGATGATGTGGCCGTCAAAGTCTGCTTTGTGGATTTCCAAGATATTGCAAGTACCTCCATAAGTGAATAGATACCGGATTGAGACTTAGTCTTTTGTGGATCGATAGGTACCCAACATCCGCATATCCAATGAGTGACGCATTTGGTTTCAATTGGTAGAATAATCCAAGATCTTGTGTTCCTCGAAGATAGCGTAACAAGTGTCTAATCCCATTCCAATGTCTCTTCGTTGGTGCATTGTTGTATCTAGCTAACAAGTTTCTTGAAAAAGCTATGTCGGGTCGAGTATTGTTAGCCAAGTACATTAAGGCACCAATCGCACTTAAATATGGTACTTCAGGACCAAGAATTTCTTCATTTTCTTCTCGTGGTCCGAATGGATCATCTTTCATATTCAAAGAACGCACTATCATTGGAGAACTTATTGGGTGGGCTTTGTCCATAAGAAAACGTCTCATAATTTTTTCGTATAGCTTGATTGATGGACAAAATATCCCATTTCTCAAATGTTCTATTTGCAAGCCAAGGCAAAATTTTGTCCTCCCGAGATCTTTCATCTCAAATTCTTTCATCAAGTACTTTGTAGTTATTTCGAGTTCTCTGGGAGTTCCAATAATATTCAAATCATCAACATAGACCAGCAATCATGGCGAATCTTAATTTGGATCGCTTTATGAAAACACAAGGATTGATTTGATTATTTTTGAATCCTTCTTTCAATACGTATTCACTAAGTCGATTATACCACATTCTTCCAGTTGTTTTAACCCATAGAGTGAATTTTTCATTTTTATTGAAAACATCTCTTTGGGCGGTGATTTTCTGGTAGTTTTAGTTCATCGGGGACTTTTATATAAACATACGTGTCCAAGTGACCCATATAAGTATGCAGTTACTACATCCATTAACCTCATTTGCAATCCCTTTGAAAGCGATAAGCTTACCGGGAAATCTTAGTGTAGTTGCATCAACTCTTTGGAGAATATGTCTCATCATAATCAATACCTAACATTTGCGAGAAGCCTTGGGCTACTAGCCTTGCCTTATATCTAGTAACTTCATTTTTTTTTCATTTCGTTTTCTCACGAATACCCATTTGTACCCAATTGGTTTTACACCTTTTGGTATTTGGGTTATTTGTCCGAATACCTCACGTTTTTTAAGTGATTTCAATTCGCTTGAAGTGCTTCTTTCCATTTTGGCCAATCTTTTTGCAGGCGACATTCATCTATCGTATTTGGTTCTATATCATTTTCATCGTATGTCATTTCAACCGCTATAGAGTAAGCAAATATTTCATTCAAGACAACATCTTTTCGATTCCATTATTTCTTTGTAGAAACATAATTAATTGAAGTTTCATTGTTGTCTATGCTTTCATTTTCATGTTCTTACGGAACATGCTTATCTTTATTTTTGTTTTCATCATAAATTTCATCATGCTCCTTTGGAGGATTTATATTAATTTCGTTCGTTGTTTCTCATTGCTTTTTTCATTTTCTCGGTTTTGAGTCTTTAGAGCCGGGTGGTCTACCACGTTTTCGACGTGCTATTGACTCATCTTCAATGGCCTTATTGTCACTAGGAATTTCAATTCGTCTTTGGGGCATTCTCGGCATGCACATGTGACTTTGTCACTTTCTTAGTATCCGTGAATGCATCGGCAATTGGTTTGCAATACTTTGCAAATGAACAATTTTCTTGACTTCTTGTTCACATGAATTTGTTCTCGGGTCCGAAACGACATCTGCGATGCGTTCCATGTAATTTCTGATTTTATATTTTGTGGGTCCACTTTCTCTCCCCCTAAGGATGGGCATATTGACTCATTAAAATGACAGTCAGCAAATCGAGCCGTAAATAAATCGCCAGTTGTTGGCTCTAAATATTTGATAATGGATGGAGATTCAAATCCAATATATATTCCCATGCATCCTTCTTTGTGGACCCATTTTAGTACGGTGGGGAGGAGCAATAGGTACATATACGGCGCACCCAAAAATTTTCAAATGTGAGACATTCGGTTCTCGACCCGATACTAATTGTAACGGTGAGAATTTATGATAGGTTGTCGGCCTTAATCTTATCAATCTTTGCTTGCATGTAATATAGCATGACCCCAAGCGAGAAGAGGGCAATTTTGATCTCATTATTAATGGTCTTGCAATTAATTAACTGTAGTCTCTTGATTAATGATTCAACAAGACCATTTTGTGTATGTACATAAGGCACGGGGTGCTCTACAACAATCCCGATAGACATGCGATAGTCATTAAAAGTTTGGGATGTAAATTCTCCAAGCATTGTCTAATCGTATTCTCTTTATTGTATGATGCGGGAATTGAGTTCTTAATCGAATTATTTGAGCCACAAGTTTTTGCAAATGCAACATTTCTACTTGACAAAAGGCTCACATGTGACCATCGAGTAGATGCATCAATTATACCATGAAATAGCGGAGAATGGTCCACATGCGGGGTGAATAGGCCCACAAATATCTCCATGTATTCTTTCTAAAAACATTGGATATTCGGTGGCAATCCTATTTAGATGGTCTAATTATCAATTTGTCAGTGAGCATGCGAGCATGATAATTCATTTGACTGAGGAATTTTGACATTCTTTATAGAGTGTCCAATTGAATTTTCAATGATTCTATGCATCATTCTGTGCCGGGATGGCCAAATCGGTCATGCCCACGAGTAAATAATTCTCTATTATCTAACTTCGGTTAGATATCATATTAATTTCACTCGGACGTATATCTATGCGATATAGTCCGAGGAAATTGCTGGCAATTTTTCATAGATGTATTTCTTGCCGCATTCTTCGTAGTGAGGCATATAAATTCCTCTTGATTCACTTGTCATGGTTTCCCGGATGGTAACCATTCGACGTACATCTTTGAAACTTATAAGGTTTCTTGAGATTTTCTCGAATATAATGCATCATTGATTATCAATTTTGTCCCATTTGAAAATATAATACGGGCTTTCCCAAAGCCTTGATTAACTGGTTGTCCCGGATATTGTGCTAACATTTGCCTGGAAAATTGTAAGTTTTGAAAAATACTCTTTATTTTTCAATATGGTGTGTGTTGTCCCCCTTTGTCGAGGAGACATTGTTCTTTGGATCCAACTTACGGTAAATCCATATCTTCATAAATAATAAATATGAAGATCGAGTATAAGAATATGCATATTTTATTAATAATCAAAGAGGGAATACATGAAAATGATTATTGAAGCAATTAAAATAAACTAAGCATATTAATGCATTGCAAAGTTGTTTTCGACTTCAGCATTATCCATAAAAAAATCTGAAACATCAAGGTGGGCATGGATGTATTAGCTTCATTAACAAAATTTGCTTCAACATTTTTCCCTTTGTTCTTTATTGAAGCGTGATATAGGTCTACCAAATGTTTGGCGATGCGACATGTGCGACCCCGGTGCCCAATCATGCCACATCTGTGGCAAGTGTCATTTCCTTTATAGGACGTTGCCTCGATTTCCGGATGATTGTCCCCAATTTTTATCGGAATTTTTAAAATTGTTATTTCTTGGGGAAAATCGACCTGCGCCACGTCCACGCCCTCGACCACGGTAATTACCACGTCCTCTCCCACGATTGTTGTAAGTACCGCATCTACCTCTATGTATAGCATTTGCTTCGGGTGGATCGAGCTTTCTATTGCATTTATTTCATGTGTGGTGAAGACCCCGTAGGACTAAGATTATGATTTTTTTCGAGTAGAAGATCATTATTTTGTTCAACCACAAGTAGTACTGATATTAGCTCATACTTCCTCCGTCCTGTTTTAAATGAAACATTGGGTGAAATGACACTATTCATTTATTAATTTTGACTCCAATTTATCGCCATTATATAAAGAAAAACATAGTCAAGTGGGATCTTGTTAGATTCGTCTCGACGCATACTATCAAATTATAACTTTTTTATATTTTTTACTTGTGCACAACAAAATATATTAACGATTAAATAAGCGCGTTGGGTTGCGTGAAAAAGTAAACGTTTCATTTAAAACAGAACGGAGGAAGTAGTACTTTTTGAAAGCTCTGAAGCTGTATTGTTCTGCCAATATTATATTAGAAGCGTGGAAGGTGGAGAGCGTTTTTTCTATCATCTGCTCTTCTGTGATGGGATGATCACAATATTTCAACAATGATACAATTCTAAACAATGTTGAATTGTAATCACTGACTGCATTAAAATCCTGGAATCTCAAATGGAGCTAGTCAAAATGTGCCTTTGGGAGGAGCACATTTTTGTGATGCCCATACCTTTCACTGAGGCTATCCCATAGTTCTTTGGGATCCTCCACAAGTAGATATTCGGTTTTTCAAACTTTCATGTAAATGATGCACGAGAATGACTAAGGCTTTTGCCTTTTCTTGTTCGGTCGTTTTTTTTAAGCGATGCGGGTGATATTAGGGGTGTTCAAAATATCCGATCCGGGCGATCCGATCCGATTTTTCGGATAACTGATCCGCTTTTTTAGTTTTCGGATATTTCGGATCGGATATCCGAAAATTTTCAGACCGGATACAGATCGGATTTTTAAAGTTTCAGATATCCGAAAATATCCGAAATATGGGAATTTTTCGGATATTTTCGGATATCCGATCCGAAATATCCGTTTTAAGGCCGGATATCCGAAATATCCGTTTTAAGGCCGGATATCCGAAATATCCGATGATCCGATCCGATCCGGAACATATTTTAAGAACTTTTCCTTTGAAAATTTCAATTTTTTTGTTTTCGGATATCCGTTGACCCGATCCGAAATTTCGGATATCCGATCCGAAATTTTCCGGATCGGATTCGGATCGCACTTTTCCCGATCCGAAATTTCGGATCGGATATCCGAAATGAACACCCCTAGTTGATGTAGTTGCATCACCTTGTTGGTTGTCACACCCTTAATTGTATGTTCCAGTCTTTGAGCCTTTAAATTCATTTGGGCGTCCAAGGTCCATTCTAAAAACTTTTTCCCGGATAGATCTAGTATGTTATATTGTCTTTTCACTAGATCTCACATTTTTTACTACAAACATGAAAATATTTGAAATTAGTAAATGATAATAAATCATATATATTATCTCCCCCTGATTTATATCATTATAATTATACATAAACAATACAAACAAAAATGCGAAAAAAAAATATACTAAAATAGCGTACAATAATAATGAAGCAAAAAAAATATGCCAAAAATAGAAAAAAACAACGAGTGAAAGAAAAAAAAAACTTCCTAAAATGCACTTAAAGATACAAAAGAAAATGATATTCATGTGCATTTTTTTTTTCGTCATTCTTCCGGGGAGATAAAAAAAATTTTGCCTCCTACTTGCGTATGAGGAGATATATCATTAATGCCATAAGAAGGAAAAAAAACCGGCTATAAGGAATAAGTATAGCCTTATTATCCTAAAATCCTCCTCAAAATAAGAAGATGAAGGTGGAGGACGGTTGTCGTCGCCGTGGAACATGGTGGCCGGAAGGTTGAGGAAGAAGAGAAAATTTTTGTGAGTGTAGAGGAAAAAGTTGGAAGAAGATAAGGGATGTGTGGTGAAAAATGGGGCGGGTAATCCGCTTTTATAGAGGTTATCCTTAAGCTGTGCGGTTCATCTACAGTTAAAAATATACAATGCAATAAAATTATATGTACTAAATTGGTCTACTATTATGCATGTTAAAATGGTGATATAATACATGTAACTACAAATGCGAAAAAGAAATAGAAGATTAGAGACAACAATATATAATAGTATTACGAATGCTTGTTTCCTGCATACATATAACATTTTTGCACATATAAGAGATAATAATTTTATCACTTCACTAGGCCGTCCATATAGGCGGCAAGTTCAAAAAAATTAATCCGTCCATATAGGCGGTTCGGAGAGCAAAAGAAATAACATAAAATAAATGTCCTTGCCCTCCATGAAGGTGGCTTTATTATCAAATTACTTATTTTCAGGGTTAGTGGCATGGTGAAGTTTACTACTAGTCTCTTCCTGTTCATCCCTATTTCTTTTATTACTTGGTGGAGGTTGATTTTCAGTTGGTTGTATAGGAGGGTTATTATTGGTGTTGGGAACAGGGGTTTGTGGGTTTTCTCTGGTATGGGTATTTGTACTGTCGTTAATGTTACTAGGTCGGGGCTGCCTTACAGTTCCCCTCGCTGGGTTGGTAGTGAATGGCACATTGTTTCGCTCTATCCAAAAGTAAACACCCGAGATAGAGACATTGTGTAAAACAATGTTAGTCCCGTTACTTTGTTGATCCATGTTCGGATAGTAAAGGGTTGGGCTTGGAAAAAAAATTAGAACTTGAAACAGAATGGATGTATACCTTTATTTTTTTTTCCGGTAGCAAACTCGTGCTGATAACGTGTTGTGAGAAAATGTAGAGAGAAGCTATAGATAGAAATATATCAGATAGTGTATTGTATTCAATTGTGTAAAACTGATTTCTTACATCGACGGTATTTATAAGCAAAATTTCTACTGTGTACAATTGCAAATTCAACATTTTCTGCGCGGGGAAGAAAACTTTTCCTAACATGCATTAAATGCATGTCAGGACATTCACTATGGTAAACAGTGGAACATTCCACTGTTCTCTCAACAGGAAGAAATATTATTCTCACCGCTCTAAATATTAAACCTACAAGGCTACAACTATATGCAAATTTAATCTTTAATATCTTACAAAATGTCAATATACGGTATATATTTAGGGTGATACCTACTTCCTCCGTAACATAAAGATTGCAACATTTGGGGTCGACACGGACACCTAGTCAAAATTTGATAATTGTAATTAGATGGGTGAATTAGTAAAAAGTAGGAGAGAGAAAACAGGAGGGGACCATTTAGTTAGTTGCCCATGTGGGGCATTTAGGAGGAAATTTTGGGGGAAATTTTTTTGCTTTTTCGTCTTTAGGAGAGAGAAATAAAGGGCCTATACATGCCCCTTCCCCCCCATTTGTGATCGGTTTTAGGAGGAAAGAGGTAGCGACCTATTCCCTCATTTAGGCGCCAATCATTTTTACCTTTTGATAGGTAGGCGCCATTTTTTTGGAGCCAAAACATGGAAATTTAAGCAAGGCAAAAATGTGAACTTAGTCATCAAGTAACAATTCAAAGTTTCCCACCAAATGCCATTGTTTCACCCCTAATTACACATCCCTCTATGTAAAGAGAGGAACCCATAAGAAAATGATTGTTTCATTACACAAAATATCGGCCCACATGGCTGAAGCTAAATGTCTAACTACTCACTTTGCACACACCGTACATCTTCTTCATCTTCTTGCAACCCAAAAAAAAAACTAGCAGCATTAGTAGCACCTTCATCCTAGCAACACAAAAAGCAGCCAAAATGGATGAAGCGGATGCATTTTTTAGAATAGATCGGCTACTTGATGAAGAAGGGTTAGGAGCACCTACACCTACGAAGAAGAAATGTGGGTCAATGCATTTTATAAGAAAAAAAATTGGTAATCTAACAAACAGTCAAAGAGGTTACATCGGTTTTCAACTCCTAGGTATGATGGAAAATGGAAAGTTACCATGGGGGAAAATTTCATCGGTTTTCAAAGAAGCGGAAAAACAAAGAGCAAGAGGAGAAGCCATTGATGTCGGTTCCAAAAAAGGGCAAGTCGGGAAGGAAAGCGCAAGTTTCGAGGATTGGCTAAAATCGGCCCCCTTCATCGAGGTGTACTTACAGAGCATACGCATGGTACTTAAAGTGCTCACACATGAAGATTTTCGGTTGCTGAAGGCGGGAAAAGCTAAGGGTCCACACAAGCAACAACCATCCCAGCGGTGTGAGGCAAGCATAAGATAGAGAGAATGCAGTGGGTACTCAAGCACATTGACTATGCAACATAGGATAGCAAGCCATGCTTCATCCCTATGAACAACATTGTTCATATTGATGAAAAATGGTTTTACTTAAATCCGACAAGAGAAGGTCTTATCTCTGCTACCATCATAAATTGATCCATACGGAGTATGCATGTCAAAAGGTACAGGATCAAGGCAATGTTCATGGGTGTTAATTACGTCAAGGCCCTTGTATAATGAACATGGTGTGATGGTACATGATGGGAAATTTGGAATTTTCCCATTTGTGTTCGGCAAAGAGCAAAGAAGAGAAGCAAAAACGAGAGAAGGTGGAACACTTGAGACCAAGGCAATACAAAATGTTACTAAGAATTTGTCATTAGAGATATGCGATCGGGGAATGTGCTACCAAGCATCATGAATAAATGGCCGAGAAGGGATGTGCGGGGACATCTTCATTCAACGGGACAATGCAAGGCCACACCTAAGTGATGATGATGCAGAATTTAGAAATGCAGCAAGCCAAAATGGGTTTAACATTCACCTTATTTTCCAACCACCACAGTCTCCTGATTTCAACATCCTAGATTTAGCTCTTTTTAGGGCTTTCCAAAGTTTGCAATACCAATCCTTTCCTAAAAATGTGGATGAGTTGATTGAGCAAGTCAACCTAGCCTTTCTAAACTTTGATCCCAATCTGATTAGGTACACATGGATTCATTTACAACATGTAATGCTAGAAGCTCTCAAGGTCAAGGGAGGGAACAACTACAAGAATCCACATGTGGGGAAGGCTAGGTTGGAAATGTTGGGGTTACTAAAGGAGAATATTGAAGTTGAGCAAGAAGTCATTGATGAGGCTGTTGCATATCTTAATGTTGTGACAAGCTGATTTTTCGAAGCAATGGAAGAAGACATAGAAGTTGATCGATGCAGATTAAATAAAGCATGAACATGACTGCCCCTTTTAACCACTTATGATGAAGGTTAAGCTAAAATGTGTAAGCCCCTTTTTGTTCACTTACCTAGATTTTAAGCCTTCTAGTTAAACATTCCTTTTTGTTAAGTTAATTGTAGTGGTTGGAATGTCCTTTTTGTATTTATGTGATGGCAGTCACAAGTTGCACTTATTTTGGTGACCCTAAATGTAACAATTTAACTTTAATGGAAGCTATCTTATGTCAATGTTTGCCACTTCTTATTGGGACTCAATGGTTAGAAAATAATGTGTTGTTATAATCATATTACATGCAAGCTTTCTAATAACAATCCAACAGCCACACAAAGCATCCCAACATCATAACACATAATAATCCAACACCATCAACTACACATCCAACAGGAATGTAAAAGTAAGCACACAACAACCCAAACATAATTCCCACAACAACCCAAACATAATTCCCACAGCAAGGCAACATATGACAACCACCATGCAAAAAAATGAAACAAGAATTCACAAAAAAAAACCAACAAAAAAACAAAAAAACAAGACAAAAGTTAGAGATCAGCCTTAAACTTAGTTTGGGTTCCTATGGCAAAGTAAATCAAATGGTCTCTGGTTTGTTGGGAGACTCAGAATCAGATGACAGAATATAAACGGGGAACATGACCTCCATAACCATCAGAATCAGAAGCCACAGAATCAAATGTACCCGTAGAACCCAAAATTTGAATGGAAGAATCGTCACTTGATTCCAAAATTTTGGCCTTTTCGTTCTCCTTAACCGATGAAGACTGTTCAACAATTTTCACCCCAACCCCTCTTGTTTTCCTCAAGTACGAACACTTAGAAAACCGAGTTTGCGGCGGTTTTGGCGACTCAACTTTCGCTTTCTTGCCTTTTCCTCCAGATCGTCGGCGTTCCCTAAACTCAAATTCTGACTTACCCACCGCATGCAAACCGCAAACCACACTCCACTCAAACATCTTCGCCTCTTCAACGCTTTCAACGGCAACACCCAAAGCCGCAACCGCTTCGGGACTCAAGCGTTACGCGGCCTCGCCACTTTCGTACGGGCGAGTGAAATGCGCAAAATGCGATGCTTCAAAAAGTTGAATACGGGAGATTCAACAGATTCTTCCTATCGGGATCTGTTTCCATTGCATGCGGTGTTCGAAGCGGTGAAGGTTCACCATTTTTGGCGACAATTTTGGAGAAACAACAAAATTGTTCGATAGAAAGGAGAAGGAGATAGAGAATTCGCCTACGAGGGAGAAGAGAAGAAAAAGTTTGAGGGTTCCCCATTTTCCAGATTTTGGGGGCTTAAAAGGGGGAAAGATTTTAGAGTTCCGATCCGGGAAGTTGGGGAAATTTATTGAAGATCTTAAATGTGGGATGAGGGTAGTTGAAGGGAGGGGTTTGA
Source organism: Beta lomatogona (assembly GCA_947646795.1). NCBI lineage: Eukaryota > Viridiplantae > Streptophyta > Magnoliopsida > Caryophyllales > Amaranthaceae > Beta > Beta lomatogona. The sequence continues at coordinate 224,970 of CANSNZ010000448.1, forward strand.
TTTCGATTTTAGGAGGGGTTGGTAGGTTAGATGATTAATTTTGGTGGGAATCATTAAGGGGGTGGGTGTATTTAGTTTAGAAATGTAATGTGGGTTAGGGAGTGGTAATGATAATTTAGGGTTCTTTAGTAATGCCATTGTTGTAAATAAATTGAGTTTTTTTACTAAAATTAGTAAGTTTGAAATTGTTGCATTTTTTGTGAAACGGCCCAAAATGGCAAATGTTACATTTTTTTTTGTTACGAAGGAAGTAGAAAAAACAAGACGGCCCAGGACGGTAAATAGTCGTTCACTTGGGGATTGTTAAATATCGCCCTCAAACTAATTAAAATCGCCCAACTATTATATGATTGGACTATTATACCCTTAATTTACTTTTTGGATTTTTACTCCAATCTTTTAACTTCACCTACCATCTTCTCTCTCCTGAACTTCATCATTATTCATCAGATTCATCACCTCATCCCTCCCATCCTTCTTCACACAAAAACCACCACCTCCCCCACCACCACCACCACCATCTAAACCCAAAAAAATGTCGGAAAATCCAAGGCCACGGAAGAAGATTGTTCTCAAGCGTCACACGGAGGAGGCAATCGTTAGGGCTATGGAGGCAAAACGCCGGAAGAAGGCGAGGAGGCGGCGGCGGCAGCAGGAGATGGCGACGGTAGAGCGGCGGCGACATCGCATGTAATTTTTTTTTTTAAAAAAAAAGCGAACGTCTGTCCTAGCGAGTTGCTTCCATGGAAGCAACGTTTGGCCAGGAAGTTGCTTTCATGGAAGCAACTAGCAGGCTGCGCCTTTATTTTATTTTTTTTCTTTAAATTTCTGTTATTATTAATTTTTTTATTTATATTATATTTTCATTTAAAATGTTATTAATTTATTAATTCATGAAATGTAATTGATATATTTTTTTGAATATTTTATAAAAATAATTCATAAAATATTATTTAGTATGTTTTAATTTAATCATAATTATTATTGTAGGTTGTAGAAAATTAATAGTAAGTTTTGATTATAAATAATTAATATTGTAGGTTGTAGAAAATTATAAATAGTATGTTTTAATTATAAATAATAATTATTATAGGTAGTAAAAGGTTATAAATAGTATGTTTTGATTATTAATAATTATTGTTGTATGGTTAATATATTGATTTATTTTATTTTTTTTTTTACGTATTTGTTGATGAATAGCCATACGGGTTTCGACAATTTGTCGGGAAGACACTTCCCAGGTTTCGCGTGCACAACGAGGATTCAGGTCCGCGACATCCCCACTCACGTGGTGTTTCGGCTTCGAGTTAGGAGGGCGCGAGATGAAGCCGACTAGTCCGCGACGTCGGCTTGAGTTACACGATGAGGGGTTGGTGGATCGTACGATGCAAGGGAGCATCGGGGAAATGGATAAGGGGGAGGAGGATGACTTTGGGTACATATGAGGCGGGTTACGATGTTCTTTACGATGATGATGTTGAGGATGCATTTATGCGGGAATTTGAGAGAGATCCAAAGCCTACAACCGGTGATCGTTGGAATGTCCGTAAGGGTAGGGGTGGGCGGTTTATACGCGGCGAGGGGAGTTCATCGATCGTTGAGAGTCGAAAGGGGAAGGGGAAGGATGCCGATGACCTTAATTTGGAAGGTCACGAGGTCCGATTGCGGGAGGACCTATTGTTGGGTCGTTATCCCTAGTTTTGGTGGACACGTGGCTATGGAGATTTGGGAGGGGGGATCGAATTCTCCTGAAGTGTCGGACACGAGAGAGGATTTGTGCACGTTTGAGGACGTGGGCTAGGGTGTCGCCTCCACCGATACTGGGATCGTCTTCGTAGAACGTCCCCGTACCATATCCCCTTTACTATGTTCACGCACATTGATGCGCCCTTGATTTCGGCATTTGTCGAGCGGTGGCGGACGATACGAGTTCTTTTCACCTACCGTTTGGGGAGATGACAATCATGATGCATGATGTGTGGCATATATTGCATATTCCAGGTTGAGGGGTGCACGGTCAATATGACACCACTCCGAGTGTTGCTCTTAGGGGTTTGGTTGCGGACTCGATCGGTAGGACAGGTTGCGAGCTCGGGATTCCATTTTGGGAAAATGGTGCTATTCTTTGCACAAGGGGTTCATCGATATTCTATCGGATGGGGAGACACTCGCTTCATTAGAGAAACTAGTGACATGTATTATATGGTTGATTCTAGGATGCGGTTTGTTCCCGGATAAGAGTGGATCGAGGTTGAGACCCTTTGACATTGTTGAGGCCAGGTCTCCGGATATAGTTCACACGTTCTCCTGGTGGTCGGCTACACTTGCGTACTTGTATCGTCGGTTGGGTGAGGCTAGTCGGACCTCCACGGTCGGGATTAGCGGTTGTTTGACTTTACTCCAGGCATGGATTTATGAGTATTTTCCATGCTTCGGGCCACGCGCACATATTATTGGTGGGGAAGCTCCACGAGCGCAGAGTTGGATCTGCTTACCCGGAGTCGAGGTCTCATGACCGTCTTTGTTCTATCGGGAGACAGGTTAGACACACGCGACAGAGGATGTAAGTGACTATTTATGTACTATTATTAAAAGTTTGTTTTGTACTTGCATTTCATTAAATAAAAACGCTTTTTTGTAATAATTGCAGGTGGATTGGTTGCCTTATGGTCATCATTTTGATCCGAACACAATTCGGAGAACATTATTAGGGGCACCATTCGTTATCGGGGAGTTATCGAGCCATATATGCCTGATCGATGTTTGCGGCAGTTAGGCCGTATGCATGCACTGTTCCTATTATTGCTCTAGAGTCTCGCATCTAGGCCTAGCAAGGGAAAGTATTCGTGAAATCTTCGTTGTCCATTGTGAATCGAATTTGGTTCTCGTTCCCGACAGGTAATTATATTAATATAATATTAATATTATGTTTATTATTATTGTTATTATATTAATATAATATTAATATATTGTTTATTATTATTGCTATTATATTACAATTGTTATTTTGTTTACAAACAGGTAATTGTGTAAACATTGAGATGTTTGAGAAGGGTTCTGCACCGGCGACTTGCGCCACTGACTACTTGTCTTGGTATCAATGACATTCACATCCATATTTGTTGAATGATGGAGGTAGTAGTGCTCGACCCATACCAGATCGTACCGCAACCGAGCAGGTAAATGTATTTTAATGGATTCATAATTTGTATCAATGTACCAAAATTAAATATATTGACGACCCACAATTTTATTATGCAACAGTGGATGAATAGGTGGATAAATGCAACTCGTCCATTCATGCAACATCGGGACGGATCTGAATGGGATGATGCACATGCGAATGTTGAGCAGCTCATTGAGGATTGGAACAAAGTGTTACACAAGACGAATGAAGAGAACGAGTAGCGGATTTTATCTATGTTAAAAAACTTTTAGCTATTCCTAATGGTTTTATTTATGTTGAACACTTTTAGCTATTCCTAATGGTTTTATTAATTCAAACTCGATGTTTATGTATGCTTTTTAATTCATAACACTTTAATGCTTGTTAATTATGAGTAATTACATATTTAATTAGTTATATTGTGATTTAGTTCATAAATTAACACAATTATTTCTTAAATTTAACACAATTAGTTCTTAAATTATCACAATTAGTTCTTAAATCAACACAATCGGTTCATAAATTAACACAATTAGTTCTTAAATTAACACAATTAGTTCATAAATTAACTAAGAAGTAGTTGTTGGGGTTGTTGAGGTAGATGAATCATTCCACTGTTTGATCCTTGCTGAATAATGACTTACCCAAGGACGAACAGCTTGAGAAGCAACTCAAAACCACTGTTGAGGAATAGTAGGGACCGGATGACCTCGGCGAAGTTGAAGCGAATAAAATGCTTGTAACTCCCTAGATGAGCTATGGCTAACTCCTTTTTGTGGCAAAGCGTTCTTGCCCCCACAGTGGGAAAACTATAGTCGACATATCAATACGACCATTAAGAGCGAAAAAAAGATTGTGCATTTGTAGTGGTTCGCAATGGGGTACAAGTCTCGCAATGGCCTCCATGTAATGTTCCTCCCCACAACCTTTACCTTCCCATCGCACATGCCTAATTGCCTCTTTAAGGTCCCGACCATATATCCAATGACATTGACGACCATTTTGATGCAACTCACTTAATACTGATCGGCGTACAATGTCCCAATTTTCTTGGCCGGAACAAAAAGCATCTGCTACGCATCGAAAACCACAATTACCATCGGCAACTACATCATGTCAGCCTTCTACGTGGTGTTGGATGGCTAGTGGAAGTTTATGAAATTATGGAAAATTTTCCATATCGAATCTCCACCTCCGCAAGTTATTATACATCAATTTAATTAAATGTGTACAATTATACGAAACAAACAATAAAAGTATATAAATAAATATATTATTACCAGGGGCCGACCCAGAAGATTTGCCTTTACCCTTAGAAGACTTGCCCATAACGTGCTCCCACCCACTTTTTTCCCGTCGCATGCCTTTGTTCAACTTAGAACGACCCTTACTCGTCACGTTAACATCAGGCTCCTCAAAGGAACATCGTTCGGGGTGGAGTTCTGAATGGAGTACTCGAGAAATAGATCTCATGACCGCAGGATCCCTATCATGTACCTCGTTCACTAATGTATCGAAGAACCGACTGTCCTGATCGCACTCCGATAGTATATCAGCCGAATCTGTCCCATCACCAATGGCTAGTCTCCACCAAAATGAATCAACCTCCTGAGTGTATAGGAGATGATCTGCTTGCAAGGAGAAAAACGTATGGCAAGCACATGGAATACCATGCGTAGTCTCTACAACACATCTGCATCTACTCCAGTCCCAGTCAAGCTCTGCTATTCTTCCAAGCTCTTTCTGAATTAGCTCCAAACAATATTGAGAACAAACACCGTTCATGGCGCTATATGGTGGCGGATCAATTCAGTCCCATGAGTACGCCGCGATGCTTCCTGTGAGTTTCTTATCTCTTTCAACTGCCCTAAAACAAAAGCATCAACTTGCATAAACAATGTGTCGATTGCCTCAGTTGGAGTAGCAATCCACGCTTTCAAAGCCGAATGAGAACTCTCGACTCTGTTGTTGGTTGTGTTACCGAAGTGTCTTACTCGGTTAGTCCAACATTGCACAAACTTTTCTTTGTGCACAAGCCAAGTCTCGTGGATGTAGGTAGGAAAATCAATGGATGTGGTATTCCCAACTGTACCCCACTCCTCCATCATGTTGGCTACATTTATTTCATATTCAGCCTCGGTTTTGGATTTCATCACCCTAGCCCAACTTCCTCGTACGAAGCTAATTCCGATCTTGCTTTTCCCACCACACTTCCTTGTTACCCATGCCTCCACATCATGATTGATACGCCACGTGCAAAGTAGATGTGCAGATGTGGGAAAAACCTCCGAGATATATTTGCACAAAGCCAGATCTTGATCAGTGACAATGACATTCGGAGCCACATTGCCAATGAGGTTCTTCAGTCTATCCAACATCCAGCGATAACTCTGAGCATCTTCATGTTGCAACAATGCCCATGCAACAAGAAAATTCTTGTTGGTTGGTGTCACTCCAACAATCTCCACCAAAGGATACAAGTACTTATTTGTCTTGTACGTTGCATCAATGTGAATCACATGCGGATACGTACGCACTAAATTCACGGACGTCGGGTGTGCAATGAATGTATGTGTCACTCTACCCATCTCGTCCGATTGAATCCAAAAAAGATACTTGCTTTCAACAACCTATTGAAGAAACTGTTGGCTGCATTTACGCCTTCGATCTCTCCCTTCTCAATATATCTCTCGCAATTGTAGATGTGCCTCATGTTAGGCTTCAAAGACGAAAATGCACCTTCAATGGCTTTCATGATGTTTCGTGGTTTCACATGGGATGAAGTTAGTTCTCCAACTAACTTCTTGGCGGCGGGACCGAGACCGCCGATTTGTCGATGGCCCTCGGGTATAACATCATTGGGTGATTATGAAACCCATGTTCAACCCTAGTCTCGACCACCCAATACGCATAGTCGTTTTTTGGGACTAGAAACAACCGAAATTCACAGCCACATGCTTTTCTCTTTGTTTTTCTTCTAATTGCCGAACTAAAATCACGAGGTTCCTTCTTCTTGCCACGATCACAATCCAAAAGTTGATACTTCTTTTTGTGACTAGTGATCGTCAAGAAAAACCCAAGCTCAACGGCAATGTTTCTACACCACTCGCGGCGACATCACGCGTTTCAAATTACGGGCTATTGTCGAAATACGGGTTATAATTAATCCGATCACCAACAGGCTCCTGAAAAAACAAATCATCTTTTATTACACGAAAATATCACAATATTCACACATATTAGTTTAATCTTATTATTTTAATTTTTTCAAAACTATTTAGCACCTAATTAAATTTAATTCATAAAAGTTAAATATCAGTTAAAAAAAATATGGAAGTTTACGTATACATGGTTTCAACGTTTGGCCAGGACGTTGAATCCATGGATCCAACGTTTGGCTAGGACGTTGAATCCATGGATCCAACGTTTGGCGAACGTTGGATCTTTGGAACCAACGTCCGGCCAGGGCGTTGATTCCATGGGTCCAACGTTCGGCCAAACGTTGGATCCATGGAACCAACGTCCTGGCCGGACGTTGGTTCCAAAGATCCAACGTTTGACCAAACGTTGGCGATGTGTACTGAGAAAAAAAAAAAAATTTACCTCTTCGTCCGAAGACGACATTTTTGCCGGCGATGATGGCGTTGGGTGATGACGTTAGGTTGGAGGTTGCGATTGGTGGTTGGTGATTTTGAGAGAATTGTAAATTGGTAAAATTCGGATTTGAAATGAAGGTAAAATTTCAAATGCTAAAGTAAAGTAAAATGGTAAAAAGGAGTTAAGGGCATAATGGTATATTCACAGGGTAGTTGGGGCGATTTTAAGTAGTTTGGGGGCGACGAATAGAAGTTCAGCTTTTTATTTAGGAAAAATTAACAACAAAGGTCTCAACTTTGAGTGATAATTTTTAAAAGGTCTGAACTTTTTATTAACCTGTGTAGGTCCCAACTTTAGGGGGTCTTAACTTTTAGCGGGCCTCGGTAACTTAAAACTGATGATTTTTTTAAAAACCTCACATAGTTCCTACATCCCTCCCTCAATTAACCCTTCGGTGTGAGCAAGTTTTACAAGTGATAACCTATTAAGCGGGTTTCAAGTCACTAAAGTCCGCTAAAAGTTAAGACCCTAAAGTTAGGACCTACAGCATGTTAATCAATAGTTCGGCCTTTTAAAAATTATCACCCAAAGTTGAGGCATTTGTTGTCAATTTTTCCTTTTATTTATCTCCGAGCAAGTATTACGGCTGTTACTAACACTCTGGTCTGTAGAAACAAAACACAGAAGCCGCAAGAGAGAGAGAGAGAAAATGGAGGTGCCAGGATCATCGAAGAAGATGATAGCAACACAAGCAGAAATGGTGGAAAACAAGGTTCCTCTTGCTTATAGAGATCAATGCGCGCATCTTCTGATCCCCCTCAACAAATGCAGGCAATCGGAGTTTTACCTTCCTTGGAAATGCGAAAATGAGCGTCATTCTTATGAGAAGTGTGAGTATGAACTCGTCATGGAACGTATGCTTCAGATGCAGAAGATGCGTCAAGAACAAAAGAATGGCCAAAATCAATCAATCCCTCTTATTCCAAAAACTGCTAATGCTTAGCTTCTATTTCGATTCTTTTTCCGTTTTCAATTGGGCATCTTTTTGATGGGTAAGTTTTTTATTGCTCTAATTTTGAGGGATTTTGTTTTTTAATTTCTGGGTTTTTGCTTATTTTGCTTGTTCTTACTAGGGTTTTTTTTTCTTTTGGATTTTTTATATGTTGATTCGATCGTTTAAAGTTGTGGATTTCTTCGTCAATTAGGTTACAGATATATGGATTGTGCTCATCTGCTTGATTATGCTAATTCTAGGGTTAAATCAAGGGGGAGCTAATGTTAGAGATTTATTGTGTTTTTAGCGTACTATGCCCTTGTATTTATCCCCCTCTTTTGGTGAATATGGGGAATTTTTTTTTTTTTGAAAGGGGCTCCAAGGGAGCAGCTAAACATTTACCTGCAAATCATTGACCGACAAAGAAACAATAGATGGTGGGAAGTCGGTGCTCCAAACTCTACTACCTAAATCCCAAGGAGGGAGGTGAGCTAGAGCATGAGCCACCTTATTGCCGTTCCTACCAACAAAAGACCAAGAAATTGAAGAAAAACTATTAGCAAGATCTAAAATGTCATCAGTATGGGGATATATTTAGGTATCTTTGTCTCATTTAGTGCTTGATTGGTTGATATGCCTAAACATGGGAGGTAGTTTTTCCTAGGAAGTAGAAGAATGTGGAGTTGTTTGGTTGATAAAAACATAGGAAATTACGCTTTCTAGGAAGTTATGTTTTTCTCAAGTTGTAGGAAGTTACTTATAGAGTTGTTTGGTTGACTAAGGGAATTGTCCAGTAGTATTTTTGCTTGCATGGAGCATTGTGAAGTGTCTCAATATTTGCCAAGAAGATGTACATTTGTGGATCATTCCCGCCTGAGAGAGATGAAAGCCCGATAGAAACTAGATACTATATCATTAAGGATTGTGAGTATAAAATGTTGAATATGGGTGTGGTTTGCCTTTAAGCCAAGTCGTTTTGTTCTAGATATTTCACCTCCAAATAATTGATTTGCTTTGTTTCATAATGTTTTTAGCCATTTAGGCTTGTTTAACTTGTATGCTTTTCTTCAAATTGGTTGATGAACCTTCAAATTTTCAGTTTTTTTGTAACCTGTTATGAAATTAAGGCAATATTGATGATTACTTTCTGCATCTTATTCACCTTTTTGTTAGTTTCGGAGTACTAGAAGGACTTGAAGGTGTGATGTACGGAAGAGCTTGTTACTTGGCCTTGTTGCAAGTTCCCTAGATGTGTGTTCCAAGTTTCCTATTCAGATTTTGATTTTTTTTTTCCTGGAGAATTATATTAAAGCCCTCTTCTAATCCAACAAGAAGGGTTAATCATACTTTTATAGCTGGTATGATATGGGTTTACCCAAAACTATGTTTCCAACCGGGGACGGGGGAGAACAGGGAGCGACACAACTTTTAGACATGATCCACTGCCTACGGAAATCTGGCTAATCATACCTATGTGTGAAGAAGTTGACAGATATGTTCAACTAGCAGAGATTGGTCTATAAGGATCAAGTAGAAAACTGTATAGTGCATTAAGCAATCCTGGGGAAAGAACTGCAGTGTGCCACAGGTCCATTCATGTGGAGAGATTGGAAGATGCTTGTTCAAGTAAAATAGCTCTGTGCCAGCCCAATAACATTTGTGCACTACAAATTAGTACGAACACTGTTGGAAGACCTTTTCAACACTTCTAATTTTTAAGTGAACTTCATTAAGCTGCCAAAAGCCACGGAAAGGCATCAAGTAGATAGAGGAAAGTATTAGCTGATATGGGCATTATATGTCCTGGACTACTGGGTTAATTGTAAATGTCCATAAATGTATTTGTGGCTGAAGCACATGAAGAAAAAGAGTGATTGAAGTATATATCAAATAAGAAGCTACTTCCTCCTATCCATTATTATTGGAACATTACCCATGCACAATTTTTAAGAAAGCCATGTGAAAAGGAGAAAGAGATAGAAAAAGCGGGATCCATGTGATAGAAGAGAGAAGAGAGAAGGTATTACCAAATAAGAAAATGTTGTAATTAATGTGAAACTTACAAATAAGGGAAACATTGCAATTAAATAAGAACAGAGGAAGTACTTTCTTGGTCTTCAACTAATTGTCCTCTTAGGTTTGGGGATGCATATTGAGAGTGGGGGTTTTTGGAAGATAGCGTAAAAAAATTTATTTAGAGAGAAAGTTAGTTAGGGTACCGCTGCCCCCATCGCATGAGATATAACCCAAAAGAAAGAGGTAGTTAGTGTAGAGGCCAACATTACATGATTTGAGTGGGTTGTATGGCATAGTTAAGGTAACCAGACATTTCTTTATGTATGGCAATTGTTTGAGGGCGCAAGAAGTACATTTTTATGTAGGACTTGTTATCATCTAAGTTTTAAAATACTATTGGAGACTGTGACTAAGTCCTATATTGTTTTATGTCACAAAAGCTCTGGGATTCTACCTATGTATATTTTAAAGGACTGGATGTGTGTCCATAATGGGTGTGGCAAGGAAGATAAAGAGTTGGGGTAGTGGAGAATTGGAGATGGGAGAATGGTGTTGTAGCTTTCATTTATGTACAGTGTTCATAATACTATGAAAGTATAATGTATAGGGTAGATTCAAGTCTGTTTTTCATGTAATGTTTACATAATTAGGGAGGGAACCACACGTGCTTGACTATGAAGGAGTAGACATTAGCCTTTTTCTGGAATAATATTTATTATTAGGGTTAGGTTAGCAGATGCTATTAACTATGTTATGACATATTTCCTTTATTAGGCTAGTGAGACTTTTTGCCAATGGACTTTTTTTTGCCAATATTGACTTGAGAGTTCAAGGGTATATTTCAAGAGGTAGTGTGGAAAATTTGCTTTTCTTGTAACGTCGCTATGGACTTTGTTCCCAAAACCTTTTAGTTTAGCAATGTTAGTAACTTAGGTGGATGGGGCAAGAATAGAACATATCGATGGATTCATTAATCCTCTTACTCCCCAAAATCCTCACCCCCAATTTTATTGGAAATAATATATTGGAAAATTTGTCAGAAACAACATTTTATAAGACACTTTTTGTCATAAACAACCTTTTAAAATTTTTTTTTGTTAAGACAAACCTTAAAACAAAATATTTTTGTCACCTTAAACCTTTGGCCGGAAAAAGACCCTTGACTTAGTTTTCAGGCGTTGACCATCCCAGTCCCACCCACGAAACCACCCCCACCCCCACGAAATCGCCCCTCGCTTTCCTCCATCCTCGAAACCACCGCTTTCTTCCCCCACCCTCAAAACCACCAACCCTCACTTCCCCCACCCCCAAAACGACCCCAGGCCCCTCCCTCCACCCTCAATGTGCCTTTCAAACCCTAAATCCCCACCCGAACAAACCTAAACCCTAACGAAGAAAAAGGAAGGGGTGGTTTCGGGGTGAGGGAAGTGAGGGTTGGTGGTTTTGAGGGTGGGGGAAGAAAGCGGTGATTTCGAGGGGGGGAAAGCGAGGGGGTTGATTTCGTGGGGGTGGGGGTGGTCAACGCCCGAAAACTAAGTCAAGGGTCTTTTTTCCGGCCAAAGGTTTAATGTGACAAAAAAATTTAACTTTAAGGTTTGTTTTGACAAAAATAAATTTAAAAGGTTGTTTCTGACAAAAAGTGTCTTATAAAATGTTGTTTCTGACAACTTTTCCTAATATATATTAAAAAACTGCATTCTTCCATTATTGTATATGCATAAATTAGAGCAGACAATCTCTGACACAAGACGACAAAACAATTGAAACCGACAAAACATGAACTCGAAGTTACGGAGAGAAACAAGAACTGACACAAACTTGAAATCATTTCGACCAAGTTCGATCAAATTGTCATACTCCCTCCGTTCTCCATATTAATTGATATACTTTGACCGGCGCAGAGTTTGAGGAGCTTTATTTGACTTCTTTATTTTATTGGTGGTAGTTGGTAGTGGGTTTTTTTTTTTGTTTTAGTTAGTGGATTGTGGGGCCTCAACTTTTTGAAGTAAGAGTGTGTGTGATGTTTCTTTATTATTGTTCGGCTTGCCATAAAGACAGAGAAATAATTTTAAATTGGTGGGACGGAGCCATTTTAGGAAGTGTATCAATTAATATGGGATTTTCGAAAATAATAAGAAGTATATCGATTAATATGGGACGCAGGGAGTATTATGCAATTTTATCCTACGGTTTATATGATTTTTGATATGTTTTGTGAACAACCCAAAATTGATAAGAAAACCAAGTATACTCATATTGCCAGCATATATTATTTATTGGAGTAAAGCCTTCTATCTAGAAGTTGTGTAGTTTGCATGGGAGTTTCTTAAATAGCTACTATGGTAATTTGGAGACTCTCTATATCTTGTTTCGATGGATTTGGGGAGGCCTTCCCATGTTATCTGGCTTAAACAATTTGTAGTTGAAGAATTTTCTCATTGGTATAAGTTAATGGAGCTGAATACATTAACAATTAAGTTAGTATGTGACTGCATTTGCAATTTGTGAACTCATGGAGATCTGTTTTCCGCAGAATGTTACTGACTGTAAACATTTAGGAGACGTTTCTTTCAAATAACTGCAACAAATTGGTATGAGAACCCCATGGGTATGTTTTGGAAACCCAATACTTATGTTCACTCAAAGCATGGGTTTAGAATCTATTACTAGAGGGGGAAAATGGGGATCTCATTATATAGGGGGTGGGTATGAGATTGAAGTTTTTTTTCCTTTTTTTGGTTGGGGGGGGAAGATGAGAAATCTATGGGTATGAGGTTCCATACCTAAGTTAGGTCAAACCAACAACATTTTCATCATTAGTAGTATAACAACTATTCCATTCCTTTCCATTCCAAAACCCTCCAACTAAACACATTCTCAGAATTTTGAAGAACTTTATCATTGGTATAACTTAGGGAGCTGAACTTATTAATTGGTAGGCCAGTAGGTTAATAGTTTTGCAAGTTGTGCACTTGAGGAGATGTTTTTCCTTTGTAGAACTTTAACCTGTTAGGTGATCAGGCCTGCAAGGATGAAGCATATATGTGCATTTCATGACAAGCTTGTTCCTTGATCAACACAATTTTTTCTCTAAGCCATTGGTTGGACTGGTCTGATTACTAATGTGATTGTACCAAATCATTGAAATTGAAAATGCTTAAAAAAAATTTATAACAAGAGTTATAATTAAAATATAGTGAAAAGGTGTATCTGCACAACCCTGTTCTGGTCCAACTAAATAAATTAATATATGGTATCAAATCACTTTTAAATTAGCAAAAATAAGTTATCAGTAAATCTCGCAATTACATTCGAAAAATAACACTAAAAAATTCTGAAAATAATTTTAGTCAATAAAAATCGCTTTGAACAACAAAAATTAGTATCGCCAAGGGAACTAGATTTCGTAGGCTCTGGTCCCTGTAGATTTAGGCTTTTTAGGTCGAGGATCTATCTAATCAAGGCTAATTTTTGAAATGCTTCCGGTTTAGCCAAATATCTCACCTGGTACGTCCAGGTTGTCACCCAAGCCCGTTCTTGTTTCGGAAAGTTGAGACAGAGAAGTACGAATCCTGCCTCGAATTTTCCTTTCTTCTGCCTCTACTGTTAGAGGAGTCACCTTTCTCACTTGAGCTTGAGCTGATGTCATCAGAATTTTTAACTTTTTACCTTCGTGGAAAGGTCCCTTTGTATACCTGCCTCTCCGTCCAAACAGTTAACACCATTAAACTAGGAAATTTTCAACCAGTAAAAATCTTTACAGTTTTAGATAATTCAAGTGAAGGGCCTACTTAAAAACTATTCTGAAAAAGCTTTAGTCTATTTCTTGTCTCTGGATTAACTGAAGTTTGGCATTAATGGTACTGGACTGCAGGTTGGCATTAATGGTGCAGGACTGCAGGTAGAACATGTTAGATGGAGTGTTTCTATATCTGAGTCTTTATGTGGGTTTTTTTTTTTTTTTTTTTTTCTAAATGTGGATTTTTGAAAATAGGATTTTAGGATATGCATGTCTGGCTATCAATTAGGTGATATTTTGTCTTATTGAATACTACATAACCTTTCTCAGTCTCCTTAACATAGACTTGATATACCTTAACATATATTATGGCTTGATTTAGCCTAAAAAATGGTGGTAGCAGACGTGCAGTGTATTGATGTCTTCGTTATCTGGGGGTCATTTAGAACTCATGAGAGTTGGTTGTCTGAATTGCTTATCTAGGTAATTTGATCAATTGCTTCGCAGCAAATGATTCTCTTTAGGATAAAGCAGAATTGTGTGGTTAGACTTTAGAGAGTTGGACATTTCTACAAACATAACTGAGGAGTTGCGAATTGGATAAGGCTCTGTTAGCAGTTTAGCACACTTGGCTCTCCCTATGCAATGGTGCTAGCCCTACTTCAAAATTTATATATCCCCATTATATTAGATGTTTAAGTTTTGATTGAACTTTGTATGTTGTGACATTTTTATACTTGATCCTAATTGCTGAGTCACTCCCTTGGAATGGAAAGTAGACATACTATTGGAGTTTGGATGATAGGGAAATATTGCTACTTGTTCATATTTTGCTCCTTGTCATCAGCAATTCCCGTCTTTATAGGAGAAAATTTTCCAATCTAAACTTTATTCAAGGACATTCAAATATGTATATTTCAAATTCTACATTGTTAGTGTTAATAACTTCATGGATATAATTTTATTATGTTCGTTACTCTAGTTTGGAGTCAACATTAATTTTGGTGAAGGAGTTGCAGTGCCTGTCTCTAAATCATTAACTCTGTGTCCTCCCTGACCCTGTTCCTGGAATTTTTTCTTTCTTCAAAATTGTTGCTGGGGAGGGTGTGTATATAGTTTATCAGCATTACAGTGTGAAACTTTTTGCATCTTTGAAGTTGGCTGCTCTTATTGTTTGTCTTAGCATCTAAGCTTAATCATCCGTTGTGGTGTTAATTGCTCCAAACCCTTTCAAAGACCCTGATGGCTGATTTGGTAGCAAGCAATAAAGGAAGTCTTATGCTGATGCTTTTATCGTTTGTCTTAGCATCTAAGCTTAATCATCCGTTGCGGTGTTAATTGCTCCAAACCCAACCCTTTTAAAAGCCCTAATGGCTCATTTGTAGCAGGCAATAAAGAAAGTCTTATGCTGATGCTCTTATTGTTTGTCTTAGCATCTAAGCTTAATCATCCTTTGATGTGTTAGTTGCTTCATACCCTTTCGGAAACCCTAAAGGCTCATTTGGTAGCAGGCAATAAAGAAAGTCTTATGCTGATGCTCTTGGTAGTAGAAATTATCCCCAAACGAGTGTTTTTCCTTACAAATTGTTATTATCACTAATATGCAAAGTGGTAATGAAATTTAGGAAGAAAGCAGGTATTTAAGGATGGACAAACATTATCATGGATATTGAGATGGGACTTAATTCACAACTTTACCTATATATTTTTATTAGTAGTGTCACCATTTATTACTTCCTGGGCTCCTACCAAACGGTTTGTGAGATGTGTTATGTTTCTTTCATTCAAGATGCCTGTGTTCAAATGTTAGTCCACCAGTAACTTGATATAGGTATTTGCTTTGAGGTAATAGCCCTTCTAAGCGTCTGCATATAGATACAACTTGAGCAGTAATAAATCACTGTCGACTTCCGTTGGAGAATCGGTCAAATGGCAAGTTTTGATGTTGGGGGTATATTAAGAGAGGTAAATCTGGAATAAAAATATGTGATATTGGATCGAGTGATCAATTTCACATAGAGCCGATGCAATCACAATCCTAATTTTTTCTTTTTGTGACGGATGATCATCTTGTGTGTGCAATTCTTATTTCGATTACTTCCATGACTTTCCTCATTGACTACTTGATCATTTGCAGGTTTCTGGGTTCACTTTGATCGTCATTCCTGTCTACTTGGTTTTCTGTATCGCTTGGACCTGTTATCGTCCTGGATTTGAGAACTTTGATGAAACTATTGTTTTCTCTTAATCCATGTTACAATAAAAAAAAATTAAGTTTCTTATGCTTCTCTGCTTACACTAATTAGTTTTATCAAACAGAGCCGAGGACTATCGATTTCAGCCTCAGTATTGTCTTTCTTTTTTTTTTACCGATGGGAGCTTCAGTGTTGTTAATGTCAAAAAGATTTTTCAAGTTGTGTTCTAATAATATGACTCCCTCTATAGTCTATACCAGATTAATAGTGAATCAAGCATATCATACAATTTTACTCAAAAGACAATCTAATAGTTACGTTATTCACATTTAACTGCCAATCCTTGAATCTTATTGAGAATATAATTGGTGAAAATCAATGACTAACGGAGTATTATTATTGTTGGAATAGTGACAACTATTTGTCGGATGTCTAAAATTGTATGGAGACTGGAGAGAGTTTTAATAGGCCAGGTCAACCGGAGTCCTCTTGTTACTCGGTCCACTCACATAACTTTTCGCGTGCTCATTTGTCTAGATTTCCCAACTTGACGACATCTTGATTTGGGTCCAGCTCGGCCCAGTCAGATAAAATTTCTGCTGTGTTTGCAATTAATTATAAGGTTTACCTGGCCCATGAAATTTACTTTTGTGAGAATTACCTAATAAAAGTAATGAAGTATAATAACTACCTTATAATTTAATTTTTGTGAGAAAAAGATACCAATGGCTGGATTTTTTGTGCTTTTTGTTCCTTATACCTCTCTTTTGTTCCATTCTCATCCTCTTCATTAAATTAATTGTAGTATATAAAAAAATTTCATCTGGGTATAATAAAAATGACAGTTTTCTGCTCATTATCTATCTTTGGAGGTAAAATATGGGATTGAATCATATCAATCGCACCGACTTTTTATGATTTAATGCCCCATAAAAACGAACAAGGGGTCGATTTTATGACGGGGGGAGGGAAGAATCACACCAAGAAGAGATGGAAACATGAACAAGAAAAAGACGAAAGAAGTGAAAGGGGTAAAATCAAATTCAAGCGCAAGGCACATGTCACATGTGAGTCAACACATTGATAAAACAAATAAGTTGAATCAAACGGACCTTTAGTAGTAGTTGTCTCATTCCCATCCTCCCTCCCTCGCTTTATTTATATGGAATATGTTTGAAAAATCTAGACATAATGTGACAAGTTTTTCCACAAAATCCAAACTAATAATGCATATTATTATTCCCAGCGAGATAATAGAAATATTATACAAATTCCCCTCTAGGCTCTAGCATAATAATACTATGCAAATTTAGAACTAATTTATACACTTTTACTCTAGTTTAAATTTTCAACTACGTTACAACAATTAATACAAAAATCAGTTCTACATGATGAATTAATGGATGATCTTTTTCCTATAAGATCTCTTTGATTGTGCTATAGATGGATTTATCTTCCTTGCTTATTCGAGTGATTGGTGAATGTGATACTGCAATACAGCAATACCAGGTGTGTTTACTCATATAGTAAGGTTTCTTACATTTCCTACCAAAAACATGGCTTGTACATACATATTTAACTCCCATCGGCCAACCTTGACCAAAATTATAGTGTCCTCATTTTTAGGGTGAGTAAGATTAAAAGTCTCCCATTGAACTTTTCGAAATCCAACAAATCAGTAGTGAACTATTCATCATACCAATCACTAGAAATCTGGAACAAATCATCAAATGACAGTTATAGGGCGCCGTGGGGTATCCCGAAGTTTTAATAAAATGCTACATTGTCATTATTAATTATTCACAATCAATACTAATATAGTATTAATGACCATTCTAGTATCTAAGTTTTTGTTTTTAATAATACTAAAGCGAACTTGACTTATGGGAAGCTAAATAAGATTAGAACATCTTATATAAATGCATAAATCATCATACCAAATGTCCAAATGTCTTAAAGCATGAATGATGATGTTTGAGCTCAAACATCAATAAACCATCAACTCATGCATAATTCCAAAATATCATGCAGAGTTCTAATTATTTCTTATAAGAGCAATACAAAAAGTAAATGTCGTCGATTTTTTATTTTAAATTTCAAGTATCTAATATTAGACGGACTTAATCGAGTATTCAACTGATTTCGATTCCATAAAAATACAAGTTTTAATGTGCCTCCATTCTTACGAACCAGATTTGAACTCCTTCAAAATTAAAATTCGATGAATTATAAGCAGTTCCCGCTATTTTGTTCACCCTTATATATTTATGATTTCTACTCCTATTTTTTATTAGTTTACCCAATTGCTTTTTTCAAAGTCAAACTTCATTAACTTTAAGTGTATTTTAACACTAATATGTGATATTAATCATTATCATATGGGTTCTTGTTACATACGTTCTAATATGTAGATCTAGGCCTCGTTTGGTTCACATGGGAAGTAATTACCCATGGGAATTTACATTTCATGGGAAATTTTCCCCCTTGTTAATTTCCTAGGAATTAGACAAAATTGTTTGGTTGACACCATAGGAAATTGTATTTCCTAGGAAATTACTCACCAAGGGGGGTTTGGTGAGTGATTTCCCATGGTCCATGGGAATTTATATTTCCCTTGGAATTTGTATTTCCTTATTTTTTCCCGTTTCAAATAATAGCTTCCAACCAAACAACACCCTAAGTTATCAATTTTTCCCGTCAAAAAAGTTATTAACTTTTATAGTAATTTTTATTATACACAATTGAAGATATTAACCGTACTAAAAGGACAACTTAGAGACTAATAAACAAAAGAATATACTAATCAAAAAACGAAGAAAGCATAACTGCATATTTCATTACTTAACTCAATTGGACAAAGGCCCGCTTCAAAAAAAAAAAAAAAAATGATGAAGTAGGATTTTACCATACTGTCTTGGCCCTTAGGTAAAACTAGCATCGAGTGATCCAGGTTTTGTCTAGTAAAAGCATAAACGCCATGTTGATATGTATGAGGTAAAGAGATAAAAGTAACAAAGTTCACATGAATGGTAAAGTTTTATTTGGATTGAAGATGATAGAAGTGTTCTTGAATCATGGGCATCGCGAAAACATGCAAAAAATACTCAGTATATGTGGTCGAGACTAGTTCTAAAGAGCGGGGCTAAAACATGGTGGGTCCAAATTTACCTGCACTGCAAGAGAAATTTCAAAATCCCTGACTTTCAGAAATCATAACTACTGAGAGAATTATATATGAAATGTCATAGGCTAGTCACTTTCACCCTCATTATTATCCTTTTCAGGAGTCTTGTCTACTTGTACTAGTTGCAATATTACTCTCGCTAATTGCTTAGCGGCAATTTTAGTGGGCGGTAGGCAGAAAGTGTTGCATCCCATCGTGAGAGAGGTCAAAAATCAAAATGGCTTCTCATAGGGATATTTTTAACATTTCGTACAAAATACAATAAATTGAACTTGAACTTTGGTATCAACATATATCAAAGCTCGGTAAAATTGATACCAATACTAAAATAACTCTTACTTTAGTACCTAAGTGTATGTGAACTTTGGTATCAACTTTGAGCTTTGGTATCAGTTATACTTACTTTTGTATGAACTTTGAGCCTTGGTACTAGACTAGTAAGACCAAAGTAACTCTTACTTTGGTACATCCAAATACTAAAATTTTGGCCTCTCTGGTACCAAAGTAACTCACTCTTACTTTGGTACCTCCATATACCAAAATGAGAGGTCATTTTGGCCTCTCACGATGAGACGCCTATACAAGCTCGGTGGTAGGTGTTAGCCTAGTAGTATAGTTATAGATATATCTCTAATTTCATAAGTTTTGGAATCGAGTTTCATTCTTAGCCATGTTGGATTTTCTCTATATTCTCCTCGATTTGTTAGGACTTCTCCTTACATAGTTTAAAAAAAGGGCATTTGTTATGGTTAATACTTGATGAATTATAGATATGTATTACTACAATAGTATATCCCAAGACTCCGTTATTAGTATATATTCTTAAAAAAAAAAAAAAAAAAAACCACTATCTGAACATCATCGTTTCTTATCAGTCATCACACTTCCTATCACTTTGCAACAGAGGCATATTGAAAAAAAAAAACTTAATAAAACCATACATTTTAAGAATTGTGACAAGTTTTTTCCAAACTATTCTAAAATATCTTAACTTTCTACATTATTTCATCAAACATCATCCTACTTACTCAAACTATACTTCATAGAAGTATTTGTGTAATCTTCATGTTTAATACATGACTATGAGGTATTATTGTTGAGATCCCATGAATAACCACATGTGAGTATAAGTGTTATCACACATCGAACATGATGAAAAGGAATAAACAATTTAATAAGTTGAGCAATTACTCGTTCTATTGCCAATTGGTTTGAGACTTAATAAGTATATGTCTAGTTATGACTGTTAGATCGTATAAACTCCTTAATCTTAGAGTGTTGTAATTGATCATACATATAGGTTACACCAGTGTTAATCCGAACTATATTAGGAAACCTGATTAGATATATATGTGGTGAAAATATTCTAAATATATGCTCTATCAATAACGCATGTATGTCTTAACTTTTTAGTAATCGCTCAAATTGATTGATTTAATCCTTGAGACGCATTTATGGGCTTAGGGCTTCACTAACATACTTCTCTGTCTCACTCTAAAGTCTAAAGTCTAGATTTGTGAAAATAATCCAAAGCGTAGGGATTTAGCACATAGCAATCAATATAATGACATAGATTATTGGAATTACCTAACGCTTTGAAAAACTTTTTCAGCTCTTCTAGAAGTAATCTATGTTCATTGAATGGCATATGGAATACTCTAGGTATTTGATGTTGCGACTTGTGATGATGAATGATGTCATATTCATTATGTAAATTAAATGCTTGACTATATTCTTTTTGTTATACATAAAAGTATAGATTAAATCTGAAAATCAGGGTTGGTCTAATTAGTTGGAGGCTCTCTTTTCACCTTGTGACACATAGGACGTCTAGTGTATAAACTCGCAATTTTGGAGAAAAATTTCTTTTCAAGTCAACCTTTCATTTTGAAAATAAAAAATTATCACGTCTTGAACACGATCGAGCACGTAATATTTATTGAAAAATAAGAATTTGTCCACTGATATAATAAATTATGAAAACTACTCCGTAGAACGATAACATTAATAATATATTACCTTTGTTTCTATTTGATCTAGATGTCTTTCTCTTAATTTTGTTTCTTTTACCTACAAACTGAAATACTGAAATACAGCCTTTCCATAAAAATTCACTTATTACTAGTCTCACATAAAATAGAAGATGAAGAATTAGGGTAGCCACTCTCTACTATTTATTTATCTAGTTATTTTTAGATAGGTAAGTTGAAGTCACTTACAAAAGGGAAAATTGAGGATCCCTCTTATAAGGGATGAGACATAATCCCACGACTTTTGGAGTCGGAGGTAATGGACATACATTGTTGCTCTCCATTAATTACCAAACAAACCAATAATTGTATATAGCACTCTAGAATACATGATCATAAATCTAATGACCGATGTAATTTTTAGATTTTTTGAACCCATTAAGAGAAATGACTCTATTTAGAATAATTCTTTTTTGATAAAAAGACCAACAAGGCAACTAGAATAATTCTTATACACGTTAAAGTTAATCCAATATTATAAGCAAGATCCATATATTAAAATTCCATATATAGTATGCTCCATGACCATGTGGGAATTGGGATGCCATAATACTTGTAATCAAGCATTAGGATATGTAGGCCACCTATTTGTCTTCATCAAAAATTCTTTTTGGTTGGTAGGAATATTTGTATTGAGAGCATAATTTGATTTTTGTGTATTCATACTGATCACATTTTCTTCTAAACTGATTTGTACGCACGTCAATTCACGAAGAATAAACTCGATCGAGCTAAGCGTTATCTCATTAAATAATATATTAGCCGCTCATTTCATTGGACATGGTTTAACGTGGCTTGCTATTATAGTTAAACTTTATGTTTTTAGCAAACTTTTTGGCGGCCAAAGAATTCCTTTGTTCAATTAATCATCATCATTTCTAATTTGTTTACCTAGCCTTATTCTATTGCTTTACGATAGGAGTACAATTTTATCTTTCCTTCTCCAATCATTTTTTAGAATGTCTTCTTACGATGACTAGATAGGAAGATATATATTTTCAATCACGTTTTCTATCTTTCTATGTTGACACACTATTTGATTAAACGGTACTCTTCAATCACACATTTTAATCACACGTATAGTATTAAATTTAAAACTTATTGTTGAATTTTTTAGAGAAGCATGAAAATAAGGTTTCATGTAATATTTAGCTACTCATATCATTCTATAAAGTTTATCATAAATGTGTTAACTTTCCCAAATTTAAGGACTTTGCATATAATTTGGATACTCATTTCTATGACATGTTGGAAAATTTCTCTTATTCGATGGTAATGGGGCTTTAAGTTTATTTTATTTTCCTGCTGGCTGCTACAAAGCTTTGTAATTAACTCTTGAGCTAGTAGTATATTAGAGGTTGGTCCTCGGATCAGTTATCGTACCTAAACTTTAAGATTGATGAAGATACTAATGAAAAGGAAGAAAGTAGTGTACTAGACACAAGGAGTCAAGGACTATAATTCAGCTTAATAAAAGATCAATTAAATTGGACATATGGACTAATTGAATTAATGGGAACGTACATATCAAAAGGTAACTGTCATCCTTCCAAAATTCCAAGGACCCATGCAACATACAATGTCCTTGTCCTCACCAAATTCTTACTTTTTGGTTCAAAGTCAAGAAAGCATTGGGCCTACCCTCCTTTATAGGCGCCCCATTTTATTCTACATTTGCACATGTTCACCCCGCAAAAGCGCAAACTAAGATAAGGAGAGTACATTAAAAACAAAAGGTCCATCAACCTGTGTCTTAAGTCTTAACTGCCTAGTCGGTAAAACATTTTTTTTTAAAATAGAGCACTTAATGAATATCAAAATCTTGTAGTATGAGTAGGGGTGTCAAAACAGGTTCTCAAACAGGTTTTGGGTATACCCACAAACTGCGCCGACCCGGAGGAAGGCCGGGATTCGATTGTCCGGTCCCCAGTCATGATTGATCGGGTTTTGTTCAACCTGGGCCGAACACATTTGAATCATTGGATTTTCGGGTCTTGGGACAGGTTTGAACGTTCCATTTACAAGTCGATTCATTCCGGATATGATCGCCCCTTGACTTTTTTTTTTTGTCGGGTTTGCGCAAGTCGTATTTAGGTTTCATGTACGGTTGAGTTAAGCCAAATGTACTCGGGTTGAATTAGTAATGACCTTAGTTCGATCATTGTAAAACATCGGGTCCATTCGCTATTGAACGTCAAGTCAACTTCGGGTAACTCCTGATCGGGCCATCTTGATTTTGTTATGGATTTTGTAAACGAAACATATTAATAAAAGTATTAAGATCGACATATATATACATATGTGTGTGTACAATAAATATATGGATGACAACGAAAAACCAATAAAAACACTATATTGATTACCGTGATGTTTAGTGTATTCTCTTACTCAACTCTTATTTCGAATAATCAATCGCGTAAAACCACTCTAATGAGTAAAGGAGTATAACGACTCTTCATATGTTTTAATATTATATATTATAACCAACGACAATAATAACGAGTAGACGATCAATTCCAAACTTTATATAAATGATTTATTATTATAAGCATTATGATTGATATATAAGTTTGCAAATAGTTATGATGGTAATGATAATAATAATACTAATAAACATAAAGCGACAATGATAATAGGTAAAAATACAAATAATAACAAAGTAATAGTAACAAGGCTAACAATAGCAATAGTAATACAAATAAGAACAGAGTACTAACAATAACAATATAAATATTAATATGTTGAATCATTTTAATATAAGGTTGATATCAAAATAATTGTAAAACCAATCTAATACTCTATTGATTATAAATTAGTATAACGACTCTTAATATATTATAATATTATAACAAATGACAATCATACATTCATATGTTTACAACGACGGTTCATATGAGGCCTAAGTTGATTATAACGAGGGTTCATATGTTCCAAGCTTTATATAAATGATTTATTATTATAAGCATTATGATTGATATATAAGTTTGTAAATAACTATGACGATAATGAGAATAATAATTGTAAAACGAACCTAATACTCTATTGATTATAAATTAGTAAAATGACTCTTGATATGTTATATATAATACTATAACAAATGACAATCATACATTCATATGTTTACAATGATGGTTCATATGAGGTTTAAGTGATTATAACAAGTACTTGCTAGTTACTATATAGTTGGATTAAAACAAGTTGTTATTATTAGATAAGATCAATATAATGAATGTATGAATGTAAGTCGATAGTTCAAGATAACAATACTCCATTTAAGTTCATCACCTTTATGATGATAATATAACAAACAATCACTATCAACTCAATGAAGTTCATATACTTCCTCCGTTCTGTTTTAAATGAAACATTGGGTGAAATGACACTATTCATTTATCAATTTTGACTCCAATTTATCGTCATAATAGAAAGAAAAACATAGTCAAGTGGGATTTTGTTAGATTCGTCTCGACGCATACTATTAAATTATAACTTTTTAATATTTTTTACTTGTGCACAACTAAAGATATTCACGATTAAAGAAGCGCGTTGGGTTGCGTGAAAAAGCAAACGTTTCATTTAAAACAGAACGGAGGAAGTATATAAGTTATATCGTTACACTATAAGTTAACTAAATAGATATTATAAACAAACAATTACATAATTGAGTGATATTTGCATACGTAACGTAACACTATAAGAATACTAGCTTAAGAAGTAAATCACTAATAGTTGTATAAGTTATATCGTTACACTATAAGTTCATATATATAAGTTCATATGAAGTTCATATATATAAGTTATATCGTTAGACTATAAGTTCACTAAATAGGGAGGTTTGTTAAATTACTATATCTTATTGCAATACTATGTCTATAGTTCACGTAAATGACTATAATCAAAACAATAATTGAGCAACTAATAGTTGTATAAGTGATTTTCCAAGAAGCTTAGTTTCATAAGTAATGACCTTAGAGCAATATAACTAGCATAACTATAAGTCTATAACCGATTAATGCTTACGCTCTTTGTTATTCCCTAATCAATTCACTGACAAATGAGATAATTGACACGAGTAAATTTCGGTTAAACAAATAATATAAATTATGAAAATTTTAATTATTACTTTAGATAATTATGATTATTATTTAAAAATGGGATTATAGAGTATGAGATTTGGATCTTGTCCTCAACCCCATACCGGTTTAGAACTGAGTAGATTTTTTCTGGATTTGCTTGAGGAATGGGGCCTTAAAGATAAGGTTTTTACATTGACTTGTGATAATGCTAGTAATAATAATGTTATGGTTTCTGAAATTGTTGATGATTTGAACAAAGTCAATCCTTTGGTTTGTGGTGGTAAATTTTTTCATATTAGATGTTCGGCACATATTTTAAATTTAGTTGTACAAAGTGGTTTGTCTATGATTGATGAGAGTGTTAAAAACTTGCATTCAATTGTCACTTACATTGGTTTAAATATGGCTAGACTTCAACGATTTGATGATTGTGTTTCATATGTTAATACGTATGCTAATACTGGATTTTGTGGTAAGTTGATTTCTGATGTTTGTACTCGTTGGAACTCCACTTATTTAATGCTTCGTCGTTGTTTAGAAGGAAGGGAAGCTATTGATAGGTTTGTTAGATATGAGCCAGGGTTTGAAATTCGTATTACTTATGCCGATTGGGAAATCATACAAAATGTTTGTGATTTTTTGGAACCTTTTTATGATATAACTGTGCTATTTTCTGGTTCCGAGTACCCTACTGCCAACTTGTATTTTTCTAACATTGCATTAATTGAGAATTTGATTGTTAATGCACATAATCATGCAACTGATTGCATTAAGGGTATGGTTGAACCTATGTATGCTAAGTTTAACAAGTATTGTGAGGACTATTCTCCTATTCTTTGTGTTGCTGTCATGCTTGATCCACGCTATAAAAAACAATTTGTTAGTGATTTATATGGTAGTTTATATGCTGATTCCGAGCGTGATAAACGTGTTAAACTTGCCGTTGATCATTTTACCGAATTGTATACATATTATTCTCAAACTTATCCATCTTCTTTTGGTTCTTTGAGTTCGGTTCAAAGTGATGTTAACTTGTCCATCGAGTCTAAGATCTACCCTTCGCCCATATAAGAAAATAAACCTTGCTAAAGAGTATGGTCGTGTTGCTAGCACTAGTGTTGGTGCTTCTAGTGTTCAAAGTGTAACTTATGAAATTAATGCATACTTTGATGCCCCCCTTGTTCCTTGTGTTAGTGATGTTGATTTTGATGTTCTTTCATATTGGCGTGCTAATGTGGTTCAATTTCCTATTTTTGCTCGCATGGCTAGAGATATTTTAGCCATCCCTATTACCTTTGTTGCATCCGAATCCTCATTTAGCATGGGAGGTAGAATTTTGAACAAGTATCGTTCGCGTTTGTTGCCTCATAATGTTGAAGCTTTGGTAACTTGTCAAAATTGGCTCTCTGGTTATACCCCAATTGAGGATGAAAGAACTGTTGATGTTGGTGTTGTAGGTGAACCTAGTGATATAGACTATGATTCTATTCCGTGATTCATTTGCTCTCTGTTTTGTTCTTTGCCCATGTTATGTTGCTTTGGTTGTGGTTGTTGTGGTCTTGTCTTCTCTGCTTGTAGGATGGTGATGTGCTTGTGGTTTGTTGGTGTTCTTTGTGCTTGTGGTTTGTTGGTGTTGCTTGTGCTTGTGGGATGGTGCCGATGTTCATGTGGATGGACCGGTGTTGTCTTGGTTTTTTATTTTGGTACCCGTATGTTAGACTCTCAACTCCAAAATTAATTATGTATTTGTTGCCCTTAGCTTTGTGAGGCGACGCTTTTTCTAGGCATGTATTTAAGAATATGATACACACTTGAGAGCCAATTTTTTTATTAGTGCCTTGGAATTGCCGCCTGCCCACAATTGCTTTGTGGCTCGTTTACATTTTTACATTTTGTGACGTTGATGGAGTCTAAGTGCTCGATGATGATTCTTCTGGTAACAGTTTCTTAAAACTTTGTTATAAGATCTGAGAGCCCAAAAAATATAAAAAAGTATTTTTGTACTTTGTTGTTGTGGTTGTCGTGGTGCTTTGTTGCTTGTTGGATCTTTCGCTGCTTTGCTTGTGGCGTGCTCTTGCCGCCGTGGGCTCGCCGCTTGTGGCTCGCTCCCCGCTCCCCGCTCCTCTTCGCTTGCTTGTGGCTCGCTTGTGGCCTACCGCTGCTTGTGGCCTCGCTTGTGGCCTACTCCTCCTCCGCTGCCGCTTGTGGCCTCGCTCTTGCTGCTGCTTGTGGCCCGCTCCCGCTTGCTTTGGGATGGTGCCGATGTTCATGTGGATGGATCGGTGTTGTCTTGGTTTTTTATTTTGGTACCCGTATGTTAGACTCTCAACTCCAAAATTAATTATGTATTTGTTGCCCTTAGCTTTGTGAGGCGGCGCTTTTTCTAGGCATGTATTTAAGAATATGATACACACTTGAGAGCCAATTTTTTTTATTAGTGCCTTGGAATTGCCGCCTGCCCACAATTGCCTTGTGGCTCGTTTACATTTTTACATTTTGTGACGTTGATGGAGTCTAAGTGCTCGATGATGATTCTTCGGTAACAGTTTCTTAAAACTTTGTTATAAGATCTGAGAGCCCAAAAAATATAAAAAAGTATTTTTGTACTTTGTTGTTGTGGTTGTCGTGGTGCTTGTTGCTTGTTGGATGCTTTTCGCCTTTGCTTGTGGCGTGCTCTTGCTTGCCGTGGCTCTTGCTCCTCCGCTGCTTGTGGTCTCGCTCCCTGCTCCCCGCTGCTTGCTTGTGGCCTCGCTTGTGGCCTACCGCTGCTTGTGGCCTACTCCTCCTCGCTGCGGCCGCTTGTGGCTCGCTCTTGCCTTTGCTTGTGGCCTCGCTCTTGCTGCTGTGGCTCGCTGCTTGTGGCCTCGCTCCTGCTCCTCTTCTGCGCTTGCTTGTGGGCCTGCTTGTGGCCTATCGTCGTCGCCGCTTGTTTCGTGGCCTCGTATGCTGAATTTCTTGTGGTTTCTCTTTGGTTTGTCTTTGGAAATTCTAGATGGTGGTTGTTC
Organism: Beta lomatogona; assembly: GCA_947646795.1. NCBI lineage: Eukaryota > Viridiplantae > Streptophyta > Magnoliopsida > Caryophyllales > Amaranthaceae > Beta > Beta lomatogona. Next base: position 252,972 of record CANSNZ010000448.1, read on the forward strand.
GTTGTTGTTGGCTTCCTAGTTCCTACATATAATAAATTCAGCAATTTGATTTTTGTAATTTCGTTTGACATTGACACATGTATTTTGAATGATTTTATGATATTATATTAACTCGACCCAATTACCAAACTTTGTTCTTCACTCAAACAAGTTACGATCTTAATTATATGTTGTGGAAAAATTAAAGTATAGTATTTTACGGAAGCATTTGCATTATACAAAGCAATCGAAAAATTAATAAGAAGACATTCTATAATATGCACTAAGAAACTAGCGAGTTAAAAAGTGACTATTATAATCTCATCAATAGTTAAAACACTATGACATGATTCAAAATTACATTAAAAATAATTTAATTGAGAATGTAATTTATTTTTTTATTAAATTATTATTAAATGTAAGTAATTTTATAAATTACCATATTGAAATGATTTTGTATATATAGAAAAATAATTGAATTTTAGTAATTTTGTTGTGTTTAGTCGTCAAAATAAGTTGGTTAGAAAAATTGCGTAAAATTAGGTAGATTTTATTTTCAGATCAATTAGAATTCGAGTTGAACCAGGTATTTATTGGGCCTAATTGAGTTTTGGGTTAATATCTGGTTTAGTTCGGTCGGGTTCGGGTTTGAATGCGGGTCCGTGTGGTCGAGGTCGGAATATAATCTAGCCGGGTGCCGGTCGAGTGCGGGTAATCCCGGGTCGGGTTTCGGTCAGTCGGGGACCGACCTCACGGGTCGAACCAGGGTTCAAGTCGTCAAGTCGTGTCCGGTTGGCCGGTCGTCTGCTTTCGACACCCCTAAGTATGAGATAGGTTTATACTATGTTACCCCCTCCGTTTTTTTTTATCCTTCCCACTTTCCTGTGCGCGTCTCCCAATGCATATATTTGAACTTAAATATCTTTCATTATATATTAGTAAAAATTATAACAATTGAATATTAATAACGTACTAATTGAGACGAATCAAACAAGACCCCACATGACTATATTTTTTCTTATAAATTGAAAAAAATTGAGAAGATTCTCTCTAAGTATGAATAGTGCCAAGATTTCAAGTGAGAAAGGTAAAAAAAAAACAGAGGGAGTATTTTGTATTTTGGATATCATTTTCACTCGTATATTTCATATGAATTTGAACATCTTCTTCCTTCTATCTTTCCTATATTGGTCTCAATATATTTTATTTGAAAAAAAGATTCACTATTTTAATATATGCTCCATCAAGATTCAAAATAATATGAACTGTCAAACTGATAATCTAAAAATAACTTTTTTCTTAAAACTTCAGCCTACGAAGTGCAGAGAAATAATGCCTAATTTTTCTATCACTTATAATAAATTATTTGCAAATTCGTTTCATCTAAAATTGTAACTAAAAATAAAATATAAGAAAAGCAAATAGTGTATAATCTCCAGTTTTCGACTGTTTTTGAATAAATAATTTGTGAAATCTACTATAGTGATTAAGTGGACTTTCCCGCAAATTCTTCGTACTTTTTGATTCATATTAAAAGTCCTACATGTTGTAAAGACAAGAGTATATGTTAATCATTTTGTCATGTGACCAAAAAGAGGTTAATAATTGTCATATTGCATGTTTAGTGCGGAAATCTTTTGACTTATCCACATTTTTTAGGGCTTTGGTTAGGAGGCCCATGCAAATTGGCTGCTCACTTCCTTTCTCTCTTTTATCCCCCTTTTGCCTTTTGGTCACTTTTTCTTGGAATTTTTCCAATTTATATAGCTCACATATTGCACTTTTCTAGATCTATGATTGACTTATTTAAGAAATTATTCCGAATTATTATAACTAATGTTACTTTTGGAATGTTCAGTACGTCTCCACGTGCATCAAACAATTGCATGTTTGTCTACCTTTGCTCTTTTTCTTTTTATAAATTGGAGGAGTTGGGCCATTGGGGTCTTGGGGCGGTGATGGTTGGCTCCCTGAACCTTGACCATAACGGCATAACCTAGGAGTATTTTTAATAGATTTTACGATTTACAAGTATCTACTCCCTCAGTTTCTTTACTTGAGCCATTTTTTCAGGCACACTTGTCAAGTCATTAATTAAATATTTATATATTTATTTATCAATAAGCAAAAATTACAAAAAGTTAATATTTTGAAAATATATATTAAGACGAATCTAATAAGTCCGACATTATTATATTTTTCCTTGACTATAAATCACAAGAGATAGTCAAAGTCATGTATGTGAATAGTGTCAAAGTAGAAATGAGTCATCTAAAAATGGGAGGAAGTGTTTCATAAATTTGTAAAAACATAAGTATGTTGATTGTCATGAATTTACATATATCATGGCCTCTTCTTCAAAAATTTGTTCACCTTTTCCATAATAACTAGTTGTTGGACCCATACGGTGCCATGGGTTATTTAACTAGACAAAGAAGATATATTGTTTGGGATTATTGATATTTTGTCAAAAGCACAAATCATAGCTTGATGATTGGATGATAATAGGCAAAGTGAGAGGTTAAGAGTTCAAGACCTCACATGGCACCATGTAAGCATTTGACAAGGAGGAACGCAAACACATGGGGACTACAACCTTTCCCCACACGTGTCAACTTATTCTTTGCAATTTCTATATTCATCCGACCCACATTACTCTTTGCACTTTGATATATGAACATAGTCTACTATTATTTAATCTTTCATCAATTCAAACATGGCTCACCACCTCTCCCATTTAAATAAATTAAAGCCACTAGGACTTTATTTTATTTTATTTTTTGCCCCTAAAAAAAAATTAAAAAATCCCTAGTGGCTCTACTATGTTGAGCTTTATTTCAACTTTATTAAGTTCAGTTCAGTCAACTCCATTAAGTTCAGTTCGGTTCAATTTAGCTCTATTAGGTTCATTTCAGCAAATTTTGGTTCAATAGTACTACAAGGCCTTACAAATAACATTTGATAATAAAAAAACTTATCATTTAAAACTACATACCGTTTCAATAAAATAATATTTGGTAAACTTTCTAATTTTCATTTGAGATATATTCATAATTTGGAAGATTTTACTCAAATTTAGCCAGGGACATGACATATGTGATATGAGTATAATATTTATAAAGAATATCCACTCTTACCTTAAATAATTACTTTTGTTTAGATAAAGTCATATCTAACCAACATATCAAATCAAGTCCACAGCTAAATTCAATTGCTAATAAATTTAACTCTAGATAAATTTAAATAATGATATACCGATGATGAAATCAAACCAAAATTAATTTATTCCTCTGTAAACCTCTTTTCCCTAATGCCAACGTTGATAGTTAGGCCTCGTTGTGTTCAACTTATTTTAACTTATTTAAGATCTTATAAGATAAGATAAGATAAGATGTTTTGTTAGCTTATCTTCACTCATTTCAGCAAAAGATAAGATAAGATAAGATTAGATAAGATAAGTTCAGATAAGTTCAGATAAGTTCAGATAAGATAAGATAAGACAAGACAAAATAAGTTGAATCAAACGGACACTTAATAGTAATACTTTGGCTAATTGGACCGTGCCTTGTATGGATACTATTTGGGAATCCAGTGGAACCATCAACAAAATCAACTTGAAATCAGAATGAAGCATGGTTAAATAAATAAATAGTAGTATATCGCTAGAATTTAGCTAGGAGACTAATTTTTATCAGTAAAATTTGTGAGTGAATCTCTAAAATGTTTATGGATTTTCTAACCTATACCACAAGACATAGGTTAAGAATTTCAAGATTTCATTAAAAAAAGAAATACAACAAGATTCTATTTAGGGATAATAAATATGAATGATAGATATTCAAGATAGAGATAATCATGTAAGACTTTTTTGTTTGGTTGGAATTTAAAATGATTTTTTTTTTTTTTTTGCATAATGATATGTTATACTCTCTCCGTCCCATAATATAGTGTCCGATTTTCTTTTTTCACGGCAATTAAGGAAAACACAATTTATCTAGAAAGACTGTCTAACTTTAACATTAAAGTTAGACAAGTCCTGGCCCAATTCTAATAGAGAATAATCCCGACCAACCCCAACCCAGCTTCATTACTTTTTTCTCTCTGCTCATCTCACCTCTTTCTCGCTCCTTTCTCGGTTTCTCCTCCTATTTTACTAACTCATTCTCGCTCGTCAATGGAATCGAAAATTTGGGAGGATTTTTGGTATTTGTTAAATTAGGGTTTCTGGATACTGAATTAGAAGGATGATGAATGTGTGTTCGACATTCAGACGAAATTCGAGATTTGGTTTTTGTTAATTTCGATCTTATTTCTTCCATTTCATTTTTACATCTGTTTGTTTTTTGAATGTGATTTTCACCTCTTTTTCTCTTTTTTGTTTGTGAGTTTGATCCTGCATTTCGTCGAATAAGTTGAATTTGAGATTATGATTTAGTTGATTATACAGACTCTTGTGGAGTGGTTTTAAACGCTTGAATTGAATGTCTTGTATTCAATTTCGAGTTTCAGTTACTTCCTAATGACGCACTTTTAGTAACATTTGCTTGTTAATTTCAGTTTTTATTTTAGATGAACATTTGCGAGTTGAATTCTTTCATTCGTGGTGATTTTATGGAATTGTGATCATTTAAGTAGTTGAATTCTGTGTGATTTTGATCCTGCATTTTATCCATTACGTTGTATTTGTAATGATAATTTGGTTAATTTTTGAGAATCTTGTGGAGTGGTTTTGTTGTTTCTTATACTTTGGACGCTTGAATTGAATATCTTGGATTAAATTTTGTGAAGTGGTTTTGTGGAGTGGTGATTATATTGCTGATTTCGAATCATCATCAACTTATTTGTAATTTTCCATCTCTGATTTTGTGGAGTGGTGATTATATTGATGAACATCTGATTTTGAGTTGCTCGGTTCCATTGTACTGCATTGCATTGCAATTGAGTATACCGCCCGGGCCGCCTGTATTCAGCTCGCCGTTGCGGCTGGCTGCGGTCCTGTTTCGAACATCTCCTACTTCTCCTTAACATGTTGCAGTTGCAGTTGCTTTCCCCCCACCTATTTCAACCACGCCTTCTTCTTCTTCTTCTTCTTCTTCTTCTTCTTCTTCTTTGCCCCCTTCTTACCCTCCTACTTTTTCTCATAATACCTCTTTTGACTTCAATTCTCTTTCCCCCCTCGACTCTCTTTATCCCCTTGTTCAATTCTCTGCTCATAAAGTGATTCATTCAATCCCTCTTTTTTCTTTTATTTTGTTTAGTATTCATTGATTGAATTGGCTGCATTGTAATCGTTTCGTTGGATTTAGTTGTCTATTGCTCTCATGTGTTCAACATATTCTGCATTTTGTACTCATTGATTGAATTGGGTGCATTGTAATTGTTTCGTTGGATCGAGTTGTATGTTGCTCTGATGTGTTCAACATGTTCTACATTTTGAGGTTTTTTTATGAGTGTTTTGGGGGTCATTGATCTTATATTGAACATATTGTGGCAATGCTTTGTTCTTGATTGTTTGCTGAGTTTTAGCAGTGTGTTGCTTCATTGGTTTGAATTAAATTCAGATGTTTCTGTTGTTGCTGAGTCTAATGTTGAATCGAGGTCTTTGGTTGTACTTGGTATGTTGGCTTTTTATTTTTATTTTTTCTTAGTCCTTTTTTGTCTTAGATTAGTCTCTTTATGGAATAAATTGGTCACCTAATAAACTGTCATGATGTCTTTTGTGTTGTTATTGATTTGTATCAGAAAATAATGTTGTTGATCGATTCTCCGGCGATTGCATCCACCGAGTCAGGATCGTTGACTCATAACTCGTCCTCGAGTATGCGAAGGCGCCGGAGTTCGTGCCGAAGAAGCCGAGCATGAAACAAAATTAAAGAATGCTAGATTGTTGTAGTTTCTTGAATGAATATAGTGGTCACATGATGATTTATGTTGGTGACACAATGGTTATTGTTGGTCACTTATTATTTTTTTTACATTTAGGAACCCACACATGTAATTGGAGTGACATTTTGTTAGTGATTATGGTAATAAATACATTTGGTTCTTTCCATTTCACATTTGAAGTTTCTCAGTTATTATTATATATTTTGTCATTTAATTTCTTAAGTATTCAGTAAATAGATTAAAGTGGGCACCAATTAGCATAAATTAATTAGGTACCAAATAAATTTAAATAGTCACTTATTGAAATATATTAGATGTTCGACTTTGTGTTTTTTAAATTAAAGTAATGAGCAAATGAATAGGTGACTAATTTGAACAAGCATCAAATGAATTAAAGTAGTCTCTAATTTGAAGAAATCTAAAGTCGACATGGAATAGTGAGTAATTGGCATATCATAGTCTCTAATTGACATATAACAGACACTTAAGAACATAAAACTTACTGATCAACATAACTTGTAATTAGAACCTAAAGTTGAGTACCACTCAGCATAACTTTGCAAAATAACAAACCAGTGGTAATTGTTTTGTTTGTACTTTTACTAATTACATAAAGTTCTACTTTAGTTCAAAACTAATTAATCATCACTGTTAGTAACCAAATCAGTTTTTGTTCAAACTACTTTCTTGGAGATGATCTAGTTGTTGGTCCGGATTCCTTCACATGAGAGTTTTGCTTCGGGGGAGATGGTTTTTGCAGCTTTTGCAGAGCTACAGTGGTTGTATTGGGTACGTCTTGGTGTCTTTTCGATATCCTGCAAAACGCTTGATTAGCTTCATCTGCTTGCTTGGTGGGAATTTGAGGTTGTTGTTTTGTGGTTGTGGAATCAAAATATACAGCAAATTCATTTAACGTGAGAACCAAATGATTCAAAATGCTTACAAAAAAATAAAGTGGCTACCAAAGAACTTAAACTGGTCACATAAGGAAGTAAACTAGTTACTTGATGAAATAAATTGCCAGAAAATTAAGCATCTTTCAAATAACAAAAACCCAAATGACAATTCATTAGGAGAGCAGTATGTTGCAATGAGAACTTGTTTAGCCTTATAGAAGAATTAGGAAAGCAGTAAGTAATTGAATTTGGAACTTCTCACTGAACGGATGGAGAATTGAGTTAAAGTGGCCACAAATAAACCTAAACTGGTTACTAAATTAAATGAGTTAAAGTGGATACTTAATGCATGTAACAATTTCAGTTTCATTTGTAGTCTTGTTAGTGTCCATATATTATAAAGGAGTCTCAGAAATGATAATAAGAAACTAATCAACAATCAAGTTATAGTGGATACTAAATTATTATTTTTTTTGAAGGGAAAAAGAGAACTTAACATTGAATAAAAGAGTCACAAAATATCCGAAGCTACAACATCAGCTATGAAATATAGACCACTCCCTACCCAACACCGCTCCCCCATCTCTAACGGAAAAGACTTGGCAAGAAGATGAGCCACAACATTACCCTCCCTCCTAACATGACTCCAACTAACAGAATGAAAAACAGAACTCAAACTAAAGATATCATTACAAACTAATGCCAAAGAAGAGAGACTAGCTACCCCTCTCTGTAAATAATTAATCACACCTAGACAATCACAACTATTGTACTACAAGGATTCTAACATTCACAATGGTCCTATACTAGCATAGATCATTTTTAACACCTCAGTTTCCAGCTTAAGCATCAGCAATACACATGACAGTAAAAGAAAACACTAAACCATAAAAATACAAACAAACAGCAACAACAAACAATTGAATAATAAAAAAAAACCTGAGGCGCAAAACCTGCTGGTTGTACTCCCACCACCAAACCCTGGCAACAAATCATCAAAGTTAGACATCCCCTTATCAGCTCCTTTCGAATCGCCCACCGACCTCGATGATTGATTTTCCTTCTTCCCCAACCCCCCCAAAAAGATCATCAAACGCATCAACCTTCTTTGCAGAAGAAGAAGATGAGGATGAAAAGATATCCATACTTAGCAGAGCTAGGCCCGTCTTCATCGTAAACTGGCTTATCTCAGCTTGCATTCTCCTGCTGCACGCCTGCTGCTATCACAACCCCATCATCATCTCTGTTAACCATCCCTAAGCTCACCACCCCCTCTCGACGGAAAGCCGCATCACAGTTTATCTTCACCACACCTTGGCGAAGGAGGTACCCACGTTGTAGGAGGATGTGGCAGCTCCGTCTCATTCTTTTCATTCGCCTCCAAAAACGCCTTGTAGTATGTTAAAGCCCCTGCCACAACTTCACTATAGCATTTTGTCGATCCTCGAAAAATAAGTTCATTCCTCGCCTTCCACACTCCCCAGCACACCATGGCTATTTTACACAGCTCCTCCTCACTCACAGACATACTTAATTTGCACCTCCACTCCACAAACGAGCCCAATTTGCGGTCACCAATACACGCCTCAGCCAAATCCAACTCCTCCCACACCACCTGCGCCTTTTGACAGTAAACAAGGGCATGTAATTCATCCTCCACATGTCCATCACAGCCACTACATCTTCACTCAAGCTTTGCAAACGGACAGCTAGACCCTTGCAGTGATCACAAATAGACAAAAACTTACTGCCAAAACTGATCACCAATCAAGTTTAGGTTAAGTGACTTAAAGTGATTCCAAAATGACTTAAAGTGGTCACTAATCAACTTATATTAGCTACTAATGTATCTAAATGCAAGTTTTGTTTACATTTTATGAAAATGCAAGTTTTTGATATTATTTCACTACTCTCTCAAATGAGTATTCCTCTCGCTCGATCTCCGATGTTTTGTTTACGAAATGTAAACAATATTCTTAAGCTTTGTAAATAATCATTTCTTCTATTAATTCCACAAAAAGATGTCGAAAACCTCAAATACAATCAAAAAACAAGACAATCTACATAATTTGCATAATCAAACAATCAAAATATCAGTAAATTCAAAACAATTCAGCAAAAAAGTGGACGATTGAACACATATCATCAAAAATAATTAATCCACCTGCAAAATCCACTGGAAGTTGCAAGAAACACCAAGAATCAATGAAAAATGGCAAGAGAACACAAAATTGCTAAATTAGGGCCATTGCAAGAGATTTGGAAGCTCGTTTTTTCTCTCTCCACCGTAGAATTTGGTACTCCAACAATCAATTGACATACACACGATCTCGACTTTTCTATGACTCTTTCTCTCTCCTCCCCTGAGCCTTGTACAAAACAAATAATATGGCTGTGTTTTTTTAATTTGCAATATGGGCTGATTAGCTCATATTGTTTGGGCTTGGGCTTGCCTAATTATAATGTTATAATTTGGCGGTCTCTTGCAAGACGAGCTGTAAGGAAAATGGAAGGAGTAGTAGGATTTCCCCAAAAATACATTTAAGGAATTTGTTAAAAAAAAAAAAGAATATAGGCACACCGCACAACGTTATGGGACACCCAGAAAGGCATGCGAGCGCAATATTTTGGGACAGAGGGAGTATAAGATTTTTAATACTGTTAACTTATATTTTTTGCGGTATAGGTTAAAAAGACCGAATGTTTATTAGTCTGTCCGCTAAAATCAAACAAGTTATACTTCATCCGTTATGAAATAAGTAAAACACTCATCTATTTGATATGAGAGATTTTTGATAAAGATGTGTTGTTTTATTTATTTTAGAACAGATAAAGTATTTCTTTTTTACATCCTCTCTTTTACTATCTTTTATTTTCTCAGTTAAATCTATTGTCCTTCCTTTTGCCTGCATTTTTTTTTTAAAGGAAAATTTCATTAATTAAAAGTCAAACGACATCTACAAATGATAATGAAAACCAAGATACAATCCAACACGGCTAAATCTAAACTTGTCTTCAAGCAGACGACAATGAGCCAGAACAAGCACTACAGCGCAGCCCTCCTGAAATCGCTGAACCAAGCAGCTTTGAATGAGGGAGCCTATCATTGTGATAAAGTTGCAGAAGAACAGTCGTGATGGAACCATGTGAACCGCATCCAAGAATCCACTACCATCGAGATGAGGCTTGACCTTCAACCAATGAAATACAACACACATATACAACCCAGATACAACAAAAACCAACGAAAACACTAACCCCACCAAGAAAGGCCACCGAAAACACCCCATACAGGGAACTGACACCACAGAAGTGGGACTTATTGAATAAAACCAAAAAACAACCAAACACGTAAGCCGATCGATTGCGCCTCCGCACCAAGTCAGCCCCGCTAAATAACCAGTCCGACGGAATAGAAGACCCCAACATACTAACACTAAAAGGGAAGGCGAGAGGGAAGCCCAACACAACAACTAGGGGACGGGGAGGGGAAGCCCAAAACGCCAACCTAAACCAGGTGGGAAAGGGGAAGGGGATCCCAGAACACTCGACAAATATGGGAGGGGGATGGGGGAGCCCGACAAATCAGTAGGGGAGGGGAAAGGGGAGGCCCAACACAGAACTAGGGGAGGGGAAGGGAATATCTCATCACACAACCAGGGAAGAAAGAGAAAACGTCGACCAGCGAACACAGGGGAGGGGGGAGCGTGGCCTCAAAGCGCGAACCAGCAACCAACCGACCGATGAAGAAGAATTAATAGAAACCGAGAACGAGGAGGGTTCGATGGCCACCGAAGGAGCGTCGGAGCGACTCCTGGGGCCGTCGAACCCTAGCTGAAGGCGGTGCTGATAGAGGGGAAAAAAAATCGCCTGTTTAGGGTTTTTGGAGAGAGAGTTGTTGTTTATCTCGTTGTTAGGATATGAAGTATCTTGAGTGATTTCCTTTTGCCTGCATAGTTGACCTTGTCAATCTATAAAATCCACAGAAATGACGTGAAAGGAATGCATTTAGCCTTATAGAGTACTAGTCACCACTTATCACTTCATAGTTCATGCCAACACCCCCTTTTTCAAACTAAAAAAAAATAATTAGAGCCTAGGGTTTTGGTTTACTATTTCTATTTTCTACCCTCAATACACTTTCTCTGTAAAATAGAAAGAGAGAAAGAATGTATACCCTACAAAAAGAATAAGGAATTATTGCAGAGATTTTCTTTCGTTTTATTTGATTTTTTCTTAATAATTGTTGGGTTTTTACCCTCTTTATATACTGCATGCTCCCTCCTACTTACAGCTTTCAGGTGTAGACCCAGAGATAGAGTTTTTAGTACGTAATAGTAGAAGATGACAAAACCATGAAAATAAATACTCCTACTTTACTGGTTATTAGTAGCCTACTAGTAGTAGGGATTTTATTGTTTCATATGGATGCTAAAAATGCAGAAAGAGTTTGAGCACACATACAGGCTACAGCAATACAGTATGCCCACGCCTAAGCCCACGCCTAAGTCCACGCGTTCTCCTCTACTCTTTTTTTTTTTTTTTTTTTTACCTCAACTGGAATGATCCTAGTAGACCAGCACCTATCGCACGTCACCAGCCCAGCCACACAAGTCAACATTTGAGAGTAAGGGGGGACATAAGGGAATCCTTACTCCCAAGCACAAGTAGGTAGTGGGGTTCGAACAAGGTGAGTTCTCTACCACCTCCACCAAGCAAGCTTGGTATTCTACTCTACTCCCTTTATTTCTGAAGACATGCAACGTATTCTGGCTATACTACCGTACTACTTTGTTTCTTGATATTTTTAATTATGTATAAGTTCAAATTATAAAAAATTGATATCAATTACTCCTTCCATTCTTTTTTAGATGTAACATGTTGACTTTTAACACTATTTATACAACTCAATTTAACCATTAATAGTTATTTATATATATATGAAAAAATATAATCATGTGGGATCTTGTTGGATTTGTCTCGGTATACACTTTTCAAATATATTATTTTTATAGTTTTTAAAATTATATAATTAGAGATATAATGGGCCAAACTTGTGTCTCAACAAGTGTAAAATGTCAAATGTTACATCTACTAAAAAAGGAAGGAGTATAAAATACTATACACATTAAGACAAATTACATAGGAGAACACTTGATTATATTTTTTCTTATACATTTGAAAGAGAGAATATGGGATAAAGTTTGTAGATGAATAATTATACTTCCTCAGTTTTCAATTACTTGCAGTTACTTTTTGATTTTAACATTTTAACCTGTCATATCTCTAATCATAGATATGTAAAAATTAAAAATTGTGAATATATATACAGAGACGAATTTAACAAGACCCCACATAAGTACATAACTATGTTTTGCTAGCTTAAATATAGATCACCAAAGGTAGTTAAATGCAAGCAAGTGAGGCCCCGTTCTTTTAAACTTATTTTGACTGAAATTAAATTAAATTAACTGAACTGAACTGAAATTAAATTAACTGAACTGAAAATAAATTAACTGAACTTAAAGTAACTGAACTGAAATTAAATTAAATTAACTGAAATTAAATTAAATTAAATTAAATTAACTGAAATTAACTGAAATGAGAGAAACTGAACTGAATTGTATATTTAATTTTCTAAAATAATAATTATCGGTAATAATCAATAAGTATTAACATAATATTATCAATACTTATTATTATTATTATTATTGTTGTTGTTATTATTATTTTTTATTATTATTGTTATTATTTATTATTATTATTTATTATTTAATTTAAGTTCAGTTAAGTTCAACTTAATAATAATAATAATAATAATAATAATAATAATAATAAAACAATAATAAATAATAATAATAATAATAATGAATAATAGATAATAATTAATAAATAACAAATAATAAATAGTAAATCATAAATAATAAATAATAAATAATAAATAATAAATAATAAATAATAAATAATAAATAATAAATAATAAATAATAAATAATAAATAATAAATAATAAATAATAAATAATAAATAATAAATAATAAATAATAAATAATAAATAATAAATAATAAATAATAAATAATAAATAATAAATAATAAATAATAAATAATAAATAATAAATAATAAATAATAAATAATAAATAATAAATAATAAATAATAAATAATAAATAATAATAATAATAAAAAATAATAATAATAAATAATAATAATAATAATAATAATAATAATAATAATAAATAATAATAATAATAATAATAATAATAAATAATAAATAACAAATAATGAATAAATAATGATAATAATAAGCCTAATAGTAAATAACAAAATACAATAATAATTATACTAATACTAAATAATAAATAATAATAAAAAATGATAAATAATAAATATTATATAATAAATAATAAATAATAAATAATAATAAATAATAATAATACATAATAAATAATAATAATAATAAATAATAAATAACAAATAATAATAATAAATAATAATAATACATAATAAATAATAATAATAATAAATAATAAATAACAAATAATAATAATATTAAATAATAATAATGATAATAATAATATCAATAAATAAATAAATAATAATAATAATAATAATAATAAATAATAAATAATAAATAAATAATTAATAATTAATGATTATAAAAATAATAAATAATAATAATAAATATAATAATAATTATAATAATAGTAAAAAAATAATAAATAATAATATTAATCATAATAAATAATAACCAATAATAATAATATCAATGATATTAATAATATATAAATAATAATAAATAATAATAATATTAATCCTAATAATAATAATAATAAATAATAATAATAAATAATACATAAATAATAATAATAATAAGTAAATAAATAAATAATAATAATAATAATAATAGTAATAATGATAAATAATAATAGTTATGATAAACAATAATAATAATGATAGAAATAATAATAAATAATAAATAATAATAATAAAAATAATCATAATATATAATAATAATAATATTTATTATTATTATCATAAATAATAATAATAATAATCATAATAAATAAAAAATAATAATTAAAACATTAGATAAGATTGAACTAAACTGAAATTAACTGAATTAAATTGAAATTAAATTAACTGAACTGAAATTAAATTAAATTAACTAAAATTAAATTAACTGAACTGAAATTAAATTAACTGAACTGAAATTAACTGAAATGAACTGAAATTAAATTAACTGAACTGAAATTAACTGAAAATAAGTTCAAAAGAACAGGGCCTGAATACTGCAAAATCTAAAAAGTCGCAAGATATTGGAAATAGAGCAAGTAGTTACTGTGCAAATGTTGCATATATTTAGAAACGGAGGAAATATCAATTTATTGATATACTCTTTTGCTCGCTTTTTTTTACTTGCTATATATTTTTAATAAATAAACGTTCAAAACTATTTGCGAATATGGTCACATCTATATTAATATATTACAAGGCTTTCCTAACAAGGAACGGTGCCACGTGGCGCCCTCCATTAGGATTTTTTTGATTATATAATTCACATACAATTAAAAAAATTAGAAAATATTTTGTATAAGATTTGACCCCCCGTGACTTCAAGCTCTTATATAATAGTTCTAACCACTAAACCAAGTCATATTTAGTGCTATCATTTTAAATTTAAATATTAATAAATGAAAGATGTCATTAGGCCTAAAAACTAGTTTATTTCCTAAAAGCTTGTGTCAAAATGTAAGTATAAGAAGTCAAACATAAAAGATGGGAGTAATAATATGAGTCTACGACTATGCCAAATTTAATTTATTGGTCTTTTTGGTTGTTTCTTTTCTTTTTCTCCTAATATGCTCACTTTTATCTTATTTCCTTTTCTTTGCATAGGGATTTTCATTTTACTACTTTATTAAGAGTTATGTTGAAATGGCACAATGAAATTCACATTTCTAACTATGCATACCTGTCCATTTTTCTCAAACCTATTACACCAATAGCTCTTAAACACGACATTGATGGAGATTATTATATTTTTTTTAATTTGGCTTCAAGAGGCCAAAGTTTGGTGCATTTCTAAACAAATACTGGAGATGAAGTACTTCCTCCGTTCCATTTTAAATGAAACGTAGGGCCTTGGCACGGGGATTTAGAATAGGAGAGAGATAGAGAGAAAAAAAAGAAGGGACCCATGTGATGAGGAGAGAGATAGAGAGAAGTGAATACCAAATAAGGTAACATTTCATTTATTTTGAAAGGCCTAAAATAGTAAGTGTTTCATTTAATATGGAACGGAGGAAGTATATAAATATGTCCCTTATTTTTCCACGAAGGTACATGCCCAACTTTTGTCATTGCAAGACCTATCAATCTATCATTCAGCCGTAGATAGCATTCACTTAATCAAATTAGTCAATAATTCAATAATTAAGTTAGCTGATATGACAAGCTAGTTATTATCTCAGCTATCACAGCTCATTGTTTAACTATTTGAACCAAATAAAGCATACTAGTCCAAGAGTTTGGCATGACGAAACTTTTGTCATTCCACCTAGGGATGATACTGAGTCTATCTTGTACGCGAATAGTTCGGGCTCCGCTCGATCAACGCTCGACTCGAGACTTTAACGAGCCGAGTTGAGCTAGGCAAAGCTCAGCTCGAGAGCTCGTGATCAGGCTCGATTATACTTTTATATAGAAAAATAATATACTTATATATATACATAAATATATTAACCTAGATATCACACAATAATAAGTTAATAGTTCCTATGTATAAAAGAAAACCTATAAAAATTAAATATTAAAAAGGAAAAACAAATTAAACATGTAAAAAACAAGGGGTGATAAAGAGTTAAGTCTGTTCGTGAACAGTTCGAGCTCGGCTCGTTTAACATTTGGCAAAGCTCGGCTCGTCAAGGTTCAAGCTCGGCTCGAGCTCGAATAAACTTAAACGAACACAAGCCGAGCAGACCATATTTCGGGCTCGACTCGACCGATAAGCAGCCCTAATTCCACCCCCTCTTTGTGTTACTTGTGAAGGAAAAGAAGACCAAGTAAGCGAAAGAACATTTGAGGACATAGAATACTCAATGAAGTTTTCAAGAGTATCCATGAAATCAAAAAAATAACACAACATGTTTCAACAATCCACGCAGGATACAATTCCGTACCGTGATTTGATATGAAATGCCATGACATTGTCAACAAATAGTTAGCCTTTCAAACACATTTACTACTCTCCTTAGTCACCTTTCCACCGCCCTCCTATAGGAGAGTTTGAAGAAATACTTTATTTCTTTGTGTCAATATTGACCGAATTTTCTTTTAGAATATGCACATTAGGCTGTGACAATAGTAGTACAATACTAATACCTTCATTCTGAAATAAGTGAAATAGTTCTCTCATTTATGTGAGAGTTTTTTAAGAGAATTATTTCATTAATTTCAGAACGGAGGAAGTATAAGATTTTTTTAAAAACTGATATACCACAATGTCGCAAAAACAAATTTCAGGATTGACGTTTTGAAATATATTTACTTTATCTTTTTAGTTGCTACACTTCTTGTTTTCACGCCATCAAATGCATTACCTTGTTCAATACTCCCTCCGTCCCAGAATACTCTTTACACTTTCCTTTTTCATCTGTCCCAGAATACTCTTTACACTTCTATTTTTGGATATGACCCACTATTATTTTAATTTTTCTACCTTTTAAGTTGGCCCACACTCTCTCTCCTCCAAATAAAATAATACCACTCCTACCACCCACCAACTCTAACCATGGCCTACACTCTCTCTCCTTAAAATAAAATAATACTACTTTTACTAACTACTAACTCCTATCACATCTACTTTTCAATAAAATAACAATTGATAATCAAACAACAACTTATCATCTAAAACTACGTGCATTGATAAGTGTCAAGAGTATTCTGGGACGGAGGGAGTAATATCTTTAATTACGCATAGTGAAAAAATATAAAAATTTGATAATATGAAAATATGCATTAAGATGAATTAAACAAGATCCAACTTGACTAAGTTATTTCTTATACATAAGGAATAACAAATAGAAAAAAATTAGTTGGTGAATAATAATTACTATGCAAGCGTAACATATAAAAAAATACGGATGAAGTATATCTAAATCAATGGAAATACGCAATCCAATGGATCAAGGGAAGTACGCAATCCGAAGGACTAAGTAGAAAAGTAAAATGTTAAAATATTAAGCATTGGATACACATTAATGATATTGATTGATTTGTGATTTTTTAATGAATTCATGAAATCTTATAAAATATATTTGATGTTTAACTTTTTTAGAGTTGCATATAACATAAATTCACTAATACTATTGAAAGGCTTATATGATCATTGCGTATAATTGAATTATATTATAAACTATATATGTTGAATTATGCTTTATAAAAAGATTCATATACAACTTAAATTAAAATATACGTTAAAGAAGAATATTAATGTTACATAATTCTTTGATTTTGTTATCCCCGGTTTTTTTGTAGGAAGAAATATTCGAGAGCACCAAGATCGCCTCCTCACTCCAAGGACTATTAGGCCCCGTTCTTTTGGACTGAACTAGGTTGAACTGAGCTGAACTGAACTGCGATAAACTGAAATGCAGAGAGTAACTGAACTAAACTGAACTGCGAGAAACTGAAATGCAGAGAGTAACTGAACTGAACTGCGAGAAACTAAACTGAATTGAACTGAAAATAAGTCCAAAGAACAAGGCCTTAGTTTTAATTTAATAATTGAACAAAATATTATTTTCTAACATTACAAAACTTTTGAAAACTTTACTTTTTTTATTTAAAACTTCACATTGTTAGGAAAAACCAGATCTGTTGTAATGGCTTAACTTAATTAATAGTTATAGCACCTAATTAACAATATAGAGGGTGTTTTTAGACAGACATTTTAAGTGACAGACAGATAATGAAGCAACGTTCAACTATTAATGTAGGCTATGTTTAGTTCACCTGAAATTTTCTGATCTGAACTTATCTGATCTGATCTTATTTTTTCTGATCTGAACTTATTTTTTCTGATCTGATCTGATCTTATCTTATCTTTTAAAAAATATATTATTACTAATATTATTATTACTTTGTATTTCATTACTAGTATTACTATTACTATCATTTTATTACTATGCACAACTTTCAATAATAATAATAATAATAATAATAATACTTCCTCCGTCCCAGAAAGATCTGAACACTTGTTGGGACACGTAGTTTAAGGTGATAAGTTATTGTGTGGTTATCAAATGTTATTTTATATCAAAAGTAGATGTGATAGGAGTTGGTGGGGTATTTTTTATTAGAGGAGAGAGAAACTTAGGTAACTTTTTGTAGAGTGTGGGCCAAAGATGTGTAAAAGAAATAATATATTAATGGTGGGACCATGCCAAAAAAAGAAGTGTTCAAACTAATTTGGGACAAACATAAAAGGAAAGTGTTCAGACTATTCTGGGACGGAGGTAGTAATAATAATAATATAAATAATATTATAATAATAATAACAATAATAACAATAATAATAATAATAATAATAATAATAATAATAATATAGATAACATAATAATAATAATAATTATTATTATTATTATTATTATTATTACTATTATTATTATTATTATTATTATTATTATTATTATTATTATTATTATTATTATTATTATTATTATTATTATTATTATTATTATTATTATTATTATTATTATTATTATTATTATTATTATTATAGCATAATTAGGTTTTTTTTTTTTTTGAAAAACAGCATATTAGTATATGAACATATAATTAAAAATAAAAGACTAAGGACTCTTGGGTCCAATGGTATGGCTTCATACCTCCCACATGGGAGACCAAGGTTCAAATCTTGGTGGAAGCATATATTTCAATATTGTTGTGGGTGGGGGAGAGGGGTTGGGGATTGTTGGGTCTTTAGGTGAGTGGCCCTGTGCGAGGGCAGCCAAGAGAAAATTCATATCTTACCACGGGATTCCCGAAAGGGGCCCAAAAAAATTAAAAATAAAAGAACACTCATGTTCAAGGTCCGTTAATAATAAGAATTTAGGTAGTAATGAAAAGAACATATAATGATATTAAAAAAAGAACATATACTGAAAGAGCATACAAGATCTATCTAAAGAACACATTTTAAAAATAAAAGATAGATGTTATTTTTATATTGATGACATGTTTGGATTTAACTAACAACATGTTCTTTGTTATATCAATAAATTGTTCTTTTTTTATTATAAATAAACCTATAAATATATATAATCATATGATCTTGAACAAAATGGTTAAATATTTTTCTTATATCGTTGTCTTGTTCTATATAAACTTTGTTTTTAAAGATAAGTTGAAATCCTTTGTAGGGAAAATTTTGAACGTGATGACAACACCATTAGGTTATCCCATGCTACTCATGTTTTATACTCCCTCCGTTTCATTTCAATTTACTCACTTCACTTTGGGGGAGAACCAAGGAGAAAGTGTAAAAGTATGTGAGAGAAACTGAAAATGTGGATAGAGAAATTGAAAAGTGAGAGAGATAAATTAAAAAGTGGGTTAAAATATTAAAAAGTATATGATATGGGTGGAAAAAGAGGAGAAAGTAGATGTGACATGTTACCAAAAATAGAAAAAGCAACAGTGTGTAGATTAAAAAGAAACAAACCAAAAAGGAAAGTGTGTAGATTAAAAAGAAACGGGGGGAGTATAAACTTGTAATATATAATTTATATTATTCTACCAAAATTGTTTTAAAAAATAAACATCATATACTATTGTCATGTTCGTTACATGTACAACATCAAAAAGAACATCACATATCAAAATTATTAATTAGAATAAATATAAAAAAGAATACTTACAAATGCCAAAAGAACATCCTTCTTCTTGAACACAAATAGCTTCAAATAGTGATATCAATGACATTTATAGTAATAGCAACGATATTAATAATAATTACCAATATTAATAATTAATAAGTACAACAACGACAATAATAATAATATTTTTGAACAAATGTACTAGTAAATAGTAATATTAATAGTAATAGTAATTGTATAAAGTAATAATAATAATAATAATAACGCAAAGTCTTATAAAAGACTGTCTCACGTTAACACTAACGTGAGACGAGTCCTTTTTCCTCCAATCCTCATCTTCCGCCTTCAATTCCTCCACCATCCTCTCAAATTATGGAAGTTTTGTCTCTCTAACAGTCTTTGAAGAACAACAACAACAACTATTGGTATTTTCAGAAGTTCATCAATTATTCGTTTCATCGAGGCCGCCATTGAAGAAACTTAAGAGAGAGAGAAAATGGAGTCACTTGGAACCAACAATGGCGGAATCGGAGGAAAGAGAAAGATTGAAGACAAAATAGGACTTGCGAAGCAAAAAGCACAAGCAATTGCTGCGCGTCTTCTCCACGACGCCTGATTTGAGGGGGAACGTTGTAAAAGAAATATACACTCAGAGCACCATCTCACGATGGCGCCGCACCTCGTGGCATGCACCACCATCTGGCAGCAGCAACACATGAAAAGAGGAGAGAGAGAAAATTGTAGCAACACCATACCGAGGAGAGAGAACGAGGGCAGCAAGGGGAACTGAAGCAGCTACTTCACCTGAACACCGACAACACAAAAGACCCACGCTGGCGACGAGGAGGAGCACAGACAACACGGTGGCAGGCAGCACCGCAGAAGCAAATGAGAGAGAACATGGGACTAAGAACAACCACCAACAGCACCAATGGTAGCAGCACCGGAGCACGACAAAGTCGCCGTCAGAGGCGACAACAAAAAGGACGACAGTTTAGGAAGGAGGAGAAGGATGGTGAGTGAGAGAGATAAATGGGTTGGGGTTTGGGTTTGGGGTTCCATTTATTTTGTTGAAATGAGACAAACTTTTGATAATAAAACACTAATGTGGCACTTTTAGATGAAGCCACGAGAGAGAATAAGGATGATGGGTTACATATTTCTCAAAGGGGCTGATTTTGTCATTTTCAAGTTTATAGTTATAATTTTCCAATTAGTTAAGGAATTTTAATAATTAGTTACATATTTTTGGCTCTTAGTTATGGTTTTCTGATTCATAATTAGCTTTTGCTTAATAGTTATGAAATTCGGATATATAGTTATGATTTTTAGGTTGTTAGTTATTAATTGTGGTTAATAATTATGGTTTTATGGTTGACAGTTGTGATTATGGTTATTAGTTACTGTTTTCTGATAAATAGTTATGATATTTGGGTATTTAGTTATTATTGTTTTTTACATTAGTTATGACTTTTTGTTTTTTAGTTCTTGTTTTATGTATAGCATATGAATAATTATTTATTAATTTCATGAGTAACAATGATTCATGGTTTTATGGTTATAGTTTTGATATTTGGTTAACAATTATACTTTGAGGGTTGATAGTATGGGCGGTCAATATTTATTTTAAAGGTCATTAGTTTTACTTATTGTATGCATTAGTAAACATTGTTTTTGCATTGGTTATTTGAGGTTGGCATAACTAATGCAAAAATGCGATAGTTATTCAAGAAAGAGAGAATTAGTGCATTAGCTATTTAAGAAAGAGAGAATTCGTTATGCGTGATACTGAAATTATGGCCAATAAAATGCATTATAATCTGATTTTTATAATATAACTAATATACTTCAGCGCTTAACTAATATATAGTTTAGCGCTTAACTAATATACTTCAGCGCTTAACTAATTAACCAAGAAGCAATTTAAGGCTAGCATAACTAATGAGCGCAAGTGCTTAACTAATTCTACTGCTGGTTTGATGCACGCGCGTGATGTCAGCATGACATCAGCGGTCTCACGTTAACACTAACGTGAGACCGTCTCTCCAGAAACGGACTCTAATAATAATAATAACAACAATAACAACAATAACAACAATAATAATTATTATTATTACAATAACAATAATAGCATTAGTAATACTAATAATCATAATAATCATGGTGATAATAATAATAATAAGTTTTTAAATATAAGAATAATCTGAACTTATCTGATCTGATCTGATCTGATGTGAACTTATTTGATCTGATCAGAACTTATCTGATCTGATCTGAACTTATTTTTTCTGATCTGATCTGGTATGGTCTGGTCTGGTCTGATCTGATTTGATCTGAAATAAGCAAAAATAAGGTGAACTGAACATAGCCGTAGGTACTAGAGGAGTAGTAGCAGTTAATACTTATGGTGGTAATATTGTTGATCTTGCAGCGCAGCAGCTAGTGTAAAGTATAAACACTATAACAGCTACAAATCTACAAGGCAGGGAGAGCATTTTGTAAGGAAGTAGGCTACCTGTTTATTCTGCAATTAGCATCTACACGAAAGGGTGAAAAACTACAGTAAAAAGAATACTAACTTTAATATGAATAATTTAACGTAACAGGCAAAATCAGCCCAATGTTCCATGTTGATTGTCTATTTGAATGAACGTATGAAGAATTACTCTTCCTGAATTGCAGGACAGGGAAAAATGAGTAATTAGATAGTAACTGTTTGGGCTCATTTAATCAGCGGCCCAATGAAGGTGCATAAAAGCCTACTGAAGCCCGGGACAGGTGGCAGCTGTGGGTCCCACGCGAAGGTTGACCTAATCAACCAGCATTAGGGAAATCTTCAAAGTAGGGAAGCAATCATTGCCCAAAAAGGTAACATGCCCATTGACTCCAAAAAAGGCCCACTCGAACAATGTTTCCTGTGCGGGAAATCCCCAACACTATAAAAGCCCAATCGCTTCATCAATGAACAGGTATTCAATTCTCACCTAACAAACCAGAGCATCTCTCTCTAGACAGTACTTCTCTCTCTACCTCAACCCATTACTGACTTGAGCGTCGGAGGGGCGATCCCGGAAACACCCCCGGGGTAGTCTAACTTTGTTTTGCAGGATTCCGGTGTACGGATACCGGAGCTCAGGCGATCGCTCTTGGGGCCCACATCTCATTTCTCAACCAATCACAATCCTCAATTTCTTAGCAGAAACAGTAACTGTTATGTACTATTACATCATCCTTTATATTTTTTTGGGTCCAAAATTAAAATCTAGATATGAAAAATATTCTATATTAGACCCTCCATTTATCTAAAGTTCTCCCCTTTATTATTTGTTTAGTTGATAGTAATGAATTGAACTCGTACTACTAAGTATTCCACTTATTCAAAGGCCTAGTGTAACTTTCCTTAAAAATAATAGAAGGCCTATTGTAACCAAGTTAATTGGTCTTTATATGCAAATTAGAACTTTCAAGGTACCATTTTACACATATTGTTAAGTAATTAATGATGACTAATTTCATTTCTCAACAATAAATTTGGTCAATTTTTCTAAAGATGCATTCTCGTCAACTGAACTTATTAATTCGAATTAATTGGACCTAAATAATCTTGATCTAATATTATCTTTACATCTGAATGCGATTAGACCTAATCAGACCTATTTGGACCTGATTAGCTCGAAAACTTACTTTTCTAAACTGAAGAGGTTACACCTTGAGTTTTAAGTTTTAACCAATGTCCAACTTTAACTAGGATTGCAGATTCACATGTACACTCAAAGCAACCATGCAACTAGCTGACTAGCTCTATAATTATAATATGCATGCCATAACAAAGATGTAATATGTCTCACGCTAGACACAATACTAATCTAGCAATGGATCTAAAATTTTTGGGCTAGTTTCAACTAGTGAACGAATTTCAAATCCCTATGCTTTGTTTTCGGGGTAAATAGTGTTGCTAAGTTATTTTAGGTTGTACCACCAAAAATGAGGGGAAAAAACAGTAGAACACTACTCAAGAATCAAGAACAAGAAAGGTGTAGTGTAGCCATGTAGGAAAAATCCGGGCAGGATAGATGGGGGCAAATACAGGATGAGCATCCTACACCAGCTCCAAAACGCAAGGCAAGAAGAATAAAACGCACCAATGAACATGCAAAAAGTAATTGATTTGACAGCCAATGTACATTCCCCTACTTCTAGTGTACATGTCGAAAATTCAAAAAGTAACTGATTTGACAGTTACTGTTCACCATTTAATAACTGATTTGATGTCAACCGCCATAATTTCCCCTGATATACTGTTCACCACTTCTCTCTTTTCCACACTCAACCTCCATCATTTCACTTCCCTCTACATTTTCTCTCTCCAAAAAAATCAAAAACTCCATAACCTCCATAACCTCCATAACCCCCATATTTCCATTCCACTATAATTATCTTCCACCATCCCAAAAATTAGTCATAAATTTTGCAAATAGTTCATTCAATACCCCAAATCTCGTTCAATATCCCAACAATTGAGTAATTTTCTCCTCCTTCCATGTTTAATGTTTCCTTTTTTAAATTTCGTCCTCTAGTTACTAAATTTCGTTTTTTTTTGGGTTGCAAGAACACAAAGTGAAAAAATACCTTTGGCCACCCTTTTGAGAGCAAAGGGGAAAAATTTGAAGAAATATCTGAACCTCTACTTTGAAGATCTGTCTTTACACATTGTTCACTATATCACAAGGATTGTACTTTGGATGTTTGTTATTGTTCATTGTGTGTTATTGGCGATTTTATGGGGCTGCATGATGGAATTTGATTTGAACAATTGACTTACATTGTTAATCTTTCTGTTGTACAATAATGGACTTCCATTAAACATATGAACTAAGTTGTTATTTTTATGAACATGCAAACAAACTGTGGTTACTTCTTATTATTTACATTGTTGTACATTAAGTGAAATTGATTGTACATTACTGGGGTAAAGGTACAAATGAGAGACTATGGTTGTTCATTAAAATTCAATATATGTACAATGACACTAACAGTCCCACAAGTGAGAGTGAAACATTACATGCAACTAGGATGCCAAATGAATACTTTTATTCTATTATGTTTCTTTGTACATTATTGGCTTCGTGGTTGTTCATTAACAAAATCAAAATGTACAATGACAGCCCCCCAGCTGAAAGTAACCCAATTCTTGAAGCTGATGTCAAGTGAGTAATTTGCAATCTTTGTTTCTTTGTACACTGGTGTGTTGATGTTTGTTCACTAATGAAATTCAATATGTACAATTACAGTCCCATAACTCATAGTGCTCCAGGTGCCACAATTCAAAGTGATGAAATTCAATATGTTCACTGGATATGACTCAATGTACAATATTGATTTATTGAATATTCACTGGTTATGACTCAATGTACAATGTTATAGCAAGATTGTTCAATTTCTATGCTTGAATGTACAATGTTGTTATGACTGAATGTTCAAGGTATTTATGAACCTGATATTATTCACTGATTATAACTCAAAATATATACATTATTGTTTGATTGAATGTTCACTGGATATGACTCAATGTACAAATGTTCTAGCAAGATTGTTCAATTACTAAGCTTGAATGTATAATAATGGACTTCCATTGAACATATGAACTATGTTGTTATTTTTATGAACATGCAAACAAACTGTGGTTACTTCTTATTATTTACATTGTTGTACATTAAGTGAAATTGATTGTACATTACTGGGGTAAAGGTACAAATGAGAGACTATGGTTGTTCATTAAAATTCAATATATGTACAATGACACTAACAGTCCCACAAGTGAGAGTGAAACATTACATGCAACTAGGATGCCAAATGAATACTTTTATTCTATTATGTTTCTTTGTACATTCTTGGCTTCGTGGTTGTTCATTAACAAAATCAAAATGTACAATGACAGCCCCCAGCTGAAAGTAACCCAATTCCTAAAGCTGATGTCAAGCGAGTAATTTGCAATCTTTGATTCTTTGTACACTAGTGTGTTGATGTTTGTTCACTAATGAAATTCAATATGTACAATTACAGTCCCATACCTCATAGTGCTCTAGGTGCCACAATTCAAAGTGATGAAATTCAATATGTTCACTGGATATGACTCAATGTACAATATTGATTTATTGAATATTCACTGGTTATGACTCAATGTACAATGTTATAGCAAGATTGTTCAATTTATATGCTCGAATGTACAATGTTGTTATGACTAAATGTTCAAGGTATTTTATGAACCTGATATTGTTCACTGATTATAACTCAAAATATATACATTATTGTTTGATTGAATGTTCACTGGATATGACTCAATGTACAAATGTTCTAGCAAGATTGTTCAATTACTAAGCCCGAATGTACAATGTTGTTATGACTGGATGTTCAAGTTATTTTATAGAGCTGACCTTGTTATGTGTACATTACAGTTGCGTTAATGTTCACTGTGTATGACTAAATGTACATTAGCTTCACTAACATGCATGCATAACTAAAAATCGTTGTCTAATGGTCTTTGTATCATATCTCCAACAAACTTTGGCCTTACGAATCCCAAATCCACATTTAAAGGCATAGTCATTGTATAATTTGTAAGCTTCTTCGTCATTAGCAACCTCTTTGAGTATCAATTCAGATGTCTCAGACTCAACATATTCTATAGACACAAACAAAAAAAAAACTCAATATAGGTATTAAAACAAAAGGTCAACACATAACAAAATGATTATAAACCAGTTAATGTACATGAATGTCAACAAAGTGTACATGCAAGGTACGTACATGTACATGCAACTATAGGTGGAGCTAGTAATCAAAAAAAGGTACCACAACCAACGCAATAAGGATAAATCACAATGTACACTGATGGTCATTACTTTGATCACTGAAAAATACAAAATGTACACTCGTATATTATTGTACAACAAACCATATGCATTTGTACATCAAAAAAAATTGCTTCAACAAATAAATACCAGAATTTTCTGGTAATTCATCTTCTTCTCTTTCTCCTCCATCACCTAAATCTCCCATTGCATTAGAAGGAATAACATTATCAATTGAAATTCCATCATTTCCACTTATATCCTCCATTTTACAAATTGACACTAGTAGAATAAATGCTTATTGCTGCGGTGATATTGCTGCGGTTTTACCCATACGCAGCAATATATTACGTAAAAAGAAAAGGAAAAATATAAAGTAACCATATTGCTGCGGTTTCGGCCGAAAACCGCAGCAATATGGTTTCAACAGAAATTTTTTGAAATTTTTTTGACTATTTGACCAAACATATTGCTGCGGTTTCTGACAAAAAACGCAGCAATATATTAAAATAATATTAAAAAAATATTATTTTAATATATTGCTGCGGTTCCTTCTAAAAACCGCAGCAATATCCAATGGGTCCCATTTATCTCTTAAAGAGGCACTAGGGTTTGAGAAATAAAGGGACATTCAGCCGTTTCTCTCTCCTCCTTCAAATCTCCTTCAATTCAGTCCTTAGTGCATTTCATTTCACTCCTTTCTCTCCTTTCTCTCTCCTCCTTCAAATCTCCTTCCATCTCCTTCGTGCGAAAATTCCGGTTCAAATCTCCTTCCATCTCCTTCGTGCGAAAACTCCGGCGGAAATTCTTTCTTAGAACGACGACGAAGAAGACCTGAGAGAAGCCCGTCGTCTCCAAGCCCATCGTTCGTCTCCTCACACTCGGTTTTACCATCGTTCGTCGGCCGTTCGTCGGTCGTTCGGTTTTACACTCAGTTCTTTCGGCCCTCACAAGATCGCGAAAACCGCATCGTCGTGCGAACATACCGGCGAAGCTTTCAATTTCTCTCTCTCCTCTTCTTCGTCTTCCAGCGACTTCGCGGCGAGTTCGAAAGGGCGTCGCACCATTTTCCGGCGACTTCATCTCCTTCGTTCGTCGGCCGTTCACCAGATGAAGACGGTTCGAATCCCGGCGCTCAGACCAACGGTTCGAATCCCGTTCACTTCGTCGGCCTTCATCTCCTTCGTTGGCCTTCATTTTTTTTGTATTATGTATTTTCTTCATTTTTTTTTTATTTTCAGTTTAGATCTGATGTTTAGGATTTCTATTTTCTTGTTTTTACTCTTTTTGAATGAATTATTTTACAGTTTCTATTTTAGCTTAATTTCCATTTTAATTTTGTGATGAATATGATATTTTAGTTTTTGATATTGGTTACATTTTTCAGATTTGGTGTGTTTCATAGTTTCATTTCTTATAATATCAAATGTAAATGTTGTAGTTATGGGTTTTATTAATTCATTTGTTGTTTGAATGAATTCCAAAAAATCTGATTGTATAGTTTTCTTTGTGAAAATATTGCTTGGGTGAAGTACTGAAATATATGACATTAGAAATGTACGAATTTTTTTTTAAAAAAAAAACCTATTGCTGCTGTTGTTTGGTAAAAACAGCAGCAATAGACTCACATATTGCTGCTGTTTTTACCAACAACAGCAGCAATATGTTGCTTTTTAATTATTATTTATTATTATTAACACTACCTATTGTTGCGGTTTTGGGTAGGAACCGCAGCAATAGGTAATTACCTATTGCTGCGCCCTTTATTGCTGCGCGGCGAAAACCGCTGCAATAGGCCACTTAATGACCGCAGCAATAAACAATTATTCTACTAGTGAATGAGTACATAAAACATGCAAAATTTTAAAATTGCAAAACAGAAAATAAAACCAAATATCAACTTTTGGGAATTTATGATAGAAATGAATGAAAATCAGGGAGAAATAAATGAAGAACAAAATAAATGAGAGAGAGAATTGAAATGGTTCTTGAAAAATAAATGAGAGAGAAAGAGAGTGAATGAGTGAGTGATGTAAGTAACAAAGTACAAAAGCTTGAAATGGGGGAGCTGGCCCACTTTCAAAAATACTGCCAAAAGCCAGCCAAATTTTTGGCTCTCCTAAAACTAATTAAACGACGTCACTTAGGGGAAGGTGTAGGATGCTCATCCTACTCCCTTCCCCAGGATCTAATTTGCGGGGCAAATAACCAAGTTCTTCCACTGCACTCCCAAATCTTTAGTCTCTCGAGATATAAATGCAATGGACAAATAGTAGTAACAAATTACGAAGTAAGTTTTTCAATATCTACCAAGCATAGCTTGACCTAGTAGTAAAGGTTTGACCTTATGACTTCAAGGTCATGGGATCAAACTCCACTAGGGACTCTTTGGGGTGAGGTTTCCCTTACCATCCCCTCTCCCTTCAAAGAATCTGATCTGCAAACCTAGCTGGTTGTACCTGTGTGATATGTTAATTCAAAGGGTCCTTCATCTTACCAACCTAAAAAAAAAAATATCTAGTAATAATATATGCATGTACTATATCACATAAAAATATATATTGTTTACCAAAAAGACGAAATGAATAGGGTCTTTTTGTGATCATGACGACGTTGGCGTATTGTAATACTAATTACTACTAACACTCGAACGCGCTCAGAATGACAGACAGCGAGAGACAGAGAAAGAGATCAAAACAGGAGAGAGAATTGAGATAACTAGCATACTCCGAATAAAATAAAATACCATATAATAAATGAAAAAGAGGGTGGTATAGAATTTATACAGGTCAAAGTTGTAGGGCAGGGGTCTATGCAATGCTATGCTATCAGCATTTAGCAGCAGTATTCTTGACAAGATTTTTTTTAATTATTATTTCTTTCTAATTGAGAATATTCATTCAGGAAATTTTTTTAATATTTGAAACTCTTAAATAAATAGTATTCCATGTTGTACTATATTACTATTAGTCATTTAATAACTTTTTAGAAACATTCTATTTGATTGTTATACTCCGTTTAATATTGTCTTACACGGATGATTTCTACTTTTGTTTTGTTAAGGTCTTTCCTAGAAGATTCATAAAAATAAAAACCTTTGTACGTTATAAATTGCCCTTGAGGGGAATTTTTAATGACGAAAATTCTTCCTATAAAAATAAAGATGGTAAGACTCTTATTAAAAATAGTATATACTACTTTCTATATAAAAACTGATATTTTGAAATTGGTGCCTATTGGTTATCAATCAAGATAATCTCTCTAGAACAAATAAGCCTCTGTTCAATTTAATTAATTTTGTTTGAAATTATTTGAACTTATTTCATCTATTCAATTTAACAAATAAGCCTCTATGCACTTATCTTAAATTCTCAACTTATATTGTCTGAAGTAAATAAAAAATAAGTTAAACTAAATGAACACTAACCTACTCTTGCATAGTAGATATCACACGGAGGCATGAGTTGAGCTCAATTGATAATCTTATTATCTACTTGCTATATGGAGACGTTATAAATCATATTACAATTTGTATTGTCTGGACCCTAGTCCAAACTTACATTAATGAGTGTAAAGTTAGGCTTGTTCTTTTGTACTTATTTTCAGTTCAGTTATTATTTGCATTTCACCTTCTCTCAGTTCAGTTCAGATTCTCTTAGTACAAAAGAACGGAGCCTAATACCGCATGTATAGTATACTCAAGGCTATTTTTTGCTCATTGCTCATTAGAAACTTCTAAATGTACAAAATTTTCATAATAGGGAAAGCTCCAAATGAATAAATGAGCAAAAAATAGCATTGAGTACACTATAACAATTAACATGCACATGGTACTTGATACACCCAAGTGTATAATGACCACTTACCAAACAAGAGAAATAAATGAAGAATAGAAGTAATAATAAATAAATAAAGGATCAGAAAATCTCTATCTTGTTAAACAAGAGATATAAAATATAAATACTTATTAACTAAATATTATCTTTGTTTCACAATACATACACCATTTACTTTTTCATGCATTCCAACACATTCCTTTTGGACATTAATATCTCTAATTACGTATAAATAAAAATTATAAAAAGTTGATATTTAAAATCCTCTCATTGATACGAATTTAACAAGATCTCACTTGATTATACTTTTTCTTACATAATGGTGAGAGAAATATATATTGTTAAAGTTGGTTGATGAATAGTGCATAATTGATAAACAGGTGCGGCATGTATTGTGAAACGAAATTAGTAAAATAGAAGAGTGGTAAATCAGATACAAAGTGAGATTATTACATATATATACTTTGTTAAATACTTAAATTCAATATTAAGTAGGTAAAATTTAAGTAGGTATTAATAATATATATAAATAGTACTCCCTCTGTCCCATAATATAGTGCCTACTTCATTTTTGGTGGGTCAAACTTTAAAATCTTTGACCGAATATTCTCATTTGTATATATAAAAAGACATATTCATGTGGGATCTTGTTAGATTCGTCTCAATGTGTAGTTTCATAATATCAACTTTTTATATTTTTTATTAATACGGAATTGAAGATATTAAAGGTCAAAGTTACGTATTGGAGACCGTGTGAAAAAGAAACAAGCACTATATTATGGGACGGATGGAGTAATACGGAGTAAAAATAAAAATAAAGTAATCCTACTAGTAAAAAAAGGTGATGAGGAGAGAGAAAGAGAATGTGTAATGATTTCATAGAGGATCAGAAGCTCGTGATGAGAATTTTCCCTCTTTGCAGGTTCCTAACAGCGGCAGATCAGCCCAACCAAAGGAATTTCCCCCTCTCTCATTCTCTCTCTCTCTCCTTATTTTCTCGTGATCTTCATCTTCTTTCACCTCCCTCTCCCTCTCCCTCTCCCTCTCCCTCACTCTTATAAAAATACAACTTTATATTCAACCAGTCAACCCTTCTATCATTCTCTTTTTTTGTACTACTACTACTACTACTACATACTCTCAAAAATATTACTATTTCAGTAGTTGTTTATACCTTAAAAACATTCAATATTCTTCTCCCAGCAGAAATAATCAAATTTATCCTCCTCAAAAAATAAACTTAGTAGGCTAGTATTATGGAAGTTGGTAAAAACAGTAGTAATAATAATGGAGTAAGACAATATGTTAGATCCAAAGTTCCTCGTTTAAGATGGACTCCTGATCTTCATCGTTGTTTTGTTCATGCCATTGAACGCCTTGGTGGCCAAGAAAGTAAGTCTTTCCTTTTAATCTAATCATTTTTTTTTGTCGCCATAAGATAAGATTGCGTACATCTGAACCTCCTCGAAAAATCATCATTTTTCGAGCTTAATATTGTAATCAGTTTGTAGGGTGTGGACTATTTAATTTTTATTGAACTACTTGTAATTTTTCAGAGGCTACACCTAAGCTTGTTCTTCAGCTAATGGATGTAAGAGGTTTAACAATTTCTCATGTGAAAAGTCATCTCCAGGTTTGTTTCTCTCTTCATTTTCTTTCGGTTGAATATTGGAATACTTGCTTTTTTTTTTTGATGACTTGTGGTCTAAGGTTTCACACTCATCAGTCATCATTATGAGTAATTTATTCATATAAAAACTGTATTATATGTACTAATTATTGGGTTTTGGTATAATGTTGTTATTTAATGTCATCAGATGTATAGAAGCATGAAGATCGATCATACTAGACAAGGTATTTATATTATCTCTTTCTCTAACTTTTTTAGATTCTTGTTCAACTACCATGATTGATGATCCTCATGTTTTTTTTCTTTATATAAAAAAATGAAAAAAGAAAAAAAAAATTCTTTCTATCAATTTTCACTTACTATCATGACATTTTTTTTCTGGGTTTAATTTCTTGAAGAAGCTACGGTTAAATTTCTTGTGATAGTAATAAAGGCAATAGCTTTATTTTCTAGGTTGGTTCCCTCAAATGGTGTATACCTCAGCTGGAAATCAAAGATTACGGGTTACCATATCATATCTTTTTTAAAGAGTTTTGATGTTTCACTTCATTTAATGTTAATTGACTAAAAGGGTTATTATACCCACAAAAATATTTTTCACACTAACTCCCAAATATAATATCTTGATTTTTAATATATTGTAGGAAATAAGTACATAAACAAATTGCCCAATTCTCCCCTACTCTAGCTATAGACTTGTAGCTGGCAGAATTAAATATTTATACACAAGTATATACTAAGTGATGTTTTCTGATGAATTAACTACAATAAAGAGAAAAGGGTTTCAAAATAATTGCCAAATTTACCAAGTGTTTTTTTGTTAGTAGTTGATAACTTGCTTTTATGTTGCCTTAATATCTTTTGGTGTATATCTTACTTTTAGGAGACAAGAGCTTCACCCAGCAAAGGAAACAAGCTTTTGAGAATCATAATAATAACAATGCAAGTACTACTAATTATATTATTGAAGAAGAAAAGAAAGATGTGGGGTTACATCTTATCTCTTCCCCAAATACTACTAATCATCTTCTTCAAGATTATCAACCAACCATTGCTGCTGCCTTCCCCCCTTCTAAAAGGTACTACTAATTGATTACTATTATAGATGTTTCTTCATTTGCTTTGTACAAATAAATAAATTCTGCTCCTTAAACAATAAGAATTAGTTGTCATATTGTCGCCACTATTAGTCAGTTACATGTTTAACTTATTTTGACTAATTTGATTAAGAAATAAATTCAGATAAGTTTCAGCCGATAATAAAAGTAAACTCAAATACATTGAGATAAGTCAAGACAATCAGTTTGAATAGAACGCGCTCTTAATATCTATATATTAAAGTAAGCTTTAATATATTGTAATAAGACCCTGTTATATTGGACTTATTTTCACTTCAGTTCAATTTCTGTCGGTCCAAAATAACGGGGCCTAAGTCAAGACAATCCGGTTGAATAAAACGCACTCTTAATTCCTAATATCTGTAAATTTTGAAGTAGTGTGCTTATGATTCTAGGAGTGCCAAAATCAATACCTAATTAATTGTGTGTTTTTTTGATTATTTACTTATTTAATGAAGTATATATATAAAATGTTAAAATTCTTTTTTATATCTTTTCTCATCTAATTTATTTATTTTGATGATGATATATTTGAAAAAAAAAAAGGGCAAGATTGGAGGAAAGGTGTACAAGTAGTAGTAATATGATGATGATGAGAGAGAAAATGGAATGCAGCCAAAGAGAAAAGCAGCAGAGGATGGGAATAATGAGTGAGGAGGAGGAAGGAGTGAGAAAAAATACAAAATTGTACTGCCAGGTTGATGATTACAAAAGTCAGCTGGAGTCAATACTTAATAATTCAAAGAGTGAGACAAAAGGAGAAGGAGTAGTAGGAATATCTCTAAAAGGTGATAATACTAAGGTGCAGGAAGTTGAAGAAGAAGAAGGTGGATTATTGGAAGACAGAGGTCTGAATATTATCAGATGGCAGCATCAGCATCAGCATCAGGAGCCACAACACCCTCCTCCTCATGCTTTCTCTCTCCTAGCTGCAGCTTCACTGCCTCCTCAGAATGACCAGGATCATCTTTACAAATTCCATCATCTTCTTGCACTACATGCACATCCATCTCATTTTCTCAAGTTTCAGGTAACATTACTAATGTTTTTTTATTGAGATATAATAATCTAATTTTATTCCTTTTCCATCTTGTTATTGTTTGATGTTTATACGTAAAAGTTGCGTATATCTGGACCTCCCTAGTTATGTAATGATAATACAACAATTTCGGCAAAAAGGTTATTCTCAAGTATATGGCACGTTGCATAATATAAAAGTGGTTGTTTCGTTGAACTTATTATGTATTATATAGGGTTAGGTAGTAACTAGTAACCGTGCAAAAAAGAATTTTTATCTATAGGACTATAGCATAGGGATATACGATTTATTGTTAAATTGTTTAATTGGTTATGGGAAATATAAAATCTCGTATGTGAAGTTCCACTTTGACTTTCAGTTTGGTATGTGTTATGTCGTTCATTCCGTGAGAAGCATAAATGTCTCCCATTTTTATGTTAGCCAAATATTTTTTAAGTTCTATATTATCCATATCATCCAAACAATCAACACTCCCTTTGTTTGACTCGCTACTACGGAAATAATGTGAATAAAATTTGTAATATATTTTATAAAGTAGCATATAAATTTAAGTTTTTGATAGTTGGATGAGCATGGAGTGCAATCATAAACAATAGTGGTCAAAAATCAATTCGAGGACTAGAATATCATACTTCCTCCGTTCTTTTTCTATTGCAACAATAGAGTTTTCACGCTTGTCGATGCACAACTTCAACTATTAATATCTTTAATTACTTTTTAGTAAAAATTAAAAACATTTGATATTTTAAAAGTATACATCGAAACGAATCTAACAAGACCCTATATAACTATATTTTTCCTTACGTAAAAATCACAATAGATAGTTAAAAGGTGGTGGGTGAATAGTGTAAAAATCTCATTGTTGCAGTAGAAAAAGAACGAAGGAAGTACATGTCATATTACAAATATGTGTTAGAATGCATGTATATGAAATATGGAACATGATTAATATCGTATATTCGTATGTGTCTTGATTGGAGGCATTGTTTTGGTATAATATCTAACTCAATTAAAGAGCGAACTTGGAAGCAGAAAGCATTTATTATTGACAGATATGTTTAGCCATTAGTTATAAAGATGATCAACATATTCTAGTTTTTTTGGTACAGATTTTCTGAGGGAGAATAATTTCCATTATTTTCACTTGTGGTCCATTTATTTATACACCATGCTGAAATTGGCAGTCACCCTTTAAATATTTTTTGAAAGCTTAGTACTTGATTAACTTGTATTGGACTTTTAGAAGTGAAGGACAACAATCTACTTAATTATAAGTAAAGGACAACAATCTACTTAATTATAAGTAAAGGACAACAATCTACTTAAATTGGTAGGTGGCTACTAGCTTAATATACTACGTGCGTGCTTGTGATTAATCTAATTATTTCTTATAATTTTATACGTTTAAGGTTAATTATGTTTATATATATTTAGGTTATGTGATAGTTCTACATGTAGATTTTTTTTTCGTGATACCAAATTTTGGTGTTAATTTTTTTCAAGTGGGTGAATAGCTCAATAATTAAGAGTGAAATTGTACAAATTAAACCATGCAAGTAATTGATGTTCTCTTAAATTGTAAATATACTCGATGAATCTTAATATAAACAAAAACTATCTGCAATTCAGTGTTGTTATTGTTTTTATGGGATTCCTTAAGAAGTTCTAAGTTTTTTTTTCTTATCTTTTTTTTGTTTTGTTTTAGACTACCTTTGGTTCGGCACCTCTCACAAGCCCAATCCAATTAGGTTTAATAATTGATGTCTTTAGTTAATCATAAGCACTTGAATATTGAAGCTTGGGAAATGTTTCTTCCTCTAGGAAAATATATCACGCACTTGAATATTTGATGACTTTGCGACATAAAGAGAATAATTTTTCAAAACTTGAGATATTTAATTTCTTGAATCACGAGTAAGGTTATTCTACATAATATGAATGCTTTGAAATCTGAACTTCAAACCGATATGACATGTAATTAACCCAAACTTGACCTGATTTGATCCTACAAATTTATATAGTTTTTGACATGTTTTGTGAATAATCCACTACGAACAAGAGACCTATATATCTGATCGGGCAGCCTATTGGAATCATATATTCATATTCATATTCATGAGATATAGCTCGTCATTCTTTATGATTAGTACTTCATGATAATATATTACAGTATTACACATACACACACATTCTAGCATGCAAAACTGTAACTCTCATTTCACGTTACCTTGTGTATGTACAGGAAGCCATGTCATACGAACAATCTGACCAAAATCAAGCGCATTACAATCACCACCCAGAGACATTCATCGCTTCTCAGAAGCTAAGCAAAGATGAAGGCAATGAAATCATGGCCGACGACGAAGAATCAGCAGCTGGAAGAAGAGATAATAAGTGTGGGCTATCCTTATCTCTCTCCTTACCACAAACAACCTCACCATTGTTAAACCAAAGAAGTAGCAACAATTCTTCCACTAATGTTAGTGAGATTAGTGATCAGGCAATTAGTTCATACTCTTCGTCGTCTTCTGCTTGGGAGGATCACCATCATACTCTTAATCTCGATCTATCAATTTCTCTTTGTGGTAGTTAATTAAGTTTTTCTTTTCTTTATCAAGGCAAAATTAGGTATTATTATTATTATTAATTTGTAGAAAAAATATTATGAGTTTCAGTTACTTAATTTATAACCTTGCCTTTACTCAGTTTCAGTATATGTTTACTAACTGTTAGCTCACATTATCCAAATTTATTCGTGTGAATTTGTGATGTACCTTCATTGACTGTATATTACATGTTAGTATATGAACCACGAACCACGTAGCGGTTAAGTATAGATATATTCATTCTTTATTACCATGCAATGCATGATTAGATCATAGTTCATTAGAATGGCGGACCTAGACACTATCAAGTCCCATGGTAAGTTGAAAGGTCTTTTCAAACCGAAATCTCTCGTAGGCTTACCAACCTAGGTTTGTGGACAGATACTTTTGAGAGTGGGGGATGAAGCGAAATTCCTCTCCCAAATTACCTCTAATGCAGATTCCATACAAGGATCTTTTAGTAATTCCTCCGTTTCATTTTACTTGCTACACTTCTTAATTGGACTCCCTATAATTTTTGGAGAAGAGAGAGGTAGAGAGTAAAAAGAAAAGGGACCCATGTGAGTGGAGAGAGATAGAGAGAGTTTATTGCCCAAAAAGGAAGTGTAGCAAGTAATATGAAACTTCCCCATATGAAAAGTGTAGCGAGTAATTTGAAACGGAGGAAGTATAAAAGTTCTTGGTGCCGGGTGGTTGGAACATAAATCGTGTTTGAGCTTAGAAATGACATCCTTGTCTTATTTGGCAAGAAAGATATTATTTCCTCAAATACCCACCCTACAAGGCTATAACACTGACTCTCGTCTACGAACTCTATGGAACTGAAAGACAGATGGGTTGATCCCTTTTTTAACCAGTATGGGCCATAAAATGCCAACACGTGAGGATTTTCATATGATAGATGATATATTTTTGGATGAGTAATCTCTTTTGGATACTAGACAGGTTAGGAAATGATATGATACTTCTTGGAGTAAATGGAACTATATACTTCCAAGTTCCAACTCACAATCTAATTAATCAATTCATTTAATTTAATTGGGCCCCACTAAATGGAAATTAATTAAATATCGAGATTGTGTCTTCATAGTACATAGAGATACTAGTTGTATAGCGTGCGTCAACAACCTTATGCAGCTATATGTACGAATATACATATATTTTTTTAAATCTAAAATTATTTTAATAGTGATGTAAATTATTGAGGTTCTTTTGTAAATGTTATGATTTTTTAAAATTAAAGGTAATCGATTTTTAACTGTTCAATACCGTCGCTGAAAAATTTGATCGATGATTTAATAATTCCTTGTCAGCGGCTTTAGTATAGTTCTTTAACGATTGTAAATGTTAATAAACCATATTGTTTTAACTTTGTAAATACGAAGTATTATGTTGTAAGGATATATCGCTTACTTTTTTTGGTTGAAGATTCTAATTAATTTCGAGAATTGATTGTGTCAATCTATTTTGTCAAGTTATTAATGGTGATTGCATATTCCATTTTCTACTTATTTCCTATGACAAGTTGCATTGATTCTCTTTTTTTTTTTTTTTTTTTTATAAAAAGAAAACGTTGTTTTAATTTATTTGAGGATATTCTAGTCATTTCAAAGGGGGACACCACACCTCATCCCTTGGCTTATATAATAGAGATACTCTAGAATAGTTTGAATACTTTCTTTTCTTATTTATTGTAAATTAGTTTGAACCCTTCTATTTTTAGGATAGACCATCATTATTATATTAGTTGTCTATCCCCTCAAAAAAACTAGTTGTCTAATACTCTTTTTGGCCCACTAATTCCCACGACATCTACTTGTCAATTAAAAAAAACCGCCAACTCCTATTACATTGCAGTTAACTCCCATCACATCTCCATTATTTCAATTATAAAAGAAGTTTCACCAACTCCTGTCATATTTATTTTTCAATAAAATAACAAAAACCAATATCCCTTTTTCTCTCTTGCCACCCCCTCTTCTACTTTCTTTTTTCCTTCTGCATTTGTGATTGGTTGTTAGAGATATTCTCATCCATAGTAAGCCCATCTTCCCCTCTTGTTTTCAATTTTTAGTTTATTTTCTTATTTTGTTAAATAAATTAGTCTCTCTTTATAAGAGTTTCTCGATCCCTGCTATGAGGATTTTTGTCTCTATTATGGAGGTCTCCTTCTCCTCTATGGGAGTTGTGAGTTAGGTATGAGAAATTGTTCTCATTGGTTGAAGTTAAGACTATCAACATGAATGTATTGAAAACTCGGATGCAGTCAACATTGTTAGATCAATAATGTTCTTCTCCAAACTATGTCAAAATGATAGACGGATTTATTTATAGTTGCAAGATTCAGCAAATACAAAGGGCATGCGCTACTTTGGTCGATGTGGTTCATTATATATAGTTTCATCGAAGACAAGTTTTATTTAATCTTTTTTATTGTATTTTGAATTTTTTTCTAATACCTATTGTGGATGTCGTTTGGCCTTCAATTAATAAAATCTATCTTTTAAAAAAAATTAAAATGAAAATCACATTGTAACTTATCTCCTTAAACTATATGTCCCGATAAATGATCATATACTTCTTACCAAGCAAGGCTTGGCCTATTTTTTCCCCCTAGGGTTTTCTCTAAAAAAAACTTTTGGGAGGGCGACTGGCTAGCACCCTGCTAGGTTTCGATCCTTTGCTTCTCGAAGGCTTTGCTTGATTAATTCAAGCGTTGGTTTATCTGTACCTGCTGATTGAGAGCTTGAGATGGAGGATACAATTCACAATCCAGATCAATTGGGATCGATAGAAATTCAAAGGGAGGACCATCAGTCCGATGATGAATGGAAATTAGATGGAGAGGAGGAGGAAGATTCAAAGGTGGCTCTTAGAGTTGTTGGACGGATTTGGACTGACAGAAACATCAATGCTAATGCCCTAATCTCGACCATGAAAAAAATATGGAGTCCGAAGCATGGGATGGAGGCAAACTGCATTGAAAAAAACACTTTCTTTTTCCAATTTCACCATTGGAAGGATAAAGAATTTGTTATGAACTTTCAGCCCTGGCACTTTGATCGACATGTATGGGCCTTAAGTGATTCTCATGGGGATTGTAAACCATCAGAAATACCGCTGCACAGAGTCCCGTTTTGGGTTCGCTTGTATGATCTCCCAATTAAAGGGCGTAATAATGACGCAAACGCCAAGAAAATTGGGGACAAAGTGGGATCCTTCATCTCTTTAGACAAAACAGATGTGGTAGGGGTCAACAAGTCTCTTCGTGTTCGTGCTATGATTGATCTTAAGCAGCCCCTGGTGAAAACAATAAGGCTGAAGATGAGAGGTGGAGAATCTGACATGTTCCATGTCAAGTACGAAAAACTCCCACTCTTTTGCTATGTATGTGTGAAGTTAGGGCATGGAGAAAAAGATTGTGAGATAGCAAGTTCTGTGGACTATCCTAAGCGAGTGTATAGTGACACAATTCGAGCCTCGCCATGGAAAGTTAATAGGGGGGACGTGCAAGAATATGCAGAAACAGGAGACATGCTTCGCCCAAAACGACTATTCTGGACAAAAGAAACTCATGTTGATCGTAAGGAAACAGAGGAAACGGTGCTAAAAGTGACTCAGCAGTTAAGAGATGTAGCCATTGCTGCAAGCTTGAACATGGTTTCCCAGCACAAGAGTGATGCTCTTAGTACTGTTCCTGAGAAAGAGCGTGGAGATGTGGCAACACAAGTTGAAGTGCATGAAATCATTCCTGACTTGGAAAAGGTAAGTGAGCCACAGTTCTCAGAACACTTAGTCACTCCCCACTTTGATGACCAGGTGCCTCCCAATGTGCTATGCTTTAACATTGGGAAGGGGACAGGACGAGACAAGGGTCTAAAGAAGGCCCCAAAACCCCTTAGCCAGCCAACGAAGCATGGTACGCCGATGGAAGTGTGTGGAAAACGCAAGGAGCTAAATGGCGGGGAATGTGATGTGGAAGGTATGACAGAAGGGGAGGGGAAAAAACTGAAATTTGACAATAATGGTGATGATGTTATGTTCAACATGGAAGTAGCGGAGGTCGTGATGCGACCCCGCGAACAACAATGATAGGCCTTAGCTGGAACTGCCGGGGGTTGGGGAATCCCCAGGCAGAGAATGCACTCAAGGGTGTCATTCAAACGGAGCATCCCCACTTTGTCTTCCTCTCTGAGACAAAGTTAAAAGGTAGGGAATGGGAGAATGTGTGAAAGAAAATTTTGCTCAAAAACTTTCTCTGTGTGGATTGTGATGGTGATGGGAGGCAAAGGCGAGGAGGGCTAGCAATGTTTTGGAGTGATGATGTTGACCTGTCTCTCAAATCATCCAGTTTGAATCATATGGATTTTGAGGTAGCTGGTAACACAGGTGAACGTTGGAGGCTGACTGGTATCTATGGGTGGCCTGAAGATGACAGAAAGGAGAACACTTGGGCAATGCTGAAATCTCTTGGTCGACATAACAATGACCCATGGCTCTGTATGGGAGACTTTAATGGTATTTTCAGCCACGCAGAGAAGCAAGGAGGCAACCCCAAGAGCCAACAGGAGATTGATGGATTTCGAGAGGCTGTTGACAGCTGCAGATTACGTGACGTTCATTGGGAGGGCTTTCCTTTCACTTGGACAAATAACAGGGCAGATGATGAGAATATACAAGAGCGACTTGATCGAGTCATGAGAAATGATGAGTTGTTCGATATGTTTCCCTGCTCAAGAGTGGAACATCTTCCTAGGAGAAAATCTGACCACCTCCCTCTCAAAATTCACATACAGGGACATTTACATGTGGGCAAGAAGGGGAAAAGAAGAAAAAAGGGATTCAAGTTTGAGAAAGAATGGTTACGTACAGATGAATGTGGAAATATTGTAGCTGAAACCTGGGGATTAAACGTGGAGCTTGATGTTAAAGGGAAACTTAATGCTTGTGCCAACAGCTTGCGGACTTGGAGTGGGAAGAGATCTTATGATTTTCAAAAAGAAATTGCGAGTAGACGAGAGCTAACTCGTGAGCTTATGAACCAACCCGCAACTTCCAGCAACATTAGTGAGATTCGTAGGTTGGACAAGGAAATTGATGACTTGGAGTACAGGGAAGAAACTTACTGGGCGCAGCGTAGTCGGCAAACTTGGTTGTGCGATGGAGATAAAAACACAGCTTTTTTTCACAAAAAAGCTACTGAACGACGAAGCCGCATCACTATAAAGGGAGTCTATGATGATGGAGGAACTTGGAGAGCAGATGAGAATGAGGCTGAAGCCGTTTTTGTAAACTTCTTCAAAAACTTGTTCGACTCTCAGGGCACCAGCAATATCCAACTGGTTAGTGATGCGATAGAAGCCAAGGTGACCCCGGAAATGAATTATGCTTTCAGCCCCATACACCGGTGAAGAAGTGCGGCAGGTGCTGAAGCAGATGCACCCGACTAAGGCCCCTGGGCCTAACGGTATGCCCGCTCTTTTTTATAAAAAATTCTGGCATGTTGTGGGTGAGGATACTATTTCCTATGTGCTCAATATTTTGAATAATGATGGCCCTGTGCAACAAATAAATCACACCCATGTTGTTCTGATTCCGAAAAAAAAGGTGTGTGTCTCAACGAAGGATTACAGGCCGATAAGTTTATGTAATGTGTTATACAAGCTTATCTCAAAAATGATCTCAAATAGATTGAAGATTGTGCTCCCTAAAGTCATAAGTGTGTCTCAAAGTGCCTTTGTCCTTGGTAGGTTGATTACAGACAACGTTCTGGTGGCTTATGAGCTTTTTCACTATCTCCGTAAGAAAAAAAGGGGAAAAAGGGTTATATGGCCATGAAATTGGATATGAGCAAGGCATACGATCGGGTGGAATGGAACTTCATCCAGAGTGTTATGTTGAAGTTGGGATTCACTTCCAGTTTTGTTGATACAATTATGAAGTGCGTGTCTTCTGTCTCATATTCCATCCTGTGTAATGGGTTTCCGACTCCGACTTTTACTCCTAGCCGGGGTCTTCGCCAGGGTGATCCCATATCCCCATTTTTGTTCTTATTGTGTGCGGAAGGTTTCTCAGCTCTTCTCCGCGATGCTGAACAGCGGAGTATCATTCATGGTGTTAAAATAAGTAGAGACGTTCCTCCTATTTCTCACTTATTTTTTGCAGACGATAGCCTATTGTTCACAAGAGCTTGTGAAACGGAAGCAGAAGCAATTCATGAGATTCTTTCTACCTATGAAGCAGCTTCGGGGCAGAAAGTTAACTTGGAAAAATCGGAAGTCTCTTTTAGCCGTAATGTCAGTACTCATGTGCAGAATAATCTTCAATTGAAGTTGAACGTTACAGCTACATCGGAGCACGAAAAATATCATGGTCTCCCCACCTACGTTGGGAGATCCAAGAAGGTTGTTTTCCAAGTGATTCAGGATCGCCTCTGGAAGAAAATCAAAGGGTGGAAGGAAATGTACCTCTCTAGAGCTGGAAGGGAGGTACTCCTCAAGTCAGTTGCGCAAGCTATCCCGTCTTATGCAATGCAATGCTTTAAGCTCCCCGAAGGGATTCTCAACAACATGAACTCTATGTGTCGGAACTTCTGGTGGGGACAAAGAGATAATGAGCGAAAGCTAGCACTAATTAGTTGGGAAAAAATGTGCAGATCAAAAGTTGAAGGGGGAATTGGTATGCGCGACCTTAGTGCGTTTAACACTGCCCTCCTAGCGAAACAATGCTGGAGACTTATCTCTGACCCTGACTCCTTTGCTGCCAGGGTATTGAAGGGTAAGTACTTCCCTCGCTCGACATTCCGGGAGGCCAAGCTCTCCCCTAATGCCAGCTACACTTGGAGGTCGATTCTCTCGGCCCGGGATTTGGTCAAAGAGGGTGCTCGCTGGGTGGTGGGGAATGGAAGAAAGACACGGATATGGAAGGATGC
Source organism: Beta lomatogona (assembly GCA_947646795.1). Lineage (NCBI taxonomy): Eukaryota > Viridiplantae > Streptophyta > Magnoliopsida > Caryophyllales > Amaranthaceae > Beta > Beta lomatogona. The sequence continues at coordinate 296,620 of CANSNZ010000448.1, forward strand.
GTGGATTAGAGACCTCCCTGGTGGTCGCATTTTTTCCCCAGCACCGCAAAATGATGCTGAAATTCTATATGTTGCTGACCTGAGGAACCAGAGCAATGATGGGTGGGACTTGCAAGCACTATCTAGCCATCTCTCCCCTTCTGAAGTAGCAGCGATCCACAACACTCTGCAAAATGTAAGTGATCAAGAGGATATTGTATCCTGGTATTTGTCATCACAAGGGGATTTTTCAGTTCGGAGTGCTTACCACCTTGAAGTCCAACGACGCAAAGGTAGTGTTGGGCCCTCGGACCCTAGTGCTACCAAAGCTTTATGGGCTAAAGTTTGGACAGCTGATGTTCCCCCGAAGGTGAAGAATCTGATGTGGCGTGCTCTTCGAAATGGCCTCCCCACCATGGAATCTCTCATGAAGCGTGGCATGAATGTGGACCGAATTTGCCCAAGATGTGGAGAAGCTACTGAATCGATGGTTCATTTGCTGCTGACTTGTAAGGAGAACAAAGTTCTTTGGCGCCTCTCACCTCTTCGAGTTGACGTCAAAGATTGGTCTGAAAGCTTTATTGCTTGGTGTGACACTTTTGCAAAATCCTGCAAGCAAGATCGAGCCTGGGAATTAATGTTGATGTTTGTTTGGCAAATTTAAAATGACAAAAAAATGTGGGTGTTTGAAAGGAAAAGAATTGACCCAACAATCTTATGCTCGAGGACTTTAAAGTATTACGAAGAATTTGTGGCAGCAAACGCTGCAGAAGAGTCGAGTACGACTGATGGGTCAGGTGAAGTTTCCGTGTGGCAAGCTCCGGAGCTGGGCCTGGTCAAGCTCAACACAGATGCTGCTGTCCTTCCGGGCGGCCCAGCTGGTATTGGAATGGTGGTCAGGGACCACGAAGGGGATGTGATGATGAGCGCAGGTTCGAAGTTGCTGCAGGCCAGTAGCGTGGCCCAAGCTGAAGCTTCTGCTCTCCTTTTTGGGCTTCGGCTGGCTAGGGAAGCAGGTTTCTCTTCTGTGATAGCTGAAGTTGATTGCAAGTCTATTGTCAACCTCTTGAATGGGCGAGCAAAGGAGAGATCCCCAACCCAACTGTTAGTTAATGATATAAGTGTTTTAGCTAGTTTGTTTCTTTCTTGTGTTTTTGTTTTTGCTAGAAGAAGTTGTAATAAAGTGGCTCATGTCATGGCTAGAGCTTCTCTTTCTTTCAATGAGACTTTAGTCTGGATGGAAGAATGCCCTACTGATGTAATGCCTTTGGTTACTGCAGACAAGGCTTTGTTTTAATGAAACTTCACTATTTCCCGTAAAAAAAAAAAAAAAAGGCTTGGCCTAGTGGTAAAAGTTTGGTCTCATGACTTCAAGGTCATGGGATCAAATCTCACTAGGTGAAGTTTCCCTTACCATCCTCCATCCTTCCCAATGAGTCTAACTTATAAACCTGACTAGTTAAACCTCAGTGAAATGTCAATTTATTAGGGTCATTTATCTTTTCTACCTAAAAAAAAATACTCATAAACTTCTTATAGATGGTATATTATAAGGTGTACCTTATATTATCGAAAATAAAATTTTCCTTGAATCCCGTTACTTGAAGTAGACATAGTAGATAGTCAATTCAAAATAGAACAACGTTCTTCCTTACAGCTATATCCAGCAATACTGTATCAATATTCAACAATAACAAATTAACAATACTACTAGTCTACTAGACTACTACTACTATATTACTAGCATTCAGTAGCATCTCATCTTTATTTAGGTTACCTCTTATTTTCTTCAATTTCTCCAAGCAACACACCACCCTAGAATTCCAAATTCTACTACCAACATTCTGTACTATTTGACTATATAATTAGTTTTTCATTTAATATGATCTAGTTATCTACTACGCTCTCCGTTCTAATGTATAGTGCTTGTATTTCATTTTCGATGTCTCAAAACGTTCTTCTTATATCTATTTTTTAAATGGTATTTTATTTCTAAAATACCCTCATGGCCTCATCAAACAATTTATATTCATGTTTTATCCTTATTTTTACAAGAAAAGTTGTAGCCACATAATCCACACATAAAGTGTTGGTAACTCATAATTAGATGGTAAAATGACATCTCACAAAGGTTATAAGCTGGTAACGAAACTCAATCAAATTGGTACCAAAGTGTAACTTCGATACCAAACTTAAACTTTGGTACCAAGTAAGAGTTACTTTGGTATTGTTATCACAATGACTCTATATTGGTACCAAGTGACTCTATTTTGGTACCAACTTGACTGAGTTTTGGTACCAAGTAAGAGTTACTTTGGTATCGACTGTATTTTGGTACCAATTTGACTGAACTTTGGTACAAGCTTATATTAACTTTGGTACCTATTACTTTGGTAACCTTTGTGAGATGCCATTTGACATCTCACTATGAGACGTTAATCCAAGCTCTAATCCACATTTAATGTTTGTCATCATTTTTATATGAAAAGTTGTAGCCACATTTAACATTTATATTTTTCGATGCAAACACTTATCTTTCGAATACAAGTACTATAAATATTTAAAGCATATGACAATTCCTTAATTTCCGTGCAAAATGAGAAACAGACGGAAAAAACTTAATCTACCCAACGGGTAGACCCACCATTAATAAAGACTTTTTGAGGGGCACAAGGGTTGTAGTAATGAAATCCAACTCAACATAATAATTATTTTTTAATGCTCTATTAGTAATGAGTTGTCTAACCGGTGCAGTGGCGTATCCAGGAAATACTGGATGGGGGTACGGATGAGAAAAAATCAAATAAAACAAAATACAATACTTGAGTTGATTTACGACTAAAAAATCAAATCAAAATACAATGTCAATATCAATTAATGATTCAAATTACAACTAATTTAAAACTACGAAAATACATAAGTTTCAAATAAATAAAAATTACAAGTGCATCCGACGACCTTTCATAGATTGGAAGTTAAAGACTTTTGTGATTTTCCTCCACTTCTCTTCCAAAAAGATTCTAAACTTTTGTTTTTCATTTTCAAAATCTAGTATAAAGTAAACATATTATTAGATATTAATTCCAAAGTCCCTTGTTTCAAATTACATTTCACAACATCTAATTCCAAATTCAACTAATTTCAATTCACAACTTCTATTTCAATTTCACAATTTCTAATCTCTAATTTCAATTCAAGTAAACTCAATTTCAATTCAAGTAAACGCTAATTTCAATTCAAGTAATCTCAATTCCATATTTCACAATTGCACAACAATACAACATTTAAATTTCATTTTCATAATTCTTATTTCAATTCAATATATCAATTCACATCAAATTCAATATGAGAAGTCTATAGTTTAAAAATGAGCAGAAATAAAAAAAAAAAAAAAAAAAAATACCTCAATCACAATCAGTCGGCACTCGGCAGTACCGCAGTAGGGTTCTCAGTTCTGGGCTTCTGCCTTCTTCTGATGAGTCGGCGTCGCGACTGTCGTTCTGGCCTCCGGGCTCCGGGATCCGGCAAAGTGACGACCCGCGTAAGGCGTTCTGCCGTTCTAGCCTCCGGCTCCAGCAAGTGGCGACAAAAAGAAATGCTCCGGCAAAGTGGCGAAGAAAGAAAGAAAAGAGAGAAGAAAAAGTATGAGAGAGAGAGTAAAAAAAAAAAAAAAACGTTATACGAATTAATGAGAGTACTGACAAAGAAGCCCAGAGGAGAGAGAAAGAAAAGGACGCATCAATTCACGCGTGAGCAGAGTTCGTATTGGGCAGCTGTATTTTTTTTTCTTTTTTTTTTCTTTTTTGCTTTTATTTCCATCATTTTTTTTTTGGGGGAATGGGGGTACAGCTGTACCCACTGTACCCCCTGTAAATCCGTCATTGAACCGGTGGGTAAGTGTAGCAATGTCCGATAAATACTACTTAGTGCTAGACTGCCATATCAAATGCATTAAACTAATTTAACGTTTCTTTAGAAACTTCTACATAATAGGAATTGTAGGATGAACTTTAAATCTTTAATGGTCGTTATGTTCCAACGGTAATTAGTGATTGTAATAAAGTCAAATGTCTAGACATCACTAGACAGTAGAATACTAGTATACTACTCCAGTAGAAACTGTATAATTGAGGGGAGTTTAGGAGGTTAGGCACGCAAATTCCTTGAAGACGCAACTTCGAAGTATTGATTATAGTGCTGTCTTTTTTCGGTTCTAACTTTAAACATTTGTTTGTCTTTGTGTTTGTTTGAGCAACAACACCAAAAGGATAACTTCAGGGTTTCATATCTTCCAAACAAAACTTTGTGGAATCCGATAGCTACCCTTATTCAAAATATTGTAAATTGAAATTAAAGCATTGTTCTCTTGAAATGAATTAATTGAAATTTATTTTAATTCAAACAATTCAATTCAGTTCACACAAATTTCTCTCAGACTCGCACAGTTTTAATATAATTTGGTCCAAAAGAACAAGGGTCTAATTTTAGTTAAATATCGGTAAACTAAATAAGAAATTATCTAAAAGTCACAAATATTTTTTCACATACTCATGTATTTTTAAAAACAAATATTAAGATGGCTATCAAATCTTCACGAGTAATAACTAACAAGTAACAAGGGACATATAACGTGTGTAAAATTTAAGAAATTGAGCTTGAATTACAGGTATATTATGATCCTTTGCAGGCTCTTTTATACAACTCCCCCACCCCCCACCAAAAAAAACGAAAAAAAAACTAGTCCAAGGCGTTAGTATGGATAGATGACCTATTAAAACCATATTTTGACCCAAGGAAAAACCACAAGAGGGTTCATTCCAAAATGACAAGATACTTGAAATCATAAGAATGTATACAAGCTATGAACTCAAGAAGCTTCGCCAATTTGGTCTATATAGGTTGTTCCTGGATGTAGGTGCTTCAGCCGTTGCATGAGGTACTTGCGCGTAGGTGATTGGTGTCTGCTCCATGCATCAGTCAGACCATGAGGTAGGACCTGGTGTGTGCTCCATGCATCAATCCGATCACAAGGTTGAAAGAGTAGGGTAGTCGCACTCATCCTCTCGCTCTCATACTTCCTCTGTGTCTCAATAGTCGTAAGTATTTACAACACTTTAACTTTATCACTAGTCAACGCACAAATTTGACCAATAATATCTCTAATTAGCTATCAGTAATTATTATCAAAAGTAATATGTTTTTTATAAAATATATATTGAAATTAATCAAACATCATTTCACCTTACAAAGTTCTTTATCATATATATGGTCAAAGTTAGTAATATATGAATAGTTTAAAAATCAAAGTGTCGAACTGTTCTGAAAAAGGAAAATAGTATTCTAACTGCTATCACTATCAGCATGACTTCTTCTGCTTATTGATCTCATAAATTTGGTTAATATAAAAATTATCTTTTGATGAGAAACAAACAAACAAAGACAAACCATTTGTGGAGCCGGGTGCGACCATATATGTTGTTCACTAAAAATGAGGTTGCTCAAGCTACTAGCTTAGGACTCTTCTTTTTTAGCTTTGGGGTCAGAGACCAAAGCCTTAACACAAAGCCGTGGTTTGGTGCTGACAAGTTCTTGGGAAAGAACGGAAATTGCAGTTACTAGTGAGCCATTTGGCACCCGGGACAGCGGAAGAAGCTCAATGAGAATACATAGCTGCACATGAAATTTATACGACGTGACACTAGGGTATTAACATAAATACATTGAACATATTAAGCGAGAGTTCACTAATCACTACCTCTGGGGATTTGAGGTCCACAGTCGAATCTGCTACAACCTCTTTTACAGCAGCAGCCACAACGGAGAAGCACTTGTTCCGATCTAGCAACGTGCAGAAATTAGGATCACTGATATTATCTTTTCCAGTTTTCATCTCTGTCTCCTCGATTCCTCTTCTATTATAGCCAACTGCAAACTAAATTAACATGCAACAAGATTAACGGTAATGAATCAACCCAAGGAGAGGGGGCACTCTTGGTATTGCATAAGTAGTTAGTTTTAATAGTAGCTTGAGGAATAAGTTGGGTGTAGATATCACTTTATATTACATACTGTTTTCAAGAAATTATCAATCAAAGTTCATCTTATTTCCATAACTAGTTTCTTATATTCAGTCTAGACTATGTCAGTTCATAACAAAACCATTCCACTTTTGGCCTTATATCATTGGAGCTTTACAATTGAGTAAAAAAAACATGGATCGACTCTTATAAGAGTGCTTCAACTGAATATACTAACCAAAAAAAGATATAAAAAATTCAAAGTATGCTCACCTTTAGAGGTCTAGAAAATTTGTTGCTTTTGTCATCAACATACTTGAGAACAAGACTTGACACAGTGGTACTGACTTCTTTTTCATTCAACCTACAAGTAGCTTGAATAGGGAAAATTCGATGGCACCAGCTGCAGAAAGGAGATATGTTTTCTAAAGGAAATGAATGGCCTGTACTTAAACTGAGTGTAGTGTTTGATGTGGTGGTTTAAATTGATGACATAAATAGTAGAAAAATGGAATGTTTTCAATGTCAGCAAATCCTTCTCTCATTGACAGTACATGTGCAAGTACAAGATTTCATTTAGTTCAAATCATTAGCAAAAAGAATGAACTGTTTCTCATGTTGAAAACTAATTCTGCACAATTGACACTTAGACATCATCATGGATGCACAATCATATCTGATTTGTGTGATCAACCAAAGATCTGGCCTCATATACAAAGGTAAACCCCTGGCTGTAAGGAGATTCAATGAGACTTCTCAAAATTAGTCAGTGTTGTCTACCAAACTTCAAAAAGAACCCAAGAACATGGCTTAGGTCTTTCGGGGCCATTTTGGGTCTACTGTCATCTATCAAATCAAGAACAAGTTGGTACTAGCAAACTTTATGATATACAAGATGATGCGTGAGATGCATCAAGATTTAACAATCCTAGTTCCGTTAGGATTCGCTATGTAGTTCCCTAGTTTTGTTAGGAAACCATGTATTTTATTTGCTTAAGAACTCTAGTTTATTTTAATTTCCTTGCTTTGTTTTAAGAGTTAGAACACTAGGAGTGTTCATAGGTTAGGCGTGTGTTGTGATAACAACCAACCGAGTATTTGTTTTATCTTAGACGTGTGATAGAATTTTATTGTTCTTATCTTTAAGCTTGTTAGTTGCATTAGAATTAGAACTATGCTAGGACTCTTCTAATGTATTTATTTCGGTTTTCATGATGAATAAAATCAGTTGAATGTTTAAGTTTAATTCTTGGTGAATTAAAAGTTTTCTGGAGTGAATCCAACGTTTTCTGGAGTGAATCCTAAACCCTAGTCGAGTTTTGATTTGGATTAATCAGAATTCTCCATATCCTCTTAATATCATTCGGATTTCTTTGTTGTTTGCATCAAGAATTCGGATCTTGGCATTATTCTTCACTAAAGTTTGCAGCTTTGTTATACAAATCAACTAAACTACGTCTAAAGAGCCTAACTTTGTATTTCTTGCATAAGGAAATACATCATCTTGGTGTGGCTGCTCTTCATACCACCACCACAACACTGCCGTGATTTTTACTTTTTTTCCACCATGCCTAAGAAAATCCGAAACTTGGCAACAAGCCTTTGAACAACTTACTGCCAAGATGTCTGCTTTGACCGACCAATTCCACCACCTCCAACGAATTGGCTGATTTACCTTCTTTTGATGGAGACTTGGATCCATAATCCTATTTGGAATGGGAACGGAGATTAGATCGTTACTTTGATCACAAGCGGTTGAGTGATGGATCTCGATTCTCTTATGCCATCCTCAAGCTCACAAAATACGCCTCATTATGGTATGACTCCATGAAACAGCGACGTGAACGTGAAGAAAAACCTTCGATTGCTGGTCTTCTCTTAAGGCCAAGATGCGCATACGATTTGTTCCTCGCACCTATAGGCAAGAACTCTACGTTAAACTCAATTCCTTACAGCAATCTTTTATGAGTGTTGAGCAATACATCAAAGAGTTTGAACGTCTACATATGGCGTGTGATGTCCAAGAAGCTGATGAGCAAAAGATGGCTCGTTTCCTCGTTGGTTTGAAAACCTCCATCGCCAATCTGTTTGAACTCCAACAATACGCAACCTTCGATGATATTTGCCTTCTTGCTTCCAAGGTTGAACGCCAACAGCAAGACTCTCGTTTTAAGAAAGCTTCGTGGCAAAAACATGATGCTAGTCCTTCGGCTGATTCCCCACCTTCGTCTACTGATTCGGTTGTGGTCTTGTGGATAAAACCAAGGACAAAGAACCTGAGACCTCCCCTACTATGTCACTTGGTTCGAGTCTTAAGCCCAAGAAAACTATTTGTTTTCGTTGCCAAGGCTTAGGCCATGTCGCCAAAAACTGCCCAAATGTTTCCCTTGTGAGTTTGTGACAAGGGACGAGTATTTTGCATTCTTAAGCGAGCAAACTCCAACTTCTTCCTCCAAGATCGAGAGTGCTATGGATGAGTCTTTTTGGACGAAGCAACCGGTTTGTACTCCGGAATTTGAGACTAAAAATTTGATCTTGCGCCGTTCTTTAATGACTAACCAACGTGTTGAAGGAGAAGATGCACAACGCCACAATATTTTCCATTCGAATTGCTTGATTAATGGTAAGTTGTGTTCGTTTATAATTGATAGTGGATCTCGCACTAACGTGTGTGCTTTGTAATTGATTGAGCCATTAAACCTGCAAACTCGCAAGCATCCGCATCCATATAAACTAAGTTGGTTGAATGATGATGGTATTTGGGTTCGAAAGCAAGCTCTTGTGGGTTTTCGTGTGGGAGATTACATGGACCAGCTTTGGTGTGATGCTGTCCCAATGACGACATGTAGTTTGTTGCTTGGGCGTCCATGGCAAAGTGATCGTCATGTCCTCCATAATGGGCGCACCAATAATTATTCGGTGCTTGTGGGTGACAAACAAATGCTGCTCAAATCACTTGCTCCTCGCACACCCTCGCGGCCTCGCCAATGCCTTACCAAGCTGTTGCTGTCCCGCCTCCTCCTACGCTCAATTCCTTGATTAATGTTGCCCTTGCTTCGCCTAGTACCGCACCTGTGCGTGGGCATGTGTGCCTCACTTCGTGCCACAAAGAAGTCCTTGACTCCGCCCCAACCAACCAAGCTAGGCGTGAAAATTTGCTGCATATGAGACGTGGTACTAATCTGGCTCCTGGGGATCGTGTATGGTTATCTCTCACTGCACAAAAGCTTCATCTAAGTCACAAGGATGATGAGCCTATAAATGAAGGTCCCTTTGAAATTGTTGATCAAGTCGGCTATGAGACATTCAAAGTTCTGCTTGGCAATGGCATCTGTGCTACGCTTCCATCATGCGACTTGAATCCTTGCTTCGATGCAACTTGAGACAAGTTGGTTTCTAAGGGGGAGAGGATGATGCGTGAGATGCATCAAGATTTAACAATCCTAGTTCTGTTAGGATTCTCTATGTAGTTCCTAGTCTGTTAGGAAACTATGTATTTTATTTGCTTAAGAACTCTAGTTTGTTTTAGTTTCCTTGCTTTGTTTTAAGAGTTAGAACACTAGTAGGAGTGTTCATAGGTTAGGCATGTGTTGTGATAACAACCAGCCGGGTATTTGTTTTATCTTAAGCGTGTGATAGAATTTTATTGTTCTTATCTTTAAGCTTGTTAGTTGCATTAGAATTAGAACTATGCTAGGACTCTTCTAATGTATTTATTTCGGTTTTCATGATGAATAAAATCAGTTGAATGTTTAAGTTTAATTCTTGGTGAATTAAAAGTTTTCTGGAGTGAATCCAACGTTTTCAGGAGTGAATCCTAAACCCTATTAATATCATTCGGATTTCTTTGTTGTTTGCATCAAGAATTCGGAGCTTGACATTATTCTTCACTAAAGTTTGCAGCTTTGTTATACAAATCCACTAAACTACGTCTAAAGAGCCTAACTTTGTGTTTCTTGCATAAGGAAATACATCACAAGACCATGGCATCTTGTTCATACTAATACTTTCAAATGGCATCCAGAGCACTTTAAAGCTTTATATGGATGACCTTGGGCTACCAGGAGTCCTTGAGTTTGCAATATTGTTAGGTTTACCTCATACATGGTTGGTGAAGACAGCCTTTTTCTTGTGCTCTTAATAATCCTTAAGCTTCGCCCAAACTTGTTAAAATAAGGGCATAAGGCATAGGTTATTGGCACTTAGCTTGCCTAGTTTTGTCGAAGACCATGCACAAGTTCTCGGCCTTGGCCTTGGTCAAGACTGTAAAAAGATTAGGATTTAAAACAAGGTATTGTGCTTCAAGGTACGCCAGAATTAACTAAAAGCATCAGTTGTATGAATAAATGTTATTTGCTGCAGAATTTGTAAAATCCAGCATCTGATGTCTGGGATTAAACACTTCAACTACTCACTATCGGCATGATCTTGAGATTGTCATTTTGCAATTTTGGAGAGAGGAGAGTTTGAGAGTATCTTGAATAGTTGAATTAGTTACAAAATTATTACTTCTTCAGTATCTTGAAGATTTCACAAGACACCATACAACTCCTCTCTACAAAATTGCTTCCCCCCTACCTAGCTCTTACAGCAAAATCAAACACCAACTTCTCAATCGGCAACAATTTGTTTTATATCAAGTGCTTAAATGGAGATTGAAAGCAATTATTTTCAGCCTTATAATTAACTGATCACAGTGAGCTCCTTATCACCTCGAAAGCACCCATATAGTACATGTAAGATTTAATTTTCTCCTTATTCTTGTTGACCATTGCCTTAACGTTGATAAATGGATAGGTATGCAACTTGCCCTAAAGACTGCTTCTTTTATATATATAAGATGCAGATGCTGCAATGATTAGATGGGCGCTAAACAAAGCAAAAATAAATAATAAATGAACTAACAGGGAAATCATGTCTAGAATGACCCTTATGAGAACAGAACACCAAACATCAGAATTTCATGATGGTTCAGACGACTTAAGCCCATATACTTACAGTGATCGTTTCAACACTCCCGATTCTAGGGATTGATTTACATGGGAGACTATGCTGACTGGATCAATAGAACTGCCTTTGGGAAAGGTAAAGAGAACCAAGCCACTTCTTGTCACCTTTACCAATAAAAGATTAGGAGTTTGTTTGACAAAACCGTCCGTCGCTCCAAAAGATTGAGAGTCATCTTTTACAAGCTCACCTGCACAGAGATATTGAACATAATTTCCCAAAAATTTTAACTAAGGCTCAGTTTGATTTTGTATTTGGTCATGAGGATTGAGAAGCCAAATCTTACTTCTAATAGTTACAGCAGAGTCTCCCTCCGTCTGGCCTAATTTTCTTCTTTTAGCATTTTCACTGGAATCAGATCCTCCCAAGGAGTCATTACCACTGAAATCAATATACTGCAAAATCATTTCAGATAACTTTGACCGTTAGTATTCCAACGGAATATAAAATTACTAAGAAGTGAAATGAGCTAGGGGAAATAGTATATCATCTTCATAGACATAACTAATGACATAAAAATTTAATTTGCATCGATATCAGTAAGCAGTTATAATCACCCTTTAGGAGCCAAACCTACTCCTGATCCAACAGACATGTTTTTCATTTTCTATAGCACTCGAGAAAGGTCATTGATCATGTATATGCCTATATAAACCAGTACAACTGTGAAAGCCATCCATGAAGCAAACTATTGGTCTTTGAGGGAGATAAAGCAACGCTTGATCCCTTTGCTCCCTTAGCATTGTGAAAATGTAATGAATTGTGAATAGTCCTTGGGAAGTACTTGCCAAGAATTCTGAGAAATGCAGACCCCTGATTCCTTACAACTTCTTGAAGGCCATCTAACTGCCTCCCATAAGTTCCAAACTACTGAAGAATATTGCAACCACTAAATTAAATTATTATCTCACTCATACTAACACTATATCAACATATAGTCTCACTTCACAATGAAAATGGATTTAAACAACCAGGATTGAGTAAAGATCAAATGAGACAATTAACGTTGAAAGTGTTTGTCAAAGGAAAGTGAATAATTAGTTACGAATAGCAAATGTGAAGTATTCTTGAGACCACGTACAAGAGTCGCATTAACAATCTCAAAACTTTTACCATCAACCTCACCAACTTAATTCGAGCTACTCAACAGCACTATATAAGATTTATTTAGGTGATATGTCCCATATATCAAAGTTTGTCAGGCCAAAAAAAATGGTGCATTTCCAGTGTCATAGAATTTGCTTTGCTTTCCTAGTATGAGAAAGAAAAATTCTAGACATACCCAGCCAACACCTCCAACCAACTTGTCACCTAATACAGGGTGGAGGTCACATCTACACCAGATTATGTATTCAGAGGACGCTCTTTTGGTATAAACCCGACATCCTCGAAGTTCTTTTTAGACATAGACACCCTTGTTTGAAAGGCAGAATCATATATGACATTGCGTCATTTACTAAATCCAATTAGCAAATAAGATGATATTGGCCTAAGTAAAGAATTATCAGGAAAATACCTTTCCGAGAATGGATATTGCTTCTTTAGTTGCACTCTTCTCCCTCTCTGTAAAGAAAGAAGATTTCCTAAAGCAAAGTTCATCTTGAATGAGGAAACAACATATAACAGTAACAACGTATATAAGAATTATAAAGCAATGGAATAGTCCATTATACGTGCTAATTGTCATTACAAGTTGGTGAGGGGAAGAAGGAACTCCATTGTCATTTTCTTTCCTATGTATGCACACAAGACATAACAGCAAACTTTCCATGCTATGAAAGCGAATACTTGAGATTGACAGATCATAAGTTTGTTACAGAGGCAAAGTGCTCTAAAAAATGGCAATAAACACTCCAATATCTAATGATAAGCATCTTATTACTTATATAACCAAAAAAAAAAACAAATACTTACCTTCGTTCTTTTTAAATTGCAATGTTTCCCTTACGTTTCATATTAATTGCAACGTTTCCTTATTTGGTAATATATTCTTTATTTATCTCTATCTCTCTCTTCACACGGGTTTCTTAAACAATGTGCCAATGTGGTATATTGCAATGTTAGGGTTGTGAGTGCGTAGCGGAAGCAAATTAAAGATGTAGAGATTGAGCAAAATAAAAGAGTTGGAAATACGTGGCAAGAAAAGTAGAAAAAGTTGGACACACAATATTTAACGTGGGAAAAATCCTCAAATAGAGGCAAAAAACCCACGACGACGAGTACCCGAAAATCCACTATATAAAATAGGAGAGTACAAAAATCACCCAAAACTTATAAGGGTGAGTAGTACAAATACAATTCTCACTATAATAGAAAACTCACAAAGGAGTATAACAAAAGAGTGATAGTGGATTAGTGGAATAGAGGATGTAATACAAGGAGGAATGTAAAATGGAAGGCTTGAAGTGTGTATATTGTTAGTTGGCTGATGATCTCAAAATGATGCCCAACTTTGGTATTTATAGTGTAGGTAATGTCGGCTAGTTAAGGAATTCTCAAGAGAATTCTAGGTTCATATATGTTGACTTGATGTTTATTAGCCGACATAAAAAGCTCCGGATGATTTCTAGAGAAATCATGAACTTTGACTAAAACTTAAGCACTTCCATCACTTAATATATTGTAGAAGTTATGTGTTGAGTGGGCTAAAAATTTGGGCCACACTTACTCAACATGCAATTATTATGGAATGGAGGAAGGAAATTATAGCACCAATCAGTGATGAGTTAGCCCATGCCATCTTTCAAAACTTGCCCACTTCATGGTTTACACATATAGAATAATGAAGCAAATACTAGTTCATTATAACAGATGTATAAGAAGTGACAAGTACACCTATAATCACAAGATAAAAGGAGACATTAGTGATGGAGGAGCCGTGCTTCTTCCATGTGCAGACTCTTAGTATAAGAGATACAAACTAAGAGACTGCAATTATGCTTCTATTTTTATAGAACAAATTTCACCAATTTCCCAACTATCCTGCTGGATGCTAAGAAGACGAAATCAATCTCACATAGTGGCTCTTAGAATGGATTTCCTCAACATATGAATGTTCTACAACCACGAGAGCGTCCGAAATTTGTCAAAATCCTTTAACAATCATCAAACTGTATACTCTGAGAATCAAGGAAATTGGAGCTTTTGATGCATTATATTTTCAATCATGTTATTCTTTCTACTAGCAACATTATAGTTGACCTAAGAGGTCCTCCATATATGTACACAACTACACTCTTACAGAAAAGAAACAAACTTTCCAATTTCCATTTGTAACTTGAACATTTCATGTTACACTAAACAATCCACTATTATAGCATTATTCAACATAAAATTCAACCCTAGCAACCAATTATTACCTCTTTAATTAAACCCTATCTGTCAAAACATCAAAAATCAAACTTGAATAACTACAGCTAACAAATAACTACTTGATCAATAAATAATCAAAATAAATGAGGGTCCAAGAAACCAATTCAGGTAGAGAAAAAAGAAGAAGGGAGAAATCAAGATTGAACAGTTGAAGTGGGGTGGAGTACTCACTGATAGGGCAAGTAATAAGGAAGCCAGAATGAGAATATTGGAGAAGAGAAGAAGGAGCGTTGTAATCAAAGCGAGGAATGCTTATGATAGCAGAGTGTTGTTCCCAAGGTTTCATTGCTTCTTTAACTTGTCCATTTTCTTCTTCTGCTAGTTGCTGGTCTTGCCCTGCTACTTGCTTCAACTCTTCTTCTTCCGCCATTGTTGTTCCTGCAACAAGCTTTGTGTTTGTTATTTTGTGTTTTTAATTGCAGAACGCCGTGTTTTCAAAGTTGGGGACTTAACGCGGTTAACCTTGTTCAGTTACCTGTTACCCCCAGGCCCCAACCCCTTGCGAAGTTACCCAGGTGCAGCTTAGATATTGGAGGCAAGGTTTTTTTTTTTTTTTTGGTGTTTGCTTGGCTCACCCTTCTCGCCACATCCGGGATCGGCGCCAAGTTCGGGGTGGTTAGGTTTCATTCTCTCCCAAGGGTGTTGCGGGAATTCGAACACGGGTCCGTCCTACCAAAGTCAGTCCCCATCACCACTGGGCCAACACTTACTTGGTTATAACTTATAACAATGTAGCAGATGGCCTTGCAAAGGCGTATAGGCCCATGGATAATTGGATATGAGATGGTTAACTAGGAATTTCCCCAGCCTCTAATTATTGGAAATTCTATTGTGTTTCCAGGAGTACGGTGCATCCAGTAAATTTGTTTCATTTTCGATAAGTAAATGTACTATTTCAACAAATGTTCGTTTTAAACATATTTTTCAGCAAAAACATATGTTATATTTTCCATGAAAATTGTTCTATTCAATAATCAAATGTTGTATTTTAACAAATGTTCGTTTTAAACTTATTTTTCAACAAAAAAATATGTTCTGTTTTTCGTGAAAAGTGTTCAAT
This sequence comes from Beta lomatogona, assembly GCA_947646795.1. Classification (NCBI taxonomy): domain Eukaryota; kingdom Viridiplantae; phylum Streptophyta; class Magnoliopsida; order Caryophyllales; family Amaranthaceae; genus Beta; species Beta lomatogona. The sequence goes on from CANSNZ010000448.1 coordinate 312,055, forward strand.
TTTCGATAAGCAAATGTTCTATTTTTAAAAAATGTTCGTTTAAAGCTTATTTTTCAGCAAAAAATATGTTCTATTTGAGCATATGTTCTATTTAAGTAATCGAATTTTGGTAATGTTTCACTTCTACAGTAAAATATTCGTTTTCGTAATTGAATTCTGGTAATGTTCCACTTCAACAGTAAAAAATGTTCGTTTTCGTAAATAAATTCTTGTAATGTGCTACTTCAGCAGTAAAATGTTCGTTTTCATAAGTGAATTCTTGTAATGTTCCACTTCAACAGTAAAATGTTTGTTTTTGTTTTCGTAAATGTTCTATCATTGTGCTCCTGGGAGCACAATGCACGAATTACCTAATTATTATATGACTTAGTATATTTCGGATTGTAATAACTTGTCTCTTATTAATTAATCTATTTTTGCCTTTTTACCAAAAAAAAAAAAATTGTTCAATTGAGGTGAAGATGGCAAGGGATGGGATTGACCCTGCCCGACTATATATCCCCGCTAGGTTCAGCATGATTATTGGACAAGGCCTGGCCGGGTCAATTCAAGTTGATAGGTTGAGTTGAACCATTACTTTTTTTTATTATTATTTGGGGTCAAATTGAGTAACTTTTTTTTTCCCGATGTTTACCAAGATCAGTACCAAATATACTTACAATCAAAGGTCATTTACAGTCTGTAATAGTAACCAAACAAAATATTTCGTATTAGAAAGGGAAATTTGTCAAAAACAACATTTTAAATTCAACTTTTTGCGAGAAACAACCTTTTAAAAAAAATCTAGCAAAATAAGACCTTAAGAAGAAAATATTTTGCGAGAAATAACCTCGACCCATTTCCCGGCATTGACCAAGCATTTTTCAGCGTTGACTCGTTAAAACCAAACATGTAGATGGCACTTGAACTGCATCTCTTATGTTTCAACTCCTTTTTTCTCCATTTTTCGACATTGACCAAATATTTTTCGATGTTAAATTCATCAATATATGAAGGGAAATGGGGTTGAAACATAAGAAATGTAGATTGTGTGCCTTGCCATGTTTGGTTTTAGTGAATTGAAGCCGCAAAATACTTGGTCAATGCTTAGAAAATGGTTCTGTTGTTTCTCACAAAAAAAATATATTTTTAAGGTCTGATTTTGCCAGATTTTTTTTAAAAGGTTGTTTCTCGCAAAAACTTGTATGTAAAAGGTTATTTCTGATAAATTTTCCTATTAAAAATGGTAAATACAAACAGACATACTGGCTTGTAGACAGAACTCGAGCCGCCTTTTTGTTGAGCATGAACCCGAGGTGAGAATAACGGGTCAACCCAGCCTAGTGCCATCTTTTTAAATTCAACTTAAGACATGCATTGTTATAATAAGTTTATCCCTAAGATTTCTTTCAAAGTTAAAACTTTGTTTTCTTTTTCCTTTAAGGTAAGATGAAGGGGCTCACTTAAGGGGAAGGGGGGTAAGGGGAATTCCTCAAATGAGTCTCATGAGGTTTGATCCGTAGACCTTAGGGAAACGAGTTGCAAAGTGATGTCACTATTCTACTATCTCAACCTCTATTGTTTTGACTTATATCCAACTAACATCACACTAACTCAAATTTATATGTTATTCGTAATATACACTCCAAGCTAAAAAAAAAGGGAATGACTTATAATTAATACAACTTATCATGAAACACACAATTTGCCAAAAGAAATTACCCAATTTTACTCATATGGCGATTGGGTGGATGCATTTGCTCAAGTCTCTTTGGTGAATCTTATATATTCAAGATTCTCCTTAAGACTTTTGCCAACTCTTCTCTTCATTGGCACATCACTTCGCACATATCACAAGTATGTAAAATCCTAACTCCTAATGGGTTGCGAGCTTACAAGTTGCCACCAAATCATTCAAATGTGTGTCTAGCAAGTTTTATTCCCCTGCATTTCTTCAAGGCAGGCGAGAATGCATAAAGAATCGGACCAAGGCTTTCTTTGTTTCCTTTCCCTAAACTAGATCGAAATTTTTCTTGCTTGAAATTACCTAAACAGAATTTATTTGAACTTATTATAACTTATTAAAATAATATGAACTTTTTGAATTTATTAGAAGTTATTAAAACAAATTAAAACCTACCTCTTAGTATAAGGTATTAAAATTTATCTAAACTTATTGAAATTTATTAAAATATTATATACTAGGTTTGAAGCCCGTGCGTTGCACGGGTTGTTTTTATTTTATTTTATTGCAAATTTTTTGTTAAAATTATTGTTGATTTTGTGTTGTTGTAAAATGAGATTTTTCAAGATCATCGTATTTACATACTTCCTCCGTTCTTTTTCTATTACAACAATTACCACTTTAGGTAGTTTTATCTTTGGGAACCATTCCACTTTCGGTAAAAAAAGAAACTACAGTTGACAATATTACCTTTACTTTATTTTAATAAAACCATCATTAATTACCCGAATTGCCTTATAAAGTTGCGTTTACTTTAATAAGGATTTATTTGTCCCCTACTCTAGTTAACTAAAGAGGTACCTCTATGCTAGACTACCCATTTTTTATTTCCTTAAAAACCATGTCCAAACCAATTAAATGGTATCCCAATAACAGGTATGACTAACAATAGCTACTACAGTTTTAACATGAATAATACCCGAATGATATTTAAGAAAGTAGAAGGTAGTAATTTAATTGATGCAGAATACTTTCTTAAAAATTGATAAGAATGACATGGCATGCTTAGGTGGAGCTCTTTATAATATTCTAAGTATGTTTTATTTAAATCAAACTCTAATTTGTACATAATCCAAAACTCTAATATGTAACTTTATCGTTATAGATTTTAGTTGATAAATTTTGTTGCAATACTATATTGTTTTAGTTTAGTTGAGTAAGGTTGAGGTTTTGAAAGATAATATGTTTAATCCTGTAAATTGGACCTATAATCAAATGTTATAATCACATATAATACATTATACTCAATACTTATAGCCATTATTATATTTATCTAAAAAAAAACATAAATAATGTCTTATAATGCATCTAATTTAATATATTTTCATGAGTTGTAACACTATATTGTAAATAGATGCAGGACAGAAAGAATACTTTCTTAAAAATTGATAAGAATGACATGGCATGCTTAGGTGGAGCTCTTTATAATATTATAAGTACGTTTTATTTAAATCAAACTCTAATTTTTACATAATCCAAAACTCTAATATGTAACTTTATCGTTATAGATTTTAGTTAATAAATTTTGTTGCAATACTATATTGTTTTAGTTTAGTTGAGTAAGGTTGAGGTTTTGGAAGATAATATATTTAATCTGTAAATTGGACCTATAATCAAATGTTATAATCACATATAATACACTATACTTAATACTTATAGTCATTATTATATTTATCTAAAAAAAAGACTAAATAATGTCCTATAATGCATCTAATTTAATATATTTTCATGAGTTGTAACACTATATTGTAAATCGATCATATTTTGAAGCATATTTCAAGCACTCTCCAAAGGTAAAAAAATTATAATGTTTTGAATTAGGTAACAAAAGTTAAATTCAATTTACATAATATAATAATTTAGGTTGTTTATTCAAAACGCAACTCTAATTTCCCCCTATTCATAACTCTTTTATGTATTTAAATATATGTAGAATTCTATTTTTTTCAAATATTTAAAATAAAAACTAATGACATGGCAATCTTAAGTGGCGCTATCTATTTCATAAATTGTAGAACTATATTGTAAATAGATCTTATTTCAAAGCATATTTCGAGCACTATCTAATGGTACAAAAATTATAATATTCTGAATTAGGCAGCAAAAGTTATACACAATTTACATAATACAATAATTTAGGTTGTTCATTCAAAACGAAACTCTAATTTCTACTTATCTAAGACTCTATTTAAATCTATGTAGAACTCTAATTTTAGAAAAAATATAAAAATAAAAAATGATGACATGACAATCATACATGGCGCTCTATATTTCATAAGTTGTACAACTATATTATAAATGAATCTTATTTCGAAGCATATTTCGAGCACTCTCCAATGGTACAAAAATTATAATATTCCGAATTACGTAGCAAAAGTCGTACACAATTTTCATGATATAATAATTTAGGTTGTTGATTCAAATCCAAACTCTAATTTTTGCTTATCCAAATCTCCTTAGATGTATTTAAATCATCTAGAACTCTATTTTTGTAAAAAATATAAATATAAATTGATGACGTGGCAATCCTACGTGGCGCGCTCTATGAGCTCGAAATCTTGAGGAGCTCCCTATGCTCCCGAAAAATTAGGCAGCAAAAGTTATACACAATTTACATAATACAATAATTTAGGTTATTTGCTTATCCAAGACTCTATTTAAATCTATGTAGAACTCTATTTTTAGAAAAAATATAAAAATAAAAAATGATGACATGACAATCATACATGGCGCTCTATATTTCATAAGTTGTACAACTATATTATAAATGGATCTTATTTCGAAGCATATTTCGAGCACTCTCCAATGGTACAAAAATTATAATATTCCGAATTACGTAGCAAAAGTTATACACAATTTTCATGATATAATAATTTAAGTTGTTGATTCAAATCCAAACTCTAATTTTCGCTTATCCAAATCTCATTATATGTATTTAAATCGTCTACAACTCTATTTTTGTAAAAAATATAAATATAAATTGATGACGTGGCAATCCTACGTGGCGCGCTCTATGAGCTCGAAATCTTGAGGAGCTCCCTATGCTCCCGAAAAGTTCCTCCTTTATATATATACTAGCATTTTTTGCACGCGATGCGTGCTTGGTTTTTTTTCGAGACAGAAACTCGTTTTTTTTTTTTGCATATGAGTCAAAATTTGATTTGTTAGAATGAATGCATTAATACTTGTAGACAATTGTAATCATTTATGGTGGCTCAGTTATTATATAATTGTTTTCAACATTTTTGTTAACTTTTTTAATGCTATATTATATTTGAGTTTGATTTTTTTTTCTTTTTTTTGGGCAAAGTAGTTAATTTATTCATGAGGGTAGTAAAATAATGTCCTCGGGGAACACCATAGCTCCCCCCTTCCTTTATATAATTGTGTTCAATATCTTTTTAACTTTTTTATGCTATATTTGAGTTTGATTTTTTTTTTTTTTTTTGGCAAAGTAGTTTATTTATTCATGAGGGTAGTAAAATAATTTCCTGCGGGGACACCATAGCTTCCCCCTTCCATTATATAATTGTGTTCAATATCTTTTTAACTTTTTTATGCTATATTTGAGTTTGATTTTTTTTTTTTTTTGGCAAAGTAGTTTATTTATTCATGAGGGTAGTAAAATAATTTCCTGCGGGGACACCATAACTTCCCCCTTCCATTATATAATAGAGATTAGCCTAATGTGCACGCTATGCGTGTGGCAATATTTTAGTATAATATTGATATTCAAGCGTTAAAAAATTGGTTGAATGACAGTTTAAGGGTGCAGACATGTTTTTATTTAATAAAAAAATAATTGATGTACTGACAATTACTATTTAAATACATAGTAATTGACAAATAAATAGGCAAAAAAAAAATTGTTTCATAACTCTTAGTATTTCAAGTTTTATTAATTCTCATAAAAAACCACGCACACTTGTCAATCCAAACAACTTAAAATAATTTTTTTAATGTATTTTTAATAACAGTTTTATCTAGTAGGGAAAAGCATTAAGTTTGTATTTTTAATAACAGTTTTATCTAATGCATTATCCTAAATAATTTTTTAATGTGTCTTTGTTAATTTATGGTAAATTTCATTTTTTTTTTGTCAAACCTAATTTATGATTTGCATTGATTGTGTTATAAATTTTATTTGATTAGGCCTTGATAGGCAATGTATTTGTTTCCTTGTTTTGTTTCATATGTATTTGAATATGACATGTTCACAGTTGTATAAGATTGATTGTTTTTTTAAATTTGCAAAAGTTTCCTTATTATGGTATATGCTTTATTTGAATTTGCAAAATATATTTAATTGCTAAGGTAATGTGAGGGATATTTTGGACTTTTCCAAGGGGGACACCATAGCTTCCCCTTGGCTTATGTAATAGAGATATATTGATTTTTAGACCAAAAACATTTTTAAACTTTTATCTTCTTCTTGTTTTGAAGAGCACGCACCTCTAGGGTGTAATCATTTTATGAGAAAGTCCAAGTAAATCACCTTGATTTGCAAATATTATAAATCAAGGGGTAAAAGTATAACAAAAGGCGTTGAATTGGATAAGACGGGAATATGAAAAGTTGATTTGATACTATTAAGTATTAACACTCATGAAACTTGTTAACTGTATATTTGATATGTATTTCTGTAATATACCTTTAAATACCTTTAAATATTACTGAAGATATTATTATTGCATACTTTTGCTAATTGAAAGCATAGTTGTAGATGTTGTAATATTTACACTTCTTCCACTTGATCTGCATCATGCAAACCACTGTGATTGACTTTACAAATTAAAGCCCATCATTTCACCTTAATTTATGTTCCTCTAATGTTAGATGAGGTCCAATTAGGTGTGTTAGTGAGCCTTGTTGGCTCACAAACTATGCGAGCTCTACTTGAGTTTTTCTAGAGCCGAGCAAAGCAAAATTCGTTTCGAAAAGTTCGTGAACAGACTCGAAATATGTTTTAGCTATATTTTTTCCATATTATAGAAATTAATTGAAAAGTTATACTTAAATTGTGCAAAATACTTGTGAAAAACTCAAAATAAGTGGTCTAAACCTATTTAAAAGATATGTAATATTATTTTTTTTAACTCAAGTTGAGTTTTAAGGTAAATTGAATTAGGAAATTTAAACTCGAAAAAGCTCGAGACTCGGCTCGAGTTCGAGTTAAAGTGTTACGAGTCGAGCAACCCCAAACTCGATCTCGGTTTGGCTCGTTAACACCCCTAGGTCTAATCAAATTTACGCATAGGTAAAATCAAAGGTGATCAAATCCAATCACGTCAAAACAATAAACAAGTCACCTTACTCTAATCTAGCAAGTTTAAGTTAAAAAAAGAAGTTCAGTAATCAATCTCCAAAAAGGTTATGGAACCTACATGCCGATGCTCACGATTTCGATAGCCATATCAGCGATTTGGAAGAGATCTCCCGAAAAAATTTTAACTTCATTTTTATTTATTTTTTATTCCAACTACAATTTTTTTTTCGATTTTGAAAAACTATTTCGGTTTTAGACGTCAAATTTCGCCTGGAGTTCGCTCCCAGAAATATAGCCAACCCTACCCCCTCACGTCAATCCCACGAGCCTCTTATCAATTCTCATTCAATCACGGCAGGGGAGCAAGTCAAAATAGAAAAAAAACTGACATTGGGTTTAGGGAAGAGGGGTTGGGTTTCCTCGCTTTTGGCATAGTGGGCCTCCCGCCGGGGGCCAATTCCAATAGACTTATTGGAGGGTCCCATTGGCGTGGTAAAAGGTGGAATAGAATAACTCGATTGAAGCGTAATGATCATACGTCTGTAATTCTAGAATCAACAAATTCGATTCCGCATTGTTCACAATATTTTGGGTCTTCTTTTTCATCTCCGATTACTCGATAATTTCCACAAGCACAAATAGGGGTGCTTATCGAGCGAGCCGAGCCCGAATAGCACTGGGCTCGGCTCGGCTAGTGAGCTCGCCGAGCTTGGGGGAGCCGAGCTCGTGATTAGAATTTGCGGCTCGAGCTCGGCTCGTGAGCTCGTTTAGGATCGGATCGTGAGCTCGAATAGGCTCAGGCTCGACTCGTGAGCTCGTTTAGGCTCGGCTCGTGAGCTCGATTGTGACTCGAGCTTGATTATGGGCTTGAGCTCGATCTTCTCTATCTTTTTTTCTTTTTAATTGCTTTTACCTTTTCTTTTTATCTTTCTTCTAATATATACTTTAGTTAGTATCTTAAAAGAAATACTTAATATAATTTTTTAATATAAAATATTTTTTAAATATAAAATATATTTTTAATATAAAATAATAATCGAGCTGTTCACGAGCCTTACGAGTCGAGCTTTGCCTAGCTCGGCTCGGCTCGTTTAAGTCTCGAGCCCGAGCTCGAGTTGAGCCTTCAACGAGCTGCTTTTCGACCAACTTTTGACCGACCGAGCCCGAAATGCTCGCTGAACTGGCTGCGCCATTATCACCCCTAAGCACAAATTCCACTTTTTATGGTCCCGAAAATCAATTGGTTACGTCAAGCTAGCTATATGCTGTGTATTGTCAACCATTTCTACATAAGGTGGCAAGATGTTTAACGCCAACATATAGCGGGATCATTTTTTATTGCATTATCTACGAAATCGTTCACAAAAATCCACGAGGCATTCTAACTTGCCTTTCTTCTCTCCCTGTTTCGGTCATTCGGTGTTCCCCCCCAAACGCCATGCTTTTTTCTCCCCTCTATTCTACTGCAAATTAATCTCCATTCGCGAACAATCTTCACAACCACATTCTCTCGAACACTTTCATAAACCCTAATTTCCAACTCTAATTCTTCAATTTCACCTCCTCTATCTACGCTAATGGCGAATTTATCGACACTCTACTCTCCAACCTACAGAAAAGCTTCATTATACTCCCTAAAACCCTCGAATTACCCCGTCAATTGCTCCTCCTTCCTCCATAATCATATTAGGTTTTTGAAATCATCAACAAAATTCAAACGAAAAACCTTCAGAATCATCTGCTCTAGCTCATCTTCATTGAAGGATTGCAGTAATTCCGGCGCTAATAGTAATGACGATATCACCGACATATGGACTGATTCTCACTTTGTCGAAGTTATCGGCATCGGTAGTAGAGTTGATTCTGTTCTTGATTTTTGCCTTAGCTCCTCTTCAACTCCGCAATCTTTGAGATTTTGGTACGTTCTATCCATTTTACTTGTTATTCAACAGTTTTCTAATTGTTTGAATTTGCAAGTGATCACTAATTTGTTTCTGTAAATTCTACTTGTTGTTCGGCTTCTCTGTTTCAGAAAATTAAGATTACGAGTTACACCTACTTATTGTTCGGTTTAATTTCAGTAACATGTTGAGTTTTTTGGTCTTGATATGGCTCTCAATTGTTTGCTACTTCACAAAGCCGCGTTTCCTTTTTCGTCTGTATGTGCGCGCGTTCGTGTAGTTCTGTAATTACTACTCATATAGCGCAGAGAGCTAACAATCCTGTTGTATGATTATGCAGGAATGTTATCAAGAAAGAATCGTCGCGAGGACAATTACGTCAAAGAGTTCTTGAGAAAGGTTTCGACATTGCTAATAGCTTCTATAATCTATTACAAGTTGTTTATTTGGCATGGCTTGTTGTTCTTTTTATTTTTCGGTTGAAGCGTCTAATTTCTGTTACCTCTTTGCGAATTAGTTGAAGAGTTGATTGGATGTGATGCATGTGGTACTATCTTAAACTCTTCTGTTGTTACTGCTTTGTGAACTTTCTTCTGGTTGTAAATAGGCTCTGGTTCTCTTTTATTGTGATGCTGATTACATTAGTTAATTCTGGAAAGTTTGACTTGTTCCGAAACACTTAACTTTGTTTATTGTTCTACCTTAATTGTCTCTTGGGTGATCTTTTGAATGGTTGGTGCTCGATTTTCTTCTATCGGTATCTTTGGAAGATGCCTTTTCCTCCATTTTGTAGTACTTTGCTTCTCTTATAGTTAATTATCCTCCCTGCAGATGACTATTCAAGCATTGCGGAGGTGCCACTAAATCAGCAATTACGTTCGAAGGCTGTTGTTCTTGTTTGTACATTCTTGTCCTTTCTCCTTTCTTCATTCAGTTCTTTCCATTGCATTCTCTGCTAATTTAAAGAAAATCAACAGATATACAAATTCTATGAGAACTTTAGCTGAGATTTCTTGCGGTTGCTTCTTGAGTTCTTGCTACATGATTTCACTTCCTAGTATTATATAATGTTACTCAGAACTTTATGTTTAGAAATCTAAAATCTGTCTGGTTTTAAAGTCAGTAGGAGCCTAGAAGGTTAAAAAAACATAAGGTTATTTACTAATATGCCTTGGCACCATAGGAGTGGAAAGTAGAAATGACAAAGGAAGCAACTTTGTAAAATCACCCTTTTAGATATGTAAGCTTGTTGAGCTATTTAACCTCGAAATTCCGGAGAGGAAGACGCTTTCCCACTGTCAACTCTTTTATCTTTCTCAACCATAAAATGAAATACACGTAAGAGAGCAATTCAGAGAGAGAATTTCCGTCAGAAGTGTTGCTTTCGCTGAAGGATATACTGCTTATTCTTTATCATGCATGTGAGTTTTGAGTACATATGTTTATTCGTGTGCACAGTTGTAGAATAGAGAGAAAACTGTTTCTTATATTTTAGTCTCTTTCAAAAATGTTGATGTGGATTTTCACCTGATGTATTCTACAATTTTTTTGTCTTGTACAGGTGGCAAGTGCAGGCTACGGTGATGATTATGTTACGGCTACTGATATCCTTAGGACAATTAGATCCAGTGGTGGGCTGGTTGTTGCTGTTATAGTGAAGCCTTTTAGTTTTGAAGGGCAGAGACGCCAAGACGAGGTAGATTATATTATTTGTCTTGATATAGAAGTTTCTTTTAGCTCTTGCAAGCTAGAGATCTTAGACCTTACACCAAACTTGGAACTTCTTAATACTAGTTTATTGTTTTGAGTGTTCCATCCCAACGTGGTTCTCTTGATCTGGAAACGGATTTGGCACGCGACTCGTGAGGCGTCCCTCTCATAGTGAGATACTTGCTCACCCTCATTCTTAGAAAAGCAGAATGTAACAACAAATGCTGATGAGTTGGAAATAACATGTAATTCTTATCTCAAGCAAGGAATTCTAATTAGAAGTAGTGACCACTAATTTGTAGCCTGCATTTTCTAATGTATGACACAGTAACAAAAATCAAGCAAATGTATAATGATTTTTCATCATCAAATGTGAATAATTGCCATAATAGTTAATTGTGATGTGGAAAAATTTACGCAAGCCCAGATAGTTAGTTAGGCATCTTCTTGGAGTATCAGAATTATATTTGACCTCCAAGTTTTTAATTGCACCTGGAAACCATACCAATCAGTTCTAGATACACGTGTTCTATGATTATCTATTAATTTTTCTTTATCAATGCAAATGTGGAGACTTTTGCTGAGATATTTTAATCCATTGACAACTGAGATTAAGTTCAGCTTATGCTCTATTCTCCTCGCAATTAAACAATTACTGGAAAAATAAGCTCAAATTAGCTTAAAGTTAAGTTTATGGCTCGTAAGTTCACAAAAGTTATGGTTGGACAGGGTTATATAGGGCCTTTAGTTATAGGGCGAATATGGGGATTATCCCGAAAATGTTTGTGAAAAAGAAACCAAGGTCTAAATCAGTTTAGGTCATTAGTTCAGTTTATGTCTTTCTCTCTCCAATCTCTCTTTCACTCCCTCTCTCTCATATCTTCCCCTATCTCTCTCCCCTATCTTTCTTAATTGCAGCTGTAAATTTTGCCAACGAAACAATTAAAAAGAGAGATGTAAGGATCTGTTACCACGGTACCAATGGAGAAGAATGTGAGAATCTCTTGCCAAGAATTGCAAGTGCCGCCATTGCTATTGTTTAAGTGCTCCTGCTCTCTGTAGCCCTTTTTACAATATATAGTAATTTTGTGGGGTTAAGATCAAATAATTTGAATTAAGCTGGGATTATACTTAATTTCTTGGTTGAACTTTGAAAGAATCTAAATAGTCTGTGCTGAAGAAGGAACCTATTTCAATTCTTAGTGGCTTCAAATCTGATGCTGTCTCTTTTTCAAGGATCAGGGGAATTTTCTTTGGGGTTACCATCTTCATAGTACTTTGCTAAAAGAACAAAATATCTGCTTTTCTCTACAAATAGATGCTTCGCTTGCTTGTGAAGTTGTGATAGCTCATAAAGTCCCTTTTTGGTCGATAGCCGATAGGTGATAGGCGATGGCGATAGGCGATAGGCGATAGCCGATGGTTATTGTAGCTAATTGTATTATCTGTTTGTATAAACGTGTTTGGTAAGTAGCTGATAGCTGATTGCTACATTATTGTGTAAAACGACCAATAAGGACATGTGCATAATCTATTGTTGTACCTTTTATTATTTATTAATGTAATTTTTAACAAGATATAAATGTCATTGGTCCACTCATTCCCAAACCTCTATTGTCAAAAAGCTCCTCCCCCCAACTCTTTCAAAAAGAGCTTTTTGGGCTCAATAAGCTAATTGAAACCTCTTTTTACCAAACACTCAAATTAGAGGATTGACTAGTCAAATCTTCTAATATGAGCTCAAACCTCTAATTTTGTCCCAAAGATAACAAACAAGGCCAAAATAATAATAATTCGATAGTGCCCGACCCTCTAATGACCTGCATCTAGATTGGACTTCGAGTTAGACTTGACTCGGATTTGTCCCACCATTGACCCTCCCCATTCGGATCGGTCTAGTTACTATCCCGCATGAGGTCTATCAAAGATCCATAAGAAAAATCTTTTTTCTTAGTTTGCTTAGTCAATATTGACTCTTCAAAACAACCCAGAAGTAGATGTCATTTTTTGTGAATGAAATAAACCATTCATGGCTCCTAAGGCCCCGATAATACATGATGGTAATTGTAAAGAATTTAATGTGTAATTTTATTAGAAAAAAAGTCCCCGACCAATGCATGTGGTAATGGAACTCCATCTTTCAATATCTTTCTCCTTATCCACCTTTTTTACATGGGCGATGTGTTAGAGTCGATCTTGTATTAGTTATATTCTATATTTTCCAGTACTTTACTTTACGTTTCCACCTTTTATGTATAAGGTTTTCTTCCGCTATTATATTATTGTAATTAATGTATTTAATGGGTAGAATAGCTTTCTCACAGTTAAGCCTCTTTGGAGAGCATCATTGGATGATTGAAATCAAGCTTCCAACCAAGTTTTAACTAAGTTGCCGTTGTTTTCCGTTACTTGCATTTGGTCTTGCAAATTACATTAGAGTGCCCCTTCCCCACTAAAGTCCCGTCTTCGTCAGTCGACATCTGGTTGACATTTTTGTCACCAATAGGCAAGAGTCGTCCCTTTCTTCGGAGAGCATATCCCTTGTGCCTGCTACGCACACACAAGCTCCTTTCCGCATAAGGCTTGCACCATTGCCGCCAAATAGGCAAGCGTGCACCACACCTCCGGAACCCTGACGCGATCCTCCTTGGTATCTTTGTTATCTATTTCTTTATTACTTATCAAAAAAAAATTATCTCCAAACATGTGTTTTTCTTTATATATTTTCATTACCATCCAATACAAGGCGTAAAGGGATAATGGATCATAATATAAAATTACAAAGAAAAAGAGGAATTTAGGATGGGCAAGCATTATTGTGAACATTGGCATAAGACTTCTTTCACAAATTGGCTATAGATTCAGTATTATTTTTACCACGTACTAGACTAGCTGAAGGGTTTTTCTCTGAATTCCTGTGTTTGAAACTTTCTACTATATGTCATAATGCATCACCAATTATTTATTTTGGTTGGACTGACAGGTCAAGAATTTGGTGGATAGACTGCAGGGTTCTGTGAACTTCTGTATAGGTGAGTGTTTTGCTTATTGGTCTTTTATTATTATTTTTGTTCTCTTTTTTCTTCTTTTCCTGTTCATTGCTGTTGCTGAAATTTGCGAGGTTTCTTGAATTACTTTAGATATTTCCAAGATCCTTTCAAATCAAAACCTCTGCTCTCTTTAATTATCTGCGTACTCTTAAAAAATTTTAAAACACTGTTTGCCAGTTGGTCTTCTAGCTTGCAATTGCTTAGCTCCATTTTCCTACTTTCTCTGGGTTAAGAATCGTGATCTTTGTGGAGATGGTATCTATGAGCATGGGAAGATTTAGGGATGGCGAGGGTGCTTTGGGTTAAGTATTTTTAGTGTTATTATAAAGCAAAATTTGTAAAGTTATCCTAGGGCCTAGGGGAGAGTGTAGCTACTAGCTACTCAATATAGACTACTAGTTCACATGAAGATAAGTTTAAGTTGAAATAAATGTCCAGTGTGCCAAGAATAAGATGGTGGAGTCTAAAAGAAGGGAATGCTAAAGTCTTCACTTTTCACCAATAGAGTGAGTGGCTCAAGAAGTTGATTGGATCTCAATGGAGGTTCCCAACTAAACTTGGGTAAAGATGAAAATCTGTTTTTATTGAGTGGACAAATGTCCTAAGAGAATTGAAGGGAAAATATCAAAGCATAGGGAACACAACATAGTAGACAGCTACTTAGCCTTAGGAAAATGTAGGATTGCAGAAAATTTTGCACAATATAATGGAAGAGGGAAGAAAAAAAATACCTCGGTAACAAGTTAAAAACAAATGAGTACCCCAAGATTGCTCAAATTATCAGCGGATAAGTAGATAATGCTTAATGAGTCATACCATGATGTGCAAGAGAGTAATAGAGTACTGATTGAGGAAATGTACGAACATCTCAAAGAACCATATTGGGTTTATGGTGGACTGTCTACTATAAAAGGTTATTCATCTTGAGGGATAGGTTATAGGATATTTTAAGGTGATGAAGGAAAGGATGAAGGACATGCACATGTTATTCACCTAGAAAATACTTGTGATAAAGTTTCGAGAGACGTGCTTTAGTGGGCAATGTAGAAGGAGGGTATACCATTTAAATATATTGCTTTAGTTTTTTTTTTTTCATTTTTTTGATAAGCAATATATTGCTTTCGTTAAGTTAATGTACTGGGAAAGGAAACCAAAGACGTGTGGAGGATTAACAATAAGACATTAAGGCATTTCCTCTTTGAGGCAGTGATAAGTAAAATAATACGACTTATCCAGGATGAGATACCATTGTGTATGTTATTTGTAGATGATATTGTGTTGATGGACGAGACTAAAGTTGTGGTCGATACTAAGTTGAAGCAATGGAAGTAAACATTAAAATCTAATGGTACAGGCTAGAGTTAGAGCATATGAAGTATATAGAGTACACATTTAGTAATAAGAGGGAGTCAATCGAGGATGTGGTCGCATTGGATGAAAGAGAGTTACCCATTAGTGAGTGTTTTAAGTATATTTGGTCATTCTTACCCAGGAATGAAGATATTGATCAAGACGTGACTCATAGGATACAGGGTCAGTATAATGGAGAGGGATACAGGGTCGCTAGAATGGAGTGGGACACTCGAAATTTATCCAACCTTAGTGTACTTTTAAGATGAAAAGGAAAATTCGACTTGGAACCTATTAGACAGTGTTATTATATGAGTCTGAGTGTTGGGCATGCAGGAAAGATCATATTAGGAAGATGAGGGTAGCTGAGATCATGGAATTAAAACTCTCCCGTTCCGCTACAGAACGGCCGTTCTGTAACGAATTTTGGATTTGCCGTTCCGTGAAATCCCGTTACGGAACGCCATAATAAATATCACATACTTCTCGCCGCGTTGTCCGTTCCGTAACGCGAACTCGCCCGCGTTAGAACGTTTTTATTCCCGTTACATCCGTTCTTTTCAAACATTGGCCAAAAATATTTGATGATTTAATTATATAGTTGATGAAACATGATATTCTGATAGATTTGGTTATATTATGTTGTAATAATGCTTAATAACTAAAACAATGCAAATAAGGTTAGAACGTATTAATGTGAATCTTTTTAAAAAATTCACGCCGCGTTGGCCGCGAAACGTTCTATTCCCCCGTTACAAGCCGTTCCCGTGACAACGCGACCGTTCCCGCGAACGCGACCGCGACCGCATTTTTTTCCCCTGGCTGAGATGCACATGTTGAGATGGACGTGCAGAAATATATTAAGAGATAGAATTCGGAAGAAGATATACGAAAAAGGGTTGAAGTTGCAGATATTGAAGTCAAATAAGAGAGATCCAATCATAGTGGTTTGGGCATGTGAGACGCTGACTAAATGATGCATTAGAGCAGTGGAAAGTTGGTATATTGGAGGTCTTAGAAGAAGTTGGTATATTGGAGGTCTTAGAAGAAGTTGCCACACTCTGTCGGAGTTGAATGATAGAGCAGTGCGTCTCTTTTTAAGGCTTTAAACAGAGCCAGCAATGTATATTACTGCCAGGTGGAACTCTCTTGAGCACAGATGACTAAGATGGACATAACTAAAAGTCAAGCAAAGGAGTACTGTGGAGAAGCACTAGAATGCTGGGTGGGATTCCATTGCGGTTGGAGGGAAGACAGTCATGGTACTGGTAAATCTGCTATTGGAATTTTCCTTTCAGTAATGAAGAATCCAATGGCCTCTGTGTCAGCTGCATTACCTTTTGGAACTATATGAGAGCCAATATTCTTCTTCTCTACACTAGCTTCTTCTATCGAATTAGGTTATTCAGATTTCCGCCTAGCTGTATCTCTTTCACTCATATTAAGAAAGGGATTTTGCTAATATTGTGATGGCTTCCTAGGCTATACTCTTTTCCCATTTGTTGCTGGAGAAACCAGATATCACCTACTGCTAGGTACACTCGGGGATCAAAGGCATTTACATAGAAAGACCCTATTATAACATTTGTGAATTTACCAGGGGCTTAGAGGAGCTTCCATACACTTGCCATATTTGTCGCGACTCATGAGACAAAAGTCTGCCCAAGTCTATTACATCTACTGTAACATATTTATACACTTGGCCTTTTAGTTGATATACACTGGTATTAAAGTAGCTTTGCTTCACTGGGCAAGTGATCAACTTTTTGTGCCTCCATTTTTAGAAGAGAAGTATTTTCCACCATCCAATATTTTTCGGCTGCTAAACTTTTCTTAGTCACTAACTAGATGATAATCATTATTGGTAAACTGAGATCCAGAGCAAACTTACAGCCATGGTAGTATCAATTTAATATCAGTACTTAGTATTGTCCTCGAAGAGGCTTCAGGAGTTGTATCAATTGTTGAATTTAAGGTGTAAATCACAACTTAAAAATTTCTAACTTCTTTTTTAGTAGCTCAGTGTGTATTAGAGTATCATTTTGCTGTGTTGCTTCAAAGATTATCTGCCAGCACTGTGTTTAATTTTTGAAGTAGAAAAGGTTATAAGCATTTGCAAAGACTATGCATCCTATTTTTTCTTATATGGGAAATCGAATATTATTGCAAAAGTGCAATGGCTTTTATTATGGAATGTAAGGAGTTTACGGACTGATACGATAATGTAACAATTAGCAACCACCAGCAAACCACATGATTCCATAAACCACTATGTAATAAGTGAAAACTTTCATAATAATATTACAGTAAGCCGTATATTCTTGATGCTGCTCTGTAATATAAGAGCTACAGCTAGATGAGCTAAGGTTAGGGAATTTATCTACAGAGATCCTTAAGAAAAGAAGACTTTCGGAAAACATATCTGTATTTGTCCCTCTTGAGTCCTGAAGAAACCTGTTGTCCATCGAAAAATTGATAGGACTTCCCCAGGGATTGCCTTGCTCGAGTCCCATAGCCCCGGCTAGGCTCCCCCTGCGCCTATGGAACAATTCATCCCATCTTCTCCTGGAAGCACACAGGTGCGACGGAGCAACAGAGTGCCTTTCTTTCACTTCGAAAATTAGGGCCGGAAAGGGGCTCGTATATTTTGCAAATTGAGGTCTATCATGAAAGATGGAATAGTCTAGTTATGAAGGGTCCATTTCAAGAAAACAGCTCATCCGCGGCAGTACCTTGACCAACTCCAGGTCCCGTAGGTGCTACCTTGTTGGTGGCTTGTCATCTTAATTCCTGTTCTGATTTGTTAATTTGGTATCCTTAGTAACCATGATGAAATGTCAGTATGTGACCCCTTTGATATAATAAAATATCGACACTTAAACGGCTGCGATTTTTTTCATGCGGCTAGGCCTCCACTAGCTACCTTATGGTCCAAGATTGACAGAAGTCACTTTTATTCTTTCTAGAAGATTCAACAAGATTCCAATGACTCAAAGTAATGTGTTTTATTGCATGGCTACATTTTTTTTTTGTTTGGAAAGGATATACTCTTGGCCTCATAATGGAGATAGACACAAATTTTATTTGGGGTGAGTAATGAGTTTTCTTTATTAGTTGTAAAAATTTTGCCTACTCCTTAGAGGATGTCTTTTCTTTGTACCCTCCACCCCTCTGATTATTCAGCACTTTTGCTACTTCATAATGCTACTTGTGTGAGTAGACTTTTAAATTTTAGCACCTCTGCTCCCGTATCAAGTATAGCATAAATTTGTGCTTGTATCTCTGGAAGTGAAACAAAGAGCTTGTTTTTATTACGACTGATGCCTCCCTTTGAACACAAATCATTATTTTCTTTGGTACAAAGACGGTTAACATATAAGCAAGCAGAGCAATGTTTGTAATTTCTTTAAAGTAGACGAGTGTTTTCTATAACCTTCACCTAAAGAGATCTCTTTTGTTTTCCGCTCAGATATTGACATTGACACCTTGCTGAAGATGGATTTGGTCACTCTAGATGAAGCTCTGAAGACTGCATATCAAGCTGTTCTGTCGGCTATTAGTGCGGTTTCCATTCTTGTATCTGTAAGTAGATTTTGGATTTCATGATTGAGTTAATTTTTCTTTTGTTCATCTTGATGCCAGTCTGACATTATTCTCATATTTGCAGGACACGTACAAAAAACGCATGTACTCTTTGCATGATAATGTGACAGACATTACCGTTGGTGAAGTTATAAAAGTGAGGTTCCTTTAGCATTGTGTTGGCCACTTGGCCTGAATAGCTTGAGTATGTCAGTTTTGTGTAATTTAGTTATTGCAGTTTTGACGTTACATTCTCTTCTTTCGCATGCTCATAATACTTCCTGAGGTGTATGTACTGTGACCCTGCTACAATCTCTCTTTCTTTCTTTAATCCCCTGTTCCCCCTGTCCCTCCAAGTGTTGCGGGCCTTGTGGCTTAGAAATTAGAACTCCTAGTGACTCTTCTCCTTCAACCTGTAGGTCTTGGAGAGCTATAAGGAAGGAAGAGTTGGATATGGTGTTGGCCATAACATCAAGGCTTCAATCGTACAAGCTGTCTATGACTGTCCTTTCCTCTCTGTGGGACTAAAGGTAACAGTCTAAATTTATATTATATTTCTTGTGCCTGTGAGGATGCATCCACTTTTGATTACTCTTATTGTTTCTTGGATGCACTTTCCTGGTTTCAGTCTGCTTCATGATTCACATTTATCATTAATTGTTCTATCCAAATCTAAGATTCCCCGTTGAGATTTGTATGGGTCCCAAACTATAGTCCCCCTTATATCAGCTGACTAGTTCACTTATGTGTCATTACCTTAATATGCTCGGAAAGTTGATTTGATCATTCTATGAGCTTTACTCCCGGCAGTTTGAGATCGAGTGTAAGTTGCTCAAGTTTCAGGGGAAGGAGTTTCTTCTTGGCAGTCCACACTCCAGTGAAGTTTATTACTTTTGCTCATCTCCACTGATTCTAATATTTTATTGCACATAAATATCAATGTCAATACTCCACCCATGCCTCTAAAGAGACTCCCTCACTGAGCAGAGTAGAATTAAGGTCGGATGTACACAACCTTTCCCCTTGCAATAACAGAGGCAGTTCCCAATGGACCCTTGTTCCAATGCAAAATGACTGCCTACAACAAGAAGTGCAGGCAATCTAATGAGCTGTTTTATCTGAGGCGTGATAGTCCAAAAATCAGAGAATAATGAATCTTTGACTCCATCAGAAATCAACAATAATACTGTATCTAGTGATGAAGTTTGGCTGTTGCTTCCTGTAAATAAGAGCGCTCCACTGTCTTATACTGATGCATCTTTTCCATGCTGTTGTGACGTTTTCCTATTTTCAATGAATGCAGGAGCTTGATGGGGTCGTTATATGCATTCTTTCAAGTTCCTCAGCCATTGGAGATGCTGATGTCTGTACTGTTATACGTACTTTTCGTGAAGCAACAGAGTGCACCAAAGAAGTCATACTTTCGACTGTTCAAAATCCTGATTTGAAGCCTAACTTGATAGCGACAACTGTTGTAAGGGTGGGGTAAGGAGGAGCGCTTGCTATAAAATACAAATTTTGCTTTGGTCTTGTCATTCAGACTGTCAGAACGCTTACGTGTGTCCTCTTGTTTTTTTAGTTGCAACCATGTGAAAGAGTGTCATTAGTCAGGTTTTCCTGTCTGGGATTCATTTTTTCATCTGTGCATGACATTCATCACGTCAAACAAGCTTAGAGTTCATAGCAATTACTACACTATTAAAAGCTTCACATTATTAGCAGATGAAACTAGACTATTCTATTAAGGTTGTTGAAGGTAATGAAGTCTTTGGTAGCGATGGATAGATCTGTACCCTTTTTGTGTTGGAAAAATGCCTTTTCGCACTACCTATGTCATTCTGATTTTCAGCTATTATTTAGATAAAAAGGTAATGACCTTTAAAGTTAAGGAAAATGACATAGTACTGGCATGCTTTGGTTGTCAATTGTTCTATGCTTACATGTCAGTCTAACATAAAATGTTTATGATTCTTCTGAGAAATGGAAATGGAGCTGTTTCTTTCCCTTTTTGTGTGTCTGAGTGGTGCTTGTCATGTTCTTGGACACACTTCCTTATCAACTGAGGCTTTTTATGTTCTGAAATACAATTGATGGTAGGAGGTGAATGCTAGGAATCGGTGATTCCGTGACCGTTACTCACAGTTCACAGAGATCAAGAGGTTGCAAGTTAGAACATTAAGAAGAGTGTTGATAAATCTAGCAGAATCCAAGGAAGATGTAATCAAATGAAAGTAAAGATCACCAACTACAGGCTTACAGCCTAGCCAACTGTTGAGAGATTGAAGCTCTCCCTTGAAAAACTTTTTGCTCGACTTTTCTGAACAAATTCCACTGACATCTTTGTCCCCCTTTTGTCACATCATATTGCCTCAAAAGTTTATTGTTACTCCACTCTCTAACTGTCTTCTTTGTGATTATTCATCCCTATGTAGCTTACAGAATTTGTAACTGACGAAGGATCAATTACATGTCTAATATTCAACCCTTCCTAGCACAAGTTAAAAAGTATGGGAGGCTTGAGATGATTCGCTGCAGGGAACTATGTAAAATGTTAGTTCTGAAGTGAGGCTAGGCGTAGTATCTTCTTAGTCTGTCTTGAAGTTGCAAATTAGTAAAATGCGATTCTCTATCACTTGATCCTTCTTGTCCAAGCTGTCAGTGAACATTTCTGCATTGAACCTTCTTTAGTGTTCTTTCTTGTTTGTTCTTTCCTCTTTTTTTTTAGGGGGGTGGGGGAATATGCTTGCGCTGAAACTTGATTTATTCTGTATTTCTGTCTAACAGAGAGACATTCACACACATACACTCATCTCTGTATGACTGTATTCCTTGATTTTCTTGATCTCTTGGTGAGGTAGTTCATGTCCTCTAACTTGTATAACAGGTTGAATTTAGTGAATATTTTTTTTGGTGAATTGAGGAAATAAAAAAAATAAAGGGAATCTGTGTCAATCCTCATACAACGTGTTTTATCATAGTGGCCCCTTTTACTAACTATATTAATAGGTAATAAGTTTTGCAATAAAATGTGCACCTGAAAATTACGAAAATAGCCTTTCAAAAAAGAAAATTACGAAAACAGGACATACACAGGATACAACAAGCATTGATGTTAATGGAGATTACATGTACATGGCAAACAAATCAAACATATAAAATATCATTTCTTTAGCGGATCACATTAGGTGCTGCTGTTTTTTGTCTTGTACTTTTTTTCTTTCTTAGCAATAACTGATGGAAGTAAATTATGGACATGATAACAAGTAGTAATATATCATATTATCAGTCTAATTAGGTGCCACATGTTTTCTCTTCTTCAGCTCTCTTTCTCTCTCTCTTGGCAAGCATATATGGAAGTAGATCTATTATTGTGTTAGTGTCAAATCCAGTTAGCTTTTAATGCAGTTGGAGATGTACCAGGGTTGCCTGTTAAAACTGATACAAGAACTTGTGACTGATTTCAAAAACTACAAGATACTAAAATAACAGTTGACCTTTCTTTCTGTTTTGATTTCTAATTATGTTTCCTGCAACTATATATTTCAGAGTTTAATCCTTTTCATATTTGTTCTTTGGTAATAAATACTTGTGCTTATCTACAATGTTTCTTGATGCATTGCCAGTGTTTCTGGAAGTAAGTCCGTTAAGAACAGCAGCATCTTTTCTCGACTGGCAGAAAGTGTCCCCTTTGTTTTCAACCTTTTGCGGAGGCATGATATGCAATCAGGAAAATCTGAGAAAAACAACCTCAGAGAGAATGTATTTCCTCCCATGCTGGCAAACTTCATGAATGAGATGCTTCTGGATGAAAATTTTAGTGAAAAGTATGTTTAATGGCCATAGAATTGTTGAGTCATATGAAAATATTGGATCAAAAATCTGCAAATAAATTTGTCAATTGATGCAACTTGCTGTAATTATAACTTTAGGAAGTTTGTAGATGATGAAGCAGACAAGGTTCAGTACCTAGCTTCTGATGGTGATTCATCCAAATCTATAGAACAAGATGATGAAGGTGACATAATCTTTTCCAGCATTTAATTTGTTGAAAACACATATATGCTGTCCACAGTATACAGTAAAGTAAAAATATGCCTTTTGCATTTCTTTAACAGCCCAAACTTATGGAAGGAAGCTCATCAATCGGAATCTTAGGCCTGGATATAGAATATCTCAAGATTGGCATGACGAAGAGATAAATATCTCTGGAGCCGATGCTCTGGCTGATAACCCAAGAATTTTTCATCTTCCAGTTGGTGTTAGACTTTCTAGTGACTTACAAGACACTTGTGATAAATCAAATATTAGTTGGCCAGCAGAAAATAATTATGATGAAGATGTTCAAAAGCAAGCATCAGCTGTTTCAAGTGTTCCACCTCTAAATGGTACTTCCGATGGGGGTCTTGATGCAGTAAGTGGCCTTTGGAATAGTGCATCAGTTCTATTGAAACGAAAACAAACTATTGCTTCTAAAAAGCAAGGAGTTCTTTCTGCACGCGCGGCATCAATGCTGGTAATGTCACTTCACTATCTGGTATCTGCTTCATGCTTCTTGTTTCATTTGGATTTTATAAAGCTCATCTATTCTATACAGATACACATGCTTGATGAATCAACGTAAACTTACATCCTCTACCTGCTCTTTTGTTTTAACAATCATTCTCTTATATTAATACTTTAATTTTTTTAGTTGCCACAGTTTGACTTGCATGTTTGCCAAAACACAACTCTGACTATTGATATCTTTAATTATCTATAAGTAATATTTATAGAACTCAATCTGTTGAGAATAATACATTGAGATAAGATAAATTCAACATCCTTAAAGCTAACTTTCAGTCAAGGTTAGTATATGAATTGTGCCAAAAGTCAAGTTAATACATGAAAATTTCATATGTGCATGTGATCAAATTGCTTGTTTTTTTAAAAGCATTAATGTGAGATTTTAGTGAAATAGTGGTGGAGAACCTTTTAAACTTAAGGGGAAGTTATATTAAAACTTACATTCAATTGAGTTTAATAAAAAGCATGGAAGATATTTGTTGGATTAGTAGGTACTTGTAGAATCAAATAATACATTTTCAACTTATACTGCTTTCGATTATAGAAGGTTTTCGATTATAGAAGGTAATATTGTTTACTGTATTAAACTATTAACCTAATAAAATACCCATAATGTTATGGAAAAAGCGTGTTAGAGATCCACTCATATTAAAAACTACATTTCCATGACATGCATTTGTTTTCCAACGACTTTGATTCTAGTAATTTCACATTTGAACTTGAGTTTTAAGAAGGGAGAAGAAATTTGGAATTTGACCTGTGAGTCAGCTGGGTCAGGTTCGATTAAAGATGATTTAAGGTCCATCACTTTGGGGTTCCACCTATATTGCTTAGTTTGACCCGATGATCAAGGGATCTTAAGACGTCTTTATCTTTTTTCATTTTTTGAGTGCCAATAATGTAGTAAAATATATCTTTAAGAGCCAAGTCCAGCCATACAAATGATTGTGTTAAAATAAAAGGGAGAACGCCGGAGAAGGGGCATGTCTGTGTTGTTAAATAATAGGTATAGGTAATAGTTATGAAAGGCCACAAATATAGCTGATTACATGATGAAATTAAAAATAATAATTCTAGAAATAGCTCGTCTTATTTCTTAAAAGGGATCTGTGACATTTAACGTTTATCTTGTCATGCTACCAAGAGTTGACAATTGCTTGGATGTATGAAACTAGATCACCATCCATTACGTGTGTGTATGCCCTGTATGAGTTTATAAACTCCGTAAGATATCTTAACATTATCACAAATATCCTTGCTCTTGACTTTTATGTAGTGCAACAGGAATCGGAACGGGATACTAAAACGAGATGGAGCCCAGTGATGGAAATTCGGTACAGAGGAGGAGCCTACAAGGGACGTTGTCAGGGTGGTCTTCCTGAAGGCAGGGTACTTAAATGCTGACCAACTGTCATGGATGCTCATTCTGAGCCTATCTATAAGTACAATTGAAATTTGAAGTTGTATCCTGCAGGGTCGTCTTACCTTTCTGGATGGTACTGTGTATGATGGAATGTGGCGATTTGGGAAGAGATCAGGAATGGGCAGCTTGTTCTTCAGTAATGGAGATGTTTTCCATGGATCATGGAGGGATGATGTTATGCATGGCAAGGTTCATTTCTTTTTTGCATTTACATTATCTTTATAAGTAGCTTATGCCCATTGGTTGTTTGGTTTACTATTGCATTTTGAGTTACTTCTTGCATTAGCTACAACTTGTAGGCAATTATGCTTCTTACAGGAAGCTTATGTTTGTGTTTCTTTGTCTTTTTACCTCAGCCTCTTTTCTAGGGATTTTGTAGGAAATTTCTTTTTTCCAGAGGAGCTTTTTGTTAAACTCAAAATATCTTAGTTTAGAAGAAATGCTTACTATTTATGCGCAAGGAACCAGTTCCCAGTCTTCCCACTATAACTCTTTGTGAACAGATATATCTCTTCTGACGTCTAAAAGTGCAATTCCCCTATCATATAAATAGGATTTTGTTTGATGTAGGGTTGGCTCTACTTCCGTACTGGAGAAAGATGGTTTGCCAATTTTTGGAAGGGGAGAGCCAATGGTGAAGGGAGATTCTATTCCAAGTCTGGAGAGGTCTTATTTGGCCATTTTCGAGATGGTTGGCGACATGGCCAATTTTTTTGTGTCAAAGTTGATGGCACAAGGTTTGTGTTTCTAATCTATATGTTTTCTGCATTGCAGAATGAGATGATGCGTGGACAAGTTCGTAGCATTTATTTAAGTTATGCTAAAAAATACATAGTAGTCACTAGATCAATGAAAGATGCATTTATGTTTCGTCCTTTCATCTTTTGTAGTCACTAGATCTATGAAAGATACTACGAAATTTTCTATGTCAAATTATAAAGGACTGCTGAACTCTGAGCTAAATTGTTTGACCATTGTGTCCAAATGCTTGTCGTCTCACTGAATGTAATTTGGTTATCTACTTGAAGAACGCTGACTTCTTATGTTGGAAAGTCTTGCATGCCCTTTTTCCATCATATGATAGCATCATTTTACCCCTAGTACTGACACTTGACACCAGCTATCTGCTATTCTTGTATCAACAGTTGGGCTATATTGTTCCCGTCTGTTCTCTTTATGTGTCTGTGCTTGTAAATGTATGCAACAACTCATGGGAGAGCTTGAAAAAGAGAAATTGGGTTTGGCTTTAATCAAAATGTCTTATTGATCTGTTTGACTAGTATCTTAGCATCATCCGAAAAGCTTCACGTTCCCGGGAAATGAGATTCAAAACATTGTTTGCTTTTACACTTTAATTTTTTGTATTTTAATCTATGTATATTCTTATTTATCATAAAACTATGATATATCGTGTGGATTATCTGATGCTTTGCCTGTCATGCCGACATACTTCTAGGTTTGTTGAGATATGGGATGACGGCGTTCTTATGAGCTCTGAAGAGTTGGACACTTAGTATGTCATAGGAGGCAGAAGCTAAGTTCTAATCATGCTTCACAGCGGTCTTCTTTCATCTCACCCCTAACCCCATAAGTGGTTGCATTTCAGTCGAGTGGTCATAGATTGTAAGCCTAATGTCCTTGTCTATGATGTATATATATTTGGCATGTTTGAGTTTATTGGGTTTAGCGGCAAAAGAAAAATGTGAAGTATAGAGCACCATTCATATGGTCATAGAAAATCCATCATTTTATCTTCCCCCTGCAATATCACAACCTAATGTATAGAGCTTACTAGTTACTTTCTGTGTATGTTTTTCTAAGAGCAGTTGTGCCTCATGTGCGTTGAAACTCTTATTCCTTCACTTCATTCTTTTATTTGTCATGGAAATGATTTCTTATGGTAATTTCTTTATAGCCAACTCCAAATCATTTTGGGACAGAAGCTTGTTATTGTTAATGTTGCCTCATGTGTACCTATTTCTGTCTAGAGAAGGTTCTCGTGATTTGTCCGAATTGAAAATAATAGTATAATTTTGCATGAAAATTCTCATTAATTAATAGTAATCAAGTTTTGTAAAAAAAAAAAAATGTTTTAGGGTGAAGTAGCAATACCGTGGTCCACCATTAATCCACTTTTATGTGTTTCGTTTTGAGATGATATTATCGTTAAAGTTTGCATATTGACTTTCAGCAAAACTACATTAAAATACCATTAATTTTATCAATACAAGTCAAGCAAATATCTCAGACAAAATTATTACAATTTAAATTTAATTTTTCAATGTAAAAGACGGAAAAAACGAATGCAATAAGAGCAGGATAGTGGATATCGCGGCGCTCACCTTAACTTGCCTTTATATCATCTCTGAGGAAGAAAAAAGCTCAGTTTCATACTCAATATTATCTAATGTAGCAAGAGGATTTACTAACAGAAACACTGAACATAAACCAATGTGATTTTATTATAAATTCCCAACTTAATGTCACTTTGGGAAAGATATTCACGCTTATACATAAGCTAGGACTAATAAATAAAACAGAGGGAATCCCATTTCCTTACCCATTACTAATTTCGCCAATATTTGAGTTGTTCTGTCGTCTTGGTATGTTGAACATTGCCTTATCTCCTCCGAAACGAAATAAGATGGCTAACCAACTCCCAAATGAAACCTAGGACTTGGTTCTTGGAGCTGGAGGTAGGAGAGTACCAGTAACTGGAAATTCCTTCAGCACACATGAACAAGGACTTATCCAGAGTTTGGCATCTGACACTTTGTGACTGACCAGAAAATCTGGTAAACAGTGAGCAACTTGTGCAATCAGAGATAATGATGCATCATTAGGAGAGTAGTCAAGGCACAAAATAGGCAGTCCAATTGTTCAATCCTGCATCTCATAAACAGTTTAGTTTTCTACATTGCAATGACCTTACACTCTACAATTTTCCTACATCAGAGCTTGGTGATCTAGCTACATCACCCACATAGGCATGTGCCTATGAGGATACATACAGGTTATTGATTGACAGAAATTACCTTGGAACCACAAGCCAATTTTGCCAACCATAAATAGTCAATCTTGAGTAAAACCCAAATGTTGATTACAAATCAACTTTCATCTTCTTCATCACTCTCCGTTGGAGTTTGGGCAGGGTGATATGCACCGAGGCTGCAAAGAAGTATCACAAAGTCTAATTATGGATGATCGAAACAAAAAAGAAAAAAGACGTGCTCTTTATTTTCACGATTGCAACATGGGAGGAGGCACGGGGGTTTAGGAGACCCATGTGATAAGGAGAGAGATAGAGAGAAATGGTATAACGGCTTATGTGATGAGGAGAAAAAAGAAACAGCGCAAAAATGTATGTTGCAAGTAATTCAAAACATCCAAGATAAAGACATGTTGCAACTGAGATAAAGGAGGCAGTATCATTATATAGTATGGTCTTAAGATGAGCATATATGGCATGTTATACCTGCAGTTGTCGGGAACCCTCCAGGAATACCCTTGCGAGTGCTTCAAACTCGGCGGCAAAGACATAAATCTTCTCCAGTCTTGAAGCAAAATTTTAAGGTCATGTAGCTTGCTATTAATACCATAACAACAATTGGCATGCATGGTACAAACAAGATTCAAATCTTTGCTAGGTTCACAGAATCCGCCGAAGTAAGCAGTATCTAAAAATCTCATCTCCAGCCCGATCTCCGAGATAAATGAATTATTTTTAATACGGTTTAAGACATCCTGATCATGGTAACCAGGATATTGTTCTTGAGATGAGTACCAAAACTTGTAGAACTCAATGGAGCGGTTGTTTGATTTTACATAATTAAAACCTCCATTAGGCCTATTGTGTACAGTAAATGAGTCACCTGAGAAATGGTCACATGCAATCTGAAAATCAGCATCAGGAAAGAAGCGTGGCAATGGATCTCTGAACCACATGATATCAGCATCCTGGAGAATAAGACGAAAGAACTTATTGAGTATAAGAAATATCAAGGGAAGATGTGATTCCAAAAAATTGACCACCATCTTCCCCCCCTTCCCCCCCCAAAAAAAAAAACAAAAGGAGCAGACACAGAAGCGTACGCACACAACAACTGGAGATCATATATAGGAGGCATTCTCTGGTAAGTGGCATGAGCAACAAAAACTACAGACTTGTGGGGAAAGGATATTGCATCCGTTCTAGATTGAGCATTTAATGTCTAATCATTTATCCTTGCAAACACATTTTTAAGGTCCTGATCTCAAATGGTCAGAGCACTGAGTCACAGTAAATCTGCAACCTTAAATAATGTGTTCACGCTAAGAGCGATGCTAAATCAAAGATAACCGTAATATCTCAAAGAAGAAAAGAAAGAGTTTCAAAAGTCTAAATAATATAGATGCA
Source organism: Beta lomatogona (assembly GCA_947646795.1). Taxonomy (NCBI): domain Eukaryota; kingdom Viridiplantae; phylum Streptophyta; class Magnoliopsida; order Caryophyllales; family Amaranthaceae; genus Beta; species Beta lomatogona. Next base: position 341,019 of record CANSNZ010000448.1, read on the forward strand.
TCAACAGCTAATGGGGATCTGAGTACTGGAATCTTTCGGTGGAAGTTGAGTTGTCAATTACCTCCAATGCAATATTTTACCTAAACAAAGAGGTTCTCTTGTATAGCAAGGGAAAGCATACCAGCTATGCATCATCAACAAATGAGGCACATGCAGAGAGAGACAATGGAAGATTAAAGTCAGGTTCACATTTTTTTTTTAACTGTTCCAGAGGATATTTAATTGAAATTAATGAAGAAAATCTAAAGCCAGGAAGCTCTAGATGAAAGACGCAAGCCTCCTTAGTCCACCATTGTTAATACTTCAGATGTTGATGAATTCCGTTGTCAATTGGGATGATAGAGGATTGTGGTATTAGTTACGAATAACACACTAAATTTTCAAGTGATTCCAAGAAAATCTTGGTCAGTTTCTATTTAGCTGAAATATATGGTTAGACAATTGTGTCATCCAATTCCATATGGACCAAACACACTGGCGGATCTAGAAAAATTTCGGTATGTGGGTACGGTACAAGATGAAATATACTACTCCCTCCGTCCCATATTATAGTGCTTCTTTCCTTTTAAAGTGTCCCAAAATGTAATTCTTGTTTCCTTTTTTGATTCTACACCTTTCCATGATTTTTCAAGAAAAATTGTGCCACCATTATTTATTTGCTTATTGGAAATAGTTTTTTGCTTTGTTTATTCAACCCAAGGGTTGAATTAGTCATGTATTTAATGCTCTTTCACCACTTTTTGTCATTCTCTCTCGTAAAATCAGCTTTTTCCCCATAAAATATATTTTCAATACACAAACATTCTTTACCTTCCTCTTAGATTCTATTAACCTTAATACCCGTGCAAAAACAGAATCAGGCACTATAATATGGGACGGAGGGAGTATTTTCTTATAACACTATTTAGAGGCTCATGCGATGTTTTGGGCTATAGCGTGTCTTACAATCGGGTAGCGTTGGATGATTTTGTATCTGGTAACTAATTTGGCAAAAGAGAACTTCAAAATATTAACTTGATAGCTCTACAACCCCTTCTGAAATTGGAAGATCTTTGTAATCGTGTCAAACCAAATATTTCTTGTAAGTTAATGGTTTATGTTTTTCCAAGTATATCACTAAACATTTCTAAGAAAATAAATGCATGAACGTACCTGACCTGTTTAAGAATTCTTCATTTTTTATGATCTGAAAAATCTTAAATTTTTAGGCATATAACATTTGGGTAAATACTTTATTTAAAAACAAGCAGAACTTTAGAGGGAACAAGCATATATAATATATTTATCATATATTTGTGCAAGTAACATAGTGAAAAGGAAAAGAACTCAAGGCAATATTAAAATAATGCCTATTCAAATGATAAATGATCTTTTGGTCAACTAGCATATTCGTTAGAAAAAGTTTACGGTAGAAACAAAGAAAAGAGTTTGTTGCCAAATTCCAAAAGCAGAGGAAGAACGAAAAAAGGAAAAACGAGAAGATGTAGAAAGAGTAAAAATAATACTATCAGGGACTCAAACCGAAATAATACTATCAAAGACTCGAACCACAAACCTCCCTTCTTAATCAAAGGGCGACTTACCTCTGCTTTTTAGAGTGTGTTTGTTTGGGATGTAAGACCTTTTCCTGATTAAGTGGTTTTCTCGAATTCCTTTGTTTGGTTTGTAAAGCATGGAAAACAGTTTTCCAATTGGTTGAAAATAGTATTAACAATGGTGGAAAACATTTTTTTCTCTTAAAGGAAGGGAAGCCCCATTTTCCTCCCCATACTTCATGTTCCTACTACCTATCCTCCCAAATTTCATTACATTCTTCCTTCCCCCCCTAACTGTTCATGCAAAGAACCAAACTGCGGAAAACAAAGCTACAATTGTGCTTTCCCTTGGAAAATATCTTTTTGAAAACGTTTTCCGTCCAAAACCAAATGGAGCCTTAGACCAACAAGCCAACAATCAACATACAAGTTAACAAGTACAACCTGCAGACTCTCTCAACATCTCAGTTCTTCTTCTCTATAAAATATGGGGGTACAACTCTACCCCCAATGTACCCTCATGGGTCTGCCCTGTCCAAACACAATAGACGCATGGACTATCTCCAGGGGGATCTAGGTTCTTCTTAGATGAAAAGTGAATGGACAAGACAAGATAGCCAAGAATAATTATAATGTGGATAAACTAGCTACTACTTCCTTGGTTCTACTCTTATAGCAACATCACCGCCTGATACAATTCTTAAGAAAACCACGTAAAGAGGAGAGAGATCGAGATAGATAGAAAGTGGAACCCATGTGATAGGAAAGACATAGAGAGAAGATATTACCAAATAACGAAAAGATTGCAAATAATGTGCAACTTTCAAATTAAAGTAATGTTGCAATTAATATAGAAGGGATGAAGTATAATTTAGATAGAATGATAGACATGGTGATCTCCATCACTTACAATCAGACTTGTGATGACAGTCTTTGAGGGTGCATTAGAAGAGTAATAGGGGGTCAGCAATTGTCGATAGAAAAAAAAAAAGGCTTTTAATGTTAAGGAGGTGTCGGTAAACATTAGGATGTCATCAGGACAGGCAGTTTTTCATAAGAGGTGAAGAAAAATTCACTTGTACTCAGCTGAACAAAACGTATTCCTGATTAGAGTGCACCTAAGGGGTGTCAGATAACGAAAATTAAGGTTGAATAGATTAACAAGTCCATCATATAGGTTCAGACCTAGGAGAGAAAGGGGATCCATCAGCAGGCTGTTTCTTCCGACTTGGCAATCTTAATTTCTTCAAAGTACCCATTTCAACAGGTAAAATTGTAATTCTGAAGAACCCTCTGACGCTCACTCTTTTAGAAGGTATGGTTTCAGCATTATGACAAATGTAAATTAGTTAAGTAACATTTTTTCTTTTTGATGATGAAATTAGTTACATAATATAGCAGCAAAATTGGTTTATAGTAGATAATTAGCAGTATTATGCATCCCAAAAAAAATTATATCTACAAGATTTACAGATTTACAGTATAATCAACTTAAAGCTCACTCTTGACAACTGAAAAACAAATAATAGTGTGGCCGGTGGCTCACCAAGCTAAAACAAAATGATGATACAAGATATATGACAGTCTTAGCGAGTCAAAGTTAAAATATTAAAGCAACTTAAATAAAATGAAATTACAAAAATAATATAAAATAGGAGATCTCTTCATGTACTAAAATGAACTTGTAAAGCAGACAGTAACAATTTAAATGCAGCAGCTCAATGAATCATGTACTCGAATCTTTACTGCAAATATAACTGGAAAGTTACTCAAGAAGAATGACCTCAATCAATATATTAAAATGAACACATGGAGGTTTAGGAAAGGGAACAGAAAGGAGAAGCTTACAGTGAATATAAAATTGTATCCCATCTCAAGGACACTTCGCAAGAAATCGATCCTTCTCCACATCATTTTCAGGTAATCAGGTGTCATAAAGTACGCCTCTTTAGAAAAATCAACGCCTTCAGTAGAAAGAGCATAGCAATGGCGATGTAAACTTAAGCATCGTCTAAATGCTTTGTCATCCAATGCAACAATCACTAGATTGTTCAAAAGTCTTCGTGTATGATGCCCAATCCTAAAGCTCTCAAGGAAGAGATCAATAATAGAATTAGGCATTGCCCAGGCTTCATTCAGAGTTGTTATAATAACAGTTTTATCTTCAGTGGCAGCAGCATTCAAGACTTTTTCAAGCCTGTACTCCTCACTATCCTATGGTTTACATAGAGCTTAGATTAGTTAATGAATACAAGTAACTATGTAGTACAAACATTATTCAATGACAAGTTGACATCTCATAATCAAAGATGAATCCCATGACGGTTATTTTGTATGGAGTTGAACGTAATAAAACACTAGCAGTACACGTATAGAGAAAGTTACGGATCAGAAAGTAATATACAGCTGCACTTCAATGGCATGAACAAGGACAGAGAAGAATAAGCAAACTAATACCTGTGGTAACAAAAAAGGAATTTCGAAAGTAAAATCAAAAGGTTCCAATTCCAACAACTACAGCAATAACTACTACTAAATTCAGTAAAATTACAACGACAGGATCCTGGATTCAGAGTTTCAGATCTCACAATAAGCAAATATAAATCACCATAATCTGACCAAACTGCAATCTCAACATCACAAAAGTACAATACAATTGTATAACATTTGCACTAAATTGCAATGTACTTCTAATAATTAATAACTACTTACACAAAAAATAACTAATTAAGAAAAAAAAGTGCCAAATAAACAACATAAATACGAATTCAGGAGAATTGAAATCATTCATCAATTATTAACTACTTAATACTAAGAGTAACTAATTACATTTCTATCGTTTATCTTCACATCAAACGCAATCGATGAGCTCAACTAAGTACACTCAAATCCAGTACTAATTTTACTAAATTCATACGAATTCCACTTCAATTGCAATAATAAAGAAAAATCTGAATTCAGATCACACACAAGTTCAACTACATTAATGCCAAACAGCAATGTAAGTGCCGGAAAAACGCATATACACTTCAATTTCAACTAAATATCAAGCAAATTAACAAAACGCGTCAAAATTACGCTACAGTTACAAGTTCGCAGAAAATCGGAAAACTCAATCAAATCATCAGCTTCAAAAAGCTAAAAAAACAATTCACCTGAGAGGAAACACCATCTGGAAAAGCAAGAAAACTGACGGAAGAAGGAGTAGCTGAAGAAATGAAAGAGCTGTCGGCGAGGAAACGCAAGGAGTAAGCGCAGTTATATACGAAGAAAATGGCGGCGAAGAAGAAAAAAGCTGCGAGAGTTCGCCGGATAAATACGTAATTTTCCGACGGCATATCGTCGGAAGTTGAAGAATCGAGGAAGCCGTTAACGGCGGAAGGGAAGAGAGAGCGAAGCATGTGTTCGGAGTAGGAGAGAGAAAATCGTCGGCGACGAAAAGAGAAGTAAAGGAGGTCTGATTGTTTTGGAGGAGAGAGAAAGAGAGTGAGAGTCATCAATGGCGATGACAAAGGAGGAGAGAGACTGAGTGATGTTCATTGTTAGTGGCAAACTGGCAACCGACGGTGTGAGAGTTTAAGGTTTAAATCGTTTTGAGTTTGACGACCAAATTATGTGTTTTTTGGCCTTAATTTTGGTAATATGAAATCAGAATATCAGATTAGAGAGGTATATTTGTTAGATTTTTGGACTTAGGAGTTAGAAATTACTATTAATGAATGATTAGTCTCTACCAAAATTACACCATAGATAATTAAGCAAGTGGAGTATCTCATCCTATTTAATTTCATCGTTTCTTCATTTCTTTTCCACCCCATTTTTTTATGATACACATTGTGTATCCATTTATTTCTGATAATGACACTTTCTCCCAACATGGCTAACTATAACTAAAATTTATATGTTAAAAAATTTGTATATATTAATTAGTTTTATATTTCATAAATCTTTGTTAATAGTGATTAACAAAAAATCTAAAGAAAGAAAAGAACAATTTTCCAAAAGGAATTCAATTGAAGGTCCAATTAAATCAATGGGTAAGATTAGTCTATAAATTAAAGGGCTAACATTTCAATAGTTATAGTGGCTACAATCTTATTATGGCCATTGAGTAATCATCCATAATACTTTTTTCCAAAATGATAAGACTACCTTGTTAGTCGCTATATTACTCCTATTTTGTACCTTATCCTTCAAAAAATTATGGTGTGTTATCTTCACTTTAAAATTAATAGAACTTTTATCATAACGTAATATATTTGTTTTTTCAAAAGGTAAAAAGAATACCTTATGTTCACTTTCACCCTATTGTATGTCCCCACGAACCCAACTTTACCAAAATGCCATTACTTTACCATAATAACTTTACCAAAATGCCATAATGGGCCGAATTGTCCAAAACAATTCCCTAAGGCCCAAATCAAACTTTTTTAGAAGAGGCCCAAATCATTTTTTCTTGCAAAACTCACAAGAATAAGTTACTCCACTATAATTAATATTTTGTTCAAGTTTATTTTTCGTAATACAAGATAAAACAAGCTATAGTTTGGTCTATTAATCCAACTTGGCAAAATTAAAACTCGATCAACAATTTAGAGTGATTTTAGTCTCTCACAATCATAAGTTCAATATTCCAAGAGTTTTTAAGCAATTTCATACAATGCAAGAACTTATTCACAATTCTCATACATAAATCACACTTCATTTTTTTTTTTCAAAAAATCACTAAGAATAAAACGACGCATGTAACATGCAGTATTCGAGTACTTGTGTGTCACCATTCAACCCATTTATTACACATAAATATGCATGTGAAAATATCCACATTATAATTAACAACAAGCTCAAACACTTTCTATGTGCTACTTAGCATATTTATATTGGATGATTTATATACAAATCCCCCACCTCTTAAGCATATATCAGCTTTAAGAATCAATGAATCATCAAGGTTGGGTTCTAAAAAGACACTTTCTCTCTTAAAAATGCATGTATAGCAATTCGCAACACACATCCATGCACACAAATCTCGAGCTTGTTACAATTTCTTCCTTCTAAACTACTAGTACTTCATTTTCTTGATCACCGGCCCAAAGGCAAAGCTCGTTAAAAACCTTGCAAGAATATGAGGAGTAAATATGAGTCTTCATTTAAGGGGTTTGCCGCATGGCTTTGCACAAGGCCATACATATACAATCAGATTTTGCCTCCCCATTTGCTCAACTTCTTGGCGTTATTAGTTATCCGCCCAAAAATACATCCCTTAATATATATCATATCATACTATGAGCTAAGTAAACTTGTCAAATATTGGTACCATTTTCGGACCAGTAGTGAACACACAAGATAAGAGTTGTAGCATTTAATGTCTTGCAAATTTTAGAGGCTAATCGCAGTCTCTAAAATTCATGAAATTTTTTTTGGTTAAAGGGGTAATATATTATAACTTAACAATTCAAAATTACAATTTTGAAACCAAAGTAGCGGAGGGATTATGAGTCCTTATATTACAACACAGACACAAATGTTCAAAATTAATTTCCTCTAATCCAATGTTGGGTTCCTCCCAAGGTGGTTTGGAAAATTGGCGGAAAACATTGACTTCCATACTCCCCCTTCTAACAACTTTTGCCAAAATGTTAGCTTCTTTTGTTTGCTCCCTATTAGCTTTTTGCACCAGCTTCACTCGTCCCTCCTACAATAACTCCCTGCAAACATTTGTAACATGAGATTTTTACATTCCCATTAATGTTGTCCACTGCCACTAGAGAATGCGAGAGAATTATGCAGTCAATCCAGTCCCTTCTTTTGATATACATAATCCTCATATGGTGAACTTCACATTAGCAAAAATTCGTCTTAAAATAAGGCCATTTGCTACTTTTAGTTTAGTCGCAAAGCCAACTACATGCTTTTTCAGACATGAAATATCAATTAAACACCTAGATGCTCATATACTCCAAATAATTATTAATAAGGCATCGATGTTGCTCAATGGTTGAGTATCCTATCCTGAGACACGGATGGAGGTCCCATATTCAACACTTATCGTTGTTGGGGGGATTCTCACTCCACTTGTATTGGCAGTGGCAGTGGGCCTTTGGGGTTGTTGTCTTATGAACTGCATAGCTTTGTACATAGCTGTTTCTGCTAAGAAATTAAGGATTGTTGAATGTTGAGAGACTTGATGTGGGCCCCAAGAAGGTACGCCTGAGCTCCGTTATCCGTACACGAGAATCCTGCAAAACAAGGTTAGCCTGCTCCGGGGGTGGTCCCGGGATCGCCTCTCCGACGCTCAAGTCAGTAAATGATTGAGGTAGAGAGAGATGCTCTGGGTTTTGTAGCTGAGAATTGCTTACCTTTGACTGTTGAGACAACCGCTATTTATAGAGGATGGTACCTCCAATAAATGAGGGCATTTTAGTCAGCTCCAACTAGTAGAGGATTATGTTCCTTAGAGGTAGGGGTATTATAGTAATTCCACCGTAGATGGGCTGGTCCATGAATTGGACCCAAACAATTAGCCCCACGCACAACACGCGAGATAAGACTTTCTGTAGATCACGTGTTGAGCGGAATTTTTGTAACTCTTTTCTCCATTTATCTAAAAACTGTGATGTACTTTTTAGATCGACCGTGATAGGTAGCTAAGGACTTGCTTGTATGATTTCTTTTTATTAGACTAGAGAGGCACTTGAAAAATCGTTCCCCAGTTGAGCTACTATTGTTTGTGCATTTTGCTTTTTTGACAAGTCGAGGATCGACAAACCGACTAATAATGTCACAAATAAACCGAGGTAGCATATTATTTCGGCCAATGAGATAAGCAACTCTAATGAGTGATCCTTATGATAAATCAAACCGAGAAGCCTCACATAACTCACCGAGGACCGACATGGTAAAAGTGTTTGAACCGAGAAGGGTCATTTCTATGGTACCCGAAACAATGCACCCGAATAGGGTCAAAGGATGGACTCGGCATTCATTTAGCAGATACTGCTAGACTTTGAGATATTCTTTGAGATATGGCAGGATGCCGAGTCGAGCATTAATATATCTGATATGTGAATGCTGACAACTACATTTCAACTATCCATGTATGGCCATGTGTCACTAGAGCATGCTACTAATCTCTTCAAGACATAAAAATTGATGGTGCTGATGATGAATCTTCACATGTGTAAAGGAGTGAATGTAAAATCAAGCCACATATGGCCCTTAGTATTTTGTCTGTTTATAATACACTGCTTGTCCTATTACATTATGCCATCTGTTTTAGTATTTGGGTAATATCCTCCTAGGATTATGTGCCACTTTCTTCAGGTCATGTGATGTTGCCATAGGGAATATTCTATGTTAGGGTTGGTAGTAATGACTGCTACATAAAAGCAGGTGTAGCCCTGTAAGAAGGATATAAACGAATGAATGAAAGAAAGAAATGAGAGTTAGAGAAAATATGGTGAGCAGAATCTCTGATGTTTGTTTGCAGCTCATGAACTTCCAAAGTACACATGGTATCAGAGCAAGGTTTGATTACATCTAAATCTCTGCTGCAAAATCCTTGTGCTCTCATCTGTGTGTTAGTACACTTGCTTTTTATTTTCTCTTCTCTTTGATTTTCTAAAAGAATCACTAAAGATTGAATCTTTATGAAATATTAAACACTGCAAGGTTAGGAAAGTGAACTACATTCTTGTTGAAGTAGTATCATATCAGTAAATTAGTTCAAAAATGACTACAAAGATAGATGCTACAAACCCATTGTACCTTCACCCGTCTGAAGGAACAAATTCCATTACAGTAGAGAAACTAGAAGGGTCCTTAAACTATAGAGCATGGAAGAGGTCTTTTGAAATCAGTTTAGCTTCAAAAAGGAAGTTAGGGTTTGTCACAGGGGGAGAAAAGAAAGATCCAAATGATAAGGTGAAGTCTGATGCCTGGGATACCTGTTGTAATCCCCCATATTTTTATGAATTTTATAAATATATATTAATATATAGTTATTTATATTTTATTATATATTAGCATTTTAATTATTTATTTCTTCAAAGGTTGACTATTTGAAAGTCAAAGGAATTGTTTTAATAATTTATCCAAGTCAAATATTCATTAAAGTCGTGCTTTTGAAATACCTATTTGGATTTAAAAAAGAGTTTAAATGGGATTGAGGAACCCAAATACTAATCCTAGTGATGTTAGGAGTTCAATCACTATTCCTATTCATCATCAAACTTTATTTGAAGCCCAATTGTCTTTTCCTAAGCCCAAAAGGGAAACACCTATATAAATACCTTGAACCCAAATATTTTACCCACACATTATTTTCTATCTCCTCACTCCTCAAAACCGGCGCCCCCTATTACGTTCCTCCTCTCGGTTTTCTTTCTTCTCTTCCAAGAAACGATTTCTTATTCAACAAGAAACCTTCCTCCTTCGCTTCGAACCACCGCTGACCACCGTGAAGTCGGCTGCTGCTGCTGCCACGTCATCTGTCGGCGTCCTTCTTCCTTCTTTTCCTTCTTGTTTTGGTTTGTTCTTTTCTTTCTCAAGTTTTGATTAAAGAATATGTTTTTATGTTTTGTTTTAGTACTAATTATGATTAGAGGCTTTAATTTACTATTTTAATGGTGAATCTATGATTATATAAATTATGTATTGAAAGAATAAAATTTCAGATTTGATTATTATATTTAGATTGAGTTTTAATATATCAAAGCATGGATTTTTAGGGTTTAAGAGATTGGAAAATCATAGTAGCATGTTGTAAACTATGAAATTGATTTAAATTATGAATTTAAGCATGTTTAAGTATGTTTAAAGAGAGTTTTACTAAATTATATGCTGCTGGAATTTTAAAAAGGTTGTTATTAAGGGAGTTTGATGGATTTTAATGACTAGTATAGTAGTACTATGCTAGGAAGTATTAGTATTTGAAGTTTTAATGTTAAAAACAAACTTTAAATATTTTTCAAGGGGATTTAAAGTATTTTAAAGTTGCTGGAATTCATTTGGAGTATTGATTATGAATTCTATTGGTTATTTTAGGCGGAGAATTCTCTCTAGGCGACTTTTAAGTTGGTTAAAGTGGCATTCCAGTTTGTCCACACAAGGTACGTACATACCTATGTGTTATGTGATGTAGTATCATGATTTAGGAAGGAAAAATTGTAGTATCATGTACAGGAACTTTGTAAGTTCATATATGATTTCTATTATGATTGGATTTTACATGTTTTATGTTTGTGTGCGAACATGTAAGGACGAGATTTGATTATGAGTTGAATATCATGTTTGTATGGAATATTGATGCAAGCATGTTGGATTGGGAACTTTATTTATTAATTCACATGGGGGAATTAATATATTTAGTGAGTTGGATCATGTTTAAATCATGTGTAAATCATGTGTTCCCTTATATTATTATTTTCACTACTCTATGAGGACTGTGGGCCTTACTTGGTAAGTTGATAATTTATGCCTTTGAAAGGTAAGTTGGTTGTTGGCTAGGTTCAACAAATAAGAAGGATTGGAATAAAAAGGAATTAATCTTGGATTGTAAGTTGTATGATGACTTATTTAATCCTAAGATAAAAAGGAAGTAAGTTGTGAATGTTTGATTATATGTATCTGTGTTGTTTGTGTGTCATAACAAGTAATAAGTTGTAAATCATGTAAAGTGTAACTTGGATAGTAATAAACTTTAGACTGGTGCACGTCTGAAGTTGGACAATCAGGAGTTGGGGTACATGGTGAGCGTGCCATGGCTTTTTCTGAGAATTGGATTGATCACCGTTCCTATTTTTTTATATTCAAAGGTTCCTCGATGTCGCAGGTTATTATGTAATACGGAGTCGCGCCCGTATTTCGTCTTCCTAGGTGAAGGCTGGTTTTTAGTTAGACAACTCGGTCCAATAACTATCCCATTAAAGTAATAAAAAGATGGTTAAAATTTAGTTCAGTAAGAGTTATCTGCAGATTGTTAGATTGTTAGATTGTTATGTTGTTATTTATCCCTGCTTATTATTTGTTAGTATCATGTTAGGAATGTTATTTATTATTATGTAGTACTCAGCTTTGCTGATTACATGCTTTTGTTGTGTATGTTAATCATGGCTTTGTCTTATTGATCCTGTGATGATCCATTTTGGTGAGCAGATTCTTTAGTGCATTGACATCTACAGGTTTGCAAATGTTGCATCATGGGGATCTGGGAATGGAGAGCTTGTGTAACAGATTGATTTAATTATCGTGTTTAGTAGAAACATATTATTTAAGTTTGGTTTGAAGTTAACATTAATAGTGTGTTTGGTTTTAGGTACTTTGTTTATTTATTATATTTCAATTCTAGAGTTTAGTTATATGTTTTCCGCTTCTGAATAAGCCGATACGTTTTCACACGGGCGATAATACTTTGATAATTCTCTATGTTTTATAGTAAAAAGGTATTTTAGAAAAGAGAGAATTGTCGGGGTGTTACAAAGTGGTATCTGGGAGCTTTAGGTTTTTGTTGGCCTTTTCGTGCCATCTTTAAGTTTTTAGGCGCCTAACTAGCTAGTTACTTAAAAATGAATTTCTTAGAATTGAGCTTCTACTTATTCATTGTGTTCAAATTAACTTTCGTAAGTTCTTTTTCAAGATTTCAAGTAGTATTTCGGTTCAATTTTTTTTTCAAAGGGTCCGAATTTTTTTTTTGTGTCCGATTTTTTTTTTATTGAGTTCGAAAAATTTCTAAATACAATGTTTAATTTTTTTTTTCGTTTTTTTTGGATTCCTTTATAAATTCGAAATTATTTATTTAAATTATTTTAATACTCTAGTTTATTTTGATTATTTTATTATTTTGTGAGAGAAGGGTAGTATAGGATGGGCATATAAGATAGAAACATTATATGTCTGCATTAAATAGTTAGTTCAGCATGATTATATTTTTCTTCCCTGCTAACTGTTATGTTATTCCTATGCTTTATATTTCTGTTATTCTTATTTATTGCTTATTATTGTTGGGAATATACGCTAAGTGAGAGTATAATTTGCTTATAGAAGTATTCATCTGTTATGGGATCTCTAGACATGTTTGATAGAGAGAATATTCGAGTAGGGAGCTACTACAACCCAATTGTATTGAGTGATGATAAGTATGATGGAAAGTCTGGTAGTGAGAGCTACACCGGCCTATAGATCATTATGCGTTGTGTTTTGAAAGTAAGCATTCCTGATGGCAATGATGAGGTTATTCAGGAGTTTGATCGTACTAGCTAGAGGGCAAACCTGAAAGGACATCTATAGTATTACTTGGAGATCTTATCTGAGCGATGAGAGCGATTCAAAGTTGGACGAGGATGGTCATCAACCCAAAAGGAGTCGAAGATCTACTAGACCTAGAAATCCAGGTTATTATTATTCTTATAGTGGAGACTTTCTGGAGACTTTGAGGATGAAATGTTTACTCCATAAAAGTATAAAGAAAATAAGGATAGGAATGATAATGTAACTCCATAGAGTATTTATTTATGTTCTAAGGTTAGTAGTTGAATAAGTAGCCAAGCTACAATGGTTTAAATTCTTCTTTAGCGTCTTGATATTGTCGAGGAATAAGTTGGTTATTTTGGATTGGAAAAATATTACTATTATAGTTTGAGGAATAAAAGTAAAGATTTAGTTACTCAAGTGAGCAAGTATTTATTTTGGCACGTGAATGGGAATATTTTATTTTATCTTATTGTTGTGATTGAATTTTATCCTCACATGTGTTATTCTTGATGTGAATATTTTTATGAATGATTATATGTTCCATGATGATTTATTATGTGATGTTATTATAACTTCATGAGAAATTGTATGTTGATGCGATCTTTATGGTCAAATCAAATGTTGCCTTCATAGTAAATGACAAGTAGTTGTGTATCGAAACCTAGAGTAGAGTTACTTTAAAACTTTAGGTCGCGCAGTAAAATGGCTAACAACGGTAATGATTTAGCTTCTGCTATTCGCCTATTGGTGGAAAAATTAACTCAAGAAAGAGCTGAGCGTCCCGATCCTGTTGGGGACATGTTTGAAAGACTAGCTAAGATTAAGCCACCGTACATTAATGGGCAAGCTGACCCTACCTTCTTAAAAGTTGGATTAGGGAGTTTGAAAAGATTTTTGGAGTGTAAAGTAGGTCAAGCTATATTGTATTTGAAAAATGAGGTCGACTTATGGTGGAAAGAAAATGGAATCGACTTAGTGTTGTGGAAGGGTTTGATTGGGATTTCTTTATTCTTTGCTAAAAGAGGAAAATTATACCCCCGCTTTTATGATAAAACAGAAGGCTCGAAAGTTCATAAACCTTAGGATGGGGAGTATGAATATCTCCGAGTATTACCGTAAGTCCATAGCACTTGTCGAGGTTTGCACCCGAGGTAGTAGCTACTGAAGAGCAAAAGGCTCAAATATTTGAGCAAGGTTTGACTGAGGAAATCCAATTGGGGTTAGGTGATGAGACCTTTGCGTCCTTAGATGTGGTGTATGGAAGAGCCGCCAATATTTATGGTCTTCAGTCGAGGCGTGATAAGAAGAATGTTGTAGTGGGTGAAAAGAGAAAGGATTTTAATGCTGGAGGAAATCAGGAGAACTTTAAGAGGAATAGAAATGAGAATGGAAACTTCCAAGGAAGAAATAGTCAAGACTTGAATAATAAGGGCTAGTCTGAGAGGAGTTACAACTGTAAGAAGTGTACGTAGTACGAACCACCCTGGTAGAGTCTGTAAAGGGGATCTAGCGACTTATTTGTTTATTTCGTCATCCGTTATTAAAAGTTTGGGGTTTGTAGACTTTGAAGGGATCGACCTGCCTATTAGTATACCTACTGGGGAAGTCATAAGGTGTGCCAAGTGTTTAAAGATTTGCCTATGAAGATATAAGACTGTGTATTTCCTTCTAATTTGATAGAGTTTAATCTTGGAGACCTAGATGTTATTCTTGGGATGAATTGGTTAGGCTTCTTTAAGGCCAAAATAGACTGTGAAGCTCATAAAGTAGTATTGAGAAGCCCTTTGGGGAAGTTAACTTCGTATTGACATTTTGGGAAGCCTAAGAACTTTGGGGTCATTTATGCAATGCAAGTGAAGAAGTTGATGAAGAAGGGACGTGAGTTGTTTCTTTGTAGTGTGCAAGATAATATAATTCGAGTTAAGTGTAGATTGAGGTTTATGAATGTTAATGTAATTAGCTAGCAGCTCGGAAGTGAAGAGATTGGATTGAAGATGTACTAATTGTGAATAAGTTTATGGGTATGTTTCAAAGTGAGATTTCTGGTATGCTGCCTGAAAGAGCCGTTGAGTTCACCATAGACTTAGTTTCTGGAACTACACCTAGTGCTAAAGCACCCTATAGAATGGCACCTCCGGAGATGAGTGAATTGAAGACGCAGTTGCAAGAGCTGTTCGATAAAGGTTATATTAGGCTTAGTGCATCACCTTGGGGAGCTCCTGTGTTGTTTGTTAAGAAGAAAGATGGGAGTATGAGGTTGTGTATCGATTATAGGGAATTGAATAATGTAACCATCAAGAGCTAGGATAGATGACCTATTCGATCAATTGAATGGAGCGAGCGTGTTCTCGAAGATTGATTTGCGTTCGGGGTATCACCAGTTAAGAGTAGCTGATAAGGATATACCTAAGACTGCATTTAGGACTCGTTATGGTCACTATGAGTTCACTGTAATGCCTTTTGGGTTTACCAATGCATCTGCCATATTTATGGACTTGATGCATAGAATTTTCCATGAGTTCTTAGATAAGTTCGTTGTTGTATTCATTGATGATATCTGATTTATTTGAAGAATGAAAAAGAACACGGTGAACACTTACACTTGAGGATTATATTGGAGACACTTAGAAAAAAATCAGTTGTATGCCAAGTTCTCTAAGTGTGAGTTTCGTTTGGAGAACGTAGCATTTTTGGGTCACTATGTGTCTAAGGAAGGAGTCTTTGTAGATTCTGCTAAGATTCAAGCTGTGAGTGAGTGGCCAACTCCAAAGAATGTGTCTGATATTCGAAGTTTCCTAGGTCTAGCTTGCTATTATGGAAGATTTGTGAGAGATTTCTCGAAGATAGCGAGGCCAATGACCAATTTGATAAAAAAGGAGTCAAAATTCGAGTAGAGTGAGAAGTGTGAGGAAGCTTTTCAGATTTTAAAAGAACGTTTGACCTCCGCACCTGTTTTGACCCTACCTGATGGGAATGAGGGATTTGAGGTGTATAATGATGCTTCAAAAGATGGTTTGAGATGTGTGTTGCAGCAAAACGGGAAGGTGATCGCGTATGCGTCGCGTCAGTTGAAACTTTATGAGGCTAATTACCCTACCCATGATCTAGAGTTAGCTGCTATTGTGTTCGCCTTGAAGATTTGGAGACACTACCTGTATGGGGTAACCTGTAAGATCTTTACCGACCATAAAAGTTTGAATTATATTTTCACCCAGAAAAGACCTCAATATGAGGCAGGGAAGATGGTTAGAGTTGATAAAGGATTATGACTTAGACATCCAATATCATGAGGGGAAAGCAAATGTAGTTGCAGATGCATTGAGTAGAAAGTCGAGCCATAGCATGAATGTCTTGGTAGTTCCTGAGGAGTTATGTCGAGATATATGCAGAGACTTAGCCTAGAAATCTTGAACCCTGGGGAGATCGAGGCAAGATTGAGTGCTTTGTCGTTGGGGCTGTCAGTTTTTGATTAGATCAAAGAGGGTCAAGTTGGACAAGAGCACCTAGAGAAGATTAAGGAAAATATGACGCAAGGTAACGAAGTTGATTTTAAGATCCCTGATGATGGTAGTATGAGGTTCAAGGGAAGGTGGTGTGTACCACAGAAAAGTGATGTGCTTAAGAGGCGTCTTATGGATGGGGGGTATAATACTCCATATTTTGTACACCCTGGTGGTGATAAGTTGTATAAGGATCTTAAGGAAAGCTATTAGTGGCCGAATATGAAGCGTGAGGTCGCTGAATTCGTGTCAAAATGGCTAGCCTGTCAGAAAGTGAAGATATATCATAAGAGACTAATGGGGAAAGTTCAATCCTTAGTGGTAGTATAACACTAATTATC
Source organism: Beta lomatogona (assembly GCA_947646795.1). Classification (NCBI taxonomy): domain Eukaryota; kingdom Viridiplantae; phylum Streptophyta; class Magnoliopsida; order Caryophyllales; family Amaranthaceae; genus Beta; species Beta lomatogona. Next base: position 357,645 of record CANSNZ010000448.1, read on the forward strand.
ACGCGAGCATTATAATAGCTCATTTTGAGGCGTTGTATGGAAGAAAGTGTAGAAGTCCCGTTTGTTGGAATGATTTTAGTGAGAATGGCAGAATTATTGAGGAGACTGTTAAGGATGTCAGGTTGATTCAGACTGCTCAAGATAGGCAAAAGAGTTATGCCGATTTAAAGCGAATAGAAGATGAGTTTGCAGTAGGTGATAAAGTATTCCTGAAAGTATCACCAACTAAGGGCGTGATGAGGTATGGGAAAAAGGGCAAATTAAGTGCCAAATATGTAGGACCATATGAGATTCTGTAAAGAATTGGAAAGGTAGCTTATAGGTTGGCTTTGCCAATGGAGTTCGAGAAGATGCACGATGTGTTTCATATTTTCCAACTCAAGCGTTATATCCCTGATGAGCGTCATGTCTTGGAGCCTGAGAGGATCTAGATTGATAGTAGCCTCACATATGAGGAAAGGCCTGTGAAAATTCTTGACAAGAAGGTGCGTAATACACGCAATAAGGATGTCAATTTCGTGAAAGTACTTTGGTCGAACCATGAGTCCGAAGAGGCAACATGGGAAGCTGAAGCTGAAATGAAGAAGAAGTATCCAAATTTATTCCTTGAGGTGACTCATTTTCTTTAAGGGGGTAGAATGCGATAGAATTTCGCGCTTTTTACCTATTTTTATGGTATTTTTATGCATTTTTATGCTTATTTTGGCGATTTGCACATGTTGGTGCAAAATAAATAGATTCTCCGCATAAGAAAATGTGTTCATGAGTAACAGAAGTGTTTTAAGTTGGCAAAAGAGCGCACATGAGTGGCACAAGTATTTCTCCAATGGGAGTTGAGTTGAAAAACTTTTGAAAATGTGTGAGTTTTCGTGTCAAGTTTCGGGACGAAACTTCTTTTAAGAGGGGTAAATTGTAATCCCCCGTATTTTTATGAATTTTATAAATATATATTAATATATAGTTATTTATATTTTATTATATATTAGCATTTTAATGATTTATTTCTTCAAAGGTTGACTATTTGAAAGTCAAAGGAATTGTTTTAATAATTTATCCAAGTCAAATATTTATTAAAGTCGTGCTTTGAAAGTACTTGAAATGTTTGAAATACCTATTTGGATTTGAACAAGAGTTTAAATGGGATTGAGGAACCCAAATACTAATCTTAGTGATGTTAGGAGTTCAATCACTATTCCTATTCATTATTAAACTCTATTTGAAGCCCAGTTGTCTTTTCCTAATCCCAAAAGGGAAACACCTATATAAATACCTTGAACCCAAATATTTTACCCACACATTATTTTCTCTCTCCTCACTCCTCAAAACCGGCGCCCCCTATTACGTTCCTCCTCTCGGTTTTCTTTCTTCTCTTCCAAGAAACGATTTCTTCTTCAACAAGAAGCCTTCCTCCTTCACTTCGAACCACCGCCGACCACCGTGAAGTCGGCTGCTGCTGCTGCCACGTCATCTGTTGGCGTCCTTCTTCCTTCTTTTCCTTCTTGTTTTGGTTTGTTCTTTTCTTCCTCTTCAAGTTTTGATTAAAGATTATGTTTTTATGTTTTGTTTTAGTACTAATTATAATTAGAGGCTTTAATTTACTGTTTTAATGGTGAATCTATGATTATATAAATTATGTATTGAAAGAATAAAATTTCAGATTTGATTATTATATTTAGATTGAGTTTTAATATATCAAAGCATGGATTTTTAGGGTTTAAGAGATTGGAAAATCATAGTAGCATGTTATAAACTATGAAATTGATTTAAATTATGAATTTAAGCATGTTTAAGTATGCTTAAAGAGAGTTTTACTAAATTATATGCTGCTGGAATTTTAGAAAGGTTGTTATTAAGGGAGTTTGATGGATTTTAATGACCAGTATAGTAGTACTATGCTAGGAAGTATTAGTATTTGAAGTTTTAATGTTAAAAACAAACTTTAAATATTTTTCAAGGGGATTTAAAGTATTTTAAAGTTGCTGGAATTTATTTGGAGTATTGATTATGAATTCTATTGGTTATTTTAGGCGGAGAATTCTCTCTAGGCGACTTTTAAGTTGGTTAAAGTGGCATTCCAGTTTGTCTACACAAGGTACGTACATACCTATGTGTTATGTGATGTAGTATCATGATTTAGGAAGGAAAAGTTGTAGTATGTACATGAACTTTGTAAGTTCATATATGATTTCTATTATGATTGGATTTTACATGTTTTATGCTTGTGTGCGGACATGTAAGGACGAGATTTGATTATGAGTTGAATATCATGTTTGTATGGAATATTGATGCAAGCATGTTGGATTGAGAACTTTATTTATTAATTTACATGGGGGAATTAATATATTTAGTGAGTTGGATCATGTTTAAATCATGTTTCCCTTATATTATTATTTTCACTACTCTATGAGGACTGTGGGCCTTATTTGGTAAGTTGATAATTTATGCCTTTGAAAGGTAAGTTGGTTGTTGGCTATGTTCAACAAATAAGAAGGATTGGAATAAAAAGAAATTAATCTTGGGCTGTAAGTTGTATGATCACTTATTTAATCATAAGATAAAAAGGAAGTAAGTTGTGAATGTTTGATTATATGTATCTGTGTTGTTAATAAGTTGTAAATCACGTAAAGTGTAACTTGGATAGTAATAAACTTTAGACCGGTGCAAGTCTGAAGTTGGACAATCAGGAGTTGGGGTACATGGTGAGTGTGCCATGGCTTTTTCTGAGAATTGGATTGTTCACCGTTCCTATTTTTTTTATTCAAAGGTTCCTCGATATCGCAGGTTATTATGGAATACGGAGTCGCGCCCGTATTTCGTCTTCCTAGGTGAAGGCTGGTTTTTAGTTAGACAACTCGGTCCAATAGCTATTCCATTAAAGTAATAAAAAGATGGTTAAAGTTATCTGCAGATTGTTAGATTGTTAGATTGTTATGTTATTATTTATCCCTGCTTATTATTTGTTAGTATCTTGTTAGGAATGTTATTTATTATTATGTAGTACTCAACTTTGCTAATTACGTGCTTTTGTTGTGTATGTTGATCATGGCTTTGCCTTATTGATCCTGTGATGATCCATTTTGGTGAGCAGATTTTTTAGTGCATTGACATCTACAGGTTTGCAGATGTTGCATCATGGGGATCTGGGAATGGAGAGCTTGTGTAACAGATTGATTTAATTATCGTGTTTAGTAGAAACATATTATTTAAGTTTGGTTTGAAGTTAACATTAATAGTGTGTTTGGTTTTAGGTACTTTGTTTATTTATTATATTTCAATTCTAGAGTTTATTTATATGTTTTCCGCTGCAAAATTCTGAATAAGCCGATACATTTTCACACGGGCGATAATACTTTGATAATTCTCTATGTTTTATAGTAAAAAGGTATTTTAGAAAAGAGAGAATTGTCGGGGTGTTACACGTGTAATAGTATGGTAATATCCTGGATTTTGGGATCATTAACAGAACCAATTAAAAGGTCTGTAATGTTTATGCATAGTGCTCATGAGATATGGAAGCAGTTAGAGCAAAGATTTACTGTGACTTATGGTGTAAGAAAGTACATGTTGAGTAAAGCTATCTATGAGACTAAGCAAGGTGGAAGAATAGCGGCTGATTATTACACAGACATAAGAAGTTTGTGGGAAGAACTTGAGGATTTGAAGGATTATCCTGCTATAACCACTCTAAATGTGGAGATAACTACTCACCGAGATGCCAGGAAGAGGGATGACGAAGAACAAAGGCTGTTTCAATTTTTAAATGGCCTTGATGATGAGTATGGGACTCAGAGAAGTCACATCTTAATGATGACCCCCCTTCCTTCTATGGACAATGTTTGTGGGATACTTCAACAGGAGGAGTCTCAAAAAAAAATTCACAAGCACATAAAGAGTGAGAGTGAAGGGCTGGCCATGTATAGCAGAAGAAATGAATTGAGTTGTGGAAATTGTGGGAAAGCTGGTCATACTGTTGACAAGTGTTGGGCTTGTAAAGCCTGTGGCAAGCCAGGTCACAGCCAAGATGTTTGCTGGACCATAGTTGGGTATCCACCCAAGAATCAGAAAGGAGGAAAAGAGTTTAGGAATAAAGGGAAAGATGCAGTGGGAAAGAAGCCATTTGTGAAAGAGCAAGGCAAGTTCCAATCAAAATGGAACAAAGGGAGAAACAAGATGACTGCCAATGCCTGCAGCAGCACTGATGTAAACTCTAGTGGAGGAATAGCAGCACAGCAATTGGAACAATTGCTAAGAATGCTGCCTCTACTAGGGGTGTTTAGAAAAACCCGACCCGCAAAACCCGACCCGAAAACCCGCTAACCCGGCCAAAAAATGTCGGGTCAAAAGCTGATTTTTTTGGATTTTATTGGGCCGGGTACCCGACCCGGTAAAAACAAGGAAATCCGGGTTCGGTCATGGGCCGGAGAAACCAGGCATGCGGGTACCCGGTACCCGGCTAAGTTTGGGTTTCCTTTTTTTAAAAAAAAAATTTATGACCAACCCTTTTGGTTTGGCCCACAATAACACATAGCCCATTTCATGATTTCATCCATTAGGAAAGCACACCCTCGGTCCTTTACTGCCTCAGTGCCTCACCCTCAGTCCCTTACTGCCTCACCCTCACTGCCTCTCTCAGTCTGCCGCAGTCTCACACTCACACCACCGTCTACCGTGAAGTCGAGCACCGCACCACGTCCACCACACCGCGAAGTCGAGCGCCGCACCACCACGTCGAGCGCCGCACCACCACGTCGAGCGCCGCACCACCGTCCACCCCACTGCTGTAAATCGAACAAATCAGTCTTCTTTTCTCCTTATTTTTAGTTTTTATGTTAATTTCGCTTTGTTTAATTATGTTTTTGGTAGTTTGAGATGCATCTCATAGTACTCATTCTACATATTTGTGGCAGTGCATGAGGAGTTTGAAATGTCGAAGCAACTAATTGCAGTGGGCTTTAAATTTAATAGTGGGCTTTACAAACAAATTGCATTGCATTGCTTTAATAGAAGCAACTAATGAACAGATTGCGTTGCATTGCTTTAAGTTGCAGTGGGCTAATGCCTAAATCCTACGCCCAGCTTTAAAAAAAAAAGAAAGGGGGAAAACAAACCGGGTACCGATAACCGGGTACCCGGTTTTCCCGGGTCGGGTCATGGGCCGGCTTTTCAAGTACCCGAATATCCGGGTACCCGCATATCCGGGTACCCGAAAAGCCGGGTACCCGGTTATGAACACCCCTAGCCTCTACCTTCTAAGGAAGGTGATGTTGAGTCTATGGAAGACCTCGAAGCAAACTTTACTGAGATGATTGAGTGCAACTTGGCACACTCAGGCAAGCATGAATGGATCATTGATTCAGGAGCTACACACCACATGACTGGGTGTGCAAACCTGATTTTGAATGCAAAGAAGAGTGTGATTCAAGCTCAAATTACTCTGCACAATGGTGAAACATCACAGGTGACTCACAAAGGTGAAGTGAAGCTTGGGAATGATCTGAAATTAAACAATGTTATGTTTATACCTACATTCAGGCACAACCTGATTTCTATTCAAAAACTTGCTCAAGAACAGAAATGTAAAGTGATGTTCCTCTCAGACTACTGTATCATTCAAGATGAGCAGAGTGGAGAAGTAAAAGGAGTAGGGAAAGCTGTTAGAGGTGTATATCATCTGATGAACCAGCCTGTGAAAGAAATCTTAAAAAACTTGAAGCAAGGTGTGAAACCAGGAAGTCAAGGGTTGGCTGCATCTAGTGAACTTGAAGTGACAGCTCAGGTGGGAGAAAAACAAAAGAAGCTGAACATGACCACTCTATGTCATAAAAGGCTGGGTCATGCCCCTGTGGAGAGGATAAAGAAGATACCAGGATTGAAAGGGTTTAAAGAAGACAAGGAAGAAGTTTGCTTGACATGCCCTCTTACCAGGTTTACTAAGCTACCTTACAAGCCTAGTAGCTCAAGAGCAGAAGAGGCCTTTGAATTGGTTCATATAGACACATGGGGACCATACAAGGTAGGGACAAGGCAAGGGTATAAATACTCTCTTACCCTTGTAGATGATCACACTAGAGTGGTGTGGGTCCATCTCATGAAGACAAAAAATGAAGCTTACAATGCCATTACTCAGTTCATCAACATGGCTGATACTCAGTATAACAAGAAGGTGAAAAGGGTGAGGTCAAACAATGCTCTAGAGTTCAAAGATTCACTATTGGCAGCTTTGTTTCATAGCACGGGCATCATTCATGACAGTGGCGGATCCAACGTGGGTTCAGTGGGTTCAACTGAACCCACGTTGGATCCAGAAAAAAAACCTAGGAAAAAAACAGAAGGAAAATAGGTTATATAGAAGAAACGCGTACAGACTCACTAAAAAGTAGTGCGGCTCGGTGGTAAGGCTATGATTTTTTGAATTCCTCTGTCCTTGGTCGCGTGTACGAATTCTCGTGGGAAGACAGGAAGTAACAATTTTATTGTTTTTTCTTTTACCTATTTTTTTCACCTTTCTCTTTTATTACTTTTGGTCTTTTTTACACAAATATGTACCTTCATGCTGCATAATCATAGTTTACATTATTTAACTTTCGAGTAATTCCAAGTAGGATTATCTTAGTAACATTTTCGCTTTTTTTTTTTTTTTTTTAAATATCTAATCTATCCCTTCCACCAAGCACAAATGCAATAAAAGATAATGGATTTGGTTTATTTTTCATTTTCTTCTCATTTTCCTTGCTTAAACAATCAATTAATCAAGCTCTAAGTAAGATTAGTTACTAAAAATTCACTATGTTGTTTACTTGATTCATTGTTCAGATTTTTATATGATATGAAATAAGAAGTACGTTAAAATGAAAAGGACTAATGTTCATATATTTTGAACTTCTTATATGTGCAAAAAAATTGAAACGGACGAATTTTATACATCACTTGCTAAACAAAATTCTTGACAAAGCTCATTACCACTCAAATTAAATACAAAGAGCTTATTAGTGTTGATTCATTGTTAGTTAGTCATTTTAAATTTCATATATGCTAGTTGTTAAAATTTCAAATTTTGTTATTTTGTTTTATAATTTCATATATATATTTTTTAAGACTTAATTACTAGGTTGATTTAATGAAAAATGTCTTAATAATTAATACTCGGTTCGTAGTTTGTATATTTTTGTAGTTTGTTTTATAAGAAATTGATAGTCTTTAGTTAATACAAGTATTTGATAAGTTATATCTCTTTTTGTAATGATGTAATCAAGAATGAAAGTTCCGCTAATTACAGATGTTGAAGTTTCCATTTTCTTTAATTTATAAAATTGTAACTCCAAATAGTAAAATTAATTTCCAATTCCGCTAATTACAGATGTTGAAGTTTCCATTTTCTTTAATTTATAAAATTGTAACTCCAAATAGTAAAATTAATTTCCAATTTAAGTTGGAACAACTTCGAACCCACGTGGCTCAATTTCTGGATCCGCCACTGATTCATGAAACAACCTGTGTAGATAGGCCCCAGCAAAATGGGAGAGCAGAGAGAAGACACAAAAACCTCCTTGAGATGGCAAGTGCTTTAAGGTTTCAAAGTGGATTACCAGCTCAGTACTGGGGAGAATGCATTCTCACAGCAGTCCATATCACCAACAGACTGCCTACTGGAATCCTTGACAATCAGTCACCTTATGAGGTACTTTACTCTTCCAAACCTAACTATGATAGCCTGAAAGTGTTTGGCTGCCTTATTATGGCTGCTAACTGATATTATAGTTTTATATCTTCTTTTATCCCCGGTTCTTTGATTGAAATGCACGCAAAATAGTGCTCTTAGGAGCTATTTTATACTAACATTTTCCATCTAGTTGTGGTTTTGTGTCTTATGATAGTTTTTAGGTTTTAGGGAATTATTTCCCTGTTTTCTGCTATTCTTGATGCCACAATGGATTGGAGAGAGTTAGGAGGCACGTGTATGAGTTCCCGAGGCCCGAGGCTACCTCCCAAAGCCTTCGGGTGCGAAGAGTTTTGTAGTCTTGGCATTAAAGGCTAAGAAAGCCCGTTTTAAAGGCCCGCCCGATCGGGCGGTCCTTTTTCCTCTCGAAGTCATTCTCCTCGGGCACGATCGGGCTTATATCGCCCGCTCGCAATTCGCTGATAGCCCCGATCGGGCGTTCTCGCCCGGTATGATCGGGCGTCGTGCTCGCCCATGCCTGCAGGGAATTTCTATTGCACGATGCCGCCCGATCGGGCGGTTGACCCGGAAACTGAGATTCCGAATCTTTTTATTTCCTTTTTTATTATTTTTTTAGAATTAGTATAAATAGCCTTGTAAAATATTTGGAAGGACCCTTTTTTCTGATTTTTCTCAAGCATCCTTAGTTCTCTAAACTTTAGTTTTCTCTCTAGCCCTAATTATTGCACAATGGTATTAATTTAAGTTCAATTTAAGTTCTTCAATTTTCCTTTCAATTGGTAATTGTCTCTTTCATAGTTCTTTGCTTTCAAGTATTTGTCTCTTATTATTTTTAATGGCTTCAAGTATGAGTTTTTTAATGATTGTTGTTTGTGTTTTCTTCGCCATGAGTGAGTAGATTCTTCTCTAGGGCTTAGTGAGGGAAGCCATGTTTATACCATGATTTATTGTTCTTGATTTCTTTGATAATTAGGTTGTGGTTAGAGCAATTCTAGTGTAATTCATTTTTTATCTGCGATTTATGTTAGTGTACAATTTCATGAATCGTTTCTGGCTAATAATTGTTTGTATTGATCGAGATCCTACTTTTAGAGGCCTAGAACACACTAGTGAGTCTGATTATGTGATGTGACCATACTGCATATGTTGCCTTGAGAGTGTTAAGACCCGACCATAGAATTAATGCCTGCTCTAATTGCTCGACCCTATACCTAAGTATTATTAGTTTTCTGAACCCTCTTGATTGGTATAAGCATGGTGGATCGATCGAATGCCCTAGATTTTTAATTATTTGATAAATCTCCTTCTCTTGTGATTTACTTTATTTCACCTTAGTTATTAGTCAATCAACAACTTTTCTGTCTGAATAGTTAAGTAATTGAACATTAATCTGTAGAATTCCTCTCCCTGTGGATCGACCCGTATTTGCTAAGTATCTGCTAACAACAGATACCTTGCACTTGCGGTACTATTTTAAAACACCATCAAGTTTTTGGCGCCGTTGCCGGGGAGACGGCTAGTTCTATAGCTTTTTGATCAATTATTTAAACTATTCCTACTGTCTCATTGGAACTCCAAGTTCCATTTGAGACAATCTCACTGCACATTTCTCTTTGTTTCTTTTATGCCCAGGTCTAAAAGAACAGGTATTCCAGTTCCAACTGATTCTGATCTTGAGAAAACCATCCGGCAACTCAAAAAGCAACAAAAGAAGAAGAAGCAGTCTGCTAACCAAGGAAAATCCACAGAAGGTCATTCAGAGCCAATCATGCCTCCTAAGTCATTGAAATCTTATGGAGTACCTTCTCCTGGTGGCATTTCCACAGGTCCTACTATGCCTGATATTCAAGCGGCCAATTTTGAGATCAAGCTTGCCCTCATTAATATGATCCAACAGAACCAGTTTGGAGGGCATCCATCTGAAGACCCTGCAAATCATTTACAACAGTTTCAACAACTATGTCGTACCGTTAAGCATCAAGGGGTCACTCCTGATCAGTTGAAGGTCATGGTATTTGAGTTTTCTTTGAAGGACAAAACTCAAAAATGGTTGAATGATGTTAAAGAAACTGAATGGAGTGCTATTTCTGAAGCATTCCTGAAAGAATACTACCCTCCTACCAAGACTGCAGAAATCAGACACAAGCTTGCTACCTTCCAACAACAACCTGATGAGACATTGTAGGAAGCATGGAATAGGTTTAAGGATCTGCAGAGAGAATGCCCACACCACAATCTAGACAAGTAGTTCATCACTCAGGCATTCTACAATGGTCTACAACCCCATATCAAGAGTATAATTGATTCATTTGCAGGGGGTGTTTTCCTAGACAAGGAGGTCGATAAAGGGTACAGTTTTCTGGCCAACTTAGCAGCAAATAATCATAGTTCTTCCAGGACTATTACAAAGAAAAAGTTGGATGCAGAGGCATATGCCTTGTTGTCTGCACAAGTTGCCCATTTGAGCATGAAGATGGATACACTTAAATCTTCACAGTCTAATACTCACCCTATGAGTATTAATGCTATGTCTTCCATGGCTCCTATTACCTCTTCTTTCTGTGAGGTGTGTGGTGTTCAAGGCCACTTTGGCTATGATTGTTCCTATAATCAACCGGACTCGAATCATATGGAGCATGCGAATGCTTTTCAGCAGAGACCCCCACACAATCCATATTCCAACACATTCAACCCAGGTTGGAGGGATCATCCTAATTTTTCCTACAAGAACAATAATGTTTAGAACCCTCAACCAATGCCACAAACATCCTACCAACCACCTCATCAAAACCCACCACAACATGCTTCCAGACAACAATATTACCAAGGGGCTCCTCAGAATCCCCCTCCTGGTTTCAATAGGCCTTCACATCAAGGCTATCAACAACAAGCTCCTCAGAATGCCAGCTCTCAAGAGCCTACCATGTCTGACCTGATGAAGATGATGGTATCTATTCAGAAGAGTCATGAAGAGAGCATCAAAGAGTTGAAGAACATTACCAAACATTTGGAGACTCAACTTGCTCAGGTGGCAGGAAATAATGCACAGAGGCAACCAGGTCAATTGCCGGGGCAACCAATTCCCAAAGAAACTGCTAATGTTGTCACTCTTCGAAGCGGTACGCATTATGATGCTCTCCTATGCCTACTGATGATTTACCACCTCCAGACATGAGTGATGTAGTGGATGAAAATGAAGGTAAAGATAGCTCAAAAGCTGAAATTGAGCAAGGGAAAGTAGATGAAGCAAAGAAGCAAAAGGAGAAGGTTACTGATTCTCCTACACCACCACTACCTTTCCCTCACGGGATGCAAAAATCCAAGGTTGATCAACAGCTTGGTAAGTTCATGTCTATGGTCAAGAATCTTGAGGTAACAGTTCCTTTCACTGATTTAATTTCTCAAGTGCCTGTTTATGCTAAATTTTTAAAACTAAGAAAAAAGATTTTGGTGGTCTAGATAGAGTTGCTCTAACTGAAGAGTGTAGTGCTGTTCTGCAAAATAAAATCCCTCCAAAATTAAAAGATCCTGGTAGTTTTTCCATCTCCTGTCATGTAGGTGCGTTATTTATAGATAAGGCTTTATGTGATTTAGGAGCTAGTGTATCTGTTATGTCTTTATCTATCTGTAATAAACTGAACTTGGGAGTTTTGAAATGCACCCAGATTACTTTGCAGATGGCAGATCGTTCTGTGAGATATCCTTTGGGTATTTTAGAGGATGATCCTGTCATAGTTGAAAAATTCTATATTCCTGTAGATTTTGTGGTGCTAGATATGGAGGAGGATAGTCAGATCCCCATTATTTTGGGTAGGCCTTTCCCGTGTACTGCCGGTGCTGTTATTGATGTTAAATCTGGCTCTCTGACTTTAAGTGTTGGTGATGATACTATTACTTTTAAGCCGACCAATGCTATTAAGTCTCCTATGCTTGAGCACACATCTTTGCAGGATTGATGTACTAGAAGAGATCTCCTGGAGGTGAGTATCACCGGTTTTTGTCGAGATGATCCATTGGGGAAAATTCTTGATCCTGGATGGCTTTGATGCGATGAGGCGGTCGAATGTGAGGTAATGGAGACTATTTACTCTATTTCCGAGCCACAGGTAAAGAAGTTAGAACTTAAACCTTTACCTGCTCACCTCAAATATGCATTTCTTGATGATAATGAGGAATGCCCTGTGATTGTCTATACTAAACTCACGGATGGCCAACTTTCACAACTTCTTACAGTGCTTCGCATGCACAAAAAGGCTATTGGGTATAGTATTGATGATCTAAAGGGTATTAGTCCTGATTTTTGTATGCATAGAATAAACTTGGAAGAGAATCACCGCCCTTGCATACAACCCCAAAGACGTTTGAATCCTAATATGCAAGAGGTAGTGAAGAAGGAAATAATGAAACTACTTGACGCGGGCATCATCTACCCCATCTCAGATTCTAAGTGGGTGAGCCCGGTTCAAGTTGTTCCTAAAAAGGGGGAGGGGCTACTATTGTTAAGAATGATAGGGATGAACTAATTCCTACTCGTACTGTTACAGGTTGGCGAATGTGTATTGACTATCGTAGATTAAACATAGCCACCTTGAAAGATCACTTTCCCCTCCCTTTTATTGATCAGATGCTAGAAAGATTAGCAAATCATAACTTTTTCTGTTATTTGGATGGATATTCTGGTTTCTTTCAGATTCCTATCCACCCCGAAGACCAGGAGAAGACGACGTTCACATGTCCTTATGGCACTTTTGCTTACCGCAGGATGCCTTTTGGTTTGTGTAACGCCCCTGCCACATTTCAAAGATGTATGATGGCCATATTTTCATATTTCATTGAGAACATCATGGAGGTATTCATGGATGATTTAAGTGTTTATGGTTCTGACTTTGACATGTGTTTGCATAATCTTTCTAAGGTTCTTAAGCGTTGTTGTGAAGTTCATCTGGTCTTGAATTGGGAAAAGTGCCACTTCATGGTCAATGAAGGAGTGGTACTTGGTCATCTTGTTTCTGAACGTGGCATCCAAGTTGACCGCGTAAAAATTGAGGTGATTGAGAAACTTCCTCCTCCTGTGAATGTCAAGGGAGTGAGGAGTTTTTTGGTCATGCGGGTTTTTATCGTCGTTTCATAAAAGATTTTTCTAAAGTCGCGAAACCCCTGACTCAATTATTGCTTAAGGATGCCACTTTTGATTTCACTGATGCTTGTTTGGAGTCCTTTGATAGGATTAAGAAAGCATTGATAACTGCTCCAATCATACAACCTTCGGACTGGGATCTGCCGTTCGAGATTATGTGTGATGCTAGTGACTATGCTGTGGGAGCAGTGCTTGGTCAAAGGAGGAATAAGGTGTTGCATGCCATTTACTTTGCAAGTAAAACCTTGGATGGAGCTCAAATGAATTATGCTACTACTAAGAAGGAGCTCCTTGCGATTGTTTATGCCCTTGATAAGTTTCGAACCTATCTCATTGGTTCGAAAGTCATTATTCACACTGATCATGCCGCCCTCAAGTATTTGTTGGCCAAGAAGGAGGCGAAGCCGAGGCTCATTCGATGGATTCTTCTTCTTCAAGAGTTTGATATGGAGATACGGGATAAGAAGGGTGCTGACAACGTGGTTGCAGATCATCTCTCTCGTTTGAGGTTTGAGTTGAGCTCAGATGGCCTTATAGATTATTCTTTTCCTGATGATCATCTCCTTGCTGTAACTACCCAATCTCCTTGGTATGCTGATTTTGCTAATTACTGTGTTGGCGGATCTCATCCCCCTGATCTTACTTATCAGCAACGCAAAAAGTTCTATCATGATGCTAAAAGGTATTTCTGGGAGGATCCCTTTTTATATAAAAAATGTGCTGATGGGATGTTTCGTAGATGTATTTCAGATTGGGAGATTGAGGGAGTGCTACAACATTGTCATAGCATGCCCTCTAGTTGTAATCTAGGCTCCCAAGCCACAACTCATAGAGTTATCCAGAGTGGATTTTACTGGCCTACAATTTTCAAGGATGCTCGTGCTTTTTGTTTGTCATGTGATGCTTGCCAAAGGACCAGTATATTTCCAAGAGGCAAGAAATGCCACAGACAGATATTTTGGAGGTTGAACCTTTTGATGTATGGGGGATCGACTTCATGGGACCAATACCTACTTCTTGTGGAAACAGGTACGTTTTGGTAGGTGTTGATTATGTAACCAAATGGGTTGAAGCCATAGCATCACCAACCAATGACTCTCAAGTGGTGATGAAGATGTTCAAGAAAATAATTTTCCCCCGTTTTGGTGTGCGTAGAGTTGTCATCAGTGATGGAGGCTCCCACTTCCATAAGAGAACTTTTAAAGCTTTGTTGAAAAAACATGGGGTCACTCACAAGGTTGGTTTGGCTTACCACCCACAGCCCAGTGGCCAAGTAGAGGTGTCCAACAGACAAATTAAGAGGATTCTGGAGAAAGTAGTCACCAAAGCAAGGAAAGATTGGTCCTTGAAGCTTGATGATATTCTTTGGGCTCTGCGCACTGCATTTAAGACTCCTCTGGGAACAACTCCATATCGAATGGTGTACGGCAAAGCTTGCCATCTACCAGTTGAAGTGGAGTATCTATCTGCATGGGCTACTAAAGAAATTAACTTGGATCTCCAAGCTGCAGGTGAGGCACGACTCCTTCAATTGAATGGATTGGATGAACTTCGACTAGAAGCTTATGAGAATCACAAGCTCTATAAGGAGCAAACGAAGAAGTTTCATGACAAGATGATAGAAAAGAGGGAATTTCATGTGGCTGACAAGGTGTTACTATTCAATTCGAGATTGAGACTTTTTCCTGGAAAACTCAAGTCTCGATGGTCGGGACCATTCGTGGTGACTGATGTCAAGCCACATGGAGCAGTTGAAATTTCTAAGAATGGGGGTGAGAAGTTCAAGGTGAATGGACAATGCTTGAAGTTGTACCATGAGGGTGCTTTCATAGGCCTTATAGAGGAGATTCGCTTTGAATCTACTTCTGAGACATAAGTGATGAGGTAATATGGTCCTGCGGGACCTTCATAAACCAGCGCTTTGCGGGAGGCAACCCGTATCTTTTTGTTTACTTAGTTTTCTTTATTTTCTTCTTAGTGAGTGAGTACGAGGGCACTAATTTCCATGTGTAGCCTTTTTAGTGCAGGGTGGTTAGTTATCATGGGCCATGAATTGCCCCAAGCACTAACGAGACCAAGTCAAGCGTCGAACGACAAGTTGATCGACCGTCCGGTAAGGTCGGGCGGTGAGAGCCCGATCGGGCCCGAAGCAAAAAAAAGGACTTCACGCTTTGCTTCCCCCGATCAAACCGGGCGATTATCCGTCAAAAATGTCCGATAAATTACCTAGGAAGTGCTTTCGCCCGATCGGGTCGGGCGAACCCCGCCCGATCGGACCCGCAACCAAATTCTGAAATCACAAAAGAAAACAAAAAAATCTCACTTCGCCCGATCAGACCGGGCGACACCGCCCGATCGGGCGCCTGGGCTATTTTCGCCTTTGAAACCGAGCCTCTTCTTTTTCTCATTCTTTCATTTCTTCAATTTCCCCCAATTCTCACTCTCTCTCTCTTCAAAAAACCTCTCAAAGCCCTAACCTCTCACTTCATCTTCTTCCTCCATCCTCTCATCCTTCACCTCTAATCTCCATAAAAATTCTTTCCACCTTCAAGAATTCACCACCTTTCTTCCTCCTTTACTTTTTCTCTCACTACTTTTCCCCACTTTTCTTCTCTACCCCATCTCCACCTTCATCTCTCCACTTCCTTTCTATTGTGAGTTTTACCAAAAGCTTCAAAGGGCTTCCATGGCAGAAACAAGAAAATCATGCGGGAAATCTTCAAGGGCTAGGGCTCCACCACCACCACCGCAAATTGAACTGGATGAAGATTTTTCCGAAGTGGTCTTCACAACTGAAAGTAAAAGGAGAATTTTCAACGACTGAAAGGTCGTGAGGTACTTCCTACCCGCTTTTTAGATATTAAATTTCTGACTAAATTGGGAATTGCTAATGACTTCAAAAGCTTTATGAAAATAATTGGTATGGAAGCCCTCTATAATGTTCATGTGAATACATATAGGAGCCTAGTCCTTGAATTCTATAGTAGCTTTGAAGTTACTAAGCCTAGGTCTGGTCCTATTTGTTATGTGTCCTACCGTTTGCTTAACCATAACTTTTGTCTCTAGCCAATATCTTAAGAATAGCCAATAGGGGGGATATTAATCATCCGGCGGGATATAATCATGGTTCATGTTATTACAACATTATGGGTAGTGAGGTTCCAGTCATCCTACAACATTGTAAGGCAACCTACATTCATCACCCTATCTTCAAAATCTGGCAATTATTTATGTCATGGACTTTGTTTGGTCGGGTTGAGGGAAACAAATTGCGGGGGGACGAGCTTTATTTGATAGGTAGCTACTTGTCTAGGGGAACAGAGCACGCGTTTCAGTATAATATCCCCCATCAGGTTGTTCTACAGTTTGAGCGGATAGCCACCACCTTCCCCAAGCGCCGCACTGATGGCACTTTCTCCTCCCGCCCCATAGTCAACGATGGGCTTATCACCCTCTTTGCCCGACAGATAGCGGGGTTTGACGAATCCCGCTACGCCATAGTCCCCGGCCCCACCCTTATAGATGCTACTTATCTTGACTCTCTTCATTGGATAGAGCGAACTGGGTCGGGTAGTTATCAGTGGTTTATACGTAGCCGGCGTTCCATCATTCTTCCTGATCCTCAGGCTCGTCTGCGGCATGGGCAGCCCATTACCACCTCCCCATCCAGCGCCAGGATTTCCCCACCTCCACTCCTGAGGTACCCCAGCGCACATACATTAGGCGCCCGCCTCATGATGATGGCGTTGGTACTTCCTCTTCTGCCCCCCTCCCCCATATGCTGGTGCTTTTGATTTTCAGGGCATGATGAGCACCCTTCAGCGGATGGAGCTTGGCATGACTACACTCAGTCAGCAGGTTGCTACATTGCAGAATGACCAACACTTGGCCTTGTACCCCCTGTACGATGAGTATTGTAGGACTCATCGGATTTATGAGGAAGGCCCTCACCCCTCATGGTATACATGGAACCCCAGCTACAACGTTCCCGGAACTAGTGGTGCCCACGACATGGAGGATGATGATCCTGATGCTTCCTTGGGCGGTTGACAGCCCTGTTTCTTCTCCTTTCCCTTGCTGCAATGAGGCCATTGCCAAGTTTAGCTTGGGGGAGGATCTTTGTAAGTACTCTCCTCTCTTTAACTGCTTTCTAGTGTACTTAGTTTAGTTTCTTTACTTTCTAAAAAAAATAAAAAATAAAAAAATACCAATATTATGATTTGACTGGACTGGATTGATTGCTTCCCTGTGCCCGTTGATGTTCTTTGACAATATAATTTAGCTCTGTATCTGGATAGCTGGGCACTTGAGATTGTGATGCTGGAATGTGACCTTTAGCTGCTTTGACCTTGAGTAGGCTTTGATGATAACGCGCTTACTTTGACTGTATGCTTGAACTGGTTAGCCTGTGAGGTTTCTTTCTTGCCCATGGATTTAATTCCAGTCTATTCTTGTGTGTTAGTTCCTCTCTAGTGTTCCGATCTTGACTTTGGCAAGGTACTTGTTGACATTTGGCATCATTTTTCATATGCTGTGATAGAGGCGTTTCCTTGAATTGTTTCTTAAACCTTGAATTTGATTTTCATGATTCTTTTTTCCACTCTAGCCCCGCTGAGCCTAATGACTTTTCTGGTTACTAAACCACATTGCAAGCCTTGAGCCCTTTGTTTGATTACTATCCCAAGCCTAGCTTGGGGGAGCATTAGCTTAGGTTGGCATTGTGATGATAAGTTGATGTTCGTGGTTCGTTGGAAAAATACTAATTGCAAGTTCAAAGGTTCGAAGAGAAAGAAAAATAGAAAGAAAAGAATTGTAATTCTTAGTTCAAAGGAAAGCATAAAAGTGTGAAAAGTTGGAAAAGTGCATTTATTCCTTATTCTTTCATTCACTTCTTCCTTTCAAAAAAAAAATTTACACCATGAGAAAATGAGCTAAAAGCAAAAGTTTGTTGTATGTTTGGTGATCTTCCTTGGTAGGTTGATGTTTTGAGATGTGTGTTAGTGTTTTGGGAGTTGTTTTAGACCTCACTTGGTATTGATTATTAGTGTTAATTGCTCCCCTTTCTTGGCTTTACCATCACATGTCCTAAATGTTTTCCCTACCTTAACCCAAGCCCCATTACAACCTAGAAAAGACCTCTTGAGCTTGTGTTCTTTGTTTGTTGAATTGAAACGGAGTCAAATTGCCAAAGTTAAAAATGTGCGTTCGCTACTTGAGTCGACCTGAATAGGATGAGTGACATGATACCTTTCTAAACACATGAGAGTGTGAGTGGGAAGGGTTGTTATGGTTGGGTCGGTGAGCGTTCGGGCACATTTCATGCCTGCCACAGATTTTTGAGAGGAGTGGCACCATGGTGAGCACCTTTTCGAGATTTGCATGTCGCGTAAGACAGCCGCATTTGATTGCTTGCTTGGGTGATTGGCGGTTAGAGTGATCTAAATAGTTGAACTTGAATTTTGCCTGCCTGAATGATTTTGAGCTCTGAAGAATTTTTTTTGATCTCTGTTTTCATATCTAAAGGGGTGAAGCAATTATATTCATGCTCATGTCATGCTTTGCTTGAGGACAAGCAAAGGTTTAGCTTGGGGGAATTTGATATTATAGTTTTATATCTTCTTTTATCCCCGGTTCTTTGATTGAAATGCATGCAATATAGTGCTCTTAGGAGCTATTTTATACTAACATTTTCCATCTAGTTGTGGTTTTGTGTCTTATGATAGTTTTCAGGTTTTAGGGAATTATTTCCCTGTTTTCTGCTATTCTTGATGCCACAATGGATTGGAGAGAGTTAGGAGGCACGTGTATGAGTTCCCGAGGCTACCTCCCAAAGCCTTCGGGTGCGAAGGGTTTTGCAGTCTTGGCGTTAAAGGCTAAGAAAGCCCGTTTTAAAGGCCCGCCCGATCAGGTCGGGCGGTCCTTTTTCCTCTCGAAGTCATTCTCCTCGGGCACGATCGGGCGTATATCGCCCGCTCGCAATTTGATGATAGCGCCCGATCGGGCGTTCTCGCCCGGTATGATCGGGCGCTTTGCTCGCCCATGCCTGCTGGGAATTTCTATCGCGCGATGCCGCCCGATGGCATCGGGCGGTTGACCCGGAAACTGAGATTCCGAAACTTTTTATTGCCTTTTTTATTCTTGTTTTAGAATTAGTATAAATAGCCTTGTAAAATATTTGGAAGGACCCTTTTTTCTGATTTTTCTCAAGCATCCTTAGTTCTCTAAACTCTAGTTTTCTCTCTAGCCCTAACTATTGCACATTGGATTTAATTTAAGTTCAATTTAAGTTCTTCAATTTTCCTTTCAATTGGTAATTGTCTCTTTCATAGTTCTTATTTGCTTTCAAGTATTTGTCTCTTATTATTTTTAATGGCTTCAAGTATGAGTTTTTCATTGATTATTGTTTGTGTTTTCTTCGCCATGAGTGAGTAGATTCTTCTCTAGGGCTTAGTGAGGGAAGCCATGTTTATACCATGATTTATTGTTCTTGATTTCTTTGATAATTAGGTTGTGGTTAGAGCAATTCTAGTGTGATCATTTTTTATCTGCGATTTATGTTAGTGTACAATTTCATGAATCGTTTCTGGCTAATAATTGTTTGTATTGATCGAGATCCTACTTTTAGAGGCCTAGAGCACACTAGTGAGTCTGATTATGTGATGTGACCATACTGCATATGTTGCCTTGAGAGTGTTAAGACCTAACCATAGAATTAACGCCTGCTCTAATTGCTCGACCCTATACCTAAGTATTATTAGTTTTCTGAACCCTCTTGATTGGTATAAGCATGGTGGACCGATCGAATGCCCTAGATTTTTAATTATTTGGTAAATTTCCTTCTCTTGTGATTTACTTTATTTCACCTTAGTTATTAGTCAATCAACAACTTTTCTGTCTGAATAGTTAAGTAATTGAACATTAATCTGTAGAATTCCTCTCCATGTTGATCGACCCGTATTTGCTAAGTATCTGCTAATAACAAACACCGTGCACTTGCAGTACTATTTTAAAACACCATGACTAACCCAGATAGAAAACAAGATAAACTTAAACCTAGGGGTGTCCCATGTGTATTCATGGGGTATCCTCAGAGGAAAAAGGGGTTTAAATTACTGAACTTGTTAAACAACAACATGTTCATTAGTAGGGATGTGAAATTTTATGAATACTTATACCCCTACCAAATATTCAAGCCTAAACATGAACCACAAACACCACTCCAGTTAAACACTCATGCACCTGACTCACTAGTAGATTAATCGCTTATTGCTGCGGTGGTATTGCTGCGGTTTTACCCATACGCAGCAATATATCACGTAAAAAGAAAAGGTAAAATATAAAATAACCATATTGCTGCGGTTTCAGCCGAAAACCGCAGCAATATGGTTTCAATGGAAAATTTTTTGAAAAAAAGTTGACTATTTGACTAGACATATTGCTGCGGTTTCTGACAAAAACCGCAGCAATATATTAAAAAAATAATATTTCAACCTATTGCTGCGGTTCTTACCTAAAACCGCAGCAATATACCTTTAAAATTAAAAATAAAAGGGGCCAACTTGGGGCCAACACTCGGTCTTTTCTCTCTCCTCACACTCGGTCTCTTCTCTCTCTCCTCTCTCCTCACACTCGGTCTCTTCTTCTCTCTCATCCTCTCTCGCCTGTCTTCCCTCTCATCCTCTCATTTCGCTGTCTTCTCTCTCATCCTCTCATTTCTCGCCGGTCCTCTCTCATGTCGCCGGTTTTCTCTCATCATCTCGCCGGTCTTCATCATCATCTCGCCGGTGTTCTTGGCTCAGATCTCGTCTTCACCGGTTTGTTTTTCGTTTTTATTTCTTTTTTTTTTGAGTTTAGTTTCTTAGTTTCTCTTAGATTTATTTTTTTTCGTTTGTTGTTCTTAGATTTATTTTTTTTCGTCTTCGCCCAGATTTCGTCTTCGCCCAGATTTCCTCCTAAGCCGATGCTTTGCTCGAAGTTCGTCATGGCGAGAACACCTTCGCGGCGCGTATAATTGGTTGTTTGTTGCATTGGAGTGGAAAAGGGAGTGGGTTAGAATTAATTGGTTGGTTGTAATTTTTTTTTAATAGATTTGTTTTGATTTGGAATTCATTGATTCAAGAAAATTAAAGAAAATTCTTTGGTAGAATTGGTAGATGAGGATGTATAGTGGGGAAGTTGAGGGTGCGAATCTCAGTTCTTGTTTCTCATTTCTTTTTGCTTTTTTCTTCATTTTTATTTTTTGAGATTCAATATGATGTTTAGGGTTTCTGATTTTTATTTTGCACATTTTTTTGTAATGGTTTTGTATATTCTTATTTTGTATATACTGAATTTTATTGTCGATTGTTTATATATATTTTTACATTGTTGGTAGCGTGATTTGTTTTATTTGTATTTTTAAGTCATTTTCCAATCTAGCTATCTAAAAAAAAATCACCACTGACATCTATTGCTGCTGTTCCTATCAAAAACAGCAACAATAGGTTTTATTTTTTTATTAAAAAAAATACCTATTGTTCTTTGTTCCTACCAAAAAACAAGCAGCAATAGGTTTCATTTTTTTATTAAAAAAACTACCTATTGCTGCGGTTTTGGGTAATAACCGCAGCAATAGGTTGCTTTATTGCTGCGGTTAAAAACCGCAGCAATAGGTTAATTACCTATTGCTGCGCCCTCAATTGCTGCGCGGCCAAAACCGCCGCAATAGGCCACTTAATGACCGCAGCAATAAGCGTTTATTCTACTAGTGACTTTACCTTAGAAGACTATGAAACCTCAGATAACACCACAAATGATCAGCCTGAACCCCCTATAGATCAGCCTACCACTCAACCTCAACCTGTTGTCCCAAACATAGAACCACCTCCAACTGTTCCTATCGTAAACATACCAGCTCCAGACCCACCAGCTCTTAGAAAATCAACCAGACACCATCAAGCTCCAGCCTGGCTAAATGATTACTACACTAGTAATTCAGCTCAAGCCCAACCTTTACACATACAACCTGTGACAGATACTCATATCACACCCTCACTCAGTTGCTTTCTCTCTCAACTAGAATGCCACTCAGAACCAAAAAATTTTAAACATGCTATTACTTCTACCACATGGGTTCATGCAATGAATGATGAACTTAGTGCTCTTGAGTTTAACCACACCTGGGAAGTCACATACCTTCTAAAGGGAAAAAGAGCTATTGGTTGTAAATGGCTTTATAAAACTAAATTCAATTCTGATGGCAGTGTGGAAAGAAACAAAGCTAGGTTGGTTGTCTTAGGGAACAAGCAAAGGTATGGTGTTGACTATGAGGAGACCTTTGCTCCTGTAGCCAAGATGGCTACTGTTAGGTCTTTCCTAGCTATTGCCTCTCACAAAAACTGGATTGTGCAACAAATGGATGTCAAAAATGCATTTTTGCATGGTGACCTCCAAGAAACTGTGTATATGGCATTACCACCAGGGTATCAAGGTCTAGGTGACAGATTGAGTGTTCAACCTCAGGGGGAGACCCTGCTCAAAGAAACCAAACATAGAGTATGCAAATTGCTTAAATCTCCATATGGCCTTAAGCAGGCACCAAGGCAATGGTTTGCCAAATTAAGCACTGCCCTGAAACACTTCAATTTCACACAGTCCAAATGTGATTACTCACTATTTACTAAGATGGAAAATGGATCATTCACTACTGTATTAGTCTATGTTGATGACTTACTAGTTGCTGGTGATAATATGTAGACAATTCAAACTACTAAAGATTTTCTATCATCTCAATTTCATATGAAGGACCTAGGCGGTCTCAGATACTTCCGAGGCCTTGAAGTGGATCAATCTGAACAAGGCTACTTCCTTTTTCACAGGAAATATCTCCTGGACATCTTGCACCAGTATAACATGAAGCATTGCAAACCCCTCAAGCTGCCTATGGACTCACACATTAAGCTCAGGGAAGATACAAGAGATTTGCTTCCTAATCCCAGTGAATATCAGCAGCTTATAGGCAAACTTATTTATCTCACACTTAGAAGACCAAACATATCCTTCCCTATTCATGTCTTGAGTAAGTTTATGCATAAACCCACCACTGCTCACTTCCAAGCAGCCAAGAGAATTCTAAGGTACCTCTCTGGTACACTGAATCAAGGCATCTTATTGGCATCTTCTACTAGTTCCACACTCACTGCCTATTGTGATAGTGATTGGGCAGGGTGTCCCAACACTAGAAGTTCCACCTCTGGCTTTTGTGTGCTCTTTGGCAAATCTCCCATATCTTGGAAAAGTAAAAGACAAATTGTGGTTGCTAGATCTACAGCAGAGGCTGAGTACAGATCTATGGCTTTGGCTGTGTGTGAGGTTATGTGGTTCAAACAATTGTTCAAACATCTAGGGATCAAACGAACAAACACTACACCCATCTACTGTGACAACCAAGCTGCTATTGTTATTTCTGCCAACCCAGTCCACCATGAAAAGACAAAACATGTGGACATTGACTGTCACTTCATCAGAGACAAGACCACAGATGGGCTCATTCATCCCACCTACATCCCCTCCTCCAAGAAGCTAGCATATATCTTTACCAAGCAGTTGCCAGTTAGCCAACACAATCACCTACTGAGCAAGCTGGGAGTGCAGTCCATGCCCTCTCATCTTGCGGGGGAGTGTAAAGGAGTGAATGTAAAATCAGGCCACATAAGGCCCTGAGTTTTTTGTCTGTTTACGATACACTGCTTGTCCAATTACATTATGCCATCTGTTTTAGTATTTGGGTAATATCCTCCTAGGATCATGTGCCACTTTCTTCAGGTCATATGATGTTGCCATAGGGAATATTCTATGTTAGGGTTGGTAGTAATGACTGCTATATAAAAGCAGGTGTAGTCGTTGTAAGAAGGATATAAATGAATGAATGAATGAATGAATGAAAGAAAGATATGAGAGTTAGAGAAAATATGGTGAGCAGAATGTCTGATGTTTGTTTGCAGCTCATGAACTTCCAAAGTTCACAACATGTAAACAAACCTAGGTAGGTTAATTCTAGAGTGCAGAAGCATTAATTTATCCACTAGCTAGGGTGATACCCATGAGGCAATGGAAGTACCCCGAGTGGCATTTGATATTCTTGGCATGTCGGGAAATAAGTAACACTTCACCGAAGTATCCCGAGTAGCTAGAGTTACTACTCGAGTACCTAAGTTTTTATTACCTTTTTTTTTTTTTCTAAAGCTTTCTAACTCAGCAGTTCAAGGATCATCTTCTTACCTGAGTGACAACTGATGAGATCGAGGGACTCCCATATCATAAATGTTAATCGACATCCAAAGTAATTAGACGGAACCCACTCAACTAGGAAAGGGGTTGGTGAGCCTTAGGAGGTCGAGGGCAGTATTAACACTTAGCCTTTTTAGCTAAGTTATTAGAAAACGTTACTCGGTTGCTGAGTAAGTGCCAGCAAGCGATATTTAGCCATTTTTTTTGCTAAGTAATGATCCCCTGGCAAGGCCGAGAATAGTAATGCACCAACTCGGGGGGCTAATGAGCCCTTCTATGAGAATTGTTACTTAGCCAAATATGAAAGCGACTCAGCCAAGGAGAGGGGATCTCATATTGGCAGAGTGGGTCGGACGCCACTCGGATGAGGGACTAATGAACCCCATGTTGTCCGAGTGGGTGCCAATTGGTACTTAGCCATATTTAGCTAAGTTTGAAAGCGGCTCAGCCAAGAAGAGGAGGTCTCCTATTGGCCGAGTGGGTCGGACGCCACTCGGATGAGGGGCTAATGAGCTCCATGCTGACCGAGTGGGTGCAAATTGGTACTTAGCCATATTTGGCTAAGTATAAAAGCGGCTCGGTACAGGAGAGGGGATCTCCTACTGGCCGAGTGGGTCGGACGCCACTCGGATGAGGGGCTAATGAGCCCCATGCTGACCGAGTGGGTGCCAATGAGGTACTTAGCTTGAATTTTGCTAATTATGATAAACGACTCGGCAAAGGAGACGGGGTCTCATACTGGCCGAGTGGGTCGGACGCCACTCAGATGAGGGGCTAATGAGCCCCATGCTGACCGAGTGGGTGCCAATGAGGTGCTTAGCTCGAATTTGGCTAAGTATGAGAAGCGACTCGGCAAAGGAGAGAAGGTCACCTACAGGCCGAGTGGGCCGGACGCCATTCAGATGAGGGGCTAATGAGCCCCATGCTGACCGAGTGGGTGCCAATGAGGTACTTAGCTTGAATTTGGCTAAGTATGATTAGCGACTCGACAAAGGAGAGAGGGTCTTCTACTGGCCGAGTGGGTCGAACGCCACTCGGATGAGGGGCTAATGAGTCCCATGCTGACCGAGTGGGTGCCAATGAGGTACTTAGCTTGAAATTGGCTAAGTATGAGAAGCGACTCGCCAAGGAGAGGGGTTCTCCTACTGGTCGAGTGGGTCGGACGCCATTCGGATGAGGGGTTAATGAGCCCCATGTTGACCAAGTGGGTGCCAATGAGGTACTTAGCTTTAATTTGGCTAAGTATGAGAAGCGACTCGGTAAAGGAGAGGGGGTCTTCTACTGGCCGAGTGGGTCGGACGCCATTCGAGTGAGGGGATAATGAGCCCCATGCTGACCGAGTGGGTACCAATGAGGTACTTAGATTGAATTTGGCTAAGTATGAGAAGCGACTCGGCAAAGGAGATGAGGTCTCCTACTGGCCGAGTGGGTCGGATGTGTAACACCCCTGCCAACCCGAACCCTTTTTCTTTTAATAAAACTCGAGGTGGGGGAAAATCCACGAGGGTTCGAATCAACAGGCGTGCTACCGCCGCACTTATCTCCATGGAAATAAATGCAAGGCTAGATTAAAGCATACTAAATTCAAATAAATTAATCCTTACAACCAAGCAAATCGTTCATTTAAATATTACTAATTATTTAAGTGTTTCAGAGTTCCAGCGGAAGCTAAATCATAAGCTAAGTGGATGATAACTCTAAGTAATCTCCCTTTTGTTCCCCCGTCGATCACCCACCTGCACAAATACATTGAAAAGAAACAAGAGAGACAAGCTCCCAAAAATCAAAAAAACTGAGTAATTCCAACTCCATCCCGTAAAAAAAATTTAAGTTAAAAATATATTGTAAAATAGTAGATTAATAGGGTTGAAAAGCATAGTACACATACACATGTATATACAATGAATAATGGCATAATTAATTCAATTAATCAAATTATTTAAGGAGAGGAAAGAGAACGCCAGTAAGCCGGGGTCAATCCCCTGTAACCACTTACTTAAACATTGTAGGCCGGGGTCAATCCCCTGTAACCACCTACGAATAACATAATGGCCATAATAACAGAGTCCCTAGTGTGCACACCCCTTCTACTTGGATCACAACAAGATAGAAGGAAGACATTAACAGAATAATCAGCATAGTAACCAGAGAACCTGTAGGGGCCGCTGAACCTCTCATACAGGGCAACCTGTTCATCATTTCCCTCCGATATTTCACTTTACGTGATTAACATCTTTTAATCAAGTCATCACATAAATCACGTACACATTTACGTCATCTTGTTCAATCTAGTGTGAACATATTCAATCCATCATAATCTCAATTCATTCATAGGGTTTCAATAACTCATTTCATAAACACAACCGTCACTTGAGTTCATTTATCATTTCATTATCACAAGTTCTTACCCATTTCAACTTTCATAAAGTCTCAATATTAATAACAATAATAATATTCATGATAATCATAATGATATATAGTAATAATAACAACAACAATAATAATAATAATAATAATAATAATAATAATAATAATAATAATAATAATAATAATAATAATAATAATAATAATATAATAGTAATCATAACATTATTAAATGACATTAACCGATTTTAATAACGTTATAATAACCATCTTTGTCATATCGTACATCGTCCATAGTCATGATTCATAATCGAAATCCATAGTCGTTGTCCAGTTTATCCTTCATATTCATAATCCGCATTAAGTCGATAATCCATAATTATAGTCCATACTTTTATATTTTATAAGCACATAATAATCACATAATCAATTCGTTTTACCCTAACGGGATCTATGTTTAGATGAACATCGGAGATTACCTCGTGACGCGTGTCCAAAAGTCAGATTCACGAACCGATTAACACTCTTGATATTCTTCGTCTACGCAATCGGAATCTACATTAGACGTTAACTAGATCTAAGTTAGTTACCTAAATAACCCCTTTTTATATAAAATAAACAATTTAAATAATTCAAATAACTTAAAGACTTCTTAATGATTATAAGAGAGTTTATAAATCAAAGTTTATGGTTTTTAAATCAATAATGAAATCATTTTAAATTACTTAAAGATGACTTCAACTTAATTGTTATTAACTTAAACAACTATTTTAACATAGAAAACTAACTTTCTTATACTCATTTTATTTAAGAAACATTTTCAAGTTATAAAAGATTAACTTAAACTAAAATACACTAACTTTAATTAAAGTAGACTAGTTTAGGAAAGTCATGGGTTTTAGTTTAAAAATAAAACAACAAATAAAACTAAAATAAAGTGGAAAGGGGGAGTTGTTTAAGCGATTCAAGAATCGGTTTCATTCTCCAAAAAAGAAAAGAAACGAAGGAAGGAAGGAAAAAGGAAGAACAGGGAGGCACGCATCGGGGAGGAAAGGGAGGAAGGAAGGTGGCGGATTTCGAGGTGGCACTCGAGCGGGACGGTGGTGCTCGAGGTGGGCGGGCCGGGCGCTGGTCGGGAAGACGCAGCAGAGGTGACGAAACAGAGGTGTGCGAAGGGGCGGAGTTTGGCTGGCGGTTGGTCGCGGTTGGGTAGCGACTTGGTGGTTCGAGGGTGGTGTGGGGGGTCAAGGAGGTGCGGTGGTGGTTTCCGGTAGTTCGAGGTGGAGCGGTGCTTGCGGTGGTCGTGGTGGTTCGATGGTGGGCGGAAGAGTGTTGTTAATGGTGGATTGAAATTTCATTTGAAATTTTTAAATTCAAAAATCAGAAATTAAGGAAGAAGATAAAGGATTGAAGCAAACCTTTTGAGATTGTTTGCTTGAGTAATTTGGTGAGAAAACTTCGGTATTTATAGAGGAGTTTGGTCAGAAATTTTGAGCTTTGGTCAAGCTCCATTAATGGTGGATGTATGGTGTGAGATTTTGTTTTCGATTTTGGGGGATTTTGTGCGTAAGAAATGAGGTTATAGTTGATTTTGTGCTTGATTTTCAAAGTTGTCTGACAAGAGTTGATGAATTGTTGAAATTTTTTTTTCCCTTGGCTTGTTGATGTTCATACGTGAGGGTGAGGAGGGAGATGGTGATCTGATGATCACGTTTTTCTTTTCTTTTTTTCTTTTTTTTTTTTTGTTTTGTTTTCCTTTTTCTTTTTGGCTAAAAGACACATGGATATGGACTTGACATTGGGCTTGGTATTACATAAAATGGATGGACAACTTGAATGAATAAGAATGTCCACAACTAAATACACCTTTCAATTACCATATTAAAATACTTTGAAATATTTAGAAATAATAAAATACATTTCAATTAAATAAACTCGTTAAATAATCCAAAACTAAATGAAATTATTATTTTAATAAACATAGTTATCAAATAAAATCGCATTATCATAAAATAGATTCTAAGTGGAAATAATATTAAACCTTAATGAATAATAAAATAATCTTTGAAAATTTGGGGTATTACATCTACTCCTCCTTAAAAACAAGGTTCGTCCTCGAACTTTAAAGTTAGATATTTGATATTAACGAAATAGTAGTTTTGCGATTTGTTAGTATTACATTCGGTCTCCCTTAAGGAGTTTCGTCCCCGAAACTCGATAATCGTACCTGGGAAAAGAGTTCAGGATAACACTTTTTCATGTCGTCTTCTGTTTCCCAAGTTGCTTCCTCGGTTTGATGATTAGACCACAAAATTTTGACTAACTTTATTGCCTTATTCCGGGTATTTCTCGTTTTGGAATCAAGGATTCTAACAGGACGTTCTTCAAAAGTGAGGGTCTCATCTAGTTCAAGGGTTTCAGGTTGGATGACATGGGAGGGATCATAAACGTATTTACGGAGTTGAGACACATGAAAGACATTATGAACATTGGCTAACTCTGTAGGCAAGGCTAATCTATAGGCCACTTCCCCAATTCTTTCCAATACCTCATAAGGTCCGATATAACGTGGACTCAACTTTCCTTTTCTACCGAACCTCATTACCCCCTTGGTTGGTGAAACTTTCAGCAACACTCTCTCTCCAACTGCAAACTCTAAATCTCGTCTCCTTTGATTGGCATACGATTTCTATCGATCCTGAGCTGCTTTCATACGCTCTTGAATCAACTGCACCTTGTGGGTAGTCTCTTCTATCATTTCGGGTCCCAAATTCAACGACTCGTTCACATCGCTCCAACATATAGGACTTCTACATTTCCGTCCATACAATGCCTCATAAGGTGCCATTCCTATGCTCGAGTGATAACTGTTGTTGTACGAGAACTCAATGTACATCAAATGATCATCCCAATATCCTCCGAAATCCATTACGCATGCTCTCAGCATATCCTCCAAGGTCTGAATGGTTCTCTCCGTTTGACCATCTGTTGGCTGGGTGGAAGGTCGTCTTGAATTTCAATAGTGTACCCAGTTTGTTTGAAGTTGTTTCCGGAACTTAGATAAGAATCTCGAGTCCCTATCCGAAATGGTGTCCTTCGGAACACCATGTAGCCTAACGACTTCATTAAAGTAAGCATCGGCCAACTGTTTCAACGACCAAGTATCCTTCATTGCCACGAATCTTGCCGTCTTAGTCAAACGGTCCACTATTACCCATATTGCATTCTTTCCCGACCTCGTATTCGGTAACCCCATAATGAAATCCATAGAGATAGATTCCCATTTCCATCCTGGCACTTCCAACGGTTGCAATTTTCCTCCAGGCTTCATATCTTTGTATTTTCACCTTCGGCATGTTAAACATTTTGCAACAAAGTCGGCTACTTCTTGCTTCATTCTAGGCCACCAAAAATGCTTTTTCAAATCCTTATAGAGCTTATCTCCTCCTGGATGTATGGAATACGGTGAACTATGGGCTTCCCTTAGAATTCTCATCTTGAGTTCCTCATCCTGTGGTACACACAATCTCCGTTTATACTTTGCAACGCCATTGCCGTCGATCTCGAATTCCGGTGCTTGACCACTTTCTTTCATCTCTCTTAGTTTGCTTAACCACTTATCTCGCAGGCTTGTTTCACCCGAATCTCCTCAAATATGTCCGGTCCAACAAGAAGAGCATTCAAGCGAGCTTTCACATAACCGGGCTCAACTATTTCTAAACTCAATCTCTTAATCTCTTCACACGGTTCATCTCGCCAAAATCAACACGTTTAGCGAATGAGCACTCTTCCTACTCAATGCGTCAGCTACTTTGTTCGCTTTTCCCTCTTGATATACTATCTTCAAATCATAGTCTTTTATAAGCTCGAGCCAACGTCTCTGTCTCATATTCAACTCCTTTTGCGTATACAGATACTTCAAACTCTTGTGATCTGTATAGACCTTACACTGCACTCCATACAGATAAAGTCTCCAGATTTTCAGCGCAAACACGATTGCTCCTAACTCCAAGTCATGAGTAGGGTGATTCTGCTCATGTGATTTGAGTTGTCTCGACGCATAGGCCACTACTTTACCATGTTGCATCAAGACGCACCCAAAACCTTTCTTTGAGGCATCACTGTAGACTTCAAATCCTTCTACTCCAGAGGGCAATGTCAATACCGGGGCTGTTGTGAGTCTCTTCTTCAGCTCTTGAAATGCTTCCTCACACTTATCATCCCAATGAAATTTTGTTGTTTTCTTCATCAGGTTAGTGAGAGGTTGGGCCATTCTCGAAAAATCTTTCACAAATCTCCGGTAATATCCAGCTAAACCCAAGAAACTCCTTACTTCGGTGACGTTCTTAGGTTGAGGCCAATCGGTCACTGCTTGAATCTTCGATGGATCTACGGAAACGCCTTCTTTTGATATCACATGACCCAAAAATGAAAATTTTTCCAACCAAAATTCACACTTCGAGAACTTCGCGTACAATTGCTTTTCTCGAAGAATCTCCAAAACTTTCCTCAATTGATCCTCATGATCTTCTCTATCCTTCGAGTACACCAATATATCGTCGATGAACACAATCACGAACTTGTCCAGGATACGGTTTGGAAAGTCCTATTCATGAGGTCCATGAAAGCTGCTGGCGCATTAGTGAGTCCAAAAGGCATGACGGTGAACTCATAATGGCCATATCTCGTACGAAAGGCTGTCTTAGGGATGTCTTCTTCAGCGATTCGTAGTTGGTGATAACTCCGATCGTAAATCGATCCTAGAAAACACTTGTTGCACCCCCGAAGTTGATCGAACAAATCCTCGATCCTTGGGAGCGGATATTTATTCTTTACCGTGGCATTATTCAACTCCCTATAATCGATACACAACCTCAAAGATCCGTCTTTCTTTCGAACAAACAACACCGGGGCTCCCAAGGCGAAACACTAGGTCGAATGTACCCTTTTTATAACAATTCCTCCAACTGCACCTTCAATTCTTGCATTTGCCGGGTGCCATTCGATACGGGGCCTTAGAGATAGGTCCTGTTCCGGGGACTAAATCGATCTTAAAGCTCACTTCTCTCTCTCGGTGGCATTCCTGGAAGCTCTTCGGGAAATACATCCGGAAACTCCTTTACTACCGGAATTTGAGTCAACTCCTCGTTTTCCACACTTACGTCCCTTACTTGGCACAGGTAGACTGGGTAGCCTTTTCTAAGATAGGTTTGAAGGTTCGAAATTTGAGATTATCTTGACATCGGGCTGGAAGGTTATGCCTTTATAAGATATCCTATTTCCCTTTGGTCCTCTAAGAGATATTTTCTGGTTATGACACTCGATTTTGGCTTTATACTTAGCTAACCAATCCATTCCCAGGATAACGTCAAAGTCTTTTAGGTCAAAAAGGATAAGATCGGCTGGTAATTCAGTACCAGCTATGACTACAGGGATACTTTGGAAAAGAGATTTACAAGAAACAGTTTCACCGGTGGGCATGGCTATATTGGCTCGACAAGAATGGGTAGACTTGAGGGGATATTTATTAACAAAAGTGCTAGAAATAAAAGAATGAGACGCTCCAGAATCAAAGAGTACATAAGCAGGGTTTGAGTTTACGAGAAAAGTACCCGTCACAACGTTGGCATCGGTGTCAGCTTCAGTTCGGCTCATGACATTGATTCTTCCATTGGTGTAGCCTCCATTGTCATTCTTTCCAAAGTTTCCATTTCCACCTCCAAAAGAGCGGTTGTTCTGGTTCCCGTTCTGTGCAGCATTTCCTCCACTAGGGCGGTTGTTATTGAAGTTTTGAATTCTGTTTCCACCTCCATTGTTACCATTGTTCCCAATAGGTCCACTTTGAGCTCGCTTCTTGGGACAGTTGAATGATTTATGACCTACTTCTCCACACTCGAAACACTTGATTCTTTCACCCTGACAAGTGAACCCTGGATGGCTCTTGGAACACTTCTTGCAAAGAAAGTTCTTTTGGTTCCTATTTCCTTCTTTGGCGGGTCCGTTGTCCGAATTCGATTGTTGCGGTTGTTGTAGCGTCCACCGTTGTTATTGTTGTTTCCACCATTGTTGTTGTTGGGCCTTTTGTCGTACCCTTGGCTATTGCTGTTGCCGGTAGGTTCTTTTCTTTTGTGTCTACCTAGCACCTCTCTTTCACGCTGTAAGATTCTCTCCAAATTCGAAGCTTTAGCATATGCTTCCGTGAAAGTGGTAGATGTGCTACCTCCCATTCGAGTCTGAAGATCAAACTTAAGTCCGTCTTCAAACTTCTGGGCCTTAGTTCCTTCATCTGGCACTACAGTTGGGCAGAATCGGGCATACTCATTGAATTTCTGAGCGTACTCTTGCACACTCATGTTATAACTCTGGTTAAACCTACTAAACTCATTGTACTTCTGCCTACGAATGTGCTCGGGGAAGAATCGAGCCTTAATTGCTACCTTAAATGCTTCCCAGTTAAAGTTCTCTTGAGCTTTAACAGTAGGTCCTACACTTTCCCACCAAGTATCAGCATCTTCATGCAGATAAAAGGTTGCTTGATCGACCTTCCGGGCCTCGAGCGCACCCCGTGGCCATGAAAATCTTTTCGAAATCTCTTATCCAATTCTCGAGAAGTAGTGGGTCTTCTCTCCCAACAAAGGTTGGTGGTTTCAAAGCGGAAATCTTTTTCGCCATTACAGCTTGTGGATCGTCTCCATGGTGGTTGTTGTTGATCTGGTTTTGAAGGACTAAGCCAAAGCTCTGAGCTAGTTGTTCAAGAGTCCTAAGTCGTGCTGCAACTTGTTCAGGAGTTTCGGCCATTTGGTTTTCTTGTCGCCTTGCTCTAGATCGCGTATAAACGTATTGCATAAGCTACCTGCGTTATTCACATTGGTATTTCTACCATTCACATTGATTCTTATATAATGGCTAATTCACATAATCATGGTTCACACCATTCATTCATTTCGTGTTCAATTCACATATCAAAAGTTCATATTTCACAATCAATTCACATGTCAAAAGTTCATCATTCATTACTCCAAAAGTGCCATAACAATTTGTTCATAGTAACATAAGAGTTTGTTTCAAATAGTCAAATAAGCATCAGTTGCACCATCATTAACTAAGTTAACACATTAATCGGTCTTTTTCGACTTTAATTAGAAATCTAAGGGTCAGGGTTAGAGATATGGGTTTCTAGTCAGCGTACTCGGACGGATCCTCGTCTTCACCTTCATCTCCGTCTCCATCTCCATTGAGATTTATAACGGGTGAGGCAGGGTTGCTTCCTACTTCTTCATCGTCACTATACTTGGGCTCCTCGTCATCAGTGGTTAAGTAGTCATTAAGCCACTTGGCCCTAGCATCGAGCATCCTTTTCTCCAGGTAACTCAACGTGAGATACCACTTCCCTTTCAACGTGTATCGTTCATAGTTCGGCTTTCCATTTTTCAAAATATCAAAGTATTCGCTCTTGATTCCGGCATATGGACCATCGTCGGGGAGAGTGTGAATCAAAACATCGGCTTGTTTAAGCGGCGTGAGATAGTCTGAATGCCCGTGGCCTTCGTTGAGGTGGTAACACTTCATTGTTAAACGTAGCCTGTAAATATAAGCTGAAACAGACTCTCCTACCCTTATCCTTAGAAGGTAGGGTCCTTGACGAGGGGTTCTGGTGCATTTCCTGGCGGTCAAACGTGTCTTGGCCATCTAATAAAATATAATAAACAATTAATAAGTACCTTTAACGAGTACTTTCATACATGTACACATAACCCATACGTACCCATACTAAACCCTTAAGTCATATTTTAATCCTATTAAGTCATATTTTAATCCTAATTCATTTTTCTTAAATAATTTATTATTTTGACCTCTTAAACCAATTTTAAGTTCAACCTTATTTGATTCGTTTTCCTAATTATTATATTTTAATAATTTTAATCTTTCCTTAGTTAATCTAAACTCGGCTCTGATACCAATTTGTAACACCCCTGCCAACCCGAACCCTTTTTCATTTAATAAAACTCGAGGTGGGGGAAAATCCACGAGGGTTCGAATCAACAGGCGTGCTACCGCCGCACTTATCTCCATGGAAATAAATGCAAGGCTAGATTAAAGCATACTAAATTCAAATAAATTAATCCTTACAACCAAGCAAATCGTTCATTTAAATATTACTAATTATTTAAGTGTTTCAGAGTTCCAGCGGAAGCTAAATCATAAGCTAAGTGGATGATAACTCTAAGTAATCTCCCTTTTGTTCCCCCGTCGATCACCCACCTGCACAAATACATTGAAAAGAAACAAGAGAGACAAGCTCCCAAAAATCAAAAAAACTGAGTAATTCCAACTCCATCCCGTAAAAAAAACTTAAGTTAAAAATATATTGTAAAATAGTAGATTAATAGGGTTGAAAAGCATAGTACACATACACATGTATATACAATGAATAATGGCATAATTAATTCAATTAATCAAATTATTTAAGGAGAGGAAAGAGAACGCCAGTAAGCCGGGGTCAATCCCCTGTAACCACTTACTTAAACATTGTAGGCGGGGTCAATCCCCGTAACCACCTACGAATAACATAATGGCCATAATAACAGAGTCCCTAGTGTGCACACCCCTTCTACTTGGATCACAACAAGATAGAAGGAAGACATTAAGAATAATCGGCATAGTAACCAGGAGAACCCGTAGGGGCCGCTGAACCTCTCATACAGGGCAACCTGTTCATCATTTCCCTCCGATATTTCACTTTACGTGATTAACATCTTTTAATCAAGTCATCACATAAATCACGTACACATTTACGTCATCTTGTTCAATCTAGTGTGAACATATTCAATCCATCATAATCTCAATTCATTCATAGGGTTTCAATAACTCATTTCATAAACACAACCGTCACTTGAGTTCATTTATCATTTCATTATCACAAGTTCTTAC
Source organism: Beta lomatogona (assembly GCA_947646795.1). Classification (NCBI taxonomy): domain Eukaryota; kingdom Viridiplantae; phylum Streptophyta; class Magnoliopsida; order Caryophyllales; family Amaranthaceae; genus Beta; species Beta lomatogona. The sequence goes on from CANSNZ010000448.1 coordinate 393,023, forward strand.
CCATTTCAACTTTCATAAAGTCTCAATATTAATAACAATAATAATATTCATGATAATCATAATGATATATAGTAATAATAATAACAATAATAATCATAATAATAATAATAATAATAATAATAATAATAATTATAATAATAATAATAATATAATAGTAATCATAACATTATTAAATGACATTAACCGATTTTAATAACGTTATAATAACCATCTTTGTCATATCGTACATCGTCCATAGTCATGATTCATAATCGAAATCCATAGTCGTTGTCCAGTTTACCCTTCATATTCATAATCCGCATTAAGTCGATAATCCATAATTATAGTCCATACTTTTATATTTTATAAGCACATAATAATCACATAATCAATTCGTTTTACCCTAACGGGATCTATGTTTAGATGGACATCGGAGATTACCTCGTGACGCGTGTCCAAAAGTCAGATTCACGAACCGATTAACACTCTTGATATTCTTCGTCTACGCAATCGGAATCTACATTAGACGTTAACGAGATCTAAGTTAGTTACCTAAATAACCCCTTTTTATATAAAATAAACAATTTAAATAATTCAAATAACTTAAAGACTTCTTAATGATTATAAGAGAGTTTATAAATCAAAGTTTATGGTTTTTAAATCAATAATGAAATCATTTTAAATTACTTAAAGATGACTTCAACTTAATTGTTATTAACTTAAACAACTATTTTAACATAGAAAACTAACTTTCTTATACTCATTTTATTTAAGAAACATTTTCAAGTTATAAAAGATTAACTTAAACTAAAATACACTAACTTTAATTAAAGTAGACTAGTTTAGGAAAGTCATGGGTTTTAGTTTAAAAATAAAACAACAAATAAAACTAAAATAAAGTGGAAAGGGAGAGTTGTTTAACTGATTCAAGAATCAGTTTCATTCTCCAAAAAAGAAAAGAAACGAAGGAAGGAAGGAAAAAGGAAGAACAGGGAGGCACGCATCAGGGGAGGAAAGGAGGAAGGAAGCTGGCGGATTTCGAGGTGGCACTCAGGCGAGACGGTGGTGCTCAGGTGGGCGGCTGGGTGCTGGTCGGGAAGACGCAGCAGAGGTGACGAAACAGAGGTGTGCGAAGGGGCGGAGTTTGGCTGGCGGTTGGTCGCGGTTGGGTAGCGACTTGGTGGTTCGAGGGTGGTGTGGGGGGTCAAGGAGGTGCGGTGGTGGTTTCCGGTAGTTCAGGTGGAGCGGTGCTGCGGTGGTCGTGGTGGTTCGATGGTGGGCAGAAGAGTGTTGTTAATGGTGGATTGAAATTTCATTTGAAATTTTTAAATTCAAAAATCAGAAATTAAGGAAGAAGATAAAGGATTGAAGCAAACCTTTTGAGATTGTTTGCTTGAGTAATTTGGTGAGAAAACTTCGGTATTTATAGAGGAGTTTGGTCAGAAATTTTGAGCTTTGGTCAAGCTCCATTAATGGTGGATGTATGGTGTGAGATTTTGTTTTCTGATTTTGGGGGATTTTGTGCAGAAGAAATGAGGTTATAGTTGATTTTGTGCTTGATTTTCAAAGTTGTCTGACAAGAGTTGATGAATTGTTGAAATTTTTTTTCCCTTGGCTTGTTGATGTTCATACGTGAGGGTGAGGAGGGAGATGGTGATCTGATGATCACGTTTTTCTTTTCTTTTTTTTTTTTTTTTTTTGTTTTGTTTTCTTTTTTTCTTTTTGGCTAAAAGACACATGGATATGGACTTGACATTGGGATTGGTATTACATAAAATGGATGGACAACTTGAATGAATAAGAATGTCCACAACTAAATACACCTTTCAATTACCATATTAAAATACTTTGAAATATTTAGAAATAATAAAATACATTTCAATTAAATAAACTCGTTAAATAATCCAAAACTAAATGAAATTATTATTTTAATAAACATAGTTATCAAATAAAATCGCATTATCATAAAATAGATTTTAAGTGCAAATAATATTAAACCTTAATGAATAATAAAATAATCTTTGAAAATTTGGGGTATTACAGGATGCCACTCGGATGAGGGGCTAATGAGCCCCATGCTGACCGAGTGGGTGTTAGGAGTACTTAGCCATACTTGACTAAGCGTAGAAGTGACTCGGCAAAGGAGAGGGGGTCTCCTACTGGCCGAGTGCATCGGACGCCACTTGGATGAGGGGCTAATGATCCCCATGCTGTCCGAGTGGGTGTGATGAGTACTTAGCCATACTTGAATAAGCGTAGAAGCGACTCCATGCTGATCGAGGGAGTAGGACGCCACTCGGATGAGGACTAATGAGCCCCATGCTATCCCGGCGGATGCCATAAGTACTTAGCCATACTTGACTAAGTGTAAAGTGGTTCGGTGGAGGAGTAAGAGGACTCCACGCTGACCGAGGGAGTAGGACGCCACTCGGATGATGACTAATGAGCCCCATGCTATCCGAGCGGGTTCCATGAGTACTTAGCCATACTTGACTAAGTGTAACGTGGCTCGGTAGTGGAGTAAGAGGACTCCATGCTGACCGAGGGAGTAGGACGCCGCTCGGATGAGGACTAATGAGCCCTATGCTGTCCGAGCGAGTGCCATGAGTATTTAGCCATACTTGACTAAGTGTAAAGTGGCTCGGTAAAGGAGTAAGAGGACTCCATGCTGACCGAGGAAGTAGGACGCCGCTCGGATGAGGACTGATGAGCCACATGCTGTCCGAGCAGGTGCCATGAGTACATAGCCATACTTGACTAAGTGTTTGAGTGACGCTCCTCAAAATGCTGAGGAGGTACCAATGAATATGTTTCTCGATTCGTGGGAGTTTAGGACCTCCATGTTTCCGGAGTAGGCCTCATGACGCTACTCGGATGTCGACTAGGTACTAGTTAACGATACTTAGCAGTTTTTAGCTAAGTTAGTAGGACGCTCCTCTTATGACTGAGGAGGTGCTGATAGAGAAATTCTCGACTTCTGAGGCTTATTAGCCCCATCCTTCCTCCTTTGAGCGTATTTATTTGTCCAGTTGAGGGGTGCCAAGTAATTAGCCCCACGCTGGATGAACGGATAGGGTAGCATCATTCCTTCCCGAGGCAGTCGTCCAGCGAAAATCGAGAGAGACCATGTTCTGGGGTACCCTGCCAGTCCCGAAGGGGGGGATCGGGATTATGCCTCGCTTTAAGTTAGGTGCCCTGATGTGCAGTTCATTTTCTTTGTCCGAGTTGGTTCTTTACACCAAGGGGGGTCGTGTTTGGATGGAGGTAGCTCACACACACCAAGTTGATGGAGGTACCGTTGATGAGTAGGTGCCTTTGATGAGTAGGCACCTATGGTCGAGTATATTCCTTGGCCAAGTGGGCATCCAAGGATGAGTGGGTACCTTGAATGAGTAGGTACCGTTTCCTTTGATGAGTAGGCACCTATGACCGAGTATATTCCTCGGCCAAGTGGGAACCAATGATTAGTGGGTACCTTGAATGAGTAGGTATCGTTGCCTTTGATGATTAGGCACCTATGACCGAGCACATTTCCTTGGCCGAGTGGGTACCTCGAATGAGTAGGTACCGTTGATGAGTAGGTGCCTTTGATGAGTAGGCACCTATGACCGAGTATATTCCTCGGCCAAGTGGGCACCCAGGATGAGTGGGTACCTTGAATGAGTAGGTATCGTTGATGAGTAGGTGCCTTTGATGAGTAGGCACTTATGACCGAGTATATTCCTTGGCCGAGTGGGCACCCAGGATGAGTGGGTACCTTGAATGAGTAGGTATCGTTGATGAGTAGGTGCCTTTGATAAGTAGGCACTTATGACCGAGTATATTCCTCGGCCGAGTGGGCACCCAGGATGAGTAGGTACCTTGAATGAGTAGGTACCGTTGATGAGTGGGTGACTTTGATGAGCAGGCACCTCTGGCTGAGTATATGCCTTGGCCAAGTTGGCACCCAAGGATGAGTGGGTACCTTGAATGAGTAGGTACCGTTGATGAGTGGGTGCCTTTGATGAGTATGTCTGGCTGAGACGGACCGTAAACTTGAGGGTGCCACTGTCTATTTTGGAGGGGTTTTGCAACTCCGAGTCACCACACCCGTCTTTCGGATCAGTATTCATGAGTTTGTGTTCTTCGAGACAAATTCTTCCGAGTGATAACGTGTCTCTGGAGAACCTTGAAGAGGCGTGAGTAGCTTGCTTCTCCCTGGTTGAGTTGCCCCTCGAAGGTTGACGCGGTCCTTCCCTCTGTTTAGGTCGCAGCGGTTAGGTTGAGCATATCGGGAGGGACGAATGAACTCTTCGTGACAAGAGTGGCAACCGTATCCATTCGACTTTGTTGGAGAGTTTGTTGAACCTGAGCTGCAATCAAGGTGATGTTTGTTGCAATTATGGGTGGAGGGTCAGCTACTTGTATCCGACGCGAGGCCATGGGATGACCGACTTCGTGATGCTGATGGGTTTTCCCATCCGGGTGGAATCATCATCATTGCGATAGAGGGATAGCATCGCAGGTGTATGATGATGATTGGTTTATATGCTTGAATTTTGCTTAGTTTTTAATAGTTTTTGTGATAGCTTTTAGGCTAATTTAGGCTAAGTTCATTCCTTTTCTTTCTTTTTGTGCATTTTTCCTCCCTTGCGCTCTTTCTTTGGGTGTTTGTTTATATTTCAGGATTTGGGAGTACGTTTGGAGGGTCTATGCACAAGCCCGAGGCAAAGTGTTGAAGAAATGGAGCACCAAGGAGCTCGAAAGAAGGAAAGAAAGAGAATAAGTGGCAGACCCGAGGGCCCGGGTGTGTGGACCTGCTCGGGTCAGCCCAGCCAGACAAATACAGCACCTTCCTTTAGCAGACCTGCCCGGGTTCACAGACCCACCCGGGTCGCTTTGATTGGGAAATTTCCATGATTCCTGACATGTTGACCCGCCCGGGTCATGTGACCCGAGGGCTCGGGTCAGGTCACCCGAGGGCCCGGGTCAGGTCATTTTCCAGAAACGATTTTGCGACTTTGTTTGTCTTAATGCGGGGGTTGTTTTGTAATTTTCTGTTTTATTTTTTATGACTATAAAAGAGGGACTCCTCTTATTTTAACTGAAGCAATTATTAACTACAGATTAGAGAGAAATTAGTTCTTGTTTTAGCATTCAAGTTTAGAGCAAAAACCCTAGGAGAGAGAAAAGTGGAAGTTTGAAGCTTTTAGATCTCCATTCTTCATTTATGAAAGCTTAAAGTTGGTAATTTTTGTTTATTTTCTTCTTTTCTTCCATTGTTCTTGCTTATTTCATGCTTTGCTTATTTAGATCTTGCTTTATTAGTTGATTATTTGCAATTTTCCTCTTTTCCTCCATGGTTATGGTGATTAAGTTACTTCAAGCTTTGTTTTGTTTTATTTCCATAATGTGTGAGTAGTTTAATACTAGGGGAAGGGATGTAACCTTCATTTACTCTTTGGATCTTAGATCTAAGTTAGGGGGTTAACTTTTGGGGTTGAACTTGTTGATCAAACTTATTTTACTTGGTTTGTTGGGTTCTTGATCACCACTTAATTTACATATTTGGAATTCCTAGTGAAGGATTGAGAGATGAAGCTAGGAATAAACTAAGTTTGGTTGCTAGATTAGGATTTCCATGAATATAGGCATTTTCTAGTTTAGGGAAGCTTTATTAATCGTGTTGTGCTTGATTTGGCTAGATTGGTTGCTCATGCCATGAGAATAGGTCATGAGTGACTAATCAAGCTCCTCTAATTAGCTCGAGAGAGTAATTAGAGTTCATATGTTCGTGATTTTCCCCTTGTGATCCCCCATTTGTTTCCCCTTGGCTTTGATATTGGATTCTTGGATTGAGTGTTGGTGAATCCCCCTAATCCCCTAGTTTTTTTTACCCTTATCTTATCTCCTTTAATTGTTCGTTGATTTACTTTGCAAATTTTCTAGTTTAATTAGAATTTAGAATCATTGCTAAACTTTCAATCAAAACCCAAAAATTGATTTAGCTCATTGTAGTTAGCTAATTAACTCTTGATTTAACCCTACTTCCTTGTGGATCTGACCCTATACTTATCCTATATTGGATAAATTAGTTTATATTTGGCGAGTATACAACGACCCGTCATATGATGATGGGATGTTTGAGCTCTTCTGGAACGGTTGGCTTGGGAGTGTTTCTTCTTGGTTGGGGCCATTGCTGAGTAACAACGAAGTGAATCTTACTAAGTGATGGCGAAGTGACTTTGATTGTAACTTCCCCACTGACGGCGCCAAACTGTTTCTGCTAAGAAATTAAGGATTGTTGAATGTTGAGAGACTTGATGTGGGCCCCAAGAAGGTACGCCTGAGCTCCATTGTCCGTACACCAGAATCCTGCAAAACAAGGTTAGCCTGCCCCGGGGGTGGTCCCGGTATCTCCCCTCCGGCGCTCAAGTCAGTAAATGATTGAGGTAGAGAGAGAAAGTGACCAATGTAGAGAGAGATGCTCTGGGTTTTGTAGCTGAGAATTGCTTACCTTTGACTGTTGAGACAACCCCTATTTATAGAGGATGGTACCTCCAATAAATGAGGACATTTTAGTCAGCTCCAACTGGTTGAGGATTATGTTCCCTAGACTAGGGGTATTATAGTAATTCCATCGTAGATGAACTGGTCCATGAATTGGACCCAAACATAGCCTTCCTAATGAGGAAATTGAATAATATATACAGACAATGTAATGTAGTTGTGTGTCTTTTACATGTCATTATATGAGTGTTCCATTGGATCTAATGTAAAGTATATGAATAAGTGAATTTACAATGAATACTCATTCAGGTGCATACATTCAACCGATGAGAACGCATCGATTAGGAAAAGTGTTCCCAAGGAGTATATAGTTACATGTATATTTCCTTAGTCTTTTTAATTGTACCTAAAGGATTTGACATGTTTACCAATGCACAACTTAAAATGATAATATATTTAATTATATATTAAAAATTATAAAAAGTTGATATTATAAAAATACACATTAAGACAAATCTAATAAAGTCCCATAAAATTATATTTTCTCTTCGTATACATGATATAAGAAGGTCACATTAGAAAATCCAGACAGTGTCAAATTAGAAAACGATAAAGTTGTGATCAAGTCCTATTAATATGTGTACATGTGTAAATGCAAAACTATTTATGTTTAACTGTGATGAGTTCACTAAAAGTTGGGAATATATTCAATATAAAAACTACGACTACCAAATAGCCATAATATCTAGAATATAAAAAATAATCAAAGTAATATTAAAAAGGAATATATTATTTGGATATTATCAATTAAGTGCTTGTTTGGTTGTAATAATGGGAATTATTTTTCCATAGTAATTTACAATTTGTGGGAATTTAATTTCCTTATGAAATTCCATACTCCCTCCGTTTCTTTTTAATTTACTCACTTTACTTTGGGGGAGAACCAATGAGTAAGGGTCCGTTCTGTTCAACTTATTTTAACTTATATAAGATTTTATAAGATAAGATAAGATCAGATAAGATAAGATAAAATAAAATAAGATAAGATAAGATAAGATAAGATAAGAAAAGATAAGATAAGATAAGATAAGATAAATAAGATGTTAGACACACACAATAAACCATCTTATAAGATAAGATAAGATCAGATCAGATAAGATCAGATAAGATAAGATAAGATAAGATCAGATATGATTTTATAAGATCTTATAAGATAAGATAAGATAAGATAATATAAGATAAGACAAAATAAGTTGAACAGAACAGACCCTAAGTACAAAAGAATGAGAGGAAAACTGAAAAGGTGGAGAGAGAAATTGAAAAATGAGAGAGAGAAAGTAAAAAGTGGGTTAAAATATTAAAAAGTAGATGACATGAGTGGAAAAAATGGAGAAAGCAGATGTGACATGTTACCAAAAATTAAAAAAGAAACAGACCAAAAAGGAAAGTGTGTAGATTAAAAAGAAACGGAAGGAGTAAGTTTTTTGGTAGTCATAAGGGAAGTTGTACTGTAATTCATAGGAATTTATGTAGATTGTAGGAATTGTGAGTGACCAAGGGGAGGATAGGTAAATCAAATCCTACATTTTGTGGGAATTTCAAATTCCCGTGAATTTTCATTTTCACATTTTCCTCATCCCCTGTCAACCAAACAACTACCCAAAAAATCAGAAAATCATGGGAATTTCTATTGCCTATACAATTTCTTGTATACCAAACACCACTAATTGACGAAAACTTTGAAGATATTTTAACCATGTAAATATCTGAACTTACTATTTTCATTAATTATAACTATTTGGTCCATCATATATATATCGAAGTAAACTACATTACAAATCCATACATTTTTAGTTTGAAATCTATTTTATAATATGACATACTTTTATGGTACTTTGTATACTGTACTGTAATATAATTTTTTCTAATCTTCTTTTTCATTGATAGTTAGATTAGATTTTATTTTAATTTTATGCGTCACACAATTTCGAAAGCTAATAACCTGTAATAACAAAGGCAGTATAATTTTATTGATTATACATATAGTGTTATGGACACTTAGGCCTTAGCTTGTCCTTACAGTTAAGAGAATTATATTTTCTTCCACTTGTTTAAGATTTAGAAAGAATATGGAGTGGCCCAAAAAAACTTATTATTTCTTCTAAATGTAAGGTCCCTTTGCCCCCCTTAGAGGTGAGTGAGGGGGAACATAGAAGCAATAAACCCCTCTCAATCTTCTCTTCATCCTCTATTATCATTATTATAATTATTCATAAATGAATCCAAGAACAAGCATAAGGTTTAGTTGTTTAACATGTTATATTCATGATTTGGCTACCACTTCAAACATCTATAGAGATCTTCTAGGAAGCAAGCATAATATACACCTATAAAATTTTTCATAAAGAGGTCATAGTTTTAACTAGTTAGAGTAGCCTTTTCTAGATATGAATTTACAAAGTTGATTAAGAAATTTGGTTGTTGAGAAATATAATAATTAAAACCTAGATATATTAATTAACTTATTAATTACTATTTGATCTGACCTTTGTGTCGAATATATCAATTCCAAAAAATAAAAATATAAAAAAAAGCTCGCATAAGTTCCAATTGAGATAAGATTGCATCATGAACTTTATACCAATTAATTTTTTGGGGATCTGAGAAAACATATCTGTCTTTAATATAATGATTAGTGACTAGTGTAACTATTATTTTTTTTGACAAGACTAGTGTAACTATTATTGGCCAAGGAAAAATTTGATGTTTAAAAGTTACGGAAAGATCACTTAAAATGATTTGAGGTGTGTATGCATGTCACAAAACATTGGGCGGTCCCATGTGGTATTGTGGATAGTAGCAGCCTCCATGACTAGTCAGGAACTCATTCACGAGTCATGTCTAGTCGTCATGAAGAAATTATTTAGTGATCATCTATAGTCCTGTAACTTGTAAGATTTAAAACATGCATGAATAACACTTCAACAGAAATAGGTACTGATTAGTCTGCCTTCAATTGACTTAGGAAATAGACTGCATGTATGTACTTGACTGTGAGCTTTATTTTGCTGATATATGTGCCTACTTGGCTAGATTTGATACACTTGCCTACTTGGTTAGATTAAAAAAGAAAACGTAACTTATCACCTAAATATGACCCTACCAATCGGGATTTAAATGTTTGCCATCCTCTCGGTAAGTCTCACTTAAAATTCCATTTATGTCTCATAATAACTAAAATGAACCAAACATATTAACAAAATGAAACTATCTATACCAAACTAATCACATCAAACTATACTCCAAAGACTTGAATTGAAAGCAAAATTCTCTCTTGAACTAGAAGTTGTACTCTTCTACTTATACTAAACATTTGAGATTTTTCATTCACATTTACCATAAACATGAGGTAGCTAAGTAACATAAAGTCTATAAAATTAATCAAACCAAAAATCTATGAACTACTTGATTTGAAAATCGATTAATCAGCCTCTCTTATGGCACGCCAAACAACCTCAGCATCAACTTCGGTAGCCTATCTACTGATGAAATTGTGAATTATTTCTGGTGGTCAGCAAACAAAACCAATCTGAACTCAAAGCTACGAGCTAGCTTTTAGTTCTTTAAGATAGGAGGCAAAGATGTCATACAAAACCTAAAACCTGCAGTACAATTGTAAAGAGTGAAAAGGTGCTAATAAAAAGAAGGGTAAATTACATACAATTTCCATTGAAATAGCTAATTATATTTTCTAGAACACATATTTAATTAAAATATCACGGCAAACAAATCAATTTGATGATGACAAAGTTAGCATAATTAACAAAAAAGGCAAATTGAAATCCTACATTCAATCCCCGTCCTCTTCGAAACATAAAATTAAGTTTAGCTTAGACTTGTTGCTTTAGCTAGTAAACTGAAAGTTTTGGAACACTCCAACTTAAACAAAGAAGGGGTGATCAAGTTAAAAGGCAATAGCGTGAACTAAAAGGTTTGTCCCCCATAAGATATTACTAATATACGCCATGGTGGATCTAAAATTTTAGTTTTGGAGTGCTACCTATAAGTAGGTAATAGATCAATTGCTAATTTAGGGTTGCAAAATCGACAATCAACGCAATATTTGTAAATTTTGATGTCACAATAAAGGAATGTGAAATTGTTTTAAAGAAATTTTTCGGCTTCTCTTGCTTACAGTACATTGCATGGCCAAAATTTAGCTACATAATTAATTTGATTAAAAACTTTTCTAAAAAGAGCGAGGTAAAAACTGTATGCTCATAATTGATCATATAATACTATCTATGAGGACAAAAAGTAAACACTCATAAACAATAGTATCGATATGTCATGCCTCCCTATAAAGCATTATGGAAAAGTGATGTTCAAATCCTATTCAGTGGGACCATATAGATGTTACATGTTCCCTTGAGATAAAAGAACAAAGCATCTCTTTGGTCATTCGTGTAGTTTATACTAGGGATGATTCTTGTTAGTCTTTCACCAACATAACACCTAAATTTCTTTTTGAAGCATTGCATGTAGAAAAGGATCAGTTAACTGTACTGTTATATAAGAAGCTATTTCGTTCTTTATCTAATTAATATTATACGTTAATTAATTCATCTTCTAAAATATTATCCAAGAATAAACATTATATTGGAGTAATAGTGAATTTCAGTTATAACATTAAATAATTAACAAGGTTTTAGAAATATTTCTGAAAAAAGAAAAGTAAACAAGATCACCCCAAACTAATCAAAATGTTCTCCCAAATTAAGCTCGACTTTCTGGAAATTCCCAAAATTAACCTAAAAAATGTCAAAACTTATCCCAAAGTAACCCAATATCCTTAAAGAATATAGTTTTGTCATGTATTGGAGAAGAATAAGAAACATCATAGATGGAGAACTTTCATGACAAGTCTCATTAACTTAAACAATACTTATTAACTAAATTATTATTTGGACACAAATAAGGAATTTTTTGGGGAGATTTTGATGTACACTATAAGGTTATTTGGGAATATTGTATAATTTAGAATTATATTGAGGAAAAACCCTAAGTTTAGAGTACATCAGTTACTTGTACAATATGCCAAGAAAGTTGAATGCAAGCTAAGCATTGAACAAACTTTAATTTCTTCATATATGAACTCTAGAAGTTCATATGCAAAGTTGTATTTAAGGAATGTATTGATCTATCTAGAGGCCTTCTCTTTTTCTCTTTCGGTTTCTAGGTAAACTAGTAGAATTTGATCATCTAATATATATAGTTTAACTATAAAGGTAAAAATGAAAATTGAAAGAAGAGCTGAAATTATCAAATATCCACTTTGTTTTCATCTGATATGCTACATTTTTATCTTAGGTCGTCACATAAAATATATGTCACATTCTAGATTAATTTAAGAAGTTGAAATTCGAAATTTCTCATATTACCCTCAATAATAATTTGGACAAAATATTGAAAACTAAATAAATGTAAATCTTTAGATAACAAAGAATTTATGTTGTATTTTCACTCAATTTACTCATAAATAACCCTACAATTTATTGTGACCAATCAATTAGAAATATAAGGGATTATTTAATATGGAAAAATAATTTAAAAATAAATGTAAAATCGTTAAGAATACTTGTTGTTTTTTACTTGGTTAGTTAATAATAACCAAGAAATTAAATGTGACCTATTAAATAAAGACAGGGGATTATATGACTTGTGGGGGGGGGTCCAAGTAGATGTATAAATACATGTTTATATCTTAGCTAAATTATTTTTTAAAAAAGTAACGAGAAAAACATGTTTTATATCTCAGCAAAAAAATTTGAATGGAAGACCGAGTTCACAATAACTTATTGTGCACCGAAAACCATATGATATAGTCAATTTTTATTTGATATAGTCACTTTTTGTATGATATAATCGCCATTTATATATTCAGTTATTAATAGTCAATTTTCTGGTACAGGTATTCATATGATATAAGTCAGTTTTTGTGTGATAAAGTCAGTTTGGTGCACAATAAATTATTGTTAATCCGGTCCACCCAAGACTTTTTGCTTAGCTAAATGTTGATGTCTACATGTTCTTAATAATTAAGGTTGGTATATATATATATATATATATATATATATATATATATATATATATATTCTAAACCCAAAAAGTTCGACCAATGCCATAATTTTCTTGAATTTGAGACGGCTAATGGTTCATAGATATTTTTCATAGAAAAAAGGACGGAAATGCGATCAATGGTACAAAATACATTCACATGCGTAGCACCCCACCAAGAAAAAATGAAAGAAAATTAAAAAAAGCAACTTAAAAATCTTTGTTTGATGATCAATATTCCATCACCCGTGACTCTACCCCAAATACTCACACCAGAAAATTTTAAAAATAAAAAACAAAGAGAATAAATATAAAGGAAATCAAACAAACCAACAAAACCAAGAGACAAAAAACAAGAGAAAAAACAAAGAAATCTATAGCCCACACCTCTCCCTCTTTCCCCCAAAAAAGGTAGTGACCACCCCTTGGACAGTCATGATCAGATCATTATTATTGATCGTTAAAACTCAACAGGACCGTATAGTATATATACTACTACTATTTTTTCACTCCCCAAAATCAACAAAAAGATGAAGAAAATTCTCAATTTTTTTTTGGTACGTACGCATGTAATTAAGTGATTTAAATTTGTTTTTTTTAATGTAAAGTTGACTCACATGCAAACTTCTTTAACTGATTAAGCACAGACATATCAGATAAAAGTTGCTAAAACTACAAAAGGATAATTTTACGTACCTGTACTTGATTTCTGCTGTAAAAAACTTGTTTTTTACCCTTGATTTGCCAAAGTCGCTAAAAATTATTTCCGCCACCAAAAGCTTGGCTACTTGAAGGTGCAGAATTATTCAAAGTACTATTATTATTTGCTGCTGTACTATTATTATTTCTTTGATGGTCAGCAACATTATCTAATGATGCCATGCTTTGTGAATTTGCAGTAAACCCTCCACTACTCATGCTTCTAACGATCTCTCCTACACCCAGAAAATCCCTTGTCAGTCCATCCGATGACCCGACTCCAAGCCCGGTTTTATTCGGGTTAAACCCTCCATAATTACTATTGTGATCTCCTGTTGCACCAGTTTGATGATCTTGTCCAAAGAAAGGGTTATTCATTAGGTTATCCCTCATGAGTAATTCATGAAGGTTATTTTGGTCATTTTCTCCAAATAATCCTCCGTACCCGCCCCCACCACTTGTTGGGGGCGGGTTTGGTGCCGATTGTTGTTGTGGTGTTGGCTTAGTGTCTAGCCCTTTTAGTAGGGCGGTCGCACTAGCGTTGTTAGTAGAGGTTGTGGACCCCATCTGAGCCGCCTTCTGGAGGAGGGCGGTGGCGGACATGTGAGGGCTAGCTTGGAGGGCAGGTCCGGTGGTGTATAGGGATGATAGGCCACCAGAAGGGGGTCCACCAAAGAGGCTACCACTACCTGTAGGGGAAAAAAGACCACTGTGGTCCCCACTTCCATTGGTGTTATTGCTGGTGTTGATTGTGTTTGTATTTTCATTGTTATTATTATTGGAGAAAAACCCTAGGTCATGCACGGGCAGCTGCCCGGGGAATAGCTTGTTGGAGAAGATTCCACCACCAGCATTTTGGGATTGAGTTTCTTGATCATTATTAGTAGTAGTATTAGCATAATGGTTGGGCCCACCACTTTGGTCAGACAAGTAAAAGTTGGCCTGAGATTGCTGCATGTTGGGCTGTTGCCGGTAGGAGTTCGGGCCGAGGAGGTGGTCGAACTGCCCGGTTCCCATGCCTCGGGCCCCACCGCCAAGGCGGAGGATGTCCGACGTCATTTGGTCGGAAAGGGAAGTTGGAAGATGGTTGGCCATTTGATGAGAAAGTCCAACTCCTAATCCCATGTTATTGTTACTAGTATTACCACCAACATTAGCACCAGAAGGTCCAAATAAGTGGCTTCCTAAGGTGGCTAAGCTAGTTGGATGTCTTGCACTCTCTTGTGCTAGTGCATCACAAAATGCTCTGTGAGTTATAAAGCTATCCCTCCTGCAATTTTTAAATATTGATTATTAGGAAGATAAGCAAATTTAGTTGCATAGATAACAATTATTCTCACACATGATCACCATACAATATAGGAGGAAAACTTGTATATAATTAAGAAGAAATTACGCAACCAAGAAATTAAAATCAATAATTCAATATTGTTGCTATAGTAAAAGATTTCGGCAATACAATTACAACAAATCAATAATATCAGCTATATCTCCTTCTGTTGCAAAGTTAAGTAAACATATATTTTAAGTTGTTTCAAAACTAACTTCATATATTATAACTTCTGTTTAGTTTTATATATCTACCTTTCGTTTAAAATCAGGATCAACATTACAATTTTGTCTCTACCAACATTTTCTCTCTTTCTAATCACCAATCATTGCACTTACGTAATATTGACTCAATTATGAAATATAGGGAGTAATCTAGTTACGAGTGCGTAATTATAGCTTCGTTTAAGTATAAGTGAAAATTTGATAGGTAACTATCATATTTATTAGTAAAAGTACCACACTAGTACTAGTAGTAGTATAGCTAATTTTGTGGAGCATCACTTATCAACACATGTGACATACTACTACATAGTACATGCATGTGTGTCATATATGAATGTGTCATCGTATGTGAGTACCTAGGTTCTCTATAGATTTGACTTAGTTGTGACCGCTAGCTTATTTTCAGATTCCAAATCTTAGCTTTTAGGAAGAGACACCAAGGGTAACAGAATTGGGCTATAGTCAAGTTGAATAACCAAAAAATTTAGCATTGAATGATTCTATTTTTCTTCTTTTTTTGACGGGCCTTTTTTTTACATTTTTTTAATGAAATGGCATAAAAGGACACATAATGTAAGTGTGAGTTGGATATTTCACGAAGACAAGAATATTTAACATGCCATCCTATCTAGATTTACAAAGAAAGTATCCTACTATTAGTTTGTTAAGATAATTATTATACTACTACTAGTTTAAAAAGAATTATAATACTATTATTGTGAAGATAATTATTATTGAAAGAAAAAGTATATCTTATTGGTTAGTTTGTAGGAAATGTCCCTTATATCTTTCTATGACATTGGCTAAACTAGTGAAGAACAAATTAAAACAAGTTATTACAGAATATGCAGAATATTCATGTTAGGGTATAATTATGTTATCTTAACCTTTTAAAAGATAGGTTTTGAGAAAAAAATAAGTTCAGAGAAGTTGCAATAAGCTCTAATAAGTTAGAAAATAAGTGTTAGCTAGTAATTAGTTCTAATAAGTTTAAATTAGTTCCAATAAAATTGGATAAGTTCAACAAAATTTAGATGAAAATAATACACTTTAACAATGTGAACTACATATGCAATCATGCAATTAGTATTATTATTTTGATCCATATGCAATCATGCAAAAAAGGCTATCTGGACTGTCATTATATTTTATGCTTAATTATGAATTGAAACCAAAGTTGTTAAAATCGAGATTCTAGTTTGAATCGGAAACGACCTGTAGAATCGAATCGTAAAATCGAATCATAGAATCGTAAGATTCTACAAACACGTATAATTAAGATATTGCACTCAATCTTCATTGAATATGCTAAAATTATAAGTTAAAAGACCTAAAAATTGGAAAAAATAGTTGTTTACCCACTATATTAGCAATAAGTAACAATATATATCTATTATTTGCTTTGTTAGCATGATTTAAATTTGCGATATTTTTGCTAGTCAATAGAAATGTATAGAATCGTCTAGAATCGTGAATCGAATCGTCTACCATATTTTGAATCGTAAAATCGTAAGATTTTAAGATTTGAATCGCGATTTTAATAACTTTGATTGAAACCGTTTAAAACTAACATTTTTTGGGTGAAACATATTTTATGTAGTATAAAATATTTTTCAAAAATTTAACTAAGCCTTAGGAAAGTCAATAAATGGTATGAATAAGAACAGCTGATCTAGTATTTAAATGTGTTCTCATTTTTTTAATCTTAATGCTGAACAAAACCACAATTCTATTATTCGTTTCTACAATTTATGTGATGATTATCAGTTGGCAAAACTTTTGAAAATTATATAAATAGCTTAAAAATAAAAAAAAACTAAAATAATTAGTACTAGTGTGAATGGTTTAAAACATTGAGATTCTCTAACATAAGAGCCTGTTCTCTTCGGCATAAAACTACTGAACTGAATTGAACTGAACTGAGCTGAGCTGAGCTGAACTGAACTGAATTGAACTGAACTGAACTGAACTGAACTGAATTGAATTAAATTATAACTAATTAATAGTAATGATTATCATTTAGGAACTGAACTGAATTGAACTGAACTGAATTGAATTGAACTGAACTGAACTGTAAATAAGCTGGGGAGAACAGGCCCTAATTTATATTAGAAAAAATAGAGAAAACATTTAAGAAAGGGTATAGCTTCTTTTTGTAATGAATTCTTTGTCAACCTAAAAAGGAAGTAAATTTGCTTAGTATTAGTAATTAAGAAGGGACACGCTTAAAGAATGACAACTAATTAAAGATGATCACAAGAAAAAACTTAATCAAGCTGTTATTAATTGTTAAGAAAGATTTGACTGCTAACCAAAAAAGGAAAAAAATTATAGATACAGGTAAAATTCCTTTATTAGCCAAAAAAATGTCACCTTCAAGTTCACAATGAGACATTATGAAAAAATAAAAATAAAAATAAAAATGAATACAATTTTTTTTACCAAAAAAACATCAAGTACACAATGGAGGACATGCCATGACCCATGACCTAACAACACAGATTGCTTCAGAGTACTTCAGATCAAGGAGAGAGGGGAAGATTCAGTGCAATAAATTCAAGTAAGAAGAACTAGCAACAGTGCTTATAATCAATCAACAAAAGATTACCAAATTATGGACTGTCTCTTCAATAAATGCAAGTAGAGAATATTTTCAATATGGTGAAAAGAAATCAATCAAAGACCCAAAATATAGTTTTCAGCAGTCCACCTTCCCTGAAGTGTAATGCTACTATAGCTTGTAAGACCCAACATTAAAATTAAATAAATAGTGAAATTAAGTTAACATTATATTGAATCCTATATTGCACGTGAATGGATGTTGGATACAAGTAAACGTAATGCCACCTCTAAATAGTGATTATGAAAATAAATAATTATGGAGAAAATACATGCTCATAAGTCAATACATGCTCATAAGTCATATATATATAAATTGTATTTATTTAAACAAGATGGACACTTTGCACAAGTTAACCGATTTCAAGTTAACAGGTTAAACACTTTAGGGCGAATGAAATCCATACTTCCAAAGAGACGCGAGTAGAGTTTGAATTGTGAAGAACATTTCCTACCACTTGGCTAAATACTATTTACAGTATTCTGATATTTAGATTGAATATTGATTCCTCTATGTACATGCATAGATCATCAAAGAAACTCGTGAACTTTCTATATTACCACAATAGGCGTCATTCTTACCCTTTAAAGACTACCCAATACACAGTGACTCAAAATTTTCCCAATTTGAAGTACCCTTATTAACGTAGCAACATTTTGAGGAGAGAGAAGATGAGAAGTGGGAAGATGCTAACGTTATCATAAAAAAGGGTACCTGCAAAACACCCAGCCCTGATCACATCTAGCCAACCCATAACGCAACAAACTCAGTAACCACCACCTTCTCTCTCTCTTTCTCCTACATGACTTTGCAACACGTGAATAGGGAGCAAAATTTTAAACCCGAAGGACTAGGGCAGTGGCGTAGTTTTCTAGGCGGCGTCAGTATAGTATATACTCTTTTCTATCTTAAATATGTGTGGTTTTAACCTTTTGCCTACAAATTATGAAAAGTTCAAAAAAAAATATATACTCTATTCATCTATTTTTACTTGCTGTGGTAGTTTGTCATATTAGTCTAATCATATATTTTTATAACATCCATATTTAACCATACATGCATATACTTCTTCCGTTCTTAAATAAGTGTTACATTCACTTTTTACGTACCAATATTCGCTTCTTTGATCGTTAGCACTTTTAATTGGGCACAGGTGAAAGTTATTATAAAAAGTTGATATTTTAAAAGTATATATATTGAGACGAATCTAACAAGATCCCACGTGATAATGTTTTGTTTATACAATAGCGAGAAAATAGAAGTTAATTGATGGATAGTATCAATTCACTCAATGTAACACTAAGAAATATTTAGGAACGGATGAAGTATATCGTACAAAGACAAGAAATAGAGGCAGTAATTAATTAATTCAACGGTGAACGTTATAATTCTTTTTTGAGTGAAAGAGATTTTCTTTGAAGGATATTTATTTAAGATTCGAGAGATGAGAATTAAAAAAAATGTTTGTTTACACGATAAAAACTCGTATAAACCTAATTTATTACCAAAGAATTTTGTAACCGTAGTTTGTTGACATGATCCGCTGAGATTTATTCCTATTTTGTTTTAGTATAAGTATTTTAATAGGACTAACAAAAAAAAGAATAAAAGGTAGCCATGATGACTATCTATATGCCATGGCAGTTTCAGAAAAATGACTCGTGGATGGATTCACGTGGTGGCGTTTTCTTGTTTCTTAGCTTCTTCTTCCTCTTTTTCGTTTCTGTTTTAATTCTAGCTGTTAGTACTACTAGTAAATTTACTTTCAAACAGCCTGACCCAGAATTTCAGTGCGAAAAAAGAGGAGAGAGAAAGTGAGTTTAAAAAGTTAGAAAGAAAGAAAGAAAGCAGCATGAACTACTACATCATCAGCAGCCATTTTTATTTTCTCAAGAAAACTACAACAAACTCATATATTGTCAAAGGAGTACCTGCATTTCTTTCTTTCTTCACTTAATTCTTAGGACTTCTAGTTTTAACCCAAAAACAAAAATAACTACACCAACAAACAAGCTAAGCACAGAATTCCACAGCTTATACACAACAACGCACTCAAATACAAAAAAGAAAAAAAAGCACAACAAACAATCAAAATTGTAAATCATATCATAGCATACTGACATATATATAGCCTAAAACATCAATCCAATATGTGTATCAATTAGCAATATATATAAGCCACATTTTACTTCTGAAGTCAAACCTAGTCAACTTTGAGAATAAAATTTAAAAGGTCAAAGATATATCAACTTGTTTCAATTAGATCATCGGAGTCAAATTTGACATGTGTTTTTTAAAGATAGATGCATATTTTGATCATCAGAGTCAAATGTGGTCTATTATTTTGACGAGGAGAGAGTAGTAAAAATGCTTACCGGGAGAAAAGGGTGCCACAATCACATCGGTACTCGCGAGTACCACAAGTCTTAGAATGAGCTTTCCAATCAGACTGAACAGCGTAACGCTTGCTACATTTTTCACACTTGAACTTCTTCTCTCCGTGCTTGCGAGAGTAGTGTTTCTTGATGCCAGTGAGGTCCCCAAGGGCTCGAGCCGGGTCATGGTGTACACAAGTGGGTTCGGGGCATAAGTACACTTTCTTCTTCACTATTTCATTCTTTGTCTTTTGTCTCAGCTTCCAAGGCAAGTTGTGCCCTCTCCTATGAAGCTGAAGATTTTGCTCTCTTTGAAATCCTTTGTTGCAAACTTCGCATATGAAACGATTTGTTGCCATTAATGTCTTGGGTGATAAAGCTATCACCTCTGCGTCTGGATCTGATGATCATGATTATGTTGATTGTCGTCAATTGATAATAACAACAACAACAACAACAATAATAATAATAATATAATGTTAATAATCACAAGTTTAATCAACAAGAAATAAAAAAAATTAATTAAACACTTAAGGAATTAATGAGATACTAGTATAGAACATTGCTTTTCAAAAAAAAAAAAAAAAGTTTTTTTGTGTGTTATAATGAACCCAGATAAGAGAGGAGATAACATCCAAAATTATATACACATCATCCATTTCAATGAGTGTTCAATCCATTGTCAACCCATATAGTAAGTACAACAAGATATATTGTATGTATATATGTATATGTATGTTTGTGTATAGTCACACATAAAGACTTTGCAGAAATGAACAAAAGAGAGAAGAAAAATCCATGTTCAATTTTTTTTTTTTTTACTATCATCTTCTTTGTCATGAAGCTTCCACAAATTAGGGTTTTCTTTCCGAAAAAATTCTTTTTCTCATAAAATAATAAAAAAAGGAATAGACAAAAAACCACTTGAAGACATATATGTAAAAGAGAGAGACAAAGAGATAGAGGAAAAAGAATTTAAAGGGGGAGAAAGAGGGGAGAGGGAAGAAACAATAACGATAACAATAACAATAATTCATTTAATTGATTTTTGGGGGTTTCAGGAGCTAACACTTGCTTGGTGTTCCAGGAAGGCTTCTCTTCTTCTTTTGTTGAGGATTAGTAGGCGGTGCTGAGGAAGATGGTGGCGGCACCGCCGATGAATGCTGTTGTTGTAGCTGTAGCTGTGGTTGTTGTGGCTGTAGCTGTGGTGGTTGTTGCGGTGGTTGTTGTTGATGCTGATGATGCGTGTGTTTCATCGCATCGCCTTCTCTACCTCCGAAGAAGGCTGAAGAAGATGAAGATGCCGCCATTTTTTTTATGTATATGATGTTTTTTTGGTTCTTGTATTAGAGTGAAAGAAAATAAGAGAAGAAGCTGATTTTTTTTGTATTTTATTTTTGGTTTGGTTATTTATTCTCTCTTAGCTTTGTTGTGCTTTTGTGTTCTGGACTTGCTCTTATGTAGGTACTTCTTCAGGAGAATCTAATATATAATCTTGGTGGGTGAAGGTGTGAGAAGGAGAATTAAATCTATCAACCCCACATGCAAAATTCACCCTTTTTAGATATCTAACAATCCAAACAGCCCCTAAAATACGCGATTTGAGCTTTAATGGAGCTTGATTAATGAGGAACCCTAGAAAAGGAAATGGGGGGAAGATATGTGGGTGTGTATGAATAGAGAGAGAGAGAAGAGAGATTTTTAGTGACAAAGAGAAGTAGGAAAGGAGGAAGAGAGAGAGAGATGAGAGTGTTTGAAATTTTATGGAAAAAAAAGGAGCCAGAATAAGATGCAGAAAGAAAGAGATAGAATCAACCCATGAAACATTTTAATTTAATTTTATTATTTTTCAAAAAAATAAAATCATTTTTATTATATCTATATGATTGCTTTGCTTTTTCTTCACTTAGCTAACAATTTCCACTTGCTTTAAAATGCTGGAAATTTCCTGTCATGAATTAAAATGCTGGAAATTGGTTTATGGGTTGGAAATAATAAAATGTCACTGTTAGGAGGAGTACTATATCTTCTTTGAATTGATAAGAATTTGTAACATAAAGTTTTGTGAGCTAGTCACAATTTTTTTTGATGGACTTCTTTTAGTGAAATTTAATGGAGAGTATATAAATTGGAAAATTCAGAATTAGAAAACTATTATGAGATCCAGTATGCCAATTTATTAGCAAAAATGAACTTAATTATATACCTTATTCATCTTTCATTTATGTTGTGGGCCGGCTGTGTTCACATTCCGCACTTATATAAAGATAAACGTAATTTTATACTTATTATATACGCTTTTCTATTTGAAAATAGTTCTCATATGATCTTAACCTATCCTAATTACGAATATGTGCATTCCCACGATTAATTAATAAAATCATAGTCCCTTACTTTAAGTAACGTATATTATATGATAGTAAATGAGATTATATATTATTTAGACGGAGGAAGTACTTTTCACTGTTGTTAAGGTGAGTTGAAGTCCCTTGTATGTAAAGGAGAATTTGAGGATTCCGCTTGCAAGGAGTTAGACTCGATCCTAGAGGTCCTGGTGCTGCTCTATCGCTGTTGTTAAATTAGAAGATTCTAATAGCTAGCTATATGAACATATACATACTCATACAAAATGATGATCTCCTATTGTAATATCAAAACCATCCAATTTCTTACAATAATAATTCATGTCCGTTAAGTTAATCCAAAAACAACTACTCCCTGATTACTGAAGTAGTTTCATGAGCAGTATAAACACTCAATCGCAGATTTATTTCCTAAAATGTCAGACAACTAGTTGATGAGTTGCATTAAATAGGAGTTAGGACTAGAAAAAACGGAAATGAAAAAAGAAAGAAAGAAAGTGTAATTAAGAGAGAGAAATTAAGTAAGAGAGAATGAGATGAGATGAGAGTGTTGGATGCTCTCCTTGTTCACGCACCATACAGTGTCGTTACGCGGCTGAGGAGGTTAGTGGGGTCCACTGGACTGAGAGGCAGCTTCAGAGTTTAGACCCCCCCAAACACTTCCCGACAAATTCCCCTTACATCACTACTCCCTTCCTCTCAGGGTGAGTATTACTGCTTTCTAAATACTTTTGCTTTTGCTTATTATTAGAGTAACTTACTAGAATTTTATCTTAGAATAGTATCCCATAATAATATTACTACTTACTACTAGAGATGACAATCTCTTACCCGCACTTCATCACTATCAATTATTTCAATCATCTAAATTTAAAAATTATGAGTAGTCACAATAGTATTTTAAAAAATGTATGGTATGAAGAGCATGTGACGAATCGGGTTGGTTATAGTGTGTTAATAACGAATTATTCATATTCATTATGAAGAAAGGAGGAAGGATGTATTAGCTTATAAGTTACTTAACTAGTACAATTATATTTAAGTTAATTAGAAGCCTAGTCGAGCTGAACTCTAATATAATTTGGCTTGGTTTGATTTGGTTTTACTAGAAAATTCAACTTGTAAACTCATCCGAACTCATAAAGCTAGTTGATATTGCTCGACCTTGTAGTAGTATTTAACTAAGGCAAGACGCTGAAAATGACCTATACTTTGCAATGAAATTGAAAGTTCAATATCTGGGTTGTTTAGGACAAGGGATATATAAATATGGCCATGTTCGGCAATTAGCGGATAGCTGAGTATATTAGCTGATAGCTGATTGTATTGACTGATGGTTGATAGCTGATTGTATTAGCTGTTTGTATGAAAGTGTTTGGTAAGTAGCTGATAGTTGATTGTTATTAATTGTGCAATATAACCAATAAAGACATGAGCATAATCCATTGTTGTACTTTTTGTTGTTTATAGATATAATTTTGAAGAACTTTAGGACATAAATGTAATTTTCCCTCTCATATCCAAACCTCTAATGTCAAAAAGCTGAGCTCATTCCCCCCACTTTTTCAAAAAGAGTTTTTTGGGCCCAATTAGCTATTTCAAACCTTTTTTTTTACCAAAATCTCAAATTAGAGGATTGACTAGTCAAATCTTCTAATATGAGTGGAACCTCTAATTTTTTTTCTCAAACCTCTCTTTACCAAACAAGGCTGTAAGGCAAGACCCATTATTTTTCTTAATTAAATTAATGAGCGCACCAACCTTGCGTGGTGAACCAATATTGTTTTCGAGTTTGATCCATTTCTAACTCAACTCATTTACAAGTGAGTTGTGTATAATCGAGCTTGTATAATGAAAGCAATATAAAGCAACGAAGAATTAAAGTTCAATCGACACACGAATTTGACGTGATTCATTAACAATGTGTTAGCTACTTCCATGAACAAAAGAGAAATCGTTTTTATTATCTGTTGAGGAGATAAAGTACAGAAAACAGAATAATGGGGCCGAGCAGAAGTTAATTATAAGGTTTATAAAGTACCCTTCTAATTGAGCTAAACGAAATAAGCCAAAATTAGGGTCGAAAGCAAAAAAAGGGAAAGCAAACAACGTGTTGAGTTATTCAATCATATTCAAGCCATTTCAATTTTCAACAGAGCTTTTAACTGATTTAATTTGAATCCAAACTATTTACAAGTAGCTTTGTTTGCAATCACCTGTATTTCGTATATTGTATGACTCTCATGCGATGCGGATTTATGTTGGGGGCAGACCATCAAAGATCTAATAGGATGATGTATGCTCCTTCTGATTATTCTAATCCACCCATTGCCTATTTCTTTATATACATATTAAATTTTTACTAATAAAATTGAAATATCAATGTCATATCCTTTTTTACTGAATAGAGGTGAAGACGAATCTCGAATGGATCAAATAAAGGTGATGGATGTGGGATATGCTCCTTGCTCCATTCAATGAAGTATATGTTATACGTACTCAACCTATTTGCATCATACCTTGTAGTTCCGTTTGCTTAGGGACACTTATATATTAAGTTTGTTGTCCTAGTTTTCCCCCCGAGTAATATACTATTTATATTTCAATTTCTAAATGGTTTTTATTCTAAATTTAACGTTTCTGTGAAGTTGAATAAGATAATTACTACAACTGCAGAATAAGAGTACCTTTTTTATTCTGATTCAAGAAAAAGTTTAAACTATTCCCAAAAAAATGATCAACAATGATTGTTTATATATATATATATATATATATATATATATATATATGAAGGAATTGTGTCCTTGACTCTAATGCAATTACTAAATATAACATGTATCATATTATGGAGATAATAAATTCATTAAATTGGGCCGTCTATACGTCTTGCTGTAGGATCTTTATAGAACTTCGGGTTTAGTAAATAATAAACCCGGCCCAATTATATGGATCCTACAAGGTCACACTTACACAATCCGGATCAATAAAAGAATGACCTAGAGCCCATGTAGGACTCTAGGGGTGGCCGGCCAAGGAGAAAGAAAAGGAGAGGACTCCTAACTTAATTAGTTCCTATAATTAGGTGTGGGGTGAGAAAATAAAGTAGTTAGTTTTATTCTCTCATTATTTTCTCTCTCCTCTTTTCTCTCTCTTTCAAAGCTACGTAATACTGCTCCAAGAAATAGAAGAGTCCCTCTTCCTTCCAACTAGCATTGGTGGAGCATTGATCTGGATTCGTGGACCAAGTAGAGGAATCTCACCGTGCGGTTCTATCTCCGGATCTCGAAGAGCTTTGTGGAAATCACGCGTCAAAGGTTAATTCTTAACTATTATGTGATCCTTGAATGTATATGCATAAGATCCTGTTTTTAAGTGCTTATGAATATGATTCATGAAATTCCGCTTAGAGTACTTATAATCCTACAGTGGTATCAGAGCCAGGTTCTTGCATATAATTTTTAGGTCATAATAATTCGATTTATTTTGATGTGTTCATGACTAATTTCAATTTGATTAAGGGGAGGAATTGAATTATGGAATGAATAATTAATTGGAATTGATTAAATGGAGATTTAATTGCTTAATTTTTCAATATAAAGTGGCCGAATTTGTTGAAAATTCAACCCTAATTTTCGAAATTTAAATTCTGATTTATATTTCGAATATTAAGTTCATATTATTAATCTGATTTTCATGTTTAAATTTGTTTATGTATGAAAATTAATTCATGTGAAAAGAGTTTTATATGAATTAGAGATTAATTTATGTGAATAACCCTAAAATTAATTAAAATGGAGATTTTGATTTAATTTTCTGAATTATGCATAAAAAAGTTTATGTTTAATTTAATTAAGATCACTAAATTAATTTTACAAATGTTGTAATTTTAATTTCCTTCAACTAAATTAAAAAAAAAAAAAACAATTGAGGGGAGGAAGAGGAGCGACCACGGCCGGTGGGCCGCTCCGGTAGTCCTTTGGTGGTCGGCGAGGGTTAGCGAGAGTGCTGGCTGGGCAGTCGGCGAAGGCCGGTGGCTGCAGCAGCCACGCGTGCGACGCACGACGAGGGCAGCGACGGCCGATGGGCTGGCGGCAGGCGCCGGGCGCCTTGCGGCGTCGGCTCGCGGAGTGGGGTTGTCGGAGATTACGGGGGTGCGGCCTGGATGGCTGGCCGGAGTTCTGGCCGTGGCTGCAGTGCTGGCGTGGGAGTCCGGACTGGCAGCCTTGCTGCTGGTCTGGTCGTACTCAACGCTTCTTTCAAAAAAAAAATTTTTTGTTTTGTTTTCTTTTAAAATTTCTGATAATTGGATTTGTTTTTGAAATTTTGTAAATCCTTTTGTTGAGAAAATTAAGCAAATTCCAATTATGTTAATTATGTTAATATTGACTGGGTCATAAATTAATTCCATAATTTTATTCTTTAATCTAATTAAAATTAGTAGGCAAGATATTATAGGATAGAATCTTTAGGTGGTTAGGAATTTCTTAAATATTTTATCTACTTGCTATAATTAAGAATATTTGATATTTTGATTGATGGCAAGAATAATATGTGATATTATGATGTGGCATTTTATATTTGAAATAATTGCTATGAATGACTAGTCTGGCCCAAATTTAAGTTAGAAAATACGATCTGCGTATCGTGATGTATTCTTGTAATTTAAATACGATCTGCGTATCGTTAAGTATTTTTGT
This sequence comes from Beta lomatogona, assembly GCA_947646795.1. Lineage (NCBI taxonomy): Eukaryota > Viridiplantae > Streptophyta > Magnoliopsida > Caryophyllales > Amaranthaceae > Beta > Beta lomatogona. The sequence continues at coordinate 419,916 of CANSNZ010000448.1, forward strand.
AATTTATTTAATTTAGATATTATTTAAATTATTTTGATACTTATGTAATCCAAAGATGAGCCCAGCAAGAGAAGGCCCATGGCTAACATGGATGGAGATCCATGAAAAGTCCAAGGAGGAGCCCATGATGCATAGTTCTTAGGATTAGGGGCCATGCTAGATCATATTTATTTTTGCATTTTATTATTATTTAAAATGCTTATAAGTTTATTGTATGTTGGTTATCAATGCGCTAGAGTTCACTAATTTATAACAACATAATAAACTTAGGTCCCGCAAATATTAAGGTTAGCTTTTCCAAACATAAAATGCTTATTAACCCTTAATTAATAGTAATAGGTCATGCCTCCGCAGGGTATTATCATTAATTTTGGGAGATAAGGTAAAATTGCGAATTTTACTACTTAGTTTGGTTATCCTTAACAAAATCATCAAAAGCGTTTTGGGTTATGAAGCAAGAGATAGTTAAGCATGCGATGTTTACCAATCTAAACAAGAATTATAAATTGTTATAATTAGTAAAGGAGTTTACTTACTTTGAGAATGTAACGTTAAGATAAGGCCTCCGTCTGCTTAGTGTTGCATGTTGATAGGATCTTGTAATTACTTATTCAAATGGGACATTAAAATTGAATAGGTAATCAACCTAGAAACCTTTGCATGTTTTAGGTTGTTTTGTAAACATAATATTGAACTTTGCTTTTATTTTGTCTGTAGATACTATGTCTAACAACAACAACAACTCTGTTTTCAACATTCGTCCTTTCCTTGAAAGGGACAGGCTGAATGGTGAAAATTTCATCAACTGGGAAAGAACCCTAAGACTCATATTGAGGTCTGAGGGTCGAGAGGATGTCTTAGAAACCCCACTTCCTGTGATTACTGATGAGTCGTCTGAAGCCGACAAACGTCGTGCTAAGCAGGCCAATGAGAGGTGCAGTACCGATCACTTGCTTGATGATAGCAGCCATGGAGCCGGACCTCCAAAGGAGGTTCGAAACCAAGGATGCTTATACCATCATGCAAGAGCGTGGGCTATGTTTCGAACACAAGCCCGAGTTGAGCGGTATGAGACTAATAGGGAGATACTAGAATGTCACATGAAGCCGGGTCAAGTTGTTGGCCCCCATGTTTTCGCTATGATGGGTCTTTTCGAAAACATGGAACGACTTGGATTCCCTTACGGGGGTTGAGTTGGCTCCGACATTATTCTCCACTCATTGCTCGACGCCTTCAATCGGTTCAGGATGACCTTCAACATGAATGAGTCTCGAAAAGACTTTGCAAGAGCTGCACGGGTTGTTGGTCAATGCCTGAGAGGAATATCCCTAAAGAACCAAAGAAAGAGGTTCGATGGTTCGGAAGGGAAAGGGTTTTAAGAAGAAATGGCGGGAAAAGAAGGACAAAGGCAAGCAAGTTGTCGTTGTTGCTTTGAAAAACCCTAAGCCAACCGCCAAGCCAAAGGTGGGCTGCGGAAAGCAAGTGCTTCCATTGTCACAAGATAGGACACTTGGAAGAGGAACCGCCCTCTATACTTGGAAGAAAAGAAGTCCGGGGCTTCCACTTCGGGTATATTTGTTATAGAAATCAATATGACTTCTACTTCTTTATGGGTATTGGATACCGTTTGTGGTTCTCACATAGTTAATGATGTGCGGGGACTAAAAAGAAGTAGGAGGTCTGGCAAAGGGCGGGGTTGAGCTTCGCGTTGGAAATGGAGCACGGGTTGCTTGCACTTGCCATAGGAAGCTATAGTCCGCATTTGCCATCCGGCTTTGTTTTAGAATTGAATAATTGTTATTTTGTTCCTTCTATAACTAAGAACATAATTTATGTTTCGTATTGGATTCGAAGGGTTTTGTTTTGAAATTAAGAACAAATGTTGTTCCATTTCTTACAATAATATGTTCTATGCTAGTGCTAAATTGATAAATGGCTTATATGTGCTTGATAGGTCATTAGAAGTCTATAACATAGATAGCAAGAAACAAAAATCAAATGAATCAAACCTAACCTACATTTGGCATTGTCGAATGGGTCATATAAACCAAAAGCGCATCCAAAAGTTACAACGGGATGGTATTCTTCCATCATTTGATTTTGAATCATTTGATGTATGTGAATCATGCTTGATGGGGAAAATGACAAAGTCACCTAGTTTCGAAAGGGTGAAAAGGCCAGCGATCTCTTGGGCCTCATACATACAGATGTTTGTGGTCCTATGAGCACAAAGGCAAGGGGAGGGTTTAATTACTTCATTACCTTCACTGATGATTTGAGTAGATATGGGTATGTCTACTTAATGAAACATAAGTCGGAATCTTTTGATAAATTCAAAGAGTTCCGAATGAAGTACAAAATCAACTTGGTAAGACAATTAAAGCACTTGCGATCCGATCGTGGTGGCGAATATTTGAGCCAAGAGTTTGATGATCATTTGAAGGGTTGTGGAATTCTTTCACAATTGACTCCACCAGGAACACCGCAGGTTAAATGGTGTATCTCGAAAGGAGGAATCGGACCTTATTGGATATGGTTCGATCAATGATGAGTCTTCTTGATCTTCCGATTTCCTTTTGGGGATATGCTCTCGAAAACATTTGCACACACACTAAACAGGAGCCCGTCAAAGGCTGTGGAAAAGACTCCATATGAGTTATGGAATGGAAAAACTCCAAACTTGTCTTTTTTTAAGATCTGGGGATGTGAGGTCTATGTAAAACGTTTACTTTCAGACAAACTTGCACCCAAGTCAGATAAATGTCTCTTTGTAGGATACCCAAAAGAGACAAGGGGTTATTACTTCTATAACCGTCAAGAGAACAAAGTGTTTGTTGCTCGTGATGGTGTCTTTCTTGAAAAGGAATTTGTTTCTAGAAAGACAAGTGGGAGTAAAATAATTCTCGAAGAAATTCGAGATGAGCAACAATTGGACGTGGTTCACACCATGTCAGAGACGGCCCGACAAGACGAAAGTCTAGTTCAGGAGATGACGTATTCAACGCGTGAACCTCCTACCGTCCCACTTGAATCTAATTCAAGCGAAGATCTTCAAGAAGTTGAAGAGAACATTTCTCTTGATGCTCAGGCCCCACGTAGGTCTATTAGAGAAAGGATTCCAAACAAGAGGTTGGTTGATTTCCTGTTAACTGAAAACTCTGAAATTATAATTTTGGAGAATTTAGAACCTACTACCTACAAACAAGCTTTGACGAGCCCAGACTCTGAGAAATGGCTTGAAGCCATGAAATCCGAGTTAGACTCCATGTCTGAGAATAAAGTTTGGACCCTGGTCGACTTGCCTGATGGGGTTAACCCTATTGGATGCAAGTGGGTGTTCAAATTGAAAACAGACAAAGATGGGAATGTCTATGTCTATAAAGCAAGACTGGTTGCAAAAGGATTCATACAAATTCATGGTATAGACTATGATGAGACCTTTTCTCCAAGTAGCAATGCTTAAGTCAATTCGGATACTTTTAGCGATCTTTGCATTTTATGATTATGAAATTTGGCGAGATGGATGTCAAAACAAGCATTCTTGAATGGGTTCTTGAATGAGGATGTGTACATGACACAACCCGAGGGTTTTGAGGATCCGGAAAATCCTAAAAGGGTTTGCAAGCTTGAGAGATCCATTTATGGATTGAAGCGGAGCATCTCGGAGCTGGAATCTTCGATTTGATGAGGCAATCAAGAAATTTGGTTTCATCAAAAGCGAAGAAGAGTCTTGTGTTTACAAGAAGTTTAGTGGGAGCTGACTTAGTCTTCTTGGTATTGTATGTGGATGACATACTACTCATGGGAAATGACATACCAATGCTTGAGTCGATCAAGGAATGGTTGAAAAGTTGTTTCTCTATGAAGGACCTTGGAGAAGCCGAGTACATATTGGGAATTAAAATCCATAGAGATAGGTCTCGAAGGATGATTGGACTAAGTCAAGAAACTTGTATTGATAAAGTTCTTGCAAGGTTCAACATGGAAAACTCGAAGAGAGGATTCATTCCCATGTCACATGGCATATCGCTTAGCAAGAGTCGGTGCCCGTCCGAGCCCGATGAGTTGAAGCGAATGAGTAGCATACCTTATGCTTCGGCTATAGGGTCTATCATGTATGCCATGATAAGTACTCGACCGAGATGTTGCATATGCCTTGAGCATGTGTAGCGGAGTTCCAAGCAAATCCGGGGGAAGCACTTTGGATTGCGGCTAAGAGCATCCTTAAGTACTTGAGAAGAACTAAAGGCATGTTCTTAGTCTATGGAGGTGAAAGTGAGTTGGTTGTTAAAGGTTATACTGATGCGAGCTTCCAAACCGACAGAGATGATTACCGCTCTCAGTCAGGGTACGTCTTTTGTCTAAATGGAGGAGCAAAGTGAGCTGGAAGAGCTCAAAGCAAAGCACTTGTAGCGGACTCTACGACGGAATCGGAATATTTAGCAGCGGTTGAAGCAGCTAAAGAAGCCGGTTTGGATAAAGAAGTTCTTGACGAATTTGGATATCATACCTAGTGCTCGGAAGGGATTGAGTTGTTACGTGATACAATGGTGCTATTGCGCAAGCAAAAGAACCGAGATCACATAACAAATCCAAACATGTAATGAGGAAGTATCACCTCATTAGGGAGATTGTTGACGGGGAAGGATGTCGGGATCCGCAAAGTTCACACGGATGAGAATGTGGGCGATCCGCTCACTAAACCACTACCTCAACCCAAGCATGAGTGTCACGCTAGGGCTATAGGCTTAAAGCAAATGTTAGAGTGGCTTTAGATTGTACTAGGTTTAGAGAAACTTATTACAATGTAGAGACATGGTTTTGCTATTTTATGTTTATGAGAAATAAAAATTTTATCTTATTTAATTTTGGTTTGGTATTAAATAAAATGTCCAAAATATATCTTGAATTCAATGGTTTTGTCAAATATGTGATTTGATGAATGAAACACCATAAGTGAACAGAATTCATAGAATATCATAGTTCCTAATCTAAGTCGTTAAATTGGACATAAATGACTTATTAAAGGATTAGCATATAAGATTGATTGATAGCGCCATTTCATGGGCTATGGGAACATGGAGATGTTTAGTCAATCATATGGACATGTATAGTTGACACATGGTCGAACATACCTACTTAGAAGTTTCTATAACTTTGTAATTATATTAGTGGATTCCTAAGACATGAGTGGAACACTACTTAGCCTAATGATTGGTATAACTTTGATACTTGTCAAACGTCATGCCGTAAAGGGGACTATAAAGGCGGTGTTCGGGTTGTGCTAAAAGTTGAGTGGGAGTTTTGGTTGCCACAAGATTGAAAAGTCCTCCTATATGAGATAGGATGGGTGTCTTGGCCCCTTGGAGAGTGAAAATTAAAAATGCATGGCCGTGCTCAAATGGATTATATGATAATCATTTGTTTGTCAATTTGAACTCGGATTTCAAGGATTAATTTGAAGACTAGTATGGATGACATAAAAATATGATCATACTATCAAATTGGACACTAAGAGACTTAAGGAATTTGAAGATTGCACACTCGTCTCGGACAAGTGGGAGATTGAAGGAATTGTGTCCTTGACTCTAATGCAATTACTAAATATAACATGGATCATATTATGGAGATAATAAATTCATTAAATTGGGTCGTCTATACGTCTTGCTAGAGGATGCTATAGAACTTCAGGTTTAGTAAATAATAAACCCGAAGCCCAATTATATGGATCCTACAAGGTCACACTTACACAATCCGGATCAATAAAAGAATGACCTAGAGCCCATGTAGGACTCTAGGGGTGGCCGGCCAAGGAGAAAGAAAAGGAGAGGACTCCTAACCTAATTAGTTCCTATAATTAGGTGTGGGGTGAAAATAAAGTAGTTAGTTTTATTCTCTCATTATTTTCTCTCTCCTCTTTTCTCTCTCTTTCAAAGCTACGTAATACTGCTCCAAGAAATAGAAGAGTCCCTCTTCCTTCCAACTAGCATTGGTGGAGCATTGATCTGGATTCGTGGACCAAGTAGAGGAATCTTAATTGCGTTTCTATCTCCGGATCTCGAAGAGCTTTGTGGAAATCACGCGTCAAAGGTTAATTCTTAACTATTATGTGATCCTTGAATGTATATGCATAAGATCCTGTTTTTAAGTCTTTATGAATATGATTCATGAAATTCCGCTTAAATCTTACAATCCTACAATATATATATATATATATATATATATATATATATATATATATATATATATATGAATTTTTTCGATCTAACTTTAATATAGTGAATATATACAAACTGGTGAGTTATGCATACCGTACCCCTGTATAATCAACTTAAATTAGTAGAATGTCTGGAATAAAACCACCCCGTAGAGATATTTACTGAAAAGACAACGGTTTTGGTCATTTACATACTAAGGGAAGCTAATTGACAGTTGTTTGTTAGCGAATCGATTCAATTTACTTAGGTTTGTTTTCCGAAAGATATTAAAAACAAGTTGGTACACCCTATTTAACTTATTGTTGTTTCTTTATTATTTAGGACCGTCTTGAGTACATCTTTGAATAGCAATATCAATAATTATGTATAACAGTAGTAAAATTATAAAAAGGTATAATATGTTAAAAATACAAGCGAGACAAATCAAACAAGATTGAAAATGAATTATGTTTTGTTTTGCATATAAAGCAGCAAAGAAGGTCAACATTTATTATACTCATGTGAATAGTAAATATGAATAATGAACAAATTAAACGACATAGCGATTATATTACTACATAGTAGCTTATAGTCTTATTCTCCTTTTTTTTATTTAGTTGTTTCACTTTTGATTTTCACACTTGTTGATGCACACTTTTAATCCTTAATAACTAATTAATAAAAGTTATAGAAAGTCAATATTATGAAAATATACATCATGACAAATCCAACATTTTACATGATATTATTATTTCTAGATATTATTTAAAAAAATGTCAAAGTGGGTTATGTATATAGTGCAAAATTCAAAGTAGAACAACTAAATAAAAAGATACTCCATCCGTTTCATTTTAATTTACCCACTTCACTTTGGGGGAGAACCAAGGAGGAAGTACAAAAGTATGAGAGGGAAAATGAAAAGGTGAAGAGAGAAACTGAAGAGTGAGAAAGAGAAATAAAAGTGGGTTAAAATATTAAAAAGTGGATGACATGGGTGTAAAAAGAGGAGAAAGTAGATGTGACATGTTACCTAAAATAGAAAAAACAACAGTGTGTAGATTAAAAGAAACAGACCAAAAAGGAAAGTGTGTAGATTAAAAAGAAACGGAAGGAGTATATAATATTATCATAGTATCTTTGAAAGTAATTATTAAAGTCTAGAAGAGTGAGGTGGCCTCTTAAATAAAATATTAGAAGAACTAGGAAAGACCTAAACAATATAATTAAGAGAAAAGTGAGAAAAGTGAAACCCTATTGTCCTTGGTTAATTTGTTTGTTATTGTTTTTGGTTTTCAGTTTATGATTTTTAAAACCAAAGGCAGAAAATGTTGAAACTAGAAAGGCTAGCTAGCTTCCAGAATTTTGTTGTCATTTGTCAAATTAAACATAATTAGTATAAATATGACTAATTATAATCTATACTAATATATATTAGAAGGCGTTCTTAAATAAGGAACGGCGCCACGTGACACTCTCTTTTAGGGTGTTTTACTCCATATATCCACGTACAATAAAAATAAGGTAAGTAAATGCATTGTATAAGGTTTGATCCCGTGACTTGAAGCTTATATATACTAAAGCCTTAACCACTAAACCAAGTGGTATTTAATATTATCATTTTAGAGTAAAATATTAATAAATAAAAAATATAAGTACACGGGTCGTAGCCCGAGCCTAAAAACTAGTTTCATTATAAATCTTGTATCACATGACTTTGAAAATCTTAAAGCCAAATATGGTAAACAAGCAATGATGCCAAACTGGGTCGTCCCATAATTTCCATATATATGCAGTTGTTTCTTTCAAGTTCACACTCCTCTCTCTAGCTCTCTTTATTCGAATAAGTGTGTTCACTTATCCAAAACTTAAAATCGACTCGACTCGATTAAAACTTGGTTATGCTTGAATCTATACCTTAATGAGTCAAGTCAAACAAGATAATTTTGAGCTCGATAAACAATGAGTTGAGTTGTGGACTGAAATCGTTTTTATGTGTAAGCGATAAAGTCTCAACTCGCACTCGAATATCCCCAAGTCTATACCATGCATGATGCATGTCGAAATATATACATATCGCTATATGTCTAACCAATTAATCTGAGCTGAGAGAGGATTGATTCGTGATAAAATCGTACAAAGGATTCAATTTATCACTCCATAATAAGCATTTCCACTTCTTGTGATATGGTATTATTATAGTCGATGTCAAATAATTAGCTTTTACCTAACCTTCTTATTTAGGCAATAATCGATCCATTAGATCCCATTTTCAGCTATACTTCTCTGTATACCTAAATTATTCTTGTAAATCTATTTGTTATCTTTAACTTAACTTTCATTGTATCATTGGTAGGTTATGAATGAGAGATGTATATGTTCAATTAGTATCTTTTAGTTTTCATTAGAAATAAAAAGTATTTACATGCATGAAACTTGGCAAAGAATATAATTTTCTCAAATGTACTATAAAGGGATGTTAGGGATGGGAAGGAAAAACCCTTAATAAAAGTAGGCAAATACCTTGTCCGCAATCACCCAAGTAATTATATGATAATAGTTTGGTATTTGTAATTATATGATAATAGTTTGGTATTTGTGAATAGAATTGACAGAGAATTTTTAGGTACAAGTTCAGTATTGAAGAACTAAATTTGAAGTCTACCACTGATTAATTAGATGATAATAATAATAATAATAATAATAATAATAATAATAATAATAATATGGTATTATATACGGGGCCCAAGGTATAACAACCCTGCTAGCAAAACTACTGCATATCACCATATGCGACTAGACCCAAAAGAAATAATAAAATTAAATTTATACTTACAATAATAATGTGACAACAACAAGACTACAAAAGTACATAAAACTGCGAGGGTAGAATGTTAGGATTTGTATTTTAAGAGTTATATGAAATACAACTTGTAGGGTACACCATGTTGAATGTTGAAGTGTCGAGTTTGTATCGTTTTCTGGTCGGTCTTAAATTAAGATTTACTTTAGAACTGTGAATTGCAGGTGGATATATAATACGAATGTTAATTCGTTTTCAGAAAATTGTTATTTTATTAGGTAATCCAAATTTTTTTATAAAGAAGAGTATGATTAAAGAAACAAAAGTATCAATTTTAATATGATGTTTTGTGGATTTCTTCTTTTTCTTTGACTACTAAGTCAAGTCAGCCCTCCTTATATAGCTTAAGGCCTTAAGCTCGATCGGCATTTTACGAAGGATTAGTCATTAATTAGTGTATGTAGGTGAAAGATGGTGAAAACTAGATTTGTCAGAAAATATTAGCTTAGCTATGAGATTCTTGAGATTCAAGTTAGTTGGGATCTAATTACAAATTGTCGCTTCCCCATTTCTTTTTAATAGTTCTGACTTTGAGTTTTGACACTATCCACGCACAAATTTATGTTTAACTATCATTTGTCATTAATGTCTAAGAAAAATATAATCATGTGAGATCGATCTTGTTTGATTCGTTTCGATAAGACTTTTAGAATATTGACTTTTTATAATTTTTACAAACTCAAATTTGGAGATATTAATGTTCAAACAATTACATTGACAAGCGTGAAAAAGTTAAGTATAACTATTAAAAGAAACCAAGGGAGTAACATATAAGTATCTATCAGAGAAGTAAAGATACATTCATTGTAGCGCCATATAGTACGCACAAACTTTCAAGGGTGTGTCTAGTTGTGTATAACATGTTACACCACAACTTATTATGTAATAAAATCTCACACGTACACGATGACACATAATGACCTAGAATCTAACAAAAATGACATGGACTATATAAATAATGACATGAATTTGGTGCAATTTTGTCATCTATTTCATATCATTTGAGTTTGATTTGATGTCATTTATAGAAAAATATAATGCCATATATATATATATATATATATATATGACTCTTTCACGTCATTATTGGTACTACTCCCTCCGTCTCAAAAATAATTGTTTCCATTTCCATTTTGGATGTCCCAAAATATAGTTTCAATTTCCATATTTAGTTCCACATTTTTCCGTAATTTGTCTAGAAAAACAGTGTCCCATCATTTATTTGCTTCTTGAATTTTGTTGTTTGCTTTGTTTATTCAACCCAAGTGTTATAATTAATGTTCTTTCACCAATTATTCTCCATTCTCTCTCCTAAAATCATCTTTTCCCATACAACATTTATTTAAATAAACAAAAAATCTTTACTATCCCTCTTAAATTCCACTTGCATAAATTACCGTGAAAAAAGGGAAATGGGAACTATATTTTGGGACGGAGGGAGTATTATTTTGGAACTGATTTATTTCATTTGTAAATTTATTTCATGTCATTATTGCCATGTTAAATATAATTTAGAGTTATTTCGTTCCATGCCAATTCTCATTCGTTTACGTCATTTATAAAACTCTTTCATGTCATCATTCTTACATTTCATGTCATTTTAATATATGTTCCATGTCATTATTCAAATGTTACATATTATCATTTGTATAGTTCATGTCATAATTTATTTATTTTCATCCATAATTTCAAGCCAACATCAAGATATCCAACCAAACCATAAACAAGACCTTCTCACAACCTCCAAATCAAATTTGTGGAGAATTTCAATAACAATCATCGTCCTAGCTTCAAAAAATGAGTTCTAAAGATTCAATCGCCATTTTTCTTGTTGTTTGTGAAACAAATCAAATAAAAAAAAGCTCAAGAATCCAAGGGAAATCGCGAAGAAGAATCGCAAAATTCCGACAGAATTTCAAAGACAATAGGAAATGAAGTTTGGTAGAAGTTCCGACTGAAATTCGGATGAAATTCAAGATTCCGATTGAAATTAGTGAAGAACCTCAGAAGAAACGCGGCTGAAATGGATGAAATCACAACAACAACAACAAAAATCAAAACTGCAAGATTTGATCTAGCTAGACTCAACAATCAAGATCGAAATCAAAGAAAAGAAACAATCAAAAGAAACTGATCTGAGAAATCAGGTAGAAGATCGAACAAGAGAATTCAGTTAGAAGATCGAACAAGAAAAATTAGGTAGAAGATGTCAGAGGAGAGAGAAAGGAGGAGGACAATGGCGGAGGAGGTGGTGGATCGAGAGAAAGGTGGGAGAGAAGGGGGGTTGTGATCAAAGATGACGCTGGTGGTGCGAAGAGGGTTTTTACATCATAATTTGTGGTGTAATAATTATGCCATATGAAGTTTTAATATTTGTTGCAATAATGAGTCAATGACACCATCAAAATGTAATAATTGTTTCATAAACAGGAAATTATGTAGGCAACGAAAATTCCTGTGATTTTCTGAGAGAGAGAAAGAGAATATATTGCGAAAAATATCAATGTTACAAGTAATATGTAACTTCCTTAAATTGAAAATGTTGCACATAACAAAAATGGAGTTATAGGTTTAGCAAAAATAATTTCTTCAAGAACAAGTTAAGTTCAACAAAATAATCAATTTCAACAAATATAAGTTAAATTTAACAAAGATAATTTGAGGAAATCATACCCTAAATGTAGTGAAATAAACAAAATTAATTTTAATTATAAATACCATCATAATATTTTATTAAATAACCAACTAGCTAGCATCTACAATTAACATATTCTTATTCATGGAAAACATGCAAGTCAAAGGTGGTTTACTAGAGAAACTATTAGAATGTGTGGCAAAAGCAACCTACTCATTCATTCATTCATTATTTAACTCCTCGTCAATTGTCATGTCGGCCAAAGCAAGGGTTTCAGGCTTTCAACCATTTTACATTTAGAGTACGTTTGGTTCGTGATTTTTGGACTCCAAGAAATGAAATTAATTACTAATTTCCTTTCTTTTTGTTTGGTTCAACCTCTCATCAATCCATTACATTACTTGGTGGTAATGGACTCCCCCAATTTGTTACCCTTCCCTCCCCTCAAGTAACAAAATACATTATTTAGTGGTAACGATTACCATTCCATGACTTGAACCAAACACCTAATAAAGCTAACCATTTTTGTTACCATTCCTCCTCTATTTGTTTCCATTCCATACCTTGAACCAAACGATCCCTTAGGGTGACTTGTTACAAATTAATCCTTATACTTTTAATAAATCATCAAAGATACTGATAAAAAAATCATCTAAGATAAGTTACACAATGCATCTGTCATAGTCGAACTAGCTTATTTTCACCAAATAAGAAGAAAGTTGAACTAGCTTATCATGATTTGAGTCATTGGATCTTCATTTCTTTGAAAGTTTCCTATAGATGATAAAAACAGTATACACTTGTCAAATACAACTCTTGTTTTATTTTCTCATTATTTTTCTAATATGTTAATTATAAAATGGATATTTTTGAGTATCTGAAACAATAAATTTAACATATAATTCTTCAATTTAAAAGTTTGTTGTTCATTTAATGTGTTGCAATAAATTTTAAAATATGGTTTATCTTGCTTGGATCCCCCATGGCTAGTATTAGGTTTAAAGAACCTTTTTAAGGATATAATATAAACAATGCATGATATACTTCTAGTATACTCCTATTCAATTCAAAGCTCATCGATGTTAAGATGTTCTAACATCAAAGTATGGCTCACATAATCTCAAATTAACCTCAACAATGAAAAAAAATTAAAGGAAAAGGGGAATAAAAAATGTTTACTTACATTATACACTTGTCTTAGGTAATTTACTTTCACCTAGAATGATTACAACTCTTGACTACTTGAGTTTGCTTTTAGTTTAAGAATAGTAGATTTGTGGCTTGGCTTATTTATTGTATACTACTACCTCCGTTTCTTTTTAATTGTTACACCTTGACATTTTACACTATTCAAAAATTTCACTTTGACCATCGTTTGTGATTTATACGTGAATGAAAACATAGTCAAGTGGGATCTTGTTAGATTCGTCTTAACATGTATTTTATTAATATGTACTTTTTATAATTTTTACAAATACAAAACTAAAGATATATATCCTCAAAGTTTTGCATTGGCATGCGTGAAAAGTGTAAGTGTAACAATTAAAAAGAAACGGAGAGAGTATAAACTAAAGCCTTGTTTGGTTGAACTTTTTTGGAGATGGGAAACGGATTCAATAATGTGAATCCATTACTCCTTGTTTGGTTTGGGTAGTTGGTTAACTATTACCCTTACTTGATGCTAACCCAAATCTCCAAAATGTTACCCTCCATATTAGAGGATTAACAAAATCATTTCCATTCCCTTCAAGTGATTCCTTTCCATTATTGAACCAAACACCTAATAAAAGTAACAATTATTGTTACCAATCCCTCCCTCTACTTGAATCCATTCCCTTTCCATTCCTCTATTTGAACCAAACGCCCCTTATATGTATTCGAAGATAGTATTATTTTATTCTATTGAAGAAAAGGAGCTGTTGGATTATTTGTAATTGCATATTTACAATATAGACGTGGTGATCAGTTAGATATTTGATTAATTAACAACTTTTTTTTATTATTGACCACCTTGTTTCTCTAATCCGCAAGACTTCAATTTACACTGTATTTATTGAAAAAGTATATGAGACATGTGATAGTGGAGAAAAAGCCTAGCTAGTATCATTTTCATCTAAAGAATTTTTACAATTATTATATAACACAATATATATAGTCTGCTAAGTTTCAATCCATCATGTATACCGAGTCAAGCTAAGTAAATTATGCTATATATAATATATTCTTATTAATATTGTTGTATGTTCAAGATCCGAACTTAAATCTATGATTGAATTGAAGTGACGACCTCTTATAAACTAAACCTAAGTATGTGGTGGCATAAATAATTTTTTTGGCAAAGGTGCAATCTTCTTTATTTCTAATCAAGTGATCGAGCACCTGAAGGTACACAAGTGTTTCAGCTTTTGGATGCAAAGAGCCAAAGACACCACCTTTTTATCTGGTTAAAATTTTCTTTCCCAAACCTTGCTTGAATGATGAAGTTGTGATTTTATTCGATCAATTCCTCCCTAAGTTGGTCGGGTGTTGGAATAATTTATGTCATTGTCATTTCCCTTAAAATATCCTTCTAATCACCAAAAGGTGGAATCTCTTGGACCCACGAAAGACCTAATCCAACCACTAGATATATAAAAATTTCACCCTCATCAACGTATAGATTAAACAATCCTTTTATTAATTCTTCCAACTTTTTTCTGACGATAAATTATTGTGGATGGGACTTTTTAATTTTTTTAAAAAAAATTTGGAGCTACATAGTGATAATCTATTCTTGACGTTGATGTTCATTTCAAGTCACCATACTTTTCAAAGCTAGTTTATTAAATCAATTATTTCTTCAAAGACCTTTTTTTTAGAATAAATTCGACTATATGAGTTCTCGAATTATTATATTGTCCGATGGTTGGAACACAAAAAAGTTTATCATTATACACCCGGGTGTATTGTGAGCATGGTACATCCAAGGCTAAATCATCACTCATTTACAATCATCCAAATGAGCAAAATGAAGAAAAAAAAGGAGAGTTTCAAATGATGAATGAACTCGGCTAGAACTTGGAATTATCCAGTCAGCTTCACGATGAGTTAGGATGATTAATGATTCTCATAGCATGTTAGAATTCATTAACTATAATCCTTTATAATTTCTTATGTCAATATGTTAGATAAAAACTAGTGTTTAGGCTCGGGCGATGCCCTGGGGTTTCTCTGTGCTACAATTTAGTAGTAGTTAAATAAGTCATCTCATTCATTACATGGATTTCAAAAGTTTTCCATTCATATATCATCATTAATTTTGATTAAATAAGCAATAATAGTATGGTGGAGTGATGGTTGGATCTCTTTCTTTCATACTTGAGGTTGTAAGTTTGAATCTTCAAGTTAACAATGCTTCTTCTTTTTACTACATAAAGAAGTTTTACACAACTTCTTTTATTTTCCTTTGAACAGAAAGAGAAAATGAAGAGAGAATTTTGTAGAGAGAGAAGGAATCAGAAATTTTATTGATGAATTAATTCTTACAGCAACTAAGTTGTTTATATACTAAAACTTATTGTGTTGTCTTAACCAATTACAAAGCTTACACAAAGATTTAACCAATCTAAACAAAACTGACTTGGATTACAATACTAACAGAATTCTAACAACTTAACTAACTGAATAAGCTGACATGGCAATAGGTAGTTATTCTGTTAGATGTTGCTTTGACTGTTGTTGTAGCTTTATCTTCTCCTCTTGGACTGCTGATGGAGTTTGTGAAGCTTGAGTAGCTTCAATACCCCCCCTCAAGCTTGGGGATGGCTGATCACTAGTCATGCCAAGCTTGGATATTAACTTAGTGTGCTGAGAAGCACATAATGGCTTAGTAAAAACATCAGCCAATTGCTCAGAAGTGTGAACATAAGTGAGCTCAATAAGGCCCTGTAGATCCTTTTCTCGAGTGAAATGACAGTATAATTCTATGTGCTTTGTACGTTCATGGAAGACAGGGTTCCTTCCAATGTGCAAAGCACTTTGATTATCACAGTTGAGAGTCACAGGTTGTAAGTGTAAAACATCAAGCTCTTGTAACAGTCTAACAATCCATGTAATCTCAGCTGCAGTAGCTGCCATGGCTCTATACTCAGCCTCACTAGATGATCTAGAAATGGTGGATTGTTTCTTGGATTTCCAAGAGACAGGAGAATTGCCAAGTAAGAGTATATAACCAGTTACTGATCTTCTTGTGTCAGGACAAGAGGCCCAGTCAGAATCTGAATATGCTTGAAGAGTCAGGTATTCAGTAGCTTTTAAGAGTATACCTTGTCCTAGAGTGTGAGCCAAATACCTTAGAACATGGTGTAAGGCTGCAAGATGACTGAGTCTAGGTTGATGCATGTATTGACTCAATGTTTGAACTGCATAGGACATGTCAGGTCTAGTATGAGTAAGAAAATTAAGCTTCCCAACTAGACTTTTGTAGTGTTCTGGGTCAGAATACAAGTCCCCTGATTATGAAGAGAGTTTTAAGGAGGTAGGAAGAGGTGTTTTGGCTTTTTTAGACACATCCAAGCCACACTCAGCAAGTAATTCTTTACTGAATTTCTTCTGAGAAACAACAATGCCAGCAGAAGTATGAGTGACTTCCATGCCTAAGAAGTAATTCAATAAGCCTAAATCCTTGATTTTAAAAGTATCATGTAGATGTTGTTTAAGTTGTATAATCTCACTTTCATCAAAACCTGTGAGGATTATATCATCAACATATATGGCTACAACTGTAATGGAATAATCAGTCTTCTTTAGGAAGAGAGAGTAATCATTCAGAGATTGTTTATAACCTTGCTTGATTAACTCTTCATGAAGCCTGGCAAAGCACTGCCTTGAGGCTTGCTTAAGCCCATAAAGTGATTTATTCAGTTTGCAAACAAGCTTATCTGGATTGTGTATGCCTTCTGGTGCTTTCATATAGACTTCTTCAAGAAGATTGCCATGTAGGAAGGCATTGTTGATGTCTAACTGATGAAGAGGCCAATGATGACAAGCAGTAACAGAAAGTAAACATCTTATAGTTGTCATCTTCACCACTGGAGAGAAGGTTTCTTTATAGTCTAAACCATATTTCTGTGTGAAACCCTTGGCAACTAACCTTGCTTTCAATCTTTCAATTAAGCCATTTGCCTTCAACTTTACCTTATAAACCCACTTGCATCCTATAGCCTTTTTATGCTTAGGTAAAGGAACCATATCCCATGTATGGTTATCTTGTAAAGCATTCAACTCTTTTGTCATTGATTCAACCCACCCTGGATGCTGTGAGGCTTCCCGGTAATTCACTGGTTCAGAAATCTCAGTGGTATGGTTAATGAAGGCTTGAATAGGAGGTGGAAGATGGTGAAATTGAACAATGTTGCACCAATGTTCAGAAACATTTTCAGCAAGACATACATAAGTATCTAGATAACCAGGTTTATGCTTAGCTCTAGTAGACTGGCTAGGTACAAATGTTGCTGGAGGTGCAGTGTTTTCTGATGTGTTTGTGGTGCTAGGAGAATATGTGATGCTAGGAGAATTTGTGGTGCTAGGAGAATTTGTGATGCTAGGAGAAGATAAAGAAGACAAGGAAGGAATAGAAGAAGTAGTAGGAGAATCATGAGAGAAATGGAATGGTTCTGAGATGTCAAAATCACATTCCATATTGAAAGGAGTATTGACAGGAAGATATATGGGAGATGTGGAGGTAGTTTAGGCTGTATAATGGAATGGTAAATGATGTTCATGAAAAATTATATCTCTGGTAATAAGGATTTTGCCAGTATCAAGACAAAAAACTTTATAAGCCTTTTGATCAGGTGGATAGCCAAGAAAAACACAGAAGTTGGCTCCACTAGTGGAAAAAACGCAAGGGCTGCGTTTTTCAAAAAACGCAGCCCTTCATTTACGAAGGGCTGCGGTCAATGCAAAAAACGCAGCCCTTTATGGGCTTTTTTTTTTAAAAAAATTGAAAGGAATGAATTCGCGGGCTAGCTTAAAATGTTAAGTGGGCTAGGGTTCTCACTCCTTCATTCTCTCTCCTCTCTCACGTCGCCTCTCCCTTCTTTCTCACTCTCCTCCTTTCTCCCTCTTTCACCCTCCGGCGGCAGCAACACCACGCAGCAACATTTAGCAGCGTTCGTTCATTCGTTCCACAACAGTAATCTCCTTTCTCCTCTCGTTCGTTCGTCTCTCGTTCGTCCTCCTCTCAACGAGGGTTCGTCGTTCGTCTCCTTTCAACATTTTACAGATGGTTCGTTTTCCAGATCTGCGCCGCCTTGCCGTCGTCGTCGTCGTCGAACTCCGCTTAAGCAAGGACAACAACAAGTGATAATTTTTCGTTTTCCAGATCTAAAATTTGTTGTTCTTTGTATTGATTAATGTTCATGTAATTTCAGATTTATAATTGTTGTAATTTCATATTTGTATTGATCTTTTTTGTCATTTTCGTTCCGTTTCTTTTTTCATTTTCGTCCTTCTTTTTTCATTTTCGTCCTTAGTTTTTTCATTTTCGTTCCTTTTTTTTTCATTTTCAGATCTATAAATTTCGACGGTTCTTGTTGATTTTCTCTGTTGCAAATTTCTTGATATATTTAGGAGTAAAAAAATGCCAAAAAAAAATTTTTTTTTTGGGTCAAAAGGGCTGCGGTTGTGGTCAAAACCGCATCCCTTTGTACAAAGAAGGGCTGCGTTTAAGGCCCAAAACCGCAGCCCTTCCAATATGGAAGGGCTGCGTTTAAGGCCCAAAACCGCAGCCCTTCCAATATGGAAGGGCTGCGTTTTTGGGCCTGCTGGCCAAAAACGCAGCCCTTAGGGCTGTTTTGACCGCAGCCCTTCCGTTTTTTTCCACCAGTGCTCTTGAATCAAATTTTGTTCTATGTGTTTTCAGTGTAGAAACATAACACAGACAACCAAATACTTTCAGGTGTGTAAGGTTAGGTTTACTGCCATTTAATTTCTCATATGGAGAATGAAAACCCACAGAACTCAGAGGCATTCTGTTAATAAGATGAGTGGCACATAACAAACATTCTCCCCAAAATCTCACTGGCACCCTACTCTGAAAGAACAATGCTCGAGCTGTTTCTAACAAATGTCTATGTTTCCTTTCTACTATTGCATTCTGTTGAGGACTATCAGCACAAGTCTTTTGATGCTTAATCCCCTTTGAATGAAATAAATCCAAAATATCACCCTCACAGAACTCCTTTGCATTGTATGTTCTTAAGCATTTGATACATGTTTGGTATTGAGTTTGCACCATGTTGTAGAAAACATTAAGTATACTAACTGCATCACTTTATTTTTCATCAAGAATGTCCATGTGTTTCTTGAAAAGCCATCAACCACAATAAGAAACCAAGAGTATACATCATTAGTTTTAGACTTGTAAGGACCCTAAGTATCTACATGAACTAGTTCAAAACAGCTAGTTGTAACAGTAGAACTAGTATGAAAAGGGAGTCTTGTTTGTCTAGCTTTAGGACAGATTTGACATATGAAGTCACATGTATCATTATTAGCAAAACTAGAATCAACTAGGTGCAATTTATTGAAAGGAATATGCCCTAACCTGAGATGTCATAGTTTGACATCAGTAGATTAAGCAAGAAGAGTTGACTCAACTGAGTTATTCTGGATGCATTGCTTGTCAGTGACTTGTTCATCAGCAACATATAACCCTGATGTGAGTTTACCAAGAACCAGGGAATGATGAAGTAATGGATCCTATAGGATGCACAATTCAGGAGTGAAAGTTACTTCACGTTCATGTCTTTGCACAATTTATGTGTTGATAGCAAATTGAACTTGAACCCTGGAACATGCAATACATTCTCTAATGTAATGCCATTTCCAAAATCAACTGAACCAATATGTTCAACAACTACTTGCTTTCCATCTGCTATGGTAATAGTGTTAGGCACCTTTGTGAACTGTTTCCAGGAACTAAACAATGCCAAATTTGTGCAAATATGGTCTGTAGCTCCACTGTCTATTATCCACTTAGAATTAGAACAAGTGATTAGACATGTACCTGCCTCATTTGCAGCAATGGGAGGCTCTTCAGTTTGCTGAGCAAAAATGAGTTTAAGTAAGTTTGCAAATTGTGCTTCTGAGATGTTAGTAACATTTTCTTCACCAAAATTATCATATGCATCTCCTTGTGCTACAGCTGCCATACTTTTGCCCCTATTCTTGATGTGAGGTGGAAAACCTTTGAGTTTCTAGCAAACATCAATTGTGTGGCCTACTTTCTTGCAATGATCACACTGAGGTCTCTTAGATGTACCTCCAACTACCAATTTTCTCCCTGAGTTTTGAAAAACAAACTTAGCATTTGATTTGTAATTCCTTCCTCCTGAACTTTCCTTACTGCTATCAGCAGCATTAGCATAAGCTAATTGACCAATTGTAGAAGAAGTTTGTTGTTGCTTTTCATCTTGAACAAGCAATCTATAAGCCAAAGAAAGCTTAGGCAGAGGCTGCATCATCAGGATGTTAGATCTAGCATTTGCATATTTCAGATCTAACTTCATCAGTAACTGGATCAGTCTGTCCTCTTCCTGTTGCTTAATGAACTCTTGAGTGAGGTTACAGGTACATCCATTGCAAGTACACACTGGTAAAGGTCTTATAGCACTTAATTCATCCCAAATTGCTTTCATTTGAGTGAAATAATCAGCAATTGGGCAGAACCTTGAGAAATATCTGACAGATTTTGTTGAAGAGTAAAAAACTGAGGTCCGGAGGTTTGTGAAAACCTTTCCTCAAGATCCTTCCAAATCTCAGCAGCAGTACTAAGATATATGACACTTTTAGCAATAGGAGCTTCTAGATATCTCAAGATGTATGATATGATGATATCATTACACAGGGGCGGTTATGGGCCTGTGCGGGGTGCGTGGCCGCACAGGGCCTCGGTATTAAAGGGGCCCCAAAATAAGTACGTAAGTCTGTACTACAAATATATTAGCAGAAAAATAATGTGAAGCAGTTGGTAAGATTATGGGCTTTTTAAACAGGTGGTATAATGTTCGAATCTGCGTTGGTTTTGTATGAAAAATACCAAACTGTTCTCTGATTTTTTTTTCCTTCAATGGCACTTTATGAAACATTTAATGATGTGTCTCCTAGACTCCTACTCTCCTTCATGAATTGGATTCTAAAACTATTTATTTCGGCATTTCCCGAAGTCCTCCAGATTCATCTTCCATTCTTCCATTCTTCCAAATTCCAAACCCAAATCCTAGTTCTATTCCCAACTTCCAGCTTTTGTTTAGGGGACACAAAAAATTTGTAATACTATTATTTACATTGAAAGTGTGGTTGGTGATTTTGTTTCGGAACACACGTGGGAGTTTTTTTTTAAAAAAAAGTGATTTCATCTTGTTTTTCTTTAAGGTTTACTGTGTGATTTACAATTTTTTAAATATAATTTACTAGAATTTTTTATTAAAAAATTTGTGTATTCTTTTAAAATATGAGTAAAGGGCCCAAGTTTAATAATTAGAGCAGGGCCCTCATAATGGTAGCCCCGGCCCTGTCATTACATCTCTCCAATGCTTTATACTTAGAATCAGTAATACTAGGCTTATTTAAAGTTCCATTTATGAAACCTAACTTGTTTTTGACTGATAAAACAATCATCATGCTCCTCTTCCACTCTCCATAACCTTCACCATTAAACTTTACAGAAATCAAAGGAGTAGAAGCATTTTCATTCGGATGAATGTGATGCTGGATCTTGAGTTGGATTATTACTAGAAGTATTGTTATTTGCAACATTACTTTCTGAATCAGTCATGATTGATTGAACTCATTTGAACAAATGTGATCAAATTTTGATTTCAATTTCTTTAGAAATTGAAGATTGAAAGAATAGAAAAAAGATTTCAGGATTTAAAGATCAAAATCTAAATCTGCAAAAAAACTGACCTCTATAGTTTGATGATTTCTAGAGTGATTATTGCAGCTTCTAAAAATGATTTTGAACGGAAATCTTGAGAGATTGCTACTGAAATGTAGCTTGATTTGATTTCAGAATTTTGAACAGAAATCTTGAGAGATTGCTACTGAAATGTAGCTTGATTTGACTTTAGGATCTTTTACAAATAATCCTGCTCTGATACCATAAAGAAGTTTTACACAACTTCTTTTATTTTCATTTGAACAGAAAGAGAAAATGAAGAGAGAATTTTGTAGAGAGAGAAGGAATTAGAAATTTTATTGATGAATTAATTCTTACAGCAACTAAGTTGTTTATATACTACAACTTATTGTGTTGTCTTAACCAATTACAAAGCTTACACAAAGATTTAACCAATCAGAACAAAACTGACTTGGATTACAATACTAACAGAATTCTAACAACTTAAACTAACTGAATAAGCTGACATGGTAATAGTAGTTATTCTGTTAGCTGTTGCTTTGACTGTTGATGTAGCTTTATCTTCTCCTCTTGGACTGCTGATGGAGTTTGTGAAGCTTGAGTAGCTTTAATACTACATGAGAAAGACGTAGATAGAGTGTTACTGAATGAGGGATGGTGACACGTGGCACATATATATTCTTAGGAACGCTTTTTAATTTATTAGTATAGATAGATGTATGTCTAGTTATTACTTTACATAAACTTATTAGAGTGTGTCCTAACTTCTTATGATCATGAAAGTGAGGGATAGCTCAGTTGGTTAGAGCTTTCCTCCCAGTTCCAGGTGATCCTGGGATCGATTCTCATCCCCGCCTTTGTGGCTCATTCGCACCAAAAAAAAACTTCTTATGATCATGTACCAAAAAAAATTGTTACAGTACATAAACCTAAACAAATTGAATAATGTTTTTATTATTCACCAAGAGAAAGTTTTCTATATTTCAAATGCATATAAGTTTTAAAGTAACAATTAACTATTTAATTAAGTAAAAATATTGAAAGTAAAATAATATAAAAATGTAATATGTATGAATAATAGATCATATGAAGACCACATACCAAAAAGGAAAAAAGAATAACAAATAATTACAGACATTTGTTCATGATAGAAATGCATATTGTAGATTTTTCTATAATTTCTCTCGATCCCGGTCCCTAACCTCCAGGTAAGCAAAACCACAATCGAGACAGATTTTTAAATGAACTCGGCGAGCTTACAATAATTATTAAGACATTTGTTATTGAAAAAAGTTTTTAAAAAGACCAAAAAAGAAATAAATAGTGTGACTAATTGCCTATAACAACAACAACAATAACAATAAAAGTAATAATAATAATAATAATAATAATAATAATAATAATAATAATAATAATAATAATAATAATAATAATAATAATAATAATAATAATAATAATAATAATAATAATAATAATAATAATAATAATAATCAATATATATATATATATATATATATATATAAAGGAGGAACTTTTCGGGAGCATAGGGAGCTCCTCAAGATTTCGAGCTCATAGAGCGCGCCACGTAGGATTGCCACGTCATCAATTTATATTTTTATTTTTTACAAAAATAGAGTTCTAGATGATTTAAATACATATAAGGAGATTTGGATAAGCGAAAATTAGAGTTTGGATTTGAATCAACAACCTAAATCATTATATCATGAAAATTGTGTATAACTTTTGTTACGTAATTCGGAATATTATAACTTTTGTACCATTGGAGAGTGCTCGAAATATGCTTCGAAATAAGATCCATTTATAATATAGTTGTACAACTTATGAAATGTAGAGCGCTAGAGTTTCGTTTTGAATGAACAACCTAAATTATTGTATTATGTAAATTATGTATAACTTTTGCTGCCTAATTCAGAATATTATAATTTTTGTACCATTAGATAGTGCTCGAAATATGCTTTAAAATAAGATCCATTTACAAATATAGTTCTACAATTTATGAAATAGAGAGCACCACTTAAGATTACCATGTCATTAGTTTTTATTTTAAATATTTGAAAAAAATAGAATTCTTCTTTTTATTTAAATACATAAAAGGGTTATGAATAGGGGGAAATTAGAGTTGCGTTTTGAATAAACAACCTAAATTATTATATTATGTAAATTGAATTTAACTTTTGTTACCTAATTCAAAACATTATAATTTTTTTACCATTGGAGAGTGCTTGAAATATGCTTCAAAATATGATCTATTTATAATATAGTGTTACAACTCATGAAAATATATTAAATTAGATGCATTATAGGACATTATTTAGTCTTTTTTTTTAGATAAATATAATAATGGCTATAAGTATTAAGTATAGTGTATTATATGTGATTATAACATTTGATTATAGGTCCAATTTACAGGATTAAATATATTATCTTTCAAAACCTCAACCTTACTCAACTAAACTAAAACAATATAGTATTGCAACAAAATTTATTAACTAAAATCTATAACGATAAAGTTACATATTAGAGTTTTGGATTATGTAAGAGTTTGATTTAAATAAAACATACTTAGAATATTATAAAGAGCTCCACCTAAGCATGCCATGTCATTCTTATCAATTTTTAAAGTATTCTTTCTGACCTGCATCAATTAAATTATTACCTTCTACTTTCTTAAAGTATCATTCAGGTATTATTCATGTTAAAACTGTATTAGCTATTGTTAGTCATACCTGTTATTGGGATACCATTTAATTGGTTTGGACATGGTTTTTAAGGAAATAAAAAATGGGTAGTCTAGCATAGAGGTACCTCTTTAGTTAACTAGAGTAGGGGACAAATAAATCATTATTAAAGTAAACGCAACTTTATAAGGCAATTCGGGTAATTAACGATGGTTTTATTAACATAAAGTAAAGGTAATATTGTAAACTGTACGAAAGTGGAATGGTTCCAAAAGATGAAACTACCTAAAGTGGTAATTGTTGTAATAGAAAAAGAATGGAGGAAGTATGTAAATACAATGATCTTGAAAAATCTCATTTTACAACAACACAAAATCAACAATAATTTTAACAAAAAATTTGCAATAAAATAAAATAAACAACAACCCGTGCAACGCACGGGCTTCAGACCTAGTAACAATAACAATAACAATAACAACAATAATAATAATGATAATAATAAATACATAAATTAATAAATAAATAAATAAGAACGGCTATGAGGAAGAAGTAAGTAACAAACTAACAATAGTTATACGTGTAAAAAAAATCACCTTACCAGAATTTATTTTCAAAATTGCTTGGGTTTTAAGTGGAATTTTGTGACCCAAAACTCGATTTATCTAAAATCTAAACAATGTCAAATTTTTTAGGTCAAAGTCAACTGTAACCCATTTTGGTAACATGGTATTTAAAGTAACATGGTATTAGTATCCTTCTTTGCCAAAAGCACATTCAATTATTAATATAGTCAAATTTGTTACAGGTCATAAAAATCATCCTGAATGAATTTACCAAGCTAAAGCTCAACCTAAACCCTAGCCTCCCCCCTCTCTCTTTCTCTCTCAAACCCTAACCTCCCCTACCCCTTCTTCATCAGTTAGGAGCTGCCATGGATGATTTCATCCATGGTAAGCCCCTTTTCCCCTTTTATTTTCAGTTTTTAATTCATTTTCTTGTTTTGTTTAATAAATTAGTCTCTCTATATGAGATCTTTTCAAACCCTGTTATGGGGTTTTTAGTTTCTGTTTTGAAAATCTCCTTCTCCCCTATGGGAGTTGTGAGTATGGTTTTTTTGTTTTTAGGTATGAGAAATTGTTCTCATTGATTGAAGTTCGAGACTCAACATGAAGGTATTAGAATCTCGGATGCGATCAACATGACTCGGTCAAGAATGTTCTCCCCAAACTATATCAGAATGATAGACTTCCTCATCAATAGTTGCTTGATTCAGTAAATACAAGGGAGCTGCACTGTATTGCTCGAACTGGTTCATTGTAGTTCCTTCGAAGACGAATTTGATTTAGCCTTGTTTAATTGTATCTTTTTTTTTTTAATACCTATTGTAGATGCCGTTTGGCCTTCAATTAATGAATTTTCTCTTTCAAAAAAAACTAAAGCTCAACCTATACCAAAACGATATTTATCGTACTATCTAATCCCTTCATATTAAAATGTGTCAATTGATACCCGTCCAATTTTCCTTTTAAAAATATATTATAATAGAAAAGGGTGACGATTTATTAATACCCAGTCTTATAATATAATTGGGTGAGGATTTATTGATACCTAGTCCAAAGAAAAAATCAACATACTTTTTCATTTACGTAACTTGATGACGACAAAAAACTGTTTCTCCAAGAAGTAGATTTTTGTTGGATTTTTTTCTTAGAAAAGTCTTTAAAAAAGAAAATATAAAATGAGTTTGCTTTCCCATTTTCTTCCTCAAAAAATAAGTAATTATAAGTTCAAAATTGGCAAGGAAAACTGACTTATGGTTCATCAGTATTATTATAATAAACTACGAATTGACCACAAAGTAGCTCGATATAGGAAGGCTAAGCTCACCGTTAACATAAGCACACAGATATTAATTATGAAAATGGCTACCTAACAAGAAAGATAATTCTTGTGACTAATTTGGATTTGACATACATATGTTCATCAATTGATCATTTTTCAGACTAATTTGGACTAAACAAGCATAATTTAATCCATCCATCATTGGGTCGTACTTATAAACAAGAGACAGGCTATGACTTTCTCCACATAAAGATAGCTCCTCATCTCATTAAACAGTGACAACGATTTTAATTTTTTTTGTTGAATTCATGAATTATTTTCCAGGCATGTACAATTTAATACACAATATATTACCCTATTAACATGTACTAACTACTAACTGTGTGTAAATCATCCTCTGTCTCACTTGTTCATATCCATTGGCGGTACACTCCTTGGATAGTTGGATAATTTTGTATATCCCTTATTCCCTTGATGGTACATGCATTAGCCTATTTTGCATTTTCCTTGGTGGATGGATTTGGAACTTTTAAGCAATGTAAACGGAATTAGTTGTAGCACATTTTGGGTTGATAATACATGCATGATCCTGAAGACATCATAACCCTCTAACTTGTAATTCTAGATTTGTTTAAGTTTTAATATATTGCTACCTTTAACAAAAAAAATTGAAATACTTCAACTTAATTATAATCTACACTCTTTGTCTCCTGTTTTCTTTATTAGGTGTTCCAAAAAGATGTTCCTACTTCAAATATTTCTACTTGAATTATTTACCTTGTTGTAATCCTATTAATTATTTTGTTCATATAATTTAATTTTATTGGCTGAAACAATTAGCACAATTTACCAAAAGTTCCGATAAATGTTATTTTGTTATTAAAAAAAAGTCGTTTACTTTCCAATACAAGTACAATATTAAAACACAAATCATGATATGTTCCCTTTTTCTTAGTTATCTAAAAAGATGAGAAACAATCTATTATATAAGCCAAGGGAGGAGGTGTGGTGTCTCCCTTTGAAATAACTAGAAAACCCTCTAATAAATTAAAACAACGTTTTCTTTTTATAAATTTTAAAAAAATGAAAATCAATGCAACTTGCTATATGGAATAAGTCAAAAATGGAATATGCAATCACTATTAATAACTTGACAAAATAGATTAACACAATCAATTCACGAAATTAATTAGAATCTTCTATCAAAAAATCCTGACAACATAATACTTCGTATTTACTAAGTTCAAACAATATGGTTTATTAAGGTTTACAATCGTCAAAGAACTATACTAATTACTAAAGCCACTGACAAGGAATTATTAAATCATTGACCAAATTTTTCAGTGACGGTATTGAACAGTTAAAAATTAGTCACCTTCAGTTTAACAACATAATAACATCTACAAAAGAACCTCAATAATTTACATCACTACCAAAATAATTTGAGATTAAAAAAAATATATCCATTCGTACATATAGCTACCTAGGGTTATTGACGCACGCATCGCGTGCATATACGACTAGGAGGCGGAGGGAGAAGTTTTTATGTTTTTATTTTAGTATATTTAGGTTGTGACCGAAGAATCTTATTCATTAATTCATAGTCTTACATACAAGTGTAACTATAATATTTGCATTGAAGATTATGATTTTGTTGGTTGTAATATTGTGTATTTGAGCTCGTCAAAAAATAATTATGTAGCTGAAAGTAGAAATATTTCATACAATATGTAACTTGACCTATTTTGATAAAAATATAAATTTCATTCTTGGTCGAACTCATGTCTCAAATCTGAGTAATCCAATTTTTGCAATTAGGTACAAGTGTATTTACCAAATCTAATGAATATTACTACCTACGTTTCACATTATATGCATTATTCTATATGGCACATAAACCTAGGGGTGTAAATGAGACGAGACAACTAGCGAGTTACTCGAGATCGACTCGGTCAAAACTCGGCTCGAGTGAGCTCGACTCGAGCTCGAACTCGGCTCGAGATGCTGGCGAATCGAGTTGAGCAACTCGATACTCGACTCGAAAACTCGTTAGAAGCTCGAAAACCCAATTATCAATAGCAAAATACCTAAATTCAACATTTTTCTACCTTAAGGTTGTTTTTAACATGAGACACTTGCAAGCTATTCGAAATCTACTCGGTCAAAACTCGACTCGGTCAAAGCTCGACTCGGTCAAAGCTCGGTCAAACTCGACTAGAGTGAGCTCGACTCGAAATGCTAACGAGTCGAGTCGGGCTAGCTCAAACTCGAACTCGACTCGCATCATTTACACCCCTACATAAACCAATGGTGAGGAGAGAGAGAGAGAGTTGTGATTGCATTTCAAATACATGTGATTATGTTTTAAAGAAGGGAATGCATTGTGAAAGATTCAAAAGAGGAAATGGTGCATATATTGTGAAATATCCAGAAGAGGCAAATGGTGCATTTATTGTAAAACAGAGGTATTATATTTTAGGATTTTTTTTTTTTACCACCTTATAAATAGTTTGTTTTACACTTTACCACCTTTTGTTTTTTTTTTTTCAATTTTACCACCTTAAAGTTTCCAACTCGTTAAAAATCACCACCTTGACTCGACGAAGAATCCAGTGAGGGGGGATCCCAAATTACTGTTTTATGTTTAGTTTCCCTCCATTTTTCCCCTTTACCCTCGATTTTTCATTTCCTTTTCATTAAAACCCCAATTTTGTCTTTCAATCCCTTTAAAAATCCAAATTTCTTTGATGAAAATTTTAATCAAGTTAGGGCTTACCATTTTTTTGATAAATTCAACCTTAATCAAAGGATAAATTGGAGATTCCGCTAATGTTAAAGTTATGGTTTCTTCGCCCAATTTAATAGGCTAGGGTTCTTCCTCAATTTTGGGCATTTCTTGTTCATTGAATTTTTTGGTAAATTGGGCCTAAATTGTGGCATCTATGGTGTTTTTTAGCATAATGCTTGCTTTGGTTTTCATTCATCTTCATTATTATAGGCCTATAATGTCCCAGTCTCTTCCCATAACTACCAAAAGTGCAACTATGAAATTCCTCTTGCTGCAAAAGTCGAAATAAAGAAGAGAGATGAGCTTGGTATTCTGGATTTTTGGGTGAAGTGGAGGAGAAAGGGTAAAAGAATCTCAGTAAATATCCAAGAGAAGTTGATGATTTTACATAGAGGTTGAAGATAAAAATGTGAATTGTTTAAGTAAATGGAATGGTGAAGAAAGAAATAGAAAGAAATTGGGAAGAGACTAAAACAAGGGGAGAAGTTTTTTTAATCCGAAAATGGTGCATTTATTGTAAAACAGAGGTATTATATTTTAGGATTTTTTTTTATTTTTACCACCTTATAAATAGCTTGTTATATACTTTACCACCTTTTGGTTTTTTTTTCTTTTCAATTTTACCACCTTAAAGTTTCCAACTCGTTAAAAATCACCACCTTGACTCGACGAAGAATCCGGCGAGGGGGGGATCCCAAATTACTGTTTTATGTTTAGTTTCCCTCCATTTTTACCCTTTACCCTCGATTTTTCATTTCCTTTTCATAAAACCCCAAATTTGTCTTTCAATCCCTTTAAAAACCCAAATTTCTTTGATGAAAATTTTAATCAAGTTAGGGCTTACCATTTTTTTGATAAATTCAACCTTAATCAAAGGATAAATTGGAGATTCCGCTAATGTTAAAGTTATGATTTCTTCAATAGGCTAGGGTTCTTGCTCAATTTTGGGCATTTCTTGTTCATTGAATTTTTTGGTAAATTGGGCCTAAATTGTGGCATCTATGGTGTTTTTTAGCATAATGCTTGCTTTGGTTTTCATTCATCTTCATTATTATAGGCCTATAATGTCCCAGTCTTCTTCCCATAACAACCAAAAGTGCAACTATGGAATTCCTCTTGCTGCAAAAGTCGAAATAAAGTAGAGAGATGAGCTTGGTATTTTGGATTTTTGTGGTGAAGTGGAGGAGAAAGGGTAAAAGAATCTTTGTAACTATCCAAGAGAAGTTGATGATTTTACATAGAGGTTGAAGATAAAAATGTGAATTGTTTAAGTAAATGGAATAGTGAAGAAAGAAATAGAAAGAAATCGAGAAGAGAGAGACTAAAACAAGGGGAAAAGTTTTTTAATCCGAAATGTGAGCCTCCCTCACCGGATTCTTGGCCGGAGCACGAGTTAGGTGGTAGTTTTTAGTGAGTTGGAAAATTTAAAGTGGTAAAATTGGAAAAAAAAAAACAAAAGGTGGTAAAATGTAAAACAACCGACTTATAAGGTGGTAAAAATCAAAAAATCCTATAATTTACTACTACTTATTGCTACTACCATCATCATCATATCATTGTTATTACTATCTAATGTTATGAATTATATTATCAAGATAAATTGCCAACCTAATTTAAAAAATCTTATACTCATGTGTAGAGGATTAATTGAAAACTAGAGCATCAAATGGACTCTTTTAAGACTCCAACATTTGAAGTTGGAAAAACTTCTCCTCGGACATTGCTAGATAGATGCAGAAATTTAGTGCCACGATCCACATGAAAATTAGTTCCATCTACTTTTTTGAGAACCAGATTAATCATATAGGATTTCTTTTTTCTTCTATTTCTTTTTTCTTATGACGAGGTTATACAAAATTCGAACACCCTTTTTGCAAAGGTAACGTGCTTTTACAAGCAGTACAAATGGACTTCACTGAAACAAGCCTGATTTATACAATAGAACATATACAAATTCCAGAAACGCGATATGAATAAATTAACCGCCAATACTACCCAATGTCATCTACACATACCAAGAGCTGGGTTAAGCGAATGGGGAAAAATATTACCGCATCAAAATCGCTGACAATATCTCACCCATAGTCTTCTCAGGAATCATATCACCATTATCCACGACCACTGTCCCAGATTCTAAAATAGCAGCATCTAAAACTAACTTCCGTTTCGCAATCTCATAAACGTCTTCGTCTACAGTCCCTTTTGTCACCAATCTGCCAAGGAAGCAAAATCTACTTAGCTTCTCATCAAGACAAATACATATATCTGACCAATAAAAAAGCAAAAGTAACCTGTATATAGTAACGGGTTTTGTCTGGCCAATACGATGACAGCGATCTTCTGCCTGTCGGTCAATTTGAGGGTTGAAATCCATATCGTGTATTATGACAGTATCTGCTCCTATGAGGTTCAAACCCTGACCTCCAGCTCTAGTGGACAGCAAGCATGCAGAGATTGAAGTATCATTATTAAAAGTATCCACTATACTTTGTCTCTCGGTCACCTGCGTACTGTAAGTACACGACTAGTTAGCACAGAACTAATCATGCTATTTGCATTATAATCAACATGTGTACACAGAAAAAGCGGAGCTTGTTGCAGAATATCCCAGAACAGAACACGAAGACTGGCTGATTTACCTTCCATCCAGACGTCTGTATGTTACCCCGATCACATCCAATGCCCACTCCAAGATATCAAGCATTGACGTCCACTGGCTAAATATCAGAACACGATGGCCATCTCGCTTCAGGGAAGGAAGAAGCCTAGCCAATGCCTGCATGCAACATATATATTTCCTCTACCAATTAGCAAAAAGACAAGCATTCTGGCTTATGATTCACTGGAGCACTGAAGATCTTCTGATTGATCTCAATTATCCTGACCATATTATCTATGTCCTCATGACTTGCATTACAAAACCAGATATCCCTCTCATTATCCATGGAAGCACAGAAGGTTATTTTCCAGTAAAAAAGGGTCTTAGAGAAGGGGATCCCATGTCTCCTCTTATCTTTTTCCTATGCAAGGATCATCTCACCAAGAACCTGAGTTATCTGTGCTTTTGCAGATTTAGCTTACCCATTTCTGCAGGGTCTGCAGTTTTATTTAGAGACCTCTGGGTTGTAAGCAAATAGTAAGAAGTCTACCTTATATAGCTCTAAAATAGATGCTCGCAATCTCTGGTTTCATGAAAAGTGAATCGCCTTCCACATACTTGGAGGTCCCATTAAGTGCCAAAAGAAAATCAAAGCTGCACTGAAAAGATGATACCTAGTCAACCTATATATCAAACCTGGAGCTCTAGGGAGTAGGGTCCTGTCATTTATAGGTAGAAGTGTAGAACTACGATCGCAATCCACTCCGGATCTGATCCTCGTCCGCTCCAATCTGAAGGAAAAAAACCGAGCCAACTCCGGAAAAAAAAAATCCAACTCCGAGCCGGAGGAGGGTCGGAGTCGGATCCCATAAAAAATCCGGCTCATCCGATCCGACTCCGACTTCGAGGCAATTAGTCT
Source organism: Beta lomatogona (assembly GCA_947646795.1). Lineage (NCBI taxonomy): Eukaryota > Viridiplantae > Streptophyta > Magnoliopsida > Caryophyllales > Amaranthaceae > Beta > Beta lomatogona. The sequence continues at coordinate 452,359 of CANSNZ010000448.1, forward strand.
TTTGTTTTATTTTGATGTATTATGTATGTATACACTGACTACAACTTTAAGACAATTGTATTATATAAGATTTTTCTAATAAAAAAAAGATTGTTTAAGAAAATAGTAATGACTAGATTATTTGTATTATATAAGATTTCCATATGATTGTTGAAATAGATAGCAATGATTAGATTCTTTGTATTATATGAGAGCTTTCAATTAAAAAAAATGTGACGAAAAAAGAAGTCATTCGGATGTCTGAATTTTAAGTCGAATCATATTCGGATTTTTGGAGTCGGATGTCGGAGTCAAATTTATAATCCGGTTTCTTGTAGGCTCGGAGTCAAACTATGCATAATCTGGTCTAAGTCCGACCAGTTGCCATCCCTACGTAGAACTCACCTGATAAACTCAGTTCTAATTAAAATCTTTATTTTGTCCAAGTCAGTACTAGGGAGAATTAACTCTCTGTAGAAAAATCTTATGGAAAGGTGATGCTAATGGGTATAAAACCTATGTGAAATGGAATGTTGTGGGCTCTCCAGAGAAGCAAGGAGGATCAGGTTTCAGTATATTGTTCTTAGGAATAAATTTGTTGGAAGTGAGTTTATATGGCATATTGGATCTTAAAAAGATGACCTATGGGTTTAATGGATCCACTCAGTTTATACTTAGGGTAAAAAGCTCATACAAATGCCAGTTAGGTATATTTGTAAGGTGAAGGAAGAACTACAGCACTAAGAAATGCACACATGGGTAGAAGAGACATACTCACACTATCATTCTCTTCATAAGCTGTACAAGCAAGGCCACTACTTGAATGGAATAATAGCTCAATGGTGTAATAGGACTATAGGAGTTTAAAACAGAATATCTGTCGCTGAACAAAAAATCAGAATATAGCTAGCGTTTCTGGAAGGCTACAAATAAAAGAGAAACTGCAGAAGATGGAAATAATCCCTCATAGCAGCTGCTTGATATGTGAAGGCGCAAATGAGACTCATGCTTATCTCTTCTTTGACTGTGAGTTCAGTAAAAGACTGATATGGATTGGATAGCTAGACCGTAAGGTTTCTCTGGTTTGTATAGGCCACCTGTGGCGTCTTAGTTTTTCGAATTCCTTATAAACTCGTGGAGAGTCCTTCCTAGAAGGTTTGTCCAAGCTTACAGGAAGTAGGATGTGAATTCTTTTTCATTGATCAATATACTTACCCAACAAAAAAAAAAGACAAGCATTCCATCTTTCCAAGAGTTTTTAATGAGGCTTCCATTGACTTGTAAGTTAGCAGAGTGCAAGGACTCTTGATACAAGGGTTGAAGTTTGATGGTGCCCATGGCTGTTATTGGTAACTTAGTAAATCATCAAGTAGCATGTCCACTCTATTATGATTTAGTGTTCTGAGTTGTGCTTTTCACGGCTATTCCCATCAATAAAAAAGATTGCAACACTACTCTTTTACAGTCTCCAAGGCATTATGTTGACAATTAATATCTTGAAGTACGTACTAGTAAATTTTATGAAAATTTAATAATTTTAAAATACATTTTGAGATGAATCTGAAAACACTTTTTCTTATATATTGGTAAGATATTAAGGTCGGAGATTTTTGTGAGGTTTGACCATAAGATAGGAAGTAGCAATCTTACATAAGGGAGTAATATAAGTATATTTCTTCGTACATGGGAGGGGTGTACTGGATTTACCTGGCATTTTGCAGACTTTATAACCTGTTCCTCTGGAAGGATACCCTTTGCATCCTCGATACCATAATTATATAATAGCTGCAAAAGAGAAGTTGATACACTTCAATGAAATAAGAAACAATTTTCTCAGTCTCACCAACCGAGCAAATTTATTCCATTCACCGATCACCAAAATATAGAAGGTGATAAAATCTCAAGCATAACCGATTTATACAATGTTCTTCATTACATGAAGCAAAACATAAAAAATGAAGTAAAGCTAACTTCTAAGCTTTAACAAAAATTAGCATTTCGTTACTTAGTAGCTACACCAGTGATGTTGCAGGCTTGCAGGCTGCAGCTATTACATATTCATATAGAAATTAGAAAAAACATAGTATAAAATTCCTAATACAGGCATTTAGTAGCAGAATGTGTTTGGATAGGGAAATTTGGAGGAAAAGGGAGGAAAAGGAAAGGGAGGGATTCATCATCTCTTGTTTGGATATAACATGGGAGAAGGGAAGGAAATTGGAAGGATTCATTTTTCATCCCCTCTTAATAACCAAATCTTTACAGTGTTGGGAATATTTGGAAGGGAATTGCAAGCTCACTCTTCCATCCCCTACCTTTCCGTCCGTGATTGTTGTCCAAACAAAGTGTAGAAGACAAGCGACAACTAGCTTGAGCAAATTACAATGCCAAATTACACTGATATCTACTTAAATAATTTACCATGATAACTAATTATGATTTTTTTTAACTCAATACTTCAAAGATGAACTTCAACCAAATGAGGCGTATCAGTTACAATTTTTTTGATAGAAATGGAGGAAAAGAAGGGAGGGAAACAGATGGAAGGGGGACAAAAGGAGATGGAGGGAAGAGTGAGCTTGCATTAACCTTCCAAATCTTTCCAACATTGGAAGAATTTGGTTCTTGAATAAGTATAGCGGAAGTAAACTGAATCCTTCCAATTCCCTTCCCTCCCTTCCCCCAAGTTGTATCTAAACAAGGAAAAATGATTTCTCTCTTTTCTTTCTCACATTTCCTTCAAATACCCCTATTTAAACAAAATATTAGGGACGAAGAGAGTAAAAGAAAACTTTCTAAAATCATTCCAAGAAAAGGGAACTTTAAATTTTCCAAACTTAAGTCTCGTTGAGTTCTTCTAATTACTCCAACAGAGAGACGTGATAAACTCTTCTGCCTAAAAGAACCAGCAACAAAAAAACTAAGAAGAATTACCCGATGAATAGAGAAGTCACTATAACCCTTCATTTCATCTATTACTCTGTCCAGTTTACATTCATGACCAAAAACACCCTTTGGATACAACTTCTTGGCATACCGAACAATATCTTCATCATTGTAGATACGTCTTACTAGCAAAGGATGATTTGCGATCTGCAAACCAAAATAAGTTACAACCAACAGCTGATTAGCTATATGGGCATCAATTTGTGGGAGTAGAAATGAGGAAGTGGAATAAGTTATTTAAGAGTGGTATAATTTGTAATTTCCATTAACATACTTGAGCTAACAGAAACAGAAATGGAGAAAGAATGAATGTAACTAAAGTATGTACTCCCTCCGCCCCCACAATGTTATCCAGACTTCCGTTAAATAGATATCCCATATTGTTATTCACTTTTCTCTTTTGAGTTACAAAATATAGTTTCTCCATCAAATCAATCTTTTTGCTCTTTTTCCAACCCTGTACATTTTTCTTACTTTCTCTTCTCTCTCTCTACCTCTTCACAACTTCTAATTCTGATTTCATTACCACTCTCTCATACTTTGATAAAACACCTACCACATCTTAATATTCTATGCCCCCTACCCTTAATAATCGTGTAAAACCCTATTGTGAAATATTTTGGAACGGAGGAAGTAATATTTATGGTTACCAGTAATTTTTTATGAAAAGTATTCCCCAATTTTTACTCGTATAATAGCACTCAGCTCCTCTCGTGAAGCTAAGCTGTAAGAGTCAAAAAGCCGTTTGACTCCTTGATTCCCTTATTTTGTGGGAATCAGCCCCTCATTTCTACAACTCTTATTCCCATGTATCAAACAAGCCGTAAGGAAAAGAATAGTCTACAAGACCAGTATGCATCATGCACTAACGACAATCGTAGCTGTAATTTAAGGCATAACCAGCCACAAAATGCACCTTACGAAACTGCACAAAGTAATTTGAAATCTGACGACGAGGTAGAACTTGTACAACATTATTTGAATTGTGGTCAGAGCTCTTAGGCATACGAGCTTGTGACACTGCACGATACTCTTGAATGGCTTCGTTATAAGCATCTTCATGTTCTTTTTCCATATATACAAACTCAACCTGCATTATAATTGAAGCAAAATTCCCAAATATGTAAGAAATAATTGATGACAAAAAGGTGATCTAAGAAATTGATCCCCCATATCATAACATACGACAACAATGCTTTTGACATCAAACTTGGACTGTTTGATACTCTCAAAGTATGATGACAGACAACATAAAAACTATACTATAAATTCGCATTAGAAATATTTTGTTATCGATGCACATTTAGAGAAATTATTAGTCAAAATTCCCAAATATGCACTACATTATAGAACGGAGGGCGTATGAGAAACTTTGAGAAAATCCACAGCCAAGAACCTCAGCTTTAGTACAAAGTAGTGAAGCAAACTAGCTCATAACTTACCCGCTGTTCTTTGGGTACGAGCTGCTGCATTACATCAGATTTCAAGCGCCTCAAAATAAATGGGCCTAAAATGGACTTCATACGAGCAATTAGATCATAATCATCAGCTTTCAATAGCTTTTTCAAATCCACGTCCTCTGTAACAAACAGATCAGGCAGCATGAACTCCAACAACGACCACAACTCCTGCAGCAGCATAAAGCCGCAAAAGGAAGCCATTGTCATTAATTAAAGAATAAGATTCTCCGCTAATGCTTCCAATAAGAAAATTACACAAAATACCGACTCCAACAGAGTACTAAATAAAAAGTTGAAAAAAAGTTTATGTACAGCAACACAAGCCAATCTACTTAGAAACAGAAAGAAATGAAAAAACGGCAGAAATGGTTCAATGTTTCCTTAAGCACAGGTGCATTGTGGATGAGGTTCAACACACTCTTTTGTACGCAAACTCTTAAGCTTAAGGTTAATTGTGGAAATCTGACAGAAAAATTTTATCTAGAGGTGATTTTTATGACTTCACATGTGGAAATTGGTGAGTGAATATTCGAATATATAAATAATCCATCCTTGCACAGAAAGCAGTTCTATAAATATCATGGACCACAATAGGCACGAGACACAAAAATAATATCCGACTTCCATGAATCCTCCTAGAAATGAACACCAAGCACATTCCCAGGGAAAGATTACTGCCATTACTACATTTACTGAACTTCTCTTTAACAATGAAGAAATCATAAACTTTATGGCTGGAGAAGAGCGTAGAAGTGGGCTAAGGCATTCTGGCAGCAACACAAAATAAGCTACCAATTTAAGATATAAAGCCTTTCAACTCTGCTGGGATACTTAAAAGGGCACCCTAAAAGCACAACGTTTACAGACACGTAAGGCCAATAGATCATTAAAAAAACATGACTCTCAAAGGCATGAGATTTGCACTCTTATCTTAACAACACACTGCATATTGGGTAACAGTAACACCAAACACCTCCAAAAGTTCTCTCTTACTCCTGAAACCCACTAGCACTAGTAAAGCAGATCCCTCAAATATGACAAATGCAACCTTCACCATCGACATCAAAAACATATTTCCAAATTTCCTAACAAGGACATCACACACTTGCTTCTCTCCCAAGATTGGTGCAACCACACTACATAATAGTTTTTTTTCCCCAAAGTGTCTGTCAACGTTTCATTGGTTTTAAGAATTTATTAAATGAGTGGATATTAAACGAGTGCAGTATAATAGCGGGAATCAAGAAAATCGATCAATATGAACATGCATTAGTTAACCAAAGAGTAAAATGAAATCCATCAAACCAAAAATAGAAGTGTGAGCACGTTTTCACATGGACGGAGTAATAAGCATATACCTAGGTCGAACACCAACAAGAAAGAACATGTTCAATCAAGAGAACTATTTCAAGAAAGCATGAGTGGAGAGAAAGTAGACAAGGCCTAGAAAAGGAAGAATTCAAAATTTTGGGCTGACAGCCTTGAGGTTGCCACAGAGAAGGAAAGTTCAAGTGCACTGAACAAACACAACAGCAAAAATGGCTTACTCTCAAAGAACATAGATTGCTAGGTATACAAATAAATAATTTTACTATCATATTGGTATGGAAAAACATCATTCTTTCATCGAATCCACCCGTAAAGCTTAAGAAAGATTAAGTAATCATTTCTTATGAAATTGATCACCCACTGTACCTATTTCTTCGTAAGAAACTATTACACTGGTTCACAAACAATTAACTTTGTTAGATTTGCTCTTGATCCTATGTGGATTGATATTGGTCCACTATTCTGGTCTATGGACCCTAATTTGGCATTCCGTCACTAATAAGTAAATATTAGCAACTCTGGAGTCAGTCTTCACTACCTTTGTTCACTCTTCCTTAAAAGACATCTTGGATGCAGCCATCCAAGGAAACCCTAATTGGCAAATACCTAACTCCCAAAGATCTAAGCATATCTTCCCTGCAGCTCAGCAAACCAACAGAAGGCAAGTGGAGCAAGAGGACAATTGTAGAGCAGCTACTTCAAAATAATAGCACATCCTGATCCCCAAAGCTAGCTGATCCTAGATAATGTCCCTAATGTCAGAGATCTAATTATGTTAGAAATATACAAAGATAAAATACAGTTACCAACTGTAGCATACATGTAGATCGTTCTGTAGTGGAGTTCCAGTGAGCATCAAACGCTGGTTTGCATTTTTTGCAACTGACATCAAATTCTTCCATCTATAGCTGTTTTTATCTTTCAACGCATGAGCCTCATCCATCAACACACAGCTCCATCTCCAACGTTTCAGAATTTTTCGGTCGTCTTTCTGTTGTGCGCTAGTGCCATAACAAGCATCATAATCAGAATAGGTACATACAGTAGAGAGATGAAACATAGCACAAAAAGGTCATTCCCAAACCTGTGCCGCTCAAAAAGCGAGTAACAAACAAGGAGCACATTAAACGGAGGTGGCAATCCAGCTTTGGCCAATGAGCTTAGCTCTTTAGCATATGCTGCTCTACCAGCTCCATGGAATTGTAACACTGAAAATGTTGGACACCACTTTGTAAGCTCTCTTTCCCAATTCTCCAAGACTGAAGCTGGACATACAACCAAATGTGGGCCCGGATCATTTTCCAAGTGGTTCAACAACATCAAATAAGTTATAGCCTGAAAGAAAGGAGAACAAACGTTGTATACAATTTAGAGATGGTAGAGCATACAATAGGACAATTGGAGCTGGATAATAGCTGTACCTGAACAGTCTTCCCCAAACCCATCTCATCAGCTAATATAGCTGCATGTCAAAATAAACGATTAAAGGCAATGATATATGGAAAAAGAAAGCAACACAAGTAGACAACAAACCCTCTTCACTGTAAATTATTAAGATATCCCGTGTTGCTACAAGTGTCGGATATGGGTGCACATCTGAGTGTCTTACACCGGAAAGGTCAAATCTAAAGGATGTGGAGCCTATTTATGAACTCCTAAATTGGACAATGGGTATTGTTTGTAATATAATTTCCTTATGTCTCCATTTATATGTATGCACATATATGAGTATGTCGCAGCAACACACCAGGGGGCTAGACCTGTTATAAGATTCACTTATTCCAGGAGAAACAAGAGGGTTAATTAAGTCATTTGTTAAATGCTGAATTCTTATATTAGTAAATATATGAAAATAGAAAGATGCTGTCAGAAAAGTTGTTAGGAGGTTATAGATCCTCTTCTAGAAAGTGGTACTGTTGTATAAATAAAGAATGAGGTGAGCAGAAGAAAATATCCAGAAATATAGAGAGAGAAACACATTAGGGAGAGAACTCAGCCCTCTCGAATGGTTGAGAGTTGTAATTGAATTTCCTGCTATCAATACAACTATTATCCTGTTACTAATCTTGCTGTGTTAATTGTTCAGTCAAGTTCATAGCAAACTTGGTATCAGAGCAGGCACGATCTACTCACGGGAATGGCCGGATCTTCACAGAGGCTTGACAATCTTGAGACGGAATTAGCTAACCTTCGAGCTACCATTACTGGCAAAGTTACCACCGCCATTAGTAATGTAGTGAAGGGGTTACAACACCTCACTGATAATTTGGAAAGAATGAATTCACAGTTCAAAGACGAGTTACGAGCCAAAACAGTGCGATTGGAGGAAGGATTGGAGCATTCTAAGGAGCAGACGAATGTTTTGGTAGCCCAGATGAAAGGGCAAATGGAGAAATTACAGATCGATCTCAGAATGGTTCGAGAGGAATTTACCCCACCCTTTGGAGAAGATGAAGGGGATCTGGAGGAGAGAGAATCGCCTCACTATTTTAGTCGAGGTAAAGGAAGTTTCTACACTAAGGGTGGCGCGTATGGCAGAGCGGACGAAGAGAGAGGAGGAAGTTTTGGGGGATCCGGTTGGAAGCATAAAAAGTTAGATCTACCTCTTTTTGAAGGCAACAACCCAAATGGCTGGATTTTGCGGGCAGAACGGTATTTCAAATTTTAGGAGAAGATGGAAGCTGCTGTGGTGGCATTAGAAGGCGATGCACTCCTTTGGTTTCAATGGGAACATGCTCGGAGACCCTTAACCCATTGGGAGGAGATGAAGAATCTGATCCTGAGACAATTCCGGCAGGTTGCCTCAGACAGCCTCCACGAACAGTGGTTGGCTTTGAAACAGGTGGGTACAGTGATAGAGTATAAACGTAGATTTATTGAATTAATGGCCCCTCTGGTGGGAGTTCCAGAAGAATTCGCAAAAGGGCACTTTATAAATGGGCTCAATGAATAGTTAAGGGCTGAAGTCCGTTTACATGGGCCCAAGAGAGTGGACCAGGCTATGGACCTAGCAATAAAAGCTGAATATAAAATGAAATGGACCCTACAGAGACGTTTTGGGTCGGGCTCAAAACAATATCACTCTTCTAATTCATTTAACTCAGCGCCATCCAGCCAAGCGTTGGTTAATTCATCCAAACCCACCTACCCATCTGCAAAATTCAATGGAGAAATAAGAAGATTGAGCGAAAGAGAACTTCAATCAAAGAAAGAGAAGGGACTCTGTTACTGCTGTGATGACAAGTGGTCCCCTGGCCACCGTTGCAAGAGGAAAGAATTAAACGTGTTGCTCACGGCTGACGGGACGAAGGCAAATTCATGGAGTTAGAGGAGGATCCAACATCACCAGATCCAATTCCAGAGGTAACTCAACCCGAAATCTCTTGCAATTCTGTTATGGGGCTTACAAGCCCTAAAACTATTAAAATGGTAGGCACCATACTAGGGCAGGAGGTGATTGTTATGGTAGACCCTGGTGCTACCCATAATTTTATCTCAACCCAAACCATAGAGAAATTGGGAATTGTATTAACTCCGACACAAGCTTTTGGGGTATCTTTGGGTACGGGTGAAACTGTTCAAGGTACTAGAGAATGTTTGGGGGTGGTGTTGGAGACACAAGGATTGGCAGTAGTGGAAGATTACTTGCCATTACCACTGGGTAATTCAGATCTGATATTGGGCATTTCATGGCTGGAGAAATTGGGCACTATGACCACCAAATGGAAAACCCAAACTCTAAGATTCCAGTTGGGAGACCACACCTTCACTCTAAGAGGGGACCCTAGCTTGGGGAGAACCAAAATCTCTTTGAAGGCTATGTTGAGAACATTGAGAAAGGAGAAACAGGGTAACTTGGTGGAATGTAATCTGTTGCATGGGGAACCAGAATCAAGTGACACAAATATGATGGCTTATGTTCCAGAATTTTTGCAAGCCAAACTGCATCAGTTCCGGCATGTGTTCGAGTTAGTGGGGTTACCACCTCTGCGAGATCATGAACATGGGATTATACTCAAGGAACAGACCCGGTAAGCCTCACACCTCATAGATTTCCCCAAACCCAAAAAGATGAAGTTGAAAGGCTCATCAGCGACATGCTACAAGCCCGTATCATTCAACCCTCCCAAAGCCCTTTTTCCAACCCCGTTTTACTGGTTAAAAAAAAAAAAGACGGTTCGTGGCGTTTCTGTGTGGATTACAGAGCCCTAAACAAGGTGACCGTACCGGATAAGTACCAAATCCCCATCATAGATGAGCTACTTGATGAGTTAGGAGGCGCCACTATCTTTACCAAACTGGATTTAAAGTCCGGTTATCATCAAATAAGAATGAAGGAGGATGTGCAAAAGACAGCTTTCAGAACACATGAAGGGCATTATGAGTGGCTAGTGATGCCTTTTGGGTTCACTAACGCACCTGCCACCTTTCAAGTTTCAGGCCTTTCCTTAGGAAGTTCGTATTGGTCTTCTTCGACGATATTCTGGTGTACAGTAAGAGTCAAGAGCAACATGTGGAGCATTTACGGACTGTTTTGGAGGTGCTGGCTCATCATCACCTATATGCCAACAATAAGAAGTGTGACTTTGGCAGATCTGAAGTGGCATACTTAGGCCACGTTATTTCAGAGCTGGTGTAGCAGTGGATCAGAGCAAGATTGAGGCTATGGTGCACTGGCCTTTTCCAAAGAACCTCAAAGAACTCAGAGGATTCTTGGAATTAAAGGGGTATTACAGAAAATTCATCAAGGGCTACGCTACAATAGCTCATCCTCTCACGGATCAGTTGAAGGAGAATTTTGGGTGGAGTTCAGAAGCTACTCAGGCCTTTAATACTCTCAAAATGGCCATGACACAGGCTCCCATTCTTAAAATGCCAGACTTTTCCCAACCTTTTACGGTGAAAACGGATGCATCGGGGTATGGCCTAGGAGCAGTGTTGACTCAAGGAGGGCACCCTATTGCATATTTCAGCAAGGTTCTAGGGCAATGAGCTCGTTTGAAGTTCCATCTACGAGAAAGAACTTACGGCGATTGTCATGGCTGTGTTAATTGTTCAGTCAAGTTCATAGCAGTCGCGTGCATTAATTCTTACGTACAGGGCTGTACAGGTTCATACTTCATACTCAGCTAGTCAGCTACAAGTTCCATATCCCAAATAGAGTTATTGTTGGGGTGAAAATGAGCCTGGCGTGTTCGTGAACAATTCGGGATCTGCTCGGTCAAAGCTCGACTCGTGGTGGCTCGTCTCGGATTCGGGCCCGACTCGAGACTTTAACGAGCCCAGCTGAGCTAGGCAAAGCTTGGCTCAAAAGCTCGTGAACGGGCTCGATTATACTTTTATATAGAAAAATAATACTCCCTCCGTCCCAGAATACTCTTGACACTTATCAATGAACGTAGTTTTAGATAATAAGTTGTTGTTTGGTTATCAATTGTTATTTTATTGAAAAGTAGATGTGATAGGAGTTAGTAATTAGTAAAAATAGTATTATTTTATTTTAAGGAGAGAGAGTGTGGGCCATGGTTAGAGTTGGTGGGTAGTAGAAGTGGTATTATTTTATTTGGAAGATAGAGAGTGTGCGCCAATGCTTAAAAGGTAGAAGGATTAAAATAATAGTGGGTCATATCCAAAAATAGAAGTGTAAAGAGTATTCAGGGACAGATGAAAAAGAAAAGTGTAAAGAGTATTCTGAGACGGAGGGAGTATATTTATATATATACATAAATATATTAACCTAGATATCACACAATAATAAGTTATATATTTCATTGTCTAACAAAAAACCTATAAATCTCAAATATTAAAAAAGGAAAAACAAAGATAACATGTAAAAACTAGGGGTGAAAAAGAGTAGCGTGTTCGTAAACAGTTCGAGCTCGGCTCGTTTAACATTTGGCAAAGCTCGGCTCGAACAAAGTTCGGCTCGAGCTCAAATAAACTTAAACGAACACAAGCCGAGCAGACCACAGTTCGGGCTAGGCTTGATCGATAAGCAGCCCTAGGCCCAACCCAAAGTCCATTAATACTAGTATAAGTATCACATAACCTCAAATCCTAGCACTAAAATTCAACACAAAGAAAAGCCAACCAAAAAACAGCAACCAGAGAGAAAGAATCATTAATCAGCTGCAAGTCTGCACCAGAGAATACCAGGAGCCTCCGCCCATCAAAATCGGCTCTCCTCAGTCACCCAGCTGAACAAAAGTGTTCTATTTACAGTTAATTTTACTTCCAATTGCCAGATGTAGATATTACCCTCAAACCATAGATATGAAATATCTTAAATTTAATGACCATTTGTGAAAGTCACTCCTTCGGGGATGGCTTGGATATACTATTAGAAGAGCACACCATGAATTTTGTGTCATGTCTCTCTCTCTCTCTCTCTATATGCTCCCCATTTACTTCCTTACAAGGTAGCTAAGTTCATTTCTGATAGAATGTCTGACACGGATTTCAGTTATGTAACTCAGTCTTCATGTACCCGTATTGGTACTCAACACTTTAACATGTGAACAACAGACACTTTTTCGGACCAAAAGAAAAGGCATAATCTTACTTTAATCTGACTCTTGAACGCATACTTATGTTCAACACCAGTAGCCAAGTCTAGGTAACATAACATTTCGTAACCAGATCCATGTTAAGTCATGCCAACACAAATACACCTCAGAATAGGTCATGTCAAAGTAACTTAACAACTACAGAAAGAGAGCAATACGCCTCCTTTTTGCATACCAACAAAATGTAAATATTTGATAAGTAGCCATCATACTCGAATTGGGAGCACTAATCGGGGAAAATAAAAAGAGTATATACTCGATAACACAAGAAACAAAACTAAAGTATGATTTATGGCTTAAGAATAAAATGAGACTTACCATCAGTGGGCACATGTAAAGCCGGGCACATGTAAAGCCGATAAGCAAGGTGTCAAACCAGCCAATATTGTGTCCAGTTCATATATGGTCTTATTCACATAAAGGACTTCGGTCGATTCTAATGCCAAGGAGCCTACTAGACTACTTTAAGGTTTTTACTAAAACATTTAACCTGTGTTGGTTAAAGGTCACAAAAGGCATGCGCTAATCAGCTAGCTCCTTTGCCAATCAAACTTATCTATGTTCCTAAATCCATCAAGCTAACCAAAGAGAATTTCCTCCTGTCTATGTTTAGAAAAAATCTTTGACCCTAAAAAGAGATGTGCAGGTCCAAAGCTAGGGGGCAGCAGGAGACCTACCCTCCTCCCCCGGTCAGCTTCGCACCCCATATTATCTTTTACCAACCCCCCAAGCGCCCCCAAAAAAAAAAAAAAAATTTTATTTATGACAAGAGTTGGCTCAATGATAAATGAGGAACACAGAACTTTGTTGCACGGAGGAACAGCGACAGGTTGCTGGTTTAAGCTCTACTAGCAGCATATTGCTCCCAAAACTTTTCCAAGTTGCTAGAAGCACATAAGCACCTCAGTTAGACAAATCTCAACGACCTAGAAATTGCCTTTGTTAAAGTTGTTGGCTATAAAATGTAAGGTGCGTGTCATATACTATTGGCCAAACATGTCAAGGTTCTCGTTCCCTAACTGCAGTCAGATATTCTTGCAGCAAGACACGTGAATGAGTCAATATATTATGTCTCTCTCCCTTGGCGGTCCCTGTCATCTCCCTTCCAATCTACTTTATCAAACTTCCTCCATTCTTTTCTAATTGCAATGTTTCCCATTTTGGAAGTTTCACATCTATTGGAACGTCTCTGTTTTAGGAAATTTTGTACATTCATATTACAATTTAAACCTTACTAACTATAGTTACATATCCTCCTAATCTAACTTATTTACTTTGATCATTAAAATCCTGCCTAATTTGCTAACCCCTCCCTTCAAAATATCTGATCACGCGATTTCATTTTGGGGTTTCCTTACCAGCTCTCTCTCTCCTCTCTAGCAGATCTAGAACAATGTCCTCCCTTTGTGTTCTAGGGTTCTTGATGTTCTTCCCCAAATCTAACCATACTACTCAAGATTTCAATCTCTCTGCACATATCTTCAATTTACCACTGGAAAATCTTTCTCCTTGCAATTGTGCAGCAATATTGAAGCATAATTAGGTCACAGTAGCTGCTGGTTCTTCCATTTTTGTGACTTTTTCAATTGGATAATGGTGCTCACTTCACCTTTTAATTATCAATTCCTGGGTTTGCTTCACTTTTTTGTTGTTAAATTTCTCGGTTTGCTTCACTTTTTGTTCAAACTTTTTTGGGTTTGCTTCACTTTTGGTGATAAGAATACTGGGTCTGGTTCTCTTTTCGTACTAAAATTGCTGGGTTTGCTTCAATTTTGAGTCTCATTTAGTTGGGTTTGCTGCACTGTCGTTTGTCTCATTCTACATCTTTTTTTTGTTGACAAAATCCTCAATTGTAATCATGGGTTATTTGTCCTCCGAAAGTGATGAAGGATATCTTCGTCGGATGGCTAGGTGGCGCAAGAATCGCTCTCCCTCTCTCAATTCAAGTACTAATCTTGAATTTATTGCTAGTAACCAACCTCCCTTGCCAGATCCATATACCTTCGAACTTCCTAATGATGATTTAATCTCAATACTATCTTCAATTTTTTAATCACATGCCCCAAGTGGCCACCCCTCATTATATTGTTTTCCTTAAGAAATGTGCCCAGGGTCTGTTGCAATAATATCATTACAGAGGAAGTATAATACAATATAAATGGCCCAACTCCCCCTATCTTTCATAAAATAATACCCAGCTATATACTATCATATCTACTTTTACCATGTAATAACAAAGAAATTGAACCACAAATATGGTCTCAAAAAACTTTTCGCAGAATTTAATGTTGCTAGCAGCTAGCCCACAGATTAGGTCTCCTACAGCTTTGTGCAAAGGCTAGTATGTGATTACTCTGGGATGGAGTGAACACTTCTATTATCTCTTTCTGTTCTTTGTCCTTAATTGTACTCTGAATCAACTAACTGCAGAGATGAGTGGTTTGTAGAGCTTCAATATCTTTTGCACTTAAAGCAAAGACAAGAATTTAGTAGGAAGAAGAAGAGATCAGAAAGACAGAAAAGATAAATCTAGAAACGCGGCACGCAATTCAGGATCTCCCTAAGCAAATAAGGCGTAATATTTGCAAGGCTGGTATCTCATTTACTTTCTTTTCTTATCCCTCGGACCCCCACCATAAAAGCAGTCAGTGACTCAAGTCTTATCCACATCTACAACCTCCATCCACGAGACAATTAAAGCACTTAGTTCCTTGAGGCGCCTCATAATACATCCTTGTCCTTCTCACTAGGGGTGTGTCTTGATGCACTAAGGCAACCTACCATGCTGTACCTAGGATTGCCTAAACTACACTTTTTGAGACCAAACATCCAACCAAATACAAAAGGATATTCCACTCAAAGAGCATCATTATCCAGTTGCAACACAGTTTAAAACTTTAAACCAAGGAAAAAATTTAGATCATATCTTCACATAAATCACCTTGCAGACAAACTTTGTGAATTAAGTACTACAGTTTACAGCATTTAGAGGGAGCATCAGATAAAAGGGAAACAAAAAGTAACCCGTATACATGATGCAGCTTCAAAAGTAACATCTGATGCATCAGAAGTACTTCTCACCTCCACCTATCTTCTTTTTTTTCAGCAACAAAAGAAAATTGACCCCAACAAGCTGGTATGGCTTAAGAAGTGGCTGAAAATCTGAATTCTCTGCTCCACAAGCTGAATTAATATGATCCTGAGTGGGAATTAATCAAAGATGTGAACAGGGAAACAGGTAAACTAAAAACTATATCAGTAACTATATCTTCAAAACATATGGAAGCTTATAAGGCAATATGACCACCATCAGCGAAAAGGAATAAAGATAAAAGAAATCACTGAAGTGCTTTCCAAACAAGAAGCAATCATCTACAGAAAACCTCATAACCAAATCCAAAGAGAAAATAATCCTCACACTAATGCCTCATATAGCAGGAAACACATTGTTCCCCTACAGGCCGTATGTTTTCCAGCTTCCCTATTTTACTTTTGTCACGACCCACAATCCATACATAGCACTTACATGTATTGCAAAAATAAAAAAGCAGAAGAATGCAAGCCTGACACACGCTTCGTGGGCAGATATGAAATAGGTTCACAACGAAATCGAGGCTTTTTTTAAGCAACAATTTGAAAGAACTAAATGTAATTTGACATAAGAGCCTGATGTGATGGATAAATCCTCACAATATCAAGTGATAATGGAAAGGGACAGCTAGACCTAAAACTGAATTTGATTATTATTCAATACCCCACAACAGGCTCATAGCAGAAACATCATATTTGATCTAAGAATAGAGCCAGATCACGCTCTAGGGTCCACACAACAGTCATAGCTTAGAGCCCTACAAAGCATTTAGATATAGCCTAAACATGAAAAAATAAGACAGTCTACAGATATTACCACCAGAGCACAATAACATGAGTAGGGTGCAGCCTTTGAGTGACTTGGCATGCGCAGAACAGGGTTGAGTTATTTACAAGAACTATCATCTAGACATTTCAGCTTCAAAAGCAAGTCTGTAGACATAGTCTTCTAAGATTTAGGGATTACCCTTTACTTTGCTCATATTAAAAGAAAATTTTCATTAAATCCATCTGCTGATAGCATTTTGTTTTCAAACTTCGATCATGAATCTATGTAAAATCGGATCTCCAAGTAAATTTTTTATTAGAATACTGGTGTTCTAGTCAAAATAAACTTCACCTCTAATTTCCTATTATCCTCAGGATTTATATGCTATAGATAAGTGAAATAGGGTATACTTTCATGTAGCTTGAGCTTAGTTTTAAAAAGCACCCCCAAGGAGCGCCTAGGTGCTAGGCGAGCCAAGGCGGTGAGAAAATCGCATCCAAATGCCCAGGCGAGGCGCACAACGAAAGCGCACGGAGGCGCGCGCTTAAGGGCGTCTTTTCGCGAAGCGCGAGGCGCAGGAAGCAGCAGCTTTTCGGGTTGAGGCGCGCGTGAGAGACACCGCCCCTTTTATTTTTATTTTTCCGGAAATTTTCATGGTTTTGAATGTGATTTGCTCGATATGTTGTGTGGGTAGAAAGACTAGAAACCCTAGATCTGAAACGCACCTGCTTGCTGCTTCTGCTCGCTGCTGGACGCCGGTTGCTCCGGTGGTTTCCTTTTGTCTCCGGCGGTCTCTGTTGGTCGCCGTCTACTCACCGGTGGTCATGCCCTAGCGGGTAAGTTCTTCTCTCTTATCTTCTCTTATCTTCTCTTCTTATTCTGTCTTTCTTTCTTCCTCTTTTTTTTCTTATCTTCTTCTCTCTTCTTCTTCTTCGATGATCTTCTCTTCTTCTTCTTCATTCTTCTTTCTTTATTTTTCTCCAGTGGTACCTTTTTTCTTTTAGCAAATTTTTTGTCTTCACTTTTTCCTTATAGTAAAATATAATTTCATTTTATTTGTCTTCACTACAAATTTTTCCATAAGGCAGGCTGTCAATTACTTGTTATTTTTTAAATCCCTTTACATACTTCTTTAATTAAATAGTTTTGGGATATCATTTAAATTGTAGCATGTTGACTGTTGATGATGAATATTTGGATTTTTAGTTGCTGTAGTGGGCTTATCTCGAAAAAATTGTTTGATTTCGGTATTCTAGCCATGAACTATTCTTTCTTATACCTTTTTTGGGTCTTTAATGTTGTTTTAAGTATTATAATGTTTCTTTATTAGATTTCTAAGTTTTTTTGGCACCAAAGGTGCGCCTCGCCTACAAGATGCGTGCGCCTTCGCCTTGCGCCTTGGTGCGCTTTGCGCCTTGCGTCTGGGTGCGCCTTGCGCCTTTTAAAACTAAGGCATTGAGAAATATGTGTGAACCATGTACTTTACCCTCATGGCTCCTTTGGTACGACCAATAAATGATGATAATAGTAATAAAATTTATAGGTAAGATTGTAAAGTTAGTATGTCAATCCCATCATCCAATAGTAATGGAACAATAGCCCCTAGCATGTGTTTTTCTCTATAAATTTTCATTACCACTCAATACCACCTCTAAAGCAGTAATAGATGGTAATAATATAGTGAAAAAGGTATTTAGGATGGACAAGCATTGCCATAAACATTGGCATGGAAGTTAGAACTTTCTTCAAAAAATTACCTACAGAATCATTACCACTACCACCATTAATTACCACTTACCAAATAGACCACCAAATTCTGTTCTTTCTTATTCTATTTGAGATATTCATTTAGACTTCATCATCTTTGTGATTCACACCTATACTTATCAAAGTTTTCTACATGATTCTTCTATTCTCAAGGCCTGAACTATAAAATGATAAACCTTAACAATGAAAATCAAACACTTCGTTACAACCTAACCACCCTTAATACTTCCAAATGCCCATCATCCAGTATTCAACATTTCAATTACTAGAAAATACTAATCAGTCCCAGGATGTACATATAACAACTATGCTCCCCAGAGATCCTCTCTCAGGCCCTCAACCACACAACCACCCACACAGCATTTCAAATTTGCAAACAATGCTCTTGTAGCTAAGGCCTAAGACCCTATTTGAACTAATGGGGTTTAAATTGAATAATTTCTCTCATACAATATAAAATAGCCAGCATTTTTTTTTTTTTAAGTTGGCAAAAGAGGACCTAGGACAATGAACACTTTTCAAACGATATATCAGAACTTCCCACGAGAATACCAAGCAAGCCCCCAAGACTTTCCGAAAAAACATCAAATCTTACTTCAATCAGAAAGATAAAACAGTGTTTTTGCTCTACTTTTACATCAACATCACTTTATCTTCTCTCTCAACAACATCATTCTCTCGTCAACAAAACACAGTCTGCCACAATCAAAACACAACTAATATAAGTAAACTTCGACATAACAGGAAATTCTAATCCCAGAGGACAGTGATTCTCTAGTTAATTAGAGCTAACAACAATTCACCACATGTCCAATATACACTTAGTGTTGCTACAGAAAAGCACTGATAATGAAACAAGCTTATCATTCCTAATGTCTAACAAAAACCTAAAACTCGTACACAAAGTCCGAATGCAACAATATTTAGCTGAAAGCAGCAGAAATTAGCATTCTCCTCAACTTATACTAAACCATGCAACCTTCCAAACTACTTCCGAAATTAGCATTCACCTCAACATAAACGTAATTATGCAACCTTCCAAACTATAACCTAGCTGAATTCACTATAACCTAGCTGAATTGACTATAACCTAGCTGAATTAACTAAACTAGCGAATAGCTCCTAGAATCTACATTACTATATCTCCAAAAAGTTCAACAAACCAAAAAAATTACGGAAAATTCAACAAACAAAAAGAAACTGAATAACAACTGACCTGAGTAACAATCCTGACAGAAGAAGAAACAGACTCGGCATAACGATCAGCAACAGTAACAGAAGGTCCATTCAACTCCTTCCGAAGCTCAGCAGAAATCTTAGCACATTTTTGCAACGCTCTCCCAACCACATCCTCCTCTTCTTTCTCCAATTTCTCATCATCATCATCTTCATCATCTTCAGTATCAGATAACGACTCCATTTCCTCCTCTTCTTCTTCCTCAACCTCGGATTTCACTTCAACCACTTCCTGCAAATCATCGTCATCGTTATCGTTATCGTTATCGATATCGTCTTCGTCGTCGTCGTCGTCGACAACAAACCTTCTTCTGCGGTCGGAAATTGCGGCGACGTCGACGTCGTGATCTTCTAAATCTTCGTCGTCATCCTCTAAATCTTCGACGTCGTCAGGTGGAGGAACGTAATCTTCGTCGCCGTCATCGGTGAGGTCAATCGGAGCTGAACGAGAGGTGAAGGCGAAGGATTCGATTGAAGGAGGAGGTTTTGAGGAAGAAGAAGAAGAAGAGTTGAGGAATTTCGAGGGTTTGAAGGAGGAGTGATTTTCCCATTCTTCGTCGGAGATTTCGTCGAATGCTCGCTTCATCGCGCTTTTGTTTTTTTTTTTTGAAGGAGTGTGAGTTAGAATTTGAAGGAGTGGGAGAAAGAAGACGAAGAAGAAGAAGCGCCAAATTAGGGAAGGAATTTTGGGAGTAGACACTAGACTGTATGTATAAAGTCAGGGTCTGAGAGACAAGAGTTAAATGTGTGGTGTGGCCGTCTGGGAGGAGAGAGAAAAATCAAAATGAGAGAAAGTACCTGGATTCGCGTTCTAGAGTTTTGGGCCCGTTTAGCCCGTGGTTGGAGTCCGTCAGGATGAGCGCATTTATATTCTTTTGCCAAGGATTACCACAGCCATGGAAGTATCAAACCACTAATCCACAATAACATTGTAACTAGTAAGAATCAAAGTTCGCCTAGTTGGTTGTAAGCTCACCTTCCTTCCATGTGACATTTGTATTCGAATTCCACTTGCAACGATCAATATTATATAAGGCTGTGAAAAACTGAACTAACCCGTTTACCGAATCCGAACCCGACCTGAAATAAGCGGATTTGGGTTGAGATTTGACCCATTTAAGTAAATGGGTTGACAAAACTAACACATTTAATCAAATGAGTTAGGTTAATGTTGACATTTTCAACCCAAAATTAACCTGCTTTGACCTGTTTAACTCATTAAAATATAAAATTCCTAAAAAGTTGTGTTAAAGTTGGTGAAAATTTTAAAAATACTAATTGTAGAACACAAAAATTGAAAAGAAAATCTAATCATGCATACTTTTATGTAAATTTATTATTGAAAACTAATAAATTATAATAAAAATTAATAGTAATATATATGTAAATGGGTTAAACGGATTATATGGGTAACCCGTTTGATAAACGGGTTAGGTTTGGGTTGGGACATGCTCAACCCGTTTATTATTAACCCGAACACGACCCGACCTGATCCGTTAATCAACCCTAATATTATATCTCAATCAAAATTTAGTTATACATTGTTTTCTCCAAACAAATTGTTTTTATAATAGGCACTATGTGTGTCTAAAATTCTCATATTCTATATATCAAAACTCATAATATATTGTTTTTCCCCGATAAAAGTTCTGCAGAGTGTGATTTACTCCTATCCATTCAGTGAACCATCATCACTTAGGGCCTGTTCTCCCCAACTTATTTTCAGTTCAGTTCAATTCAGTTTAGTTCAGTTCCTAAATGATAATCATTACTATTATTAATTAGTTATATTTTAATTCAATTCAGTTCAGTTCAATTTAGTTGTTTTATGCCGAAGAGAACAGGCCCTTAATCCAACTCTCATGAGTCATGGATCAACATCTAAATAAAATGGCCAAGGAGACATCATTCGACAACCGATAACAAATTGTCAATCCTTAAGTATAAAAACGACTATTGTCGTATTTTGTATACTTTCTTCATCCCGCAAAATGCTTTCTTTTTGCCATTTGTCCCACATCAAATTTAATAAACACATTGTAGTTTCCTAAATCTAAAACTATATTGTATATTTAATTAAAAGATAACTACTTATTTGGTCAATCTTTTCATATCCTAAACCATATACATCTCCTTACAATTTTGACATTATGTTTTGAATATTGTAGAAAGAATAAAATCCTATGCTACATTATTCAAATTTTAAAATTTATCATAGATTTACATGTATTTGATATCATGATATGTATACCTACTCTCAAGTCATCATAAAAAGAAAAGGATGGGATAGTTTTGTATAATAAAGATACAATGATGTACTATTTCAAAATTATTTATATTATTAATTACCTGCTTGAGGTTATTTTTTGAGATACAACCCAGTATAAAAGGGGTTATGGAAACTGGTTATCTAGCAAGAAGAAACCTCAAAAAATAAGGAATTGCACAAAGCTCTTGTAGAAAGGAACTTCCATTAGCGCGACTACAAGTCTACAACCGACTAGATAAGATTTCGAATTTAAAGACTTCAGATTAAAAAAAAAAAAAGGGGAGCAGTCTGCACTCTGTAGTCACATAGAGAGTACCCTTCTATCATCTTTTGGCAAGAAGTATATACATATTCACTAAATAACAAAATAATAAGCTAGCTTCATAGTTCTTCCTATCATAATGTGTTTTACAAACAAATTACGACCAACAAAAGGCGGAGCAGAACAGCAAGAGAACTGATTCAATACAAGTCTGCTTGAGCTCTCAGCCATGAGCCATACTATGAATCAAAACAAGAGAGCAACACATTCATAATTATTCCCAGGTAACTGAGATCATGGAGTTTGAGACCCCTGATTCCTCAAAGGTCAACTTACTATCATATTCCAGAGATTTTGCTGCTCCAGGGATTGCATGTGTCAAGCGGAATGTTCTTGTCTCAGCCTCTCCAAGCTGGGAGCTGCAGAACGACCACAACAACTACAGAACAAGGGAAATCAGCAAATAAAGCTGAGACAGGGTAAAACCATACAAGTGGAGGAAAGCGGAAGTGGGAGAATAAATAGACGGCAAACCTAACCTGTATTGGGTCAGTACGCAAAAAGTTCCGCTGAACCCTTCTTCCGTCAGGGAGACGAAATCCAACACGGCAAAGTATATTTCTATCTCCTTTGGGTTCTTCTGGAAGGGGGAGATACACAGGCTTCTTTGTAGAGCATGTTTCTTTTTCCATGTTGGCAGCAACTGCATTTTTATCTTCAGAAGCTACTTGATCTGGATGTTTCTCCATCGATGCAGCAAGAGCTCGTTGCAATTCCTCATCCTCTTCATTGGTCTCAACTACAAGACATATAACCTCTTAGTTTTTCAGACCTCTTCAAGAAAAATTACTTATTGAGTTGTAGAAGCAAATCAGGAATGGTGGTGGTGATTTGGTGAATGTGGCTGTTACAAAAGCAAATAGTGGGTATTTAAAATGATTGTCCTGCATAAATATTCTAATATGTTCCTTTCCTGCATAACCAAATGTGATATAATTATAAAGCAAGTCACTCCTGTCATGTTTAACACTGCATTGCTATGTGAAACCTACGCGTTGGCACTTGGACTAGTCCACCCAATCAAGAAAGTCCAAGCATGACATATCCCTGATGCAACATAAGAGAGGTCTCAAAGAAGGATGTTTACATAGGTAGACCTCAACACAGTTGGTCTGCAATCAAGTTTAAGATACCGATGAATCAAAAGTTCACTTGGTTCTCAAAAATTAGAACGCCGTGGTGGTAAACTGAAAAAAAAAATATTCAAACATATAGACAGCCCCTCCAACAAAACAAACGTCAAAACATTCAAGAGGATGACAGAGATCTGCTATTCTGCTGTCCTAAACTAAAAATATATAATCCACCACATAAACAGGCCCTCCAACAAAGCAAATGTCAAAATAGGCAAGAGGAAGACAGATCTGCTAGATCATCCAAAAAAAAGGACGTTAGACGAAGCACATACTTGCGCATAGCAAACTTCCTTGATGAAGAAGAGCTAATGGAAGACACATATTATCATCTACAGAAGTACAGATACAAAAAAAGTAACCCAAGCAGAACAGAATCATGGAAACTCGTGTCGGATAAATTCCAACACAGTAAGAATCATACTACACCAAATTCTTAGAGTGGTGGCACATGAAACCCATGAATTAGTATACCCAGAAATCAATTCTGCAACCGGCAAGAACGAATGGGGCTATAGCCAATTCTTCATTCAGAGTATATCACGTAAGAGGAAAACATCAAAAAGAAAGTAGAAAATCTAAGATACCCTGGACTTTTGGAGCAGCAGCATGAGAACTTTCTCTTGGCCGCTTATGGGAGAGTGAGGTATGGTGATTTTTGGACCGCCATCCATGAAAGGCAGTAGATCCTGCAAATTTATGATGATTCCCCCCAGAATTGCAAAAGAAGATCAATTAAAATTCCATCAAGTGATTCCAAACATATATTTCATCATGTGGGTAGAATGAGTTAGTATGATAATTGAATAGCCAAATGTCAAGCATATACCTCCAGTAATCGATCAGGATGTACCATGCCAGACCATGAACGCATTTTTTGTCCTGTTATGGGGTCAATGACAAGGGTAACAGGAGCAGATTCGATTTTGTAGTAAGTGCAAACCTTCTTACCCTCACTTGTATCATCATAAACCTGCATAAGATAAAACAATATTAGCCTAGTACATAGAAAAAGAACCACAATGCAAAGAAAAGTACATATTTTAGACACCTCAGGGCTTGCCTACACTGTAAAATTGATGAAATAGAATGAATGTCAAAATAGCAATTACGCCAATTACATAGCTGGAAACTACCAAGAATGTTGCACCATACAAGAAGAACATAAGAGAAGAGAAAGGACAAGAGACAAGATACAGAGCAGTCACCTGCCAAAAGATAAAATTGGTTTTGATAGTTTGGGCCACAGCTTCATTTGCCCAGGTATCTCTGTTAAGCTTCATATGCATTGCAAAGCACATGTATCACAAAAATGTATATAAGTTTCTATTTAACATGAATAAAGCAAGAATCATCTGTGCAAGCACAAGGGGGGGGGAGAAGATTCAAGAAAAACAGACTCATGATGTGAAGTTAAAAAGACCAGCAAGAGGAATTAAAAGGATATACAGGGAGAGAAAGGGAAAGAAAGAAAGAGAGACTAGCGGCACTAACCATATGTGAGCTAAATTCCGTAGGAGATTGCAAATTTGCCAGGAGCCATTTGTCCTCAGCAGCAGCGGCAAGTTTTGCCTGCAATATTTCACGACATTCATCTAGACAGCACAGCATATATGGTGGAGATCATCCAAAAGAAACGCATGGTCATGACACAAGAAGGTATGCCATAGCAAAGAACTAAGACCAATCAAAAACAAATTTACTCCCTCTGTCTCACAGTTTCCTTCACATGTTCCTTTTTCTACTGTCACGAGATTTTCTTAACATTTCTAATTTATTTACAGACAACTCTGCGCTCTCCATCACATTAAGCCCTTTTTCTTTTAAAAATCTAACAAATTCATTTAACCTTTTTTTTCCTCTCTATCCACTTCTAATTCAACCATTCTTTAATCTCTTCGTGAGAAAAATAAAGGAACAAAAGATGTAATAAATTTGAAGCATCACTCTGTGCCAGCCAAACACAACTTATTGCATGTCAAGCTTTTCAAGGAGCATAATTTACATAAGTTTAAGGTGCAACCTAGTTACTTATCACAGAATAATACCACAAACTTAATAATTAGTATATCGAATAAAGAACAAGGGAGAAAGAGTGCAGGACCACAAATCTCCAGCCCTATGACACTTCCAATATTCAATCCATATCCCAAGTCCAATAAATCAAAGCTCAGCTCTTAATGACAAGCTTCTGTTATCATATTCAACATTGATCAACTGAGCAGCCTCTCTAAGCTAAATGTTATCTACAGAGATTGTGAGGTGGAGGATTACTGAAGGTCAAAAAATAATACAGAACTTTGAGGAAAGGCAGTTGAAAAATGTAAAACCAAGCATCAACGAACAACTTCCAAATTGCGTTCCTTAGAATTCAGCTCCTCACCCAAAAGATAGCAACTATCTAGAAGCCCACATAAATAAGAAACGGGAACTGGTAAGGTAGACTGCATTTACCACCCAAAAAGGGGTAAAACCTAAAATTGAATTGCCAACCAATATTGAAAACCACATTAAAGAATTTGAAGCAGCAGAACCAACCAGCTACCACGAAATCACAGCTCTCTCTTCTACAGTTCTACTACACTGAACACAACCCTCCAGCCCATGTACAACACACCAAAAATCAGGGTGGCATCCAGAGCCACAGAAGAATCACAAAGCCCTTGATCTCTCAATTCCCTGTTTCATCCAATGCTTCTTTTTTTTATTTTTAATTGAGAGCAAGCCCCTACCTGAGCCTTAAATCAGAAAGATCTCATGCTTGAAGAAACAATCTAGGAAGAATCAAGGTCCCTGAAAGATGCAAGAACTCAGCTGAAATAAGCTGCAGACTATTTTGAGGTCAGAAGAAAGAGTTCAAAGCTATTACAGTGAAATAATATGACACAGGTCAGCAACACAACCGCTGCCCTCAAAAAACACCCTGAGAGGCAAAAGTAGAGGTCCTACAAAACAGTAAATGATCAACAGAAACCAACCTTTTCAAAAGAACCCTGATGCATTATAGCAAAAGGAGGACGATACAAAGCAGCAAGATTGTCTCGAGAACTCTCCGTTGTAGAACTACCACCTTGCTCAGACTCCCATACAGCAGGGTGTTTCATTTCCTCCTCAAAGTTGCGAAAGGCAACCACAGAACTCGGTCCATGTGATGGATACCCTACTCTTGTGGCTCTGAATCAAGCCATATGACAAACATATTTAGGAAACCACATAATAATATATGCATCATGTTTGACAAAGCAACAACACTGATATTTACGGTACAATTGGCAGAATGCCATTAGGTATTGATGACAGCTACCAATAATTGTCATAATGATGGAACTCTATCAGCTAATAAAGCTGATTCTCGCTACCCTTGAACCATCATAAATTACCAAAGAACTTTCTCCTAGTAATCCCTAAAAGAGTGTATCAGTATCGCTTTTGAATTAATATACTCCTATATTATACAGCACGGGTACATTTTTCTCCAAAGCCAAAAGGCATATTTAACACTCAGCAGCTTCACTTTACAAGCAATATGAACTCAATAAGACCTGAAATCAAAAGATACAAATTCAGGTCCTTTCAGAAAATACAGGATGGCTGCATGATCTAACAAAATAAAAGCCTAAAGAGCAGACTAAAATAGTATTACTTACTATTATAGTTGGTAGACTTTCTTATAAGATAAGACGCTATTTTCCTAATAGTCTTCTTCCTTGCTATTTGGTCAGCATCACTACCCATATTCTGCTTTAAATATGAAAACCACTAAACAACTAATCGTTCACCGGAGAACAAAAGTGCATCGTTGACATTACTTCCCTTACTTCATGTACCTATTTCTATTAATAAGAACAATACACCCTTCGTTCTCCACAGATTAGGTAAATAGCCCAACTCTTGAAACTAACGAAGTACTACCTCCGTCCCAGAATAGTCTGAACACTTTCCTTTTATATTTGTCCCAAATTAGTTTGAGCACTTCCATTCTTGGCATGGTCCCACCATTAATATATTATTTCTTTTACACATCTTTGGCCCACATTCTACCTTTTATCAATAAAAAGTTACCCAACTTTCTCTCTCCTCTAATAAAAAATACCCCACCAACTCCTATCACATCTACTCTTTAAATAAAATAACATTTGATAACCACACCACAACTTATCACCTTAAACTACGTGTCCCAACAAGTGTTCGGATCTTTCTGGGACGGAGGGAGTATACTAGAACAATGCCAGTGGGGAACAATTTATAACAAAAGCACAAAAACCAAAGATCTCTAAATTTCAAAAAGGCACTAAGCATTAAGGAATCATAAGATTCAGGTATAAGAGCCGTAAGTTAAAATGACCCTCTACCTACAAAATGTGTTGAGCTAATTTTCTAAAATTTCTTTGGGTTCTTTTCATTCCACCTTTAAGGACACCAGCTCCCACGCTTCACTAGTGCAATCACTTATTGACCTTTTTTCCATGGTATCCATACATTTCTTACTTATCCCAATTAAACCCAAAGACTCCAAACATTGAAAGATTCAAATGCCAAAAGAGAGCTATTCTCCAGAGTTTTCTTCAGTTTTGGCAACCCTACATAGTCGCTTCATCATGTGTGCATCAATCATAATACAAAAAGGGGTAATGTCAAACCTCTTACCCCTTTCGACTGAAAAGCATTGTCCAAATTTCACAATGGAAGCCATATCTTTTTCCATCAAAAAGGGCAAACTAAATCTCTCAATTTTCTCAACACTATTTGTGAAGGCCAATAGGGGCATAAAGTAAATAAGGAGACTTGACAAAGTACTCTTCAACAACTTCACTTCACCCTTCTCATACGCTTTAGATATCCACCATTAAACCATCCTTTCGTCTAAGTGATCATATGATCTGGTTACAAATGGATTGGCACTAAAACCAAGAAGCAATGCAGATATGTGGTGGGTCAACAATTGAGATCCAACCCCTTCTCCAACAAAATTTTCTGTCAATGCAAGTCAATCAGAAACATTGCACAAATCTCTGCTAGTAATGAATATGTTTTCCACCCAAAATTATCCAAAGCATGCATAGGACGAGTTCTCAATATTGATCCTCATCCCGATCAATGCTACAAAGATCAACATAAAGCACCACAAACATCCTAAGTTCCTTTCATCGAGCTTGTGAAGGATCAAGGTATTATAAACCACCAATTGTTCATTTCAAATGCAAAACCAATTAATAATACAATGTTGTTTACGTATTTAACCAAGTTCTTTGAAAGACCATGTTACAAGGAAAGTGATTCACCTAGATGTACGACTCTAGAACTAGAAAAAGGACCTTCAATTCACTATGACCTTAGAATATGAGCATTAAAGAGAAAAATACACTACCCAAATTTGCTAGGGGAACCACCTTCTCAAGAGAAAAACATGAGATAATTCTGAGAGGCATGATCATAGGCTTTCACGCACAACATCTAAGATCATGTTGATTAATGCCACCTACCGACTACACACACTTACTTAAGGCATATGAGCTTCAAGCTACTTCATCGATTCTGGCTACTTTTGGAATCAAACTAATTAAAATAGCAATCTTGTTTGGAAACTCGTTTTCCAAAAGACTTATCGATGAAAACTAAAATGCCACTCTAGACAATCAGCAACCGATAATGAAAAAATTCAATGTTCAAGACATCTAGAATTGGTGCTCTACCTCTTCCAAATTCAATAATATAATAGTAGTACGAATCTGCGTTGTTCCCGAATCCATAGCATCCATGGCGCTAATTGAGTTTGAAATTTGAATAGCGAGCGAGACCATCAAATCAATAGTACATGCAAGTTGCAACCATTATTCAATGTAATGCCTTTCATACAAAACCCACAATAGCCTCCCTTCCCGATAGAGAGAAGGGGCAGCGGCGCCAGCCGCATTCCAAGAAGGGGAGGGACGGCAACATTCCGAGAAAGGGAGGGGTGGTTACGTACCGGGGAAGGGGAGGGTAGCAGCAGCGTCTGGGAAGGAAAGGAGACGGCGGAGGCACAGCAAAAGAGAGGAAGAATATATTGGTGCAATGGTGAGAGGAGGAAGAAAGGGGAATGACTATATACCAAAACAACACTTCAAATCTAAGGGATTCACTTTCCTCTCCCTCTTTACCTATTTTTTATTCCATTCTCTTTACCAGTTTACCCCATGGAAACAAAAACGCCCTCTAAATACTTGTGAGTTGTGAGACCCAAACAAAGTTGAATCATTAAGACTTTATGTTTCAGCTAACTAAATAAATCCCTTTCCAAACAAGCAAATAATTCATAGGAGTCACGAAAACAACAAAGCCCCCTGAATCCCGATCTCCCGTAATGGTAACCCAAAGACCAATTCTACAAACTACAAGATATGCTATTCACCGCTTACATCTTAAAATCTTAAGGATCACATCAACAAGCATGCTCATCAACACCCACCTTTAGATAGATTATAGAAGTCCTTTTCTTGCTTTTCGCTTCCATAGTGGTCAAATATCACGCTGAAAAGTTATCCTTGCTATAGTCAAGTATGAGCCAGGACCCAAGCAGGCGTGTCAAACTTGCCAATCATTAGTAGGCGCTCACATAAAAATATTGCTCACTTCATTGGCCCTAACCTCTTGAATAAAAATTCACCAAATTCCACGAAGTTACCAATCAATTATAAAGGTCACATGCCATAACATATCCATCATTTGAGATGACATCGGATGATCGAGTCCCTCCCTAGTCCCTTCCTTCAAAATCATTACCGATGTAGACAACGGGCAAGAGTCCATAATTCGGTCCTTTAAAGAAGTATCAAGGACCATGATGGAAGACACAACTACATTGCTATCCAAACATTGCAAGTTTTCCATCTTTTTCAGGACACATAATCATGTTCAAGCTTTGAAGTATGCTTCAAAGATAGGAGCCGTTTTAAATTGATGGCCTCACAAAGGTTCTCACACTATACCCTCTTCCTATGCTCGTCCAGAGTTGACTAAGACGCTGCGCATAAGGTATGATAGACCTTATAAAGTACAAATAGATCACACCCAGATAATATTATCTCTATTTCTTGCAAAATTCCAAGCTATTTCAACATACTATCAAGCTGCTTCACACCCCGGCAATACATCAAGGAGAAGTCATCATGCAGAGACATCTCCATCGTCATTCTTTGCAAAGATGCCAAATTAAATGTACGACTCAGAGAAGGAAGTTACTTTGATTAGGTTCAACAACTATATGATTAATCCTCCTGTTCAATTCAGAAGGAACAGCCCTCCCCTCCATCGAGGCAATAAAAAATGACCCCCTATACCAACTAGCTCTACAGTTAAACTGCTAAATGACAATTACTTTAGGGAGTACCCACAAAAAACCCTCTCCCTTATAAAGGGATAGGATGTTAATATAATTGCCAAAACCAAATTAAGATTACTACTTCATTCAATGATGCAAGTAGCATAGATAAAGAAAATTGCGAATCTATGGCCCTGTGTCTCCTTAAGCAGTAAAAAGAAGGGGGGTTGGGTCAGGGAAAATCTCTCAACAACAAGAAAAACTGAAATGAAAAGTACCCGTATAACATAGTATCATCATAAAGGGCCTCTCTTATCACAGGTAAAGGTGGACGGACATCATCACCACCATTTAGTTCGCTTAATTCCTTTGCTATCCCCTCGTCAGATCCACTGTGCCAAAGCGTAAAAGAAAACATTCAAAGCCCAAAAAACTTAATATTAATACATCAATCAAAAACATATATTGACTCTTCCATTATACCTTGAGCTCTTATCAGCTAAAGGAGTACCATTCTCTACTGGGGGGAGATATGATGAAGACGCCATTTCCCCACCTTCATGCCCCACATAGAATAGCTGAATAGCTTCTTCAAGCTTCCAGCCGGTTGCCTGGGTAAACAAATGATAATTCCAACATAATTGAAGTGAAATCAATTTAGATTCAGTGCAGAGTACATACCAGATGTAATCCAGTATTCTGAGAACTAATATGAATAGCAATAAAAACATAAAAAATAAATACAAAGACAAAAAAAGACCAAGCTCTACATGCAGTAATGTCTCCCTAAAGCAAAGCAGAAAATAACTTTCCACTTGCAGAGTTAAAGTGAAAGCAAAAGTACCAAATAATGCGTGAATTGTGATGGAGCCTTGGAGATTCACAGAAAGTTCAATAGATTTCTGGTTGATTAGATTTCCCATGAAGAAACTCATTCAATATTCTCTCTAAAGTGAATAGTTGTCCAATACCATAGAAACCATTACGCATAAGATTAACAAAAGAGCATAAATACTTAGCGGTAAACACCCGTCTTGGCAACCAGGCCCCACTAACATCGATCGGCAAAATTTCAAATTATAAACATGATTGGAGCGCTTTTAAGTCCTAAATCATGTATCATCAATATCTATCGGAGAGCTGGCCTAGGCTTCCGTACATAATACTGAAGTTATTACCATCTCCCCATCACTGATACTTTCTGCGCTTTTATTAGTTTACCCACTTCTATGGGCACAAAATTTTAGGAGAGATAGGTATGTGGGTCATACAAGTAAAGAGAAAGTATTAATTTATTGGCATATTGTACTGAAGCTAATGTTGTGGGGCAAGAAAAGTAGAGTGAGAAGGTAAAAATACTAATAAATAATTGGTGAGACCATTCCAAACACGGGAAAAAAAAAGAAGTGGGTAAACTAATAAGGGACAACCCAAAAAGGAAAATGGGTAAACTAATAAAAATTAAAGGAAGTAGATAGTGAAATTGTTACCCATTCCTACTTGTGAACCTTCATCCAACCTGGACACTCTTTTGATCAACTAGGATAGCACAACTTCTTCACACAGCAATGTACTTTTTCCATAAAGCCTTACAAATACGACGACAACCTATCATGTGTCCGGGGGAATACAACTTGATCACAAAGATATTTCTAGTGACCTATGAATTCCTAAACTTTACCAATGCCCAATATATCATTTCCATCAAGTCTTTCGTGGACATGGATCATCAGTAAGTATCAAAACTAAGACTAATATAATGCACTTTCTTAAACACTTATTAAGCTGGTGCTTATATTAGACAAGTTATATAGCAAGTGGTGAAAAAAAGTTTTTTTTTCCTTTTGGCAACAAAAGTCACGATTTGCAATTCATAGTCTTGAGCTTCTTCTAGCATGACACTTTCTAGATCTAGTCACTAACTCCAATTAATAACTTCACTTTAAAAAAAAAAAACACATTAAGATCACATCTAAGAAATATATCATAAATAGAAAATCAATAATCAATAATCAACCATCAACTTGAGTTCAAGTACCAGCAGATTAAGATCACATTCTGGCAATTACGCTAAACAATTAATCAAATAATACAGATCGAATTTGTTACTTCATCACAAAACCATAACTCATCGCACTAACTCGAATAGTGGTAAAGAGTTCGACTTATTGAGTTAAAGTTACTATAAATCAATTGTACACTTTCGCACATCTTACTACTTAAAATTCAAGTGAGAGAAATCTCTAACAAATGATCAAAGTAGTGAACAAAATTTAGTAATTGAGAAAAAAGACCTGCAAAAATTGGTGAGCAGTATCTGCGGTCTGACCGACAGCGATCTCAAGGAAAGAAGTGACCATGCTCTGCTTATCGGTAGGTGAGAGAATGTCCTCCATTAGTTCGAGCTTTTTCGTCAATGGCGATTGAAATTCGAAAAGAAGATTGAGGGGTGAAATAAAAATAAGGAGTTTTTGTCAAAAACTTGTATGAAAAGAAAAAAGAGTGATGGGGTATTTTATTAGGGCTTTCTATTATATAGCAAAATGGATTTTGATTTTGAAGAGTTGGACCATTTGGCTAAGGCAAAGGCCCTCTACGTGACAATCCACCTTGTTGGAATTCTTTGCCAAAAAACATTTAATAAGGGCTATGTTGTAAAAAAAGGATAATATTTTAGCGAAATTTACCAAAATAAACATTTTATATATCATATTTTGCGAGAAACAGTCTTTTAAAATTTTCTGGTAACTTCAGATCTTACATGTAATTTTTTTTTTTTGTGAGAAACAACCTTGGTCTATTTTCCGACGTTGACCTGTAATCCCTCGTAAATTTATGAATTTTATAAATATATTTTAATGTATAGTTATATATATTTAAATAAATTTTAGTATTTAAATGATTTATTTCTTCAACGGTTGACTATTTGAAAGTCACAGGAATTATTTTAACGACTTAAAGAAGTTAACATTTTGTTTGGTCATGCTTTGAAAAATATTTGAAAAGCTTAAAACACTTTGTGGATTTGGAAAAAGATTCCTAATTGGGTATGAGGAACCCAAACACTAAATTCATCAATCATTAAACTCTAGTTTGAGCCCAATTACCTTATACTAAGCCCATAAGGGGAACATATATAAACCCCCAAAACCCCAAATATTTCCCTCACAACTTTATTTTCTCTCTCCTTCTCCCAAGAATTTCGGCCCTCCTCCTTACTTTCTCTCTCACTCGATTTTATACTCCTCCGTCAGTTCGGCCACCACCGCTGCCGACGCCAGCCCCGCGCCGCCAACAGCAGTCGACCGTGCCGCCGCCCCTTGACCGTCTTCTTTCCTCCTCTTCTTGCTTTGGTTATTTTCTTCCTCCTCAAGTTTTTACTTTTACGCAAAGTTTATGTTTTTAAGATTTGTTTTAATAAGATTATGTTTAAAAGTTATAGTTTGATGATTTAATTATGAATCTAAGATTATTTTGTGTACTAAAGAAATAAAAATTCAAATCTACATATTAGGTTTGAATTGGATTTATATTAGCAAAGCATAAATTTTTAGGGTTTTAAAGGTTGGAAAATCATACTAGTATATTACTACCTCCGTTCCTTTTTAATAGTTACACTTACACTTTTCACGCATGCCGATGCACTACTTTGATACTTTATATCTCAAATTTTATATTTGTAAAAAATATAAAAAGTCGATATTCTAAAAGTACATATCGAGACGAATCAAACAAGACCCCCACATGACTATATTTTCTCCTACCCATAAATCACAAATGATAGTCAGGAAAATTTGTAAATAGTGTCAAAAGTGAAAGTGTAACTATTAAAAAGGAACGGAGGTAGCATAGTTTATGAAATTGAGTATTCTTATGATTTTAAATATGTTTAAGTATGTTTATAAAGAATTTTAATATATTATATGTTGCTGGAAATTTGAAAAGAGTATTGTTGATGGAGTTTTTATGATTTAAACATGGGTTGTTGAGAGTTTTTAACAGCTAGTGTAGTAGTACTATACTAGGAGGTTTTAATAATCAAGTTTTAATGATGGGAAAGGTTTCTACACACTTTTAATAAGGGTTCGAAGTATCTTATTATTGCTGTAAATTTATAAGGGATTGATTGTGGATTTATATTGGTTCTTTTAGGCGGAGAATTCTCTTTAGGCGACTTTTAAGGATGTGAAAGTGGTCTCTCAATTTGTCTACACAAAATACGTACATACCTATGTGTTGAATGGATTTGTATCATGATTTAAGGATGAGAATTATGTAGTATAATGTATAGGAACTATTGTTAGTTCATATGTGATTTCTATTAAAGTTAGATTTGCATGTTTTATGCCGTTGTGTGAAACATGTTGGTTATGATATTTATATTATGTTTGTATGGAAGATTGATGCGAACATATGGGATTTGGAACTTTATTTTATTAATTCATATAAGGGATATATATATATATATATATATATATATATATATATATATAAATGAGTTCATGTGAGAAGGGATATGAGGGTGAGAAGTGAGAAAAACTTTGGATCGTTAGATCAGCAGAATCCGATGGTTGGGAAAAGATCCCGCGTCACTAATGGGAAAATCGTAAATAAAAGAACTCTTTTTAATCTCTCCTCTCTCTCATTCACGTGAATTGCTCTTCTCTATCCTCTCTCCTCTCTCAATCTCTGTCCTCCCTCACCTCTCTCAATATCTCTCTCCCCAAAATAATGGCGGAGGAAAGCTCAAACTACGAACAGGGAGGAAGTATTGTCGCCGGTGAAGAGGACGAAAGCGAACGAAAAGGCGGCGAAAAGGTGGTTTATTGCGGTGGTGGTGGTCCGTGAGGAAAGAGAGAGTGTGGGCGATTTTTTCTGAGTTTCGACAACAATGGTGGACCTTGAGGTTCAATTCGTTTTTAATTTTCAGATTTTGCTTCAATTTTGCATTCCAATTTGTTGCACTTTTAATTTTCGTCAGAATGTGTTGGTTTTAGATGAATTTAGCCAGAACTCTAATTAGTAATTGTTATAACTCTAAAGAAAGGGTTCTATAACTCTAATTAGTAATTGCTATAACTATTAAGAAAATGCTTATGTTTTCAATTAGCTTTGAAACCTAATTTTGCAGATTTTACATACTTCCTCCGTTCCAAATTAAACGCAACAATTTGGACGGCACGGACTCCTAGTTGATTTTTCTTAAGGGGTGATTAGAAAAAGGGAGGGGCATGTGATTAATCTTAAGTGGAGAGAGAAAGTGGGCCCCAAAAAAAAATTGGGGGGAATTACTGCTGTTTTGGGGGAGGGAAATCAGTTGGGACCCACAAAACAAATTGCCACCAAATACATTTTGCCTCCAAAATTAAGTCAAGACGTGACTTTCATTTGGCGAACAAAAAATCAAATTCAAACCTCGCATTACATTGCAAACAACCCCATCATATTTCAAAGTTTCAAAAGCCCTTCAACATTTCTCTTTCTACTCCTACATCTTCCACGAGTCTTTAATTGTTGGCAAAAAAATTTACCTGAGATGAAGCACACTTTCACACACCTGCACCATAGAGCTTAGTTAAATTTACAACTCCTAACGTGATTAATTTACCCGACCAAAAAAAACCAGCATATATTACTTGCTTCATCATGTTTGTATGATAAGTCACCATGGATAATGTTGAAGGGGGTGATGAAGGTTTCCGGTTAGCGAGAGAGGCGATGTGGGAACATCTACTCCCGTAAGAAGACATTGACAATGAAGAAGATGAGATGGCGAGAAGAAGAAGAAAATATTCGAGAGGATCATAACAAGTAACAAACCAAATTTGACTCTTACACAAAGAAGGCTCATTGTTGACGACTTACTTGCAATTCAAGTTGATGGGAAACTTCCATGGGGGTTTCAAACAAAGTTAGCAAGACAAGTAGGTGTACACAAATGCACTATTTTAAGAATATACAAAGATGCAATGAAACAGAGAGAGTAAGGTAATGCAATAGATGTGAGGGCAAAGAGGTTTGGAAAATGTGGGAGGAAACCCGGGGAATATTTCGATGCATTTTTGCGATCGGTCCCCTTACATCGGAGAACCACAATAAGGTCCTTCGCGGGGGCACTCAAACTTAGCCATATTACTGTTTATAGGCTGCTGAAAAAGGGTAGGTTAAGGTCACATACTTCAAGTAACCACCCTAAGGTCACGAGAGGAACACAAGTTGTCTAGAATGAAGTGGGTTCTCGTCCAATCTTCTTCCGACTACACCAACAACAAATCCCACTTTTGTTGACATGCAAAATGTTATTCACATAGATGAGAAATGATTTTACTTGAACCCTGAGATGAGGAGGTTCTATCTACTACCTTTTGAAGATGACTCTTATAGGTGTTGTCAATCAAGGAGGTATCCACTAAAAATCATGTTCATGGGTGTCATAGGAAGGCCAATGTATGATAGCAATGGCATAGAAATACATGATGGCAAATATGGGATTTTCCCTATTGTACATTATGTGGCAAAGCAAAGAAAAGAAGCGAGAAATAGGGGAAGCGAGGCACTATTGAAACGAAGGCAGTAGATTCGGTTACACAACAAGTCATCGGGAGAATGATCATTGACAATGTCATACCGGCCATTATCGGCAAATGGCCTTCTCATCTACCAAATAACGTAATCATCCAAGAAGATAATGCAAGACCCCACATATCTAATGATGATATGGAATTCGAGAGAGGCAACAACAAAGGATGGGTTCAATATTAAGTCGGTCAATCAACCCCCCAATCCCCGATCCGAACCTGTTGGATTTGTGTCCGTTTAGGGTTGTGCAATCTATTCAACATCAAGCATTTCCACGGAATTTGGATGATTTAATCACTAGGGTCCAAGATGCATATGATTTCTTTGACACAAAGAAGATTAAATTTGCTTGGTTATAACTTCAATATGTCATGACTGAGATTTTAAAGGTTAAGGGAGGTAACAACTATAAGAACCCACATCATGGGAAGGCACATATGGAAAGGATTGGAATGCTACCGAGAAAATGTAGAAGTTGACCCAGTCAGTTGTTGATGAAGCGGTTGAGTATTTAAATGCAATATTGGTGCCTGTTTGAAACCAATCCAAGACTTACATGATGAAGTGAGTGTTGATGAAGATTAGGTAACTTAGCATAGTGTAGGGAATGATATTTTGGCCATTTTGGAATGCAATTAGTGATGATTGCTACACATAACCATTCTAGTTATTGGTAAGTATGACTCATAATGCAAACTTTTGTTTAGATGTTGTTTGAGATGGGTGCATTGTGATTAGGTGTTTTGTTTAAGGTTTGGTTATGTGTGTTTTGTGTATATATAGATGGGGCAGTCATGTAACTTACTAGTGCATTCATGTATATATAAGTGGTTAATGTGAATGGGTAATGTTATGCACATGTATCTCTAATGGTTTACAACCCAAGTGTACTTATTTAAGACACGAAGTGTAGTTATCACATTGACAAGTTAATTATGCACATGTTCATCTTATTTAGGACTCATGCAAATGAACTCTCAAACTATATGAACCACAATCTACAAACAACAACAGAGCACCATCCACCAGCACAACATCACAAACAAAAATCAAACATTTCCACTAAATCATTCGAACAATATAAAGGAAAACATCATTAACATTATTATGCACATTGCTCATCTTATTTAGCATTCGTGCAAATCAACCCTAAAACTATCAACCACAGTCCACAAACAACAACAAAGCACCATCCACTAAGCCAACATCACACACAAAATCAACCAATTCCAGTAAACCACACCACAAACTAAATGAAACAGCACACAGTTTAACAATCCACAAAATCATTCAAGCATCATAGACTTTAACAAACCACCATAATAAATCAAAGAACACAAGCTCTTGTTCCAATCAAAGAACACAAACTGTTGTTACAATCAAAGAACTCAAGCTGAACAACAATCAAAGAACACAATAAAGGTTCATCAATAAAGGTTCACAAGCACAAACTTTATTGGTTCTTTGTTTATAAGTTGATTGGAATCAAAGAACAACAATCAAAGAACACAATCAAAGAACACAAACTTTCAGGTGCGAAATAACAACAAAGCACCACAAACAACATCATTTAAAAAAAATAAAGGTTCAATCTGTGATGAACAATACCTGAAGAACTCTAATGAGTTCCTTTGCGCATCAAAAGGAACGCATGTTCATCCGGATCCATCACTTCATCGTCTTCAAGGTACGGACTCATAAGGATATCCGGGTCATCGTCCTCTAACTTGACATCTAACCCCTCATAGACCTTGAAAAGCTTTAGATTCCCATCATCATCTTCAAAAAACATGTCAAATTCGTTACCCCAATCTTCATCAAATTCAACCTCAATTGGAAGCCCCTCATCTTCCTCAGACGAACCCTCAACCAGAATCTTCTCTTTCCCCTTATTCACATGCGAAATTACCGAAGCCTTCCCTTTACCCTTTCGATCTTTCTTCACATCAAAAGCCGGTAAACCACAAACAATAGGTGGATTTGCGTATTTATTATCAACCACATTATCTCTTTCCTCTAAATCCACAATTTTCGCACCTATTGCTCTAGATCTAAGAAGGTAAACCCTAGATCTACTATTTGTTGAAGGAGACTTACCAAGAGGGGGGTTGAAGTCCAATTTCATCGTGGCTCTTCTTATCTCATCAGATTTTTCGGCCCTTCCCATGACGGTTTCTAAAGCTTTCATAGATTTATCGCTCAAACACTTCGCGGCTTCACCGGAATAGTACAATTTCCATGCGTAGGGGCTGCCATCTTCAATGGAATTAGCCAAATCACGACATATAACCATTTCTTCCTTCGATTTCGCATCAAACGCAGCATCATTGAGAGGTTGAGTGATATTCATGGTGGATGTTGGATGAACAGAGGGAAGAAGATGAAGAGAGGGAAGAAAAAGAAGAGAGAGAAGAAGAACACATGAAACGCGTATAAACTGACGTTAGGGGCCAAGTTTTAGGGTTCATATTTTCAGTAGCAATAAATGAAGAACAGTTCATTTAATCTGTTTTTGGGTAGTTAGGTGGGGGGTGGATTGTTATTTTTGGTGGGAATCATTAAGTTAATTGGCACCAATCTTATGTTTTTAATCTCTAACTTTAGTATAGATTAATTGGCTTAAATCAGTTTTTGTTAGGTTCATTAAGGGTATTTTTGTAAATTCACACTAAAAAACTTTGCCAAAAATAGAAAACAGGGAATTGTTGCATTTAATATGAAATTGCCATTTTAGGAAACTGTTGCGTTTAATTTGGAACGGATGAAGTATCAGATTTTCGATTTAGTAATTATCGTGAGTTTGTTTGGTGATACTTCCATTTGAAATGCTTTCCAAGCTTAATTTTAGTTTAACTATGTATAATGTTGGTTTCGTAGCATGGGTGTTTTCTTATTAAATAATTTGTTGAAGGCTAATGTAGTATGATGCTCTGCCTCTTTGATTGAGAGGGAATAAATTTTGCTCTCCATAGCAAATATCATGTGCAAAGGAGGAAGTCTAGAATCTATGGAATTAGTTTTTACTAGTACTTTGTTTCGTTATGGGAATTATAAAGCGATTATAGGAAGTAGTACTAACGGTTATGCTAATGTTTGATTAGAGTAATATAAACTAGTAGTTAGAGTCATGGAAACAATTAATTAGAGTTATAAGTACTTGTAATTAGAGTTACGCCAACGTTCTGTTAGTGTTATAAGAACTTGTACTTGGACTGACGCCAAAGTTTGGTTTGAGTTATATAAATTAGTAGTTAGAGTTGTATAAACACTTCATGGGAGTTAGAAGAAGTATAAGTTTGAGTTATGCCAACATTTGATTAGAGTTATATGAACTTACAATTAGAGTTGTGTCCCGGCTTGAGATGTTGTCACACTTGTATGAAGAGGTATCTATATATAAGGAATTTGAATTATGACAGCAAGGTTGTTGCGTAATCAATTATTAAGAGGTAACCTAATTGATGAGGGGGGCTTGTTTTTATCATTCCTTAGGCTTGTCCGAAGCTCATTGAAAGGTTTAAAGAAAGAGTTGATAATGTTAAGGTACTACTCACCAAGTCACCATCATTATCTCTTGCCTGCTCAACATTATTTTTCTTCTCTTTCTTATTTTACTCCTTTGACTGCGGGTGGATGTATTTAAAATATTCATCGAGCTCTTGAGGCAACCGAAAAATGGTTTGGAGGCAGATGGATACTAATGAGGTAAGGTAGGATACTTTGCACTTTTTTTTTGGTCTTTGGCTCTTGATTATTTTGAACCACAACCGTCCTGCCGAGCTCGACTTTTAAGTTGGTGATTTCAATGTGAACGATACTTTTATATTAAGTTTAGTTGTGACTATAATGTACTACGAAAGCTAGACTATATGGAGATTCAGTTATAGTTTGTAACACTATTCTGCTTTTTCCTATTAGCTTTTTCTATCTATCAAAACTCTGGTACATTGTAAAGGGAAGGACTTGGGGGATTATAGATTCAAAGTGGTTACACTTGTAATACTTGTGTATTAGTGTTAATAGTCTTAAAAGTACATTATCATTGGTAGCCATAAACGATAATCTCCAGATTCATTGATGTCCTTTTAATGTATGTTTCACGGACTTAGGTGCTCAGTTGGTTTTTGTAAATTTTCTATGATTTTGGTTGAAAATTAAGTGTCATGTTGAGGTGACCCTAAACCTATATACTGGATTATTAAGGATCCAACAGATTTACTCAAGGTGAAATGAAGAATATGAGTAACAAAGGTGTTTGTTTGTTCTTTGAGTTGTAGATCATTAGGATGAATATAGTTGGCCAGTTGGGTGTGAATCATCCAACTGTGCCACATGGCTGCATGAAAGTACTGCCACAACAAAACTCCCAACACCTAAATTAATAGGTTCCTTTCTCTTGGGTGTTTAAAACCGAAGCGTTGTACACTAAAACTAAAATTGAAACCTATTAGCTCAAATGGAAGAGTGTTGTGCCATGCACAAGATGTGGGTTCGATTCCCACATAGGTTATGATATGACAATTAGAACCCTAAACATAAAGTAGAAGAAATTAAGTACAATAAGACTCAAGTACACAAACTACAACCGAAATGTCATTATTTTGACTCAAACTAGTGTCATTTTTTTCTTCTTTTATCACATTACCGAGTCGGCCTTAAGAGCAAAATTACATCTATAAGCTGAACAAGACCATGTAAATAAGAAGTGCACAAAGCATATTAAATAATAAGAGCACGTGTGGGAGTCGAACCCACATTTTTGTGTATTTGCACACACAATACTCTACCAATTGAGCTAACAGGCTATCAAATTGCAAGCATAATTCCCATACCGATCAAACACCCTTGAGTCAAGCCAAGTGCCTTAACTCATCATAGAGTAGTTATATTGCCATAACTCTAGTGAGACATTGGTATAACTCTAAGGCTATAACTCTACAACTCTAAACAAATGTTGCTATAATTCTAATTCGTACTTCATATAACTGTAAACAAGCATTTATACAACTCTTAAATACTACTTCCTACAACTTTAAACAAGTCTTGACATTACTCTAATTTAGTTCTCGATAGCTCTAAACAAGTGTGGACATAACTCTAGTTACTACCCGTAACTTTAAACAAACGTTGCTAAAACCCTAAATACTACGTACTCTTACAACTCTAAAGAAGTATTTGTATAACTCTAATGACTTCCTATAAACTCTAAAAAGATTATGTGTAACTTTAAACAAGCATTGATATACTCTAAAGAAGTATTGCTATAACTCTATTTAGTTCATCCTATAACTCTAAACAAATATTGTTATAACTCTAATTAGTAGTTCCTATAATTCTAAATAAATGTTGGTGTAACTCTCGTTAGCACTTCCTATAACGACTCTAGACAAGCATTGGTATGACCCGTAACTACTACTTCCTACAACTCTAAACAAAAGTGTACATAACTCTAGTTACTACTTCCTTTAACTTTAAACAAATGTTGTTAAAATTCTAACTACTACTTCTACAACTCTAAAGAAGTATTGGTATAACTCTAGTGACTAGTTCCTATAAACTCTAAACAAGATTCGGTATAACTCTAAACAAGCATTGCCATAACTCTAAAGGAGTATTGCAACAACTACGATTAGTTCTTCCTATAACTCTAAAAAATATTGTTATAACTCTAAAGAAGTATTGATACAATTCTAATTAATTCTTCCTATAACTCTAAACAAATGTTGCCATAACTCTAATAGTATTTCTTATAACTCTAAACATGTATCAGCATAACTCTAATTAGTATTTCTTATAACTCTAACTATTCATTCGTACAACTCTAAAGAAGTATTGTCATAATTCTAATTAGTACTTCCTATAACTCTTAACAAGCATTGATATAACTCTAAAATACTACTTCCTACTACTCCAAGTAAGTGTTGTCATAACTGTAATTAGTAATTCTTATAACTTTATACAAGTATGGGTGTACCTCTTCACTACTATATCCTACAACTCTAAACAAGTGGTGCCATAACTCTAATTAATAATTGCTATCACTCTAAAAAAATATTGCTTTGAGCATTAGTTCTTTTTGCAACTCTAAATAAATATTGTTATAACTCTATAACTAAGACTCCAACATCATGAAATAATAAAAGATTGCCATCAAGAAAATGTTGTAGAAACAAACAATAGGCGAAAAAATGAACAACAAATTCGCAAACAACGTATATTTGCCCAACTTACAAGCAATCATTTTCGAGTGCAATACTCAAGGAACTATGAAAGAAACATGATTATGGAGAAGCAAAGAAAAATTCGCCAACAACGTATGAAGAAGCAACAAATTTTCGCGAGACCGAAAAAAAAAAAAAAACTCCACCAAATTTTGAAAAGAGAAGCATACAAATTTCTGAAAATAATCTAACCTTCATGCGATGTGGTAATTGACTCCATGAAATTTCTGGGCAAAAGGAGATGAAGGAGAAAAGATCATGTGAGAAAAGAGAAAAGAGGAGGAGATGAAGGAGATGAAGCATACAGTTGGAGGTGGTGTTTTTTTTTCGACGTACAGTTGAAGGTGAAAAGAGGAGAGAGAAAATTAGGTTTGAAGGGATGATTAAAGGTAGTTTAAAGTTAATATTAGTTTTTAAATCTTGACCGTTGATAGGATCTAATCTAAGGGCAATGATTCTTTCTCATTTCTCACCTAATTTGCCTTCTCACATGATCTTGCCTTTATATATATATATATATATATATATATATATATATATATATATATATATATATATATATATATATTATTGGTTTGGATCATGATTGAATCACGTTGTTCCCTTTTGATTATTTAATTTCTTTATAAGGACCGAGGGCCTTATTTGGTAAGTTGAATTATTATACCTATGAAATGTTGGTTAGTTGTTGACTTGGTTCAACAAATAAAGGAAGGTTATGAATTAAAGTTGGAATTAATCTTGGGTTGTTAAGTTGTTGTTGATCACCTTGTCTAATCCTAAGATAAAAATGGAAGTTTATGATTGTTTGATGATTATATTGTTTGTACTACTTGTGAGTCCTAACAAGTGAATAAATTATTAATCATGTAAAGTGAAACGTGAATAGTAATAGCTTTAGACTTGTGCACGTCTGAAGTGTTGGACAAGTATGAGTTGGAGTACATGGTGGTAGCCCATGGCTTTTCTTGGAAACGGATTGATCACCGTGTCCTATTTTTATTTAAAAGGTTCCTCGATATCGTAGGTCATGGGAATGCGTAGTCGCGCCTGTATTTCATCTTCCAAAGGGAAGGCTAGTTTTAGTCAGACAACTCGCTCCATTAACTATTCCATCTAAAGTAATTAAGTTATTGGTTATGAAGTTTAGTTCAGTAAAAATAGTCTGCAAGGTTATTATATTATTATTTGGTCTTCTTATTATTTATTATTATCCTGTTAGGATTGTTTATTTATTTATTATGTAGTACTCAGCTTTGTTGATTACGTGCTTTATGTGTGTATGTTGATCATGGCTATGCCTTATTGATCCAGTGATGACCCTTTTGGTGAGCAGTCTCTAGGGATCAATAGTGCATTGTCCATTTACAGGTTTGAAGATGATGTA
Source organism: Beta lomatogona (assembly GCA_947646795.1). NCBI lineage: Eukaryota > Viridiplantae > Streptophyta > Magnoliopsida > Caryophyllales > Amaranthaceae > Beta > Beta lomatogona. The sequence continues at coordinate 496,712 of CANSNZ010000448.1, forward strand.
TCATGGGTTCGGGATTGGAAAACTTGTTTAGAATATCTGTAACACCCCGTAATTTTCACTCTTTATTTTTGGTGTTTGTTTACATTAAAATGATATTTTTAGTAAAAATAAATAATTTATTATTTAGATTATTTTGGAACGTGTGTGAAAATGTGTATATATATTTATATGTTGTGATATATTTATATATATATATATTTTAAGTTGTTAGTTATTTATTTTAAAGGTTATATTAATTTCGTTATTTGTTTAGGCGTTTAGAATGCAGTTTTGTCGTGTAGCGTTTTTGTAACGTTGTTGGACCGACTTGGGTGATGAAATGTTGCATCGCATGTGGCTTGTTAATGTGTTTATTATATTTATATTTATAATATAATTTATTAGAATTATTTTCATTATTAAGTATTTTCAAAGTTTAGGCGCGATTTAGGAATTTATCGATTTATCGCGTGACGGACTTTTGATGCATGGACCCTTGTTGATTTGGGCCGAAATTTTTGTTGGTGTGTTGGGCTTGACAGCCGGCCAAGGAGATGGAGAAGGAGAGCTCCTCTTCTTTCTTTTCCTTTTATTTTTTTTATTTTCCTTGTGATTCTTTGTAGCTTTGTAACTCCTATAACCCCCTAATCATTCTCCTTCATTAAAACCCATTATTTCAACCATTAAACATCCATAAAATTCTGATTTTTATTCAAAGAAGTTCAGCATCATTTGTATTAAACCCTCACCGTTTTTCAAGAAAAGGAAGAGAGAAAAGGAAGAGGAAAAGAATAGAAAGGTTCAACCCGGTTTTTCCTGTTGCACCTTCACGAAAATAACCGTAGCCGGAGATCTAACCGTTGGATCGTCTTCAAATCTGGGCACAACGTTTATAACATCTTGTTCTACATTCTGACTAGAGAGATTTAGAATCTGAGCTTTTGATCATCGGGAATCATGGTCGTAACAGAGCAGTGCGAAACAAGAGTTTTCAACGTTCAAGAAGAAATGCCTAGTGACTTGTTGCTACAATTCTCGTTCGTTATGCCTTGGGGTTAGAAGAGGATTTGGATTGCATGCTTAACTCGTGATTGTCTCTTTAGACTCAGCTCTCCTCCCGACGATCCAGGTAACTAGTAGTTATCTTAGAACCATAGTGATTAGAGTATTATTCGGTACTAGATTATTACGCTAGAAATTATTTAAAATAATTTTTGAATGAAATTACTGACAAAATTTGACATGAATATACTTGATGCATGCTATGTGATTATTGTAAAGAGAAAAATAATTTTCGTATGATTTTTGGTATTTATTTGATTTAATTGGTGTTTTGTGCGTTTTTGGCTAAATTGCATAATAATTATTAAACGGATGTCAAAATTGCTGAAATTATTTTTTCTTAGATCATGTTACATGCGTAGTATGTATTCCATGCCTTAGAATAATTTTTTTCTACTGTTTACTGTTTTATTTAATTGATATATGATATATCTGTTTTTGTAATTTCATTTCTGTCAGTATATAAATCATGAAAATTATTTCTAGAGGCCGAAAAATTTATTTCTTTGAATATTATGTATTTCCGTGAGTTTTTACATATTATGTAAATTTTTGGTAATTTTTGGGCGTCTGTCTATATTAATAATTATTATATTGGCTTTGTTGAGTAATCTGTATATTAACTGTTAAAAATACTTTTGGAGTCCGAAAATTATAAATAAAACTTGTACCATGTCAGTAGAACCATTAGGGTCATATGATAATTTTTGTGTGATTTTACTGCTCGAACTTATTAGTTTAATAATTATTATGGTGTTTTTGTTGTGAAATTGAGGATACACTTTTAAATTATTTGAGGGCTTGTAAATCAGAAATAATTCATAATTTATTATATTCTGGGTTGCTGATTTTCAGTAGTATACCGTATGTATCATTGGGCAACCACATGTTTATGTTTGATTTATGAAAGAAAATGATTAATTGTTGCTACTCTTTTAATGAATATGATTTAGAGTTAATTGGTGATGTATTTTTGATTGAATTGTGGTTGCTGTAAAAACTATTTCACTATCATTGTTGATGCTTAGTGATGTTTAAAGTATTGTGGTTGGAGATATTTATTGTAAATTTGTAAGTTACTACTTTGAAGATTTTTGAAAAAATTACTTTTGATGAATTATGGGTATAAGTAGGGTGGCATCCCTTTTGACGAATATTTTTGAGCTGAATGATACTTTGATGATATTTATGAATTATGATTTTATTTTTGAGATAAGAACATCCGGTGGGATAGATGTAGTCCCCGGTGAAGAACATGCCAACCACCTGGTTTGCGAACTAGGGGTACACCTGGGTTAATTGTTGTCGTCCGAGAGGTCAGGGAGTTCTGCGTGTTCTACCCTGCATCGGGAGTTTGGCCATTCTTAGACACAGGCAGTGGGGAACGTAAGTCCATAGACTGACATGGAGATTGCGATCTGACAAACCTTAGGAAGTGAATTGCGATTCACTAGCGTTCGGTTTCTGACTCAATAACTTGTTTTACCTATATTTTATTTTTATAAAAGTACTCTTGAGATGATTTATTTATTTTTATCCAACTCACTTGCTATTTATTATTCATTTGCGTTATTTGTGAGTTATATGGAAGTGGATGCATATTGTAGTTGACTTGACTTTATGTTTTCCTTTCTTATTAATCTATGTCTGAATCATGCTTTGATTTCTTTTGTTCTGGGAGAACTGCTAGTTACTCCCCACTGATTGTGGATATTTGTTGTATATTTTGCAGGTTTTGTTGATGGGGATTTCCTTTGATTTTAGGCTCGGGTTGAGATGCGAGAAATAATCTATTAGGGGTTTTAGTTCTAGACTTCTCTTTAGTTTGAGATAGTTTTCTCATTTCGATTTTAATCTAAGTAATTAATTTACTTATAGTATTTACTTATGTTTGTTTTTATCACTTAGTTATTTAAACACCATTCTTGTAGTAGTGACATTCCCAGAAGACGATGTTTCCGCCACGTCCTATTAAATATATTATTATTTCTTTCTTTTCCGCCTTTGAAATTCTGGGGGGTGTTACGGTTGGTATCAAAGCAAAACGCTCCTAAACTACGAAAAGAGTTGCTAATGATTCTTTAGAATTATTAGTTAGCCATAGGATATAAAATTTGTTTAGAATTAAGTTTAGTTGTTTCACTATAATGAGAGTGTGATGGGTAGAGTAAGTAAAGGGAAGCCTTATGGGAATGTGATGTGCTCTCATGTTTATGGAGCATATGTTATATGTATAGTTATTTGTATTATTGGTGGAATTAGTCTACCAAGTTTGCTAATCTTATTTGCAAGGCCTCTTACATGTAATTTATTTTCTCTTTTATCAGAGTGCGCAGCGAAAGCGAAGTAATTTAAAGCCTTCTCAGTTTCGTTATGTTTAATTTGTTTTGTGTTTTGCAATTTAGAAATAAGCTTTAATTTTATTTTAATATAGTCTTGTGTGTTGCATTGCAATTATTTTATTTGCTAGATGCTTGATAGTATATGTTATTATGTGAGACAATATATATTTTTTGTTCTTTTTCAATTGAGTGTTGTTTTTATGTGAGTACTACGTATCTGTTTTATTATTTAGAAAACTTTCTAGTTTGAATTTATATTCCAAATTATATTTTAGATCTTTGAACTTAATAAATTTCAGTTATTTTATGACTTTTAAATTTTCCTATTGTTAATATTTTGATATACTCTTTTGAAAAACGTTTGATTTCAATTGTCCTCAAATTTCTCTTACCGTCTTTGACCATCTATATTTATAAATATTTTCCTTTTAATATTTTTATTTTTCATGTTAATCCTTATTTAGCCTTTAATTATGGTAATAAGTTTTGTAGTCTTTGAAAATAAAAGTACCCTAATGAGTTGTTTTGGTGTTAGTTTGAAAAGTGGATGTAAACTATTTTGTTTTAAGGGTTAGCATTCAACAACTTTTATTTTACTTACTAATTTACTTTTCTTATTAGCATTATTTTTCGAACTCAAATGCGTGAAAGGATCTTGTTTACTATTTGTTGTTTCTTGTTTAAATATTTAGTGCTTTCTCATTTCATATCAAAATTTTGGTTGTTTTCATTACTTCTTATTTAATTCTCTGATTTTGACTGATCTGTTTTATATTCTTTGAAAATGAAATTTATATACTCAGTCTAAATTTTAAACTTGTTTGAGTTGATATTAAGTCATAATGGGTGATTCCTTTGACTTGTATGTCAATTTGATAAGTCTAAATTTTAAACTTGTTTGAGTTGATATTGAGTCATAATGGGTGATTCCTTTGACTTGTATGTCAATTTGATAAGTTGACGCATTTTATCTGTTTCGATTTAATTTTCTTTTTGAGTTGACATTAAGTTTATATTGGGTGATTCCAGTAAACTTTAATGTTGATTTGATAAGAAGGCTTTCAAATATTGTTTTGTTGATACTAGGTTGCAATGGGTGGTTCCATGCACATTTGTGTCGACTTGGCAAATTTAATAATTGTTGTTAATAATTTATTACTTTATCGCCTATTTATTATTAGTGTTTCGTCGTTGTGAAATTTATTTTAAAGTTTTCAATTTCTTTTGCGAACTTTAATTTTCATATATATGTTTAGGAGGCGTACGCTCTTATAACATATGTCATGACTTGTGTTCGTAAGTGCTATTTTAATAAAGCAGCTAGCTACTCTTTATTAAAGTGTTCTTATCTCTTTAAGTGGAGTATAAGCCCGTGTGGTTACCTCTATTTAAATTGATTTGGCTATCTATTTACGAACTTTTTCTTCTTCGTTTCTTTTCTAAAAATATTTATGTATGGTCGGATTTATACTTTTATAATTTTACGTAAATATTTATTCATGCTTCTTTTACAAAATTACCTATAGTTTATTGTGCAAAAGTTTTTACCTTAAACTTTCTAATACTTGTCTTTGGTTCTTTCACATTTTATAAAATAATGGTTGTTACCGTACTTCTTTACTGTACAACTCTTCTGGTCTTCCAAAATAAAATATATATATTATTTGAGTTATCAAATTTTATACCTGCAAAGTTGTTTAGTTAACTAAAATCCATCGATTTCTGTTTCTTTAATGTTCTTCATCTAGAGTATTTTCTTTTGTCTCTTGGTTGTTTTGAAGTTTCGTGGACGAAACTCTTTTAAGGGGGAGTGATTGTAACACCCCGTAATTTTAACTCTTTATTTTTGGTGTTTGTTTACATTAAAATGATATTTTTAGTAAAAATAAATAATTTATTATTTAGATTATTTTGGAACGTGTGTGAAAATGTGTATATATATTTATATGTTGTGATATATTTATATATATATTTATTTTAAGTTGTTAGTTATTTATTTTAAAGGTTATATTAATTTCGTTATTTGTTTAGGCGTTTAGGATGCAGTTTTGTCGTGTAGCGTTTTTGTAACGTTGTTGGACCGACTTGGGTGATGAAATGTTGCATCGCATGTGGCGTGTTAATGTGTTTATTATATTTATATTTATAATATAATTTATTAGAATTATTTTCATTATTAAATATTTTCAAAGTTTAGGCGCGATTTAGGAATTTATCGATTTATCGTGTGACGGACTTTTGATGCATGGACCCTTGTTGATTTGGGCCGAAATTTTTGTTGGTGTGTTGGGCTTAACAGTCGGCCAAGGAGATGGAGAAGGAGAGCTCCTCTTCTTTCTTTTCCTTTTATTTTTTTTATTTTCCTTGTGACTCTTTGTAGCTTTGTAACTCCTATAACCCGTAATAATTCTCCTTCATTAAAACCCTTTATTTCAACCATTAAACATCCATAAAATTCTGATTTTTATTCAAAGAAGTTCAGCATCATTTGCATTAAACCCTCACCGTTTTTCAAGAAAAGGAAGAGAGAAAAGGAAGAGGAAAAGAATAGAAAGGTTCAACCCGGTTTTTCCTGTTGCACCTTCACGAAAATAACCGTAGCCGGAGATCTAACCGTTGGATTGTCTTCAAATCTGGACACAACGTTTATAACGTCTTGTTCTACATTCTGACCAAAGAGATTTAGAATCTAAGCTTTTGATCATCGGGAATCATGGTCGTAACAGAGCAGTGCGAAACAAGAGTTTTCAACGTTCAAGAAGAAATGCCTAGTGACTTGTTGCTACAATTCTCGTTCGTTATGCCTTGGGGTTAGAAGAGGATTTGGATTGCATGCTTAACTCGTGATTGTTTCTTTAGACTCAGCTCTCCTCCCGACGATCCAGGTAACTAGTAGTTATCTTAGAACCATAGTGATTAGAGTATTATTCGGTACTAGATTATTACGCTAGGAATTATTTAAAATAATTTTTGAATGAAATTACTGACAAAATTTGACATGAATATACTTGATGCATGCTGTGTGATTACTGTAAAGAGAAAAATAATTTTCGTATGATTTTTGGTATTTATTTGATTTAATTGGTGTTTTGTGCGTTTTTGGCTAAATTGCATAATAATTATTAAACGGATGTCAAAATTGCTGAAATTATTTTTTCTTAGATCATGTTACATGTGTAGTATGTATTCCATGCCTTAGAATAATTTTTTTCTACTGTTTACTGTTTTATTTAATTGATATATGATATATCTGTTTTTGTAATTTCATTTCTGTCAGTATATAAATCATGAAAATTATTTCTAGAGGCCGAAAAATTTATTTCTTTGAATATTATGTATTTCCGTGAGTTGTTACATGTTATGTAAATTTTTGGTAATTTTTGGGCGTCTGTCTATATTAATAATTATTATATTGGCTTTGTTGAGTAATCTGTATATTAACTGTTAGAAATACTTTTGGGGTCCGAAAATTATAAATAAAACTTGTACCATGTCAGTAGAACCATTAGGGTCATATGATAATTTTTGTGTGATTTTACTGCTCGAACTTATTAGTTTAATAATTATTATGGTGTTTTTGTTGTGAAATTGAGGATACACTTTTAAATTATTTGAGGGCTTGTAAATCAGAAATAATTCATAATTTATTATATTCTGGGTTGCTGATTTTCAGTAGTATACCGTATGTATCATTGGGTAACCACATGTTTATGTTTGATTTATGAAAGAAAATGATTAATTGTTGCTACTCTTTTAATGAATATGATTTAGAGTTAATTGGTGATGTATTTTTGATTGAATTGTGGTTGCTGTAAAAACTATTTCACTATCATTGTTGATGCTTAGTGATGTTTAAAGTATTGTGGTTGGAGATATTTATTGTAAATTTGTAAGTTACTACTTTGAAGATTTTTGAAAAAATTACTTTTGATGAATTATGGGTATAAGGCCGGGTGGCATCCCTTTTGACGAATATTTTTGAGCTGAATGATACTTTGATGATATTTATGAATTATGATTTTATTTTTGAGATAAGAACATCCGGTGGGATAGATGTAGTCCCCGGTGAAGAACATGCCAACCACCTGGTTTGCGAACTAGGGGTACACCTGGGTTAATTGTTGTCGTCCGAGAGGTCAGGGAGTTCTGCGTGTTCTACCCTGCATCGGGAGTTTGGCCATTCTTAGACACAGGCGGTGGGGAACGTAAGTCCATAGGCCCGACCCGGAGATTGCGATCTGACAAACCTTAGGAAGTAAATTGCGATTCACTAGCGTTCGGTTTCTGACTCAATAACTTGTTTTACCTATATTTTATTTTTATAAAAGTACTCTTGAGATGATTTATTTATTTTTATCCAACTCACTTGCTATTTATTATTCATTTGCGTTATTTGTGAGTTATATGGAAGTGGATGCATATTGTAGTTGACTTGACTTTATGCTTTCCTTTCTTATTAATCTATGTCTGAATCATGCTTTGATTTCTTTTGTTACGGGAGAAGCGCTAGTTACTCCCCACGATTGTGGATATTTGTTGTATATTTTGCAGGTTTTGTTGATGGGGATTTTCTTTGATTTTAGGCTCGGGTTGAGATGCGAGAAATAATCTATTAGGGGTTTTAGTTCTAGACTTCTCTTTAATTTGAGATAGTTTTCTCATTTCGATTTTAATCTAAGTAATTAATTTACTTATAGTATTTACTTATGTTTGTTTTTATCACTTAGTTATTTAAACACCATTCTTGTAGTAGTGACATTCCCAGAAGACGATGTTTCCACCATCGTCCTATTAAATATATTATTATTTCTTTCTTTTCCGCCTTTGAAATTCTGGGGTGTTACAATATCTGTCATACTTAAATTTATACTTTTCGTAGTTGACTTTAACTATTGTCGTTGACTTTGACTTTGGTTGGTTTGACTTTTAGAGTTGACTTTGTGGTTGACTAAGTTTTATTTATAAAGTTTATTATTAGGTTTTCCGCTGCAAAATTCTGAATAAGCCGATACGTTTCACACGAGCGATAATACTTTGATGATTCTCTAAGTTTTGTATTAAAAGGTATTTTAGAAAAGAGAGAATTGTCGGGGTGTTACAAAGTGGTATCAGAGCTTTAGGTTTTATTGGTCCTTCGTGCCAACTTTAAATTTTTAGGCGCCTAACTAGCTAGTTACTTAAAATGAATTTTTTAGAATTGAGCTCCGACTTATTCATTTGGCTTGAATTACTTTCGAAATTTTAGATACAAGATTTTAAATATTATTTTGAAGTCCGGTATTTTTTTTTATTCGAAAATTTCAAACTTTTTAGTTCTTTTTCGTTTTATTTCGAAAATTATATATTAGTTATTATTTAATTATTTTATTATAATTCGCTAGCTTATTTTTATTATTTTATTATTTCATGAGAGATGAGTAGTATAGGAAGGGCATATAGGATAGAAATATTATATGTCTGCATCAAATAGTTAGTTCAACATGATTATATTTTTCTTCCCTGCTAACTGTTTATGTTAATCCTATGTCTCATATTGTTGTTGTTATTCTTGTTTATTATTTATTGTTGGGATTATACGTTAAGTGAGAGTACCAATTGTTTATAGAAGTTATATTTATTTGTTATAGCATCTCTAGCTATGTCTGATAGAGAAGCTACTAGAGTAGGGAGCTTTACAACCCTATTGTGTTGAGTGATGATGAGAGTGATGGAGGTTATGAGTCTGGCAATGATAGCTACACCAGCCTAGAGATCATTATGCGTTATGTGTTAAGAATAGTCATGCCTGATAGTGATGATGAGGTCATTGAGGAGTTTGACCGTGCTAGAGGACAAACCAGGATGGACATATACCATGCAGCTTTGAGACCCGAAAGTGTAATATCCCGTATCTAAGTATCACTAAACTTTATAATTGTCAAGTTAAGTATAAATTAAATCTTCCTAAACTAACAAAACAAAGTGCTAAAAGGTAATAAAAAGTGTAATAATTTATTTCAAGTTTCTTGTATTAAACCTGATTATAGATAATAGGAACAACAAACTATATACTTGAACAAAAAGAGAAACTAAATGAAATTTAATTTTTACAAAAGCACCCCTATAGCTCTAGACTACATCTTCTTCCTTCCTCCAATTTTCTTCTCGGCATATTTATGAGAAATGCTCACACATGAAATCAAACACTTCACCTCTACATTTCAACACACATGTCAGTAGCTATCCTCATTTAGTCAATAAAGTTTGCTATACAATATCTCACAAAATCTGGAAGAAGCCTCAAATTTTTGAATTCTCAATCTTCCTCCATTAATGTATCTTGACCCAAGTTCATATTTTTTTTTCAAATGATAAACTGATCAATAGTAAGAGCATAGCTTCCAATAATTCCAATAAATACCGGTTGATAATTCCATCTAGCCTCAAGGAAAAATCAGAACAAGTTCCTAACAAATACCAACAACTTCCATTTTTCTCTCTCCTCCATTTTACCTCCTTTCCCTCTATTTACCACCACCACCACCACATGTGCACTACACTGGTGCAGCGACACCCTACGAACACCAGGAACTCGCCGGCACCCTACAACCCCGACGCCGCGCCGACAACGCCCAACTCTCCTCCTTCCGCCATCTCCTTTGTTCGAACTCCCTCGCCTGTCGTTGTTCTGCTTCGCTGCTGCTCCACCACCGACGAGCATCGCCAGCCTTCTGTTGCCGTGCCTGCTGCCCATTCTCGCCGGCGTACCCCGCCGTTGCCGGAACCGAGCTCCTCCCCTGTCGTGTGTCTTCCCTGCTCTTGAAGCAGAGGTAATGGCAACCTCTTAGTTTCCCTCCTAATTTCTGAAATTTAAGTTATAAAGGTAGCCCAAGTTTGCTATTGTTAAGTTAGATTAATTTTGGGCCCAAATCAGTTTAGTTAAGCCAACCTAGTTTAATTGAGGCATATTTTGGTTGGGCTCAAACCTGATTTGCTTAAGTTAAAGTTAAACCATGTTAGCTTGGGTTATTAATTAATCATGTTATTGGGCTAAAATCAGATTAGCATAATTTTCGATCAAGCTACTTAATAAATTGTTGGGCTAATGGAAACTAACTTGATTTTATTTAGCTTGAAACTAAGCCACCTAATTTAGTTCATACTCTTAATTGTTGGGATAAAACTAATTTCTCACTTTACTCTTGTAATATGAATTTACAAGTCATCATTAGGGACACTTAAGTATGTATAAATGACATTGTTAGTTCATAAGCTAATGACAATTGTTGTAGTATATTAATGATAATGTTGGGTAATTAGATTAAAGAATCATTATAGCTTAGTAGAAATAATGATAAACTTGTGTTTCAACATAAATGAATAATTTGATAACGATACTAGCTTTCACTCATTAGTTTAAGTTTATAAATCCTATTGGAAGTTAGAATTATGATGCTGTAAGTTTTCTTATAATATGCCCACTTAGTAACATAATAAAGGATTAGGATTATACTGACTTTAGTTTATCTTTGGTTACATATATAATTTTGTCGATAATATTATTAGATGAGTTATAATAAGTAGTAATAATGTTGTAAGTTTTATAAAAGGTTGAAAACGTAGTAATTATGCGCTTTAATTAAGATATAGAAAATGAAGTAATTAGAATATGAAAACCATATTTACAAGTCATTAAACATGAATTATGAACTAGCTAGATTATTTATTATCACGAATTTAAACGTAACTTTTATGTTTAAAAGATGTTAATAATAATAACACGATTAATAAGTCAAGACTGCGTTTATCATTTTCGACTAAGTATGCCTATTATGTTTAGAAAGACCCTACACGAGTAATGACATAAGTACTATGACGCCCAATGAAATAATATTTTAGAAAGTCCAAGTTTGATTAAATAGTAATGAACTTCGTTACTCAATTCTTAATTAGATTAACAGATAAAGGATATTACAAGCCTCCCCCGGCTATCAAAGTTGGTAAGCAGGATTTCAAGTAACGTCTACTGCTAACACCCGCATTCCCCTTCAAAGTAGGTTTTATAATAATGTTTACGTTAATAGTATTCTTTTGTATATGGATTGCGGGATATGGAATATTTTGTGATGAATATGATGACATGAAATAATTAATGACGTTATGAAAATATGATGATGTTATTTTATGGATGCAAAGAAAACAATATGTTATATCATGATGATTATGAATTGATATACTTAAAAGATATGAAACATGATAAATTCAAGTGAAAGATGGTTCTTGGCTGTACGATGTTATGTTGGTCGTGCACGTACCATTCTATTCTATGGCGGAAACGCCACCTTCTGGTTAGGGGCAATTGTCCCTGGTGGCACCGCACTATGCATGGCTTTATGCCACCTTCTGGTTAGGGACAATGTCCCTGGTGGCTATTGCCCTATGATTATGATGACGATGATGATGATGTTTATGGGAGACGTTGGCGGGCCGCGCTTGTCGTGAACGCCACCCGGCCAAAGATAAAATTTCTCCTACTCTCTTTTACACTAAGGTAGTATAATGGAAGTAGGGTTCGTATCCACAGGGAAACGGGGACGAGTTATATACTTAGCGTGCGTTAGTACCTAGAAGACTCTAACGGTCGAGAAACCTAATAATAATAACAAAGGGGGTTTTCAAGTCGATTTACTAACAAACTACAACTAACTAGCAACTAAATAAGATGAGAAATCAATATAGGAAGATCTTGAATCCGATTAACATGCACTTCAATTCATTATCGATCATTGAACCTCGACTCTTATTATTTCCATAATTATCTATTGTCGAGAATTAATCTCGTGCTCTCCTTATTCTTAGTTGAATAGCACGATCAGCGTGACTATAAAACCCTAACTAAAGGATAACCTAGTCCGATCTGCGTCTAAGTTCAATCCGGATAGCAAAGCAATAAACACGAGAGAACCAATAGACACGCTAACGTCATACAAGCGATAAACGTTCAACGGTTTATTCAATTTCCCCAAGAAATAACCAAGATGATCAGCATCTAAATTACTCCCTAGTTTGCTACCAAATGATAAAAGAATAAAACAATCCGATTCTATTCTTAAATCTAGCATTAGATTAATTACACAATCAAACTAGTAACGTTCCTAGCATAATCATGCAAAAACCATTGAAAGCAAGCATAGAAATTAAACCATAATCAAAGGAAATAAATAGAGAAGAAAGATCTCACAATAATGCTTGAAGCTCCATATTAATCTCGTTCAAGAACGGTTCAAGCTACAATCGGCATAGCAATAGCCAATCCCATAATTGAAATCTATGAAGACTAAACTCGAAAACAAAAACTAAAAAGAGAAGAGAAGAAGAGAAGAATGGAGTGTTGGATATTCTCTCTCCTCAAATGTGTGTGTTTTAGGTCAAAAACAAACTTTAGTATTTATACTAAGGCTCAAAAGTCAGCCGTCATTTAAACCGCCATAGGGGTCGCGAGGTGCGGTACAGGTCGCACCGTGCGATGAGCTACTGCCTCCGCAACGAGCTGAAGAATTGGCGAAACCACGCAGGTCGCACCGTGCGAGAATCCTCGCGAGGTGCGAGCAAGGCAGTCGCGAGGTGCGAGGAAACTCGCGAGTCGCGAGCGCTGGGCCTTCGAGCTGGGCGATGAGCGCCGGGGGCCGCCGAGCGTGCGGTGATGAGCGCCAGGCTGCGAGCGTGCGGTGATGAGCTCGCATGAGAGCTGGGCAGACATGGTGGGGCAGCGATGCTTCGAGCCGGCTCGCGATGGTCGAGCGATGATGCTTTGCGATGGGCGATGCTTGTGCTTGATGGGGCTGGCTGGTGAGCGGGCGTGCGATGCTTCGATGGGCGAGCTTGGATGGGTTGGCGATGATGCTTAGGCTTGCGGTGATCACGAGAGCTTGGCTCGGATCAAATGCACTTCACCTTGGAAGCTCGGAATACATGACGTTAACACAAATTATCTCGCAAAGCTCCGAACTTCCGCTAAGAGCTAAATAAGACACGAATGTCAACAATTACAATCAAACCCCTAGCAAAGTGCACCTAAAATACCACAAGAACATCGTATAACTTGAGCGTATCAAATACCCCCACACTTGAACTTTACTCGACCTCGAGTAAACTCAAAATGAGGATCACCAAATAAATCATCACCCAAACTAACGACACCAACCTACACTCCCCATCAACTACATCATCATCATCACATCTTAACAACATCCGCTCAAAAACCTAAACGTAAGGGACGATGATTCCCCCACACTTAGATTCGAGCTCACCTGAAAAATAAAAAGACGCGACAACAATAATCACCAAACGACAACCAAAATGTGAGCTCAAATCCTGAAGGATCTCAAAGGAATTGAACTCATCCCAACGCCACAATCAAAATGACAACTCGCCTAAAACTTCAAAAGATAAACTACTACTACTATTACAACCAACCTATATAAGCAAGCTATGGAACAAAGACAAAAAGGGATAAATTCCATACTTACTCCCAAAAACAAACAATCAAAAGAAAGTGAAAGCCAAAACAAATCCCCGGCAAATGAGTCTTCAAAATACATAATTCTCTCTTAATCTCTCATTTTGCCTAGGAGCCCTTTCGGGTTTTCATCCTAGCTTCTCACATTTTTTATCTCACCATCTTACCCGCTCAATATAAGCCACTTTTTTGCATAAGTTGCCCTTTCGGGTTTTCAACCTATCCAGGGCCCCCATTTTTGCTCGAGTCGCCCACCCTTGTGGGTTTTCAACTCGGCGGGTTTCATTTCATCATCATTTTTTTTTTTTTTTTTTTTTTTTTATTTTTTATTATTTTTTTTTTCATTTCAAATTAAAAGTAATATATACAACATAGATACATGAGAATGAGAATACCCTCCCCCCTACTTAAACTACACATTGTCCTCAATGTGTCGACAATTAGAAGAAAAGTAAACTGAAAATGGGGGGAGAAAATCGAAAATCGGGTAAATCGAAGATCGAATGCTCAAAACTCATGAAAAGCAATCCGTCAAACTCAAATTTCTTAACAACACCAACTCAAATCTCATAACTCAACTCACAACCCTCTCCCTCGAATCACTCAACCAAATTTTGTTTAAATTTTTGAGATTTGCACCTAGCTTAAGAGATCGAAAAGATACATTAACAATCTCAATCCTCTAGTGTACCAACTCCTAGCTATTGAAGTCCTCCCAACGGATTTTCTTTTGTGGATTTTGGTTCCAAGTGGATGAAGATTGGTTGTGGATCTTTTTAGTGGTTGGGTGGTGGGTGAAAGAAAATTTGTTGTGGTGGTGGAAATTTGATGAAAAATAAAGGAAAAGAAAGAAAATAAAGGGGTCTCGGGGTCTCAGGGTGTTGGGGTCTTGGGGTCTTGGGGTCTCGGGGTGTTGGGGTCTTGGGGTCTTGGGGTCTCGGGCTGCCTCCCGAGAAGCGCTGTTGTTTAAAGTCGTTAGCTCGACTTAATACCTTAAGCTCAAAAATTGGGCTTGTGCTCCATATGTGACAATGGAGGCTCCATGTCAACCTCCAATTCGAGTACCTGCAAGACAACCGGAGAAGAACTCTTGCAATGCATCGTCAGTGGTACAGTTTCAAAACAAGGTGGTAAATCAGGAGGCTTTTTCCGCTCTTTCCACTCCGGCACCATAACCTGCATGTTAGTAGGAGAGGCACAATCCTCAACCAAGGCATCATCAACATTTATCGACTCATCAACATGCTCAATATCAAGAACATCATGCAAAACAGAGTCAACAATGTTAATAGAGTAAAGAGGGTTATCATCCTTAATCAAAGGCTTAGAATCATCGATTTTAAACGCCTCTACCTTTCCCTCGAACTCCATGGTCAAAGAACCAGCGCAAACATCAATTTTAGTGCAAGATGTTTTCAAGAAAGGTCGCCCCAAAAGGATGGGGGCGGCATGCTTATCAGGTTCCATCTCCAAAACATAAAAATCAGCAGGAAATTTCAATTTCCCAACCGTAACTAACACATCCTCTAATTTACCCCTAGGATAAACATTGGATCTATCAGCTAATTGAATCACCACACCAGTTTCATGCAAATTGCCAAGTTTCAAAGACTTATACAATGAATATGGAATCACATTAATTGAGGCACCTAAGTCTAACATGGCTTCAGGAAACATGGTGTCACCTATGGTACATGGGATGGTAAACATGCCTGGGTCCTTGCATTTTTGAGGCAATTTCTTTTGAAAGATAGCAGAGACATGCTCGCTAGCCTTCACTTTTTGCACTCCCTTTTGTTTTTGCTTTCTTTTCGGAGTACACAATTCCTTAAGGAACTTAGCAAACCTAGGTACTTGATTTAAAGCATCAAAAAGGGGAATGTTTACCTCACATTTACGAAAGATTTCGTAGATGTCATTGGTGCGCTCTGTTTTGCGGGTTTCTCTTAATGCCTCGGGAAATGGTGGCTCTGGTTCATATGGTGGAGGAGGTGATTTTTGGACTTTCTCCTCTTGTTGAGGTGGCAATGATGTACAATCTGCTGTCGGTTCATGCTCGATCACCTCTTCCACTATCTCTTTGTCTCGAACCACCAACCTCTCTTTGCTTGCAATTTCCGCTCCACTCCTTAATGTGATAGCACTCACGTTCATCTTAGGGTTGAGCTCTACTTGGGATGGAAACCTCACCGAATCCCTAACCTCTAACTTGGTTACGACTCCCGCAATTTGGCTTACTTGGCTCTCCAAGTTCTTGATGCTCGAACGGGTCTCCCTCCCCGAAACCGAACCATATTTCCCCGCATGTTAGTGACATTTTTAGTTAAAGCATTAATCATATCCTCTCGTAGACATGCCGGTACTCGGTCCTCGTGGTTGGCCTTGTGGCCGAAAATATGGAGCTCCTTGCTCAGGTGCTCTCGAATAAGGAGGTGGTGGGCGGTTATACTCGCCGTGGCGCTGTTGGTTCCACGATGAGTTCCCGTACCTCAAATTAGGATGATCTCGCCATCCCGAATTGTAGGTACCAGAATATGGATCATATCTTTTCGGGAAACCTTGGCCCCGAAAATCGGCCGCCTTAACCTCTTCACTCGGTTCTTGTAGATGAGGGCAAAAATCAGTTGGATGATGTGAAGAGCAAATGCCACAAGCCTTCACTTGGTGAGTTTTCTCTTTCACTATGAAGTCTCGCATCACGGATGTGAGAGCTTGCACCTGATCTTCCAACTTAGAAGAACTAGAACCCTCGGAGACCACACGTCGAGTTCCGGCACCTTCTACTAAAGCGCCTCGAGCTTTCAAAGAAGCTCATTTAACAGTTCCTTAGCGGCGAGTGCGGTTTTATTCACAATGGATCCACCACTTGCTGCATTGACCATCCTAGCATCCTCATCACATAAGCCATTATAGAAGTATAGCACCAAATCTTCCTCTCGAATAACCGTGGTATGGACAACTAGCACATAACTTCTTAAACCTCTCCCAATACTCGTAAAAAGACTCATCACCTCGTTGCTCAATGTTACTTATCTCCTTCTTCAATGTGGATGATTTAGAAGTGGGAAAGTATTTCTCGAGAAAGCTCTTTTTCAATTGAGCCCAAGTGGTGATCTTTGTCGGACGGAAGGTAGTACATCCAGTCCTTTCTTTGCGTCTTTTAGCGAAAAGGGGAAAGCTTTAAGCTTGATTCTATCTTCCGAAACTCCACTTGGTTTCATGCTGCCGCATACCACATGAAACTCGACAAATGCTTATTTGGATCTTCACCATTTAGCCCATGGAATGAGGGAAGCAAATGTATCAACCCCGACTTTAGCTCAAATGTGTCCCCCACTTCCGGTTCCGGAAATGTGATACACAAGGGTTGTTGGTCAAGGTTAGGAGCAGTGAGCTCCTTTAAAGTGCGGTGCTCAACTCTAGGAGGCATCTCTTCTTCAAATTGAAGCGAAAAAGGGAGCTCTCTAAAGTCCTCACGCAACTCTCTTCTCAACCTGGAAAGGGTTAGTTCTAGATCTCGATCGTACTGCAAAGGTTCTTGGTTAGTAGCACGAGTATTAACCATAAACAAAAACCATTAGCAATACAATCCAAAAGCATACACTAAATATAAACAAGTAACACCGTGTCCCCGGCAACGGCGCCAAAATTTGGCGGGCCGCGCTTGTCGTGAACGCCACCCGGCCAAAGATAAAATTTCTCCTACTCTCTTTTACACTAAGGTAGTATAATGGAAGTAGGGTTCGTATCCACAGGGAAACGGGGACGAGTTATATACTTAGCGTGCGTTAGTACCTAGAAGACTCTAACGGTCGAGAAACCTAATAATAATAACAAAGGGGGGGTTTCAAGTCGATTTACTAACAAACTACAACTAACTAGCAACTAAATAAGATGAGAAATCAATTATAGGAAGATCTTGAATCCGATTAACATGCACTTCAATTCATTATCGGTCATTGAACCTCGACTCTTATTATTTCCATAATTATCTATTGTCGAGAATTAATCTCGTGCTCTCCTTATTCTTAGTTGAATAGCACGATCAGCGTGACTATAAAACCCTAACTAAAGGATAACCTAGTCCGATCTGCGTCTAAGTTCAATCCGATAGCAGCAATAAACACAGAGAACCAATAGACCTGCTAACGTCATACAAGCGATAAACGTTCAACAGTTTATTCAATTTCCCCAAGAAATAACCAAGATGATCAGCATCTAAATTACTCCCTAGTTTGCTACCAAATGATAAAAGAATAAAACAATCCGATTCTATTCTTAAATCTAGCATTAGATTAATTACACAATCAAACTAGTAACGTTCCTAGCATAATCATGCAAAAACCATTGAAAGCAAGCATAGAAATTAAACCATAATCAAAGGAAATAAATAGAGAAGAAAGATCTCACAATAATGCTTGAAGCTCCATATTAATCTCGTTCAAGAACGGTTCAAGCTACAATCGGCATAGCAATAGCCAATCCCATAATTGAAATCTATGAAGACTAAACTCGAAAACAAAAACTAAAAAGAGAAGAGAAGAAGAGAAGAATGGAGTGTTGGATATTCTCTCTCCTCAAATGTGTGTGTTTTAGGTCAAAAACAAACTTTAGTATTTATACTAAGGCTCAAAAGTCAGCCGTCATTTAAACCGCCATAGGGGTCGCGAGGTGCGGTACAGGTCGCACCGTGCGATGAGCTACTGCCTCCGCAACGAGCTGAAGAATTGGCGAAACCACGCAGGTCGCACCGTGCGAGAATCCTCGCGAGGTGCGAGCAAGGCAGTCGCGAGGTGCGAGGAAACTCGCGAGTCGCGAGCGCTGGGCCTTCGAGCTGGGCGATGAGCGCTGGGCCGCCGAGCGTGCGGTGATGAGCGCCGGGCCGCGAGCGTGCGGTGATGAGCTCGCATGAGAGCTGGGCAGACATGGTGGGCTGGCGATGCTTCGAGCTGGCTCGCGATGGTCGAGCGATGATGCTGCGATGGGCGATGCTTGTGCTTGATGGGCTGCTGGTGAGCAGGGCGTGCGATGCTTCGATGGGCGAGCTTGGATGGGTTGGCGATGATGCTTAGGCTTGCGGTGATCACGAGAGCTTGGCTCGGATCAAATGCACTTCACCTTGGAAGCTCGGAATACATGACGTTAACACAAATTATCTCGCAAAGCTCCGAACTTCCGCTAAGAGCTAAATAAGACACGAATGTCAACAATTACAATCAAACCCCTAGCAAAGTGCACCTAAAATACCACAAGAACATCGTATAACTTGAGCGTATCAGACGTCCCTTATGTTATACTCGCCAAGTTACCAATAAAATAATTATGATGATGAACATGATAAAAGGATAATAATGAATTCATGTTTACATAAAATGTTTATGAAATGTTTTTACTTTATTCTCTCCTCCCTGTTTGCAAATAAAATGCATTGAAATGAATTTACGATGTTAGGGTAGTATGTTACTGAGCCTCGACTCATGACGTTTTGCTTTTCTGTTTTAGGTATGAGCAGAACAGTTGCAAGAGCGTTGTTATAAAGGATTATGTTGAAGTGACTCTATATAAGTTGAGATATTTAGGATATTCTGTATTATGGGTAATCATTATTATTTTATTTGAGCATTTGTATATTTAAGAGACCATTTTAGGCTACTATTATATTAGTGGGCCCATAACCCACATGCTTAAGTTATGTTTCCGCTGCCAAGTATGAGTAATTAAGGTTATGAATTTCCGGGGCGTTACAGAAAGTGATTCTGAGTCAGAAGAGGACGAGCCTCAATCTAAGAAGTTGCGAAGATCCACGAGATTTAGAAGATATGTATACTGAGGACATTGAAGATTTTGAAGATGAGGTTTTCACTCCAAAAAAGTACAAGGAATCAAAGGATAAGACTGATAATGTATCTCCTTAGATTATTTACCTATGTATTTATGTTTTAAGAATAATGTTGGATAATTAGTCAAGCAATGGTTTAAATTTATTTCTTAGTACCTTTACTTTGTTTTAGGAAGATTTCAGTATTATGGTTTGGGAAAATTGTTAGTAGCATCTTTTGGGGAATAAAAAGCAAATATTTAGTTACCCAAGTGAGCAATAATTTATTGGAAAAATTGACAGGTTCAGTCCCAGCTATGGGCGACTCGCCATTTTCAGTTCCAACTTTTGATTATTATTCATTGGTCGCAACTTTGGGGTATTGTTTACGAAAATGGTCCCAATAGACTGGCTACTGGTTTAACAGGTTAATTTTTTTTTCAATTTCTTTTAGTGGAGATTCTTCTTTTCCCTAACTCCTTCTCTCTCCTCTCTCCCTCCCTCCCTCCTGCGCAACTCGCTCGTCCCTCACCCCCTACCCCCCCGAAACTCCCTCCCCGAAACCCCCTCCTTGCATACCCCCTATAACAATACAAATATTAAAAATCACAAAGTCACAATACCACTATAACAATAGCAAATCGTTCTAGCAAACTACAATTACAGCTTTCAAATTGTTTTAGCAAACTACAATTTCAGTTCATACAACATTACTAATTAATTATTAAAACGAACCAGAGATCGTTAGTCTTAGAGAGTTGCAGATTCATATCTTGTGGGACTGTCGAGGTGGTCGCCGAAGAATGCAAGGTGGTAGACGGAGTGTGCTAGGTAGTCGCCGGAGTGTCGAGTTAGAGAGCAGAGACAATAAAGGAGTGAGCCACAAAGTTAGAGAGAGAAGAAATAAAACGGTTGTAGACGCACTACCCTTGCCGGCGCTGCCACCGTTGCTCCACCATTGTTGCCTCCATTGTTGTCGTGCACTGTTTTGTTCTCTCACTCTCCACCTTAGCTTGTTTTAACAATTGTTTGTCGCCTAGCGGTGCCGTTGCATCCACTATGGTCACAGCTTTATGGAGATTGGTTATTTGTGGCCTAGAGGAAATTAAGGAGCCTGATGTTTGAGTTGTTGTTTGACTACTTTTTCTCCCTCCATTTTCAATTTCTTTGAGAATTAAAGAAAACATAGTTGAATTTGTGTTATTATGATAATAACTATAATTATTATGTAGTTGTTATATTATTTTGAATTAGATTGAAACATTATCTAGAGGAACTTATTGTTATTCGAGAATTTTAAAGTTATGGGCTTATGGAAGCAGGAGAAATCTTGAAAGGGGGAAATGTTATTGGAAGGTGCCAAATGACGATGACTATGATGGTGATGATGGTGAAGGGAAGAGAGAGAATGGCCATTTTTGGCTTTTTTTCAAAGAGAGAGTGGATTCCGGCGACGTAGTAATTGTTTGGGTGGTTTTACCCGTTGCAGCAGGTCATTAAACTGTCGGGACCATTTTCGTAAGCAATACCTCAAAGTTGGGACCACTAAATAATAATCAAAACTTGAGACTGAATATGGCGGATCGCCCATAGTTGGGACTATTCCTATCAATTTTTCCTAATCTATTTTGGCAAGTAAATGGGAATATTTTTATGTATTATGAATGGATTTTTATTTATTGATCTCCACATGTGTTATTCTTGATGTGAATATTATTCATGAATGGTTATGTGGTTGATGATGATTTATCATGTGGTAACTTCATGAGAAATTATATGTTGATGTGACCTTTAAGGTCAAATCAAATGTTGCCCTCCTAGAGAATAGCATGTAAGTTATGTATCGAACCTAAAGTAGAGTACGTTAATTTCAGGTCGCGCAGTAGAATGGCTAACAACGGTAACGATTAAGCTGCTGCTATTGGCTTTTCGGCGGAGAAACTGACTCAAGAAAGAGTTGAGCGTCCCGATTCTACTGGGGACATGTTTGAGAGACTAGCCAAAGTTAAACCACCATACTTTAAGGGGCGAGCTGATCCTACCTTCTTAGAGAGTTTGATTAGGGAGTTTGAGAAAATCTTTGGGGCTGTGAACTGTCATGAGGGTATGAAAGTAGGTCAAGTTGTGTTGTGTCTGAAAGATGAGGCTGATTTGTGGTGGAGAGAAAATGGGGCTAGACTGAGTGTTGTTGAGAGATTTAATTAGGATTCCTTTGTTACTGCCTTGAGAGGGAAGTTTTACCCTGGTTTTATGAGGAAACAGAAAGCCCAGGAGTTTATCAACCTTAGGATGGGGAGTATAACCATCTCTGAGTACTATAGCAAGTTCATAGCAGTGTCGAGGTTTGCACCTGAGGTAGTAGCCACTGAGGAGTTAAAGGCTCAAAGATTTGAGCAAGGTTTGACTGAGGAAATCCAACTAGGGTGAGGTGGTGAAACTTTTTAATCTCTAGACATTGTGTATGGAAGAGCCGCCCATATTTATGGTCTTCACTCGAGGCGTGATAAAAAGAATGTTGTAGGGTGAGAAGAGAAAGGATTTCAATGCTGGGGGAAATCAAGGGATTTTCAAAAAGAACAGGAATGGGAATGGGAATAGGAATTTCCAAGGGAGAAATGGTCAGGGCTTTAACAATAAGGGCTAGTCTGAGAGGATTTACCACTGTAAGAAGTGCAGTAATAATTACCCTAGTAAAGACTATAAGGGAGACTTAGTAACTTGTAACTATTGCCAGAAGAAGGGCCATAGGGAGTATGAGTGCTTTGCTAAGCAAAAGAAAGAGCAAAATGGTAATGGGAGTGGTAACCAGGTGCTATCTGGGTTCAATCAGTCAAGAAACCAAGGTTCGAAGTCTGTAGGGGCACATAACAACCAAGGAAGCTGCAGTAAGCCTGCTACCGAGAGCACCAACAACCAGAACAAGGCTCCGGGTAAACTCACTAGTGGAAAAAAGCCTAAGGGTTGCGGTCAAAAGTGGCCTAAGGGCTGCGTTTTTTGACCGCAGCAATTAGAGTAGCAGCCCTTAATATATAGGAAGGGCTGCGGTTACGAACCGCAGCCTTTGCAGAATTATGGGCTGCGGTCGTAAGAAAACCGCAACCCTTGTCCACGTAAGGGCTGCGGTTAATTGGGTAAACCGCAGCCCTTGATTACTTAAGGGCTGCGGTTTTCCCAATTATCCGCAGCCCTTATGTGGCCAAGGGCTGCGGTTTTCTCTATTAACCGCAGCCCTTTTGTAAATTTTTTTTTTTAAAATTCAGCTATATAATATTATAAATGCGCTCGTTCCCTGTGTCGCTGGTTCCTTGCTGCTTTGCTTTGTACCATATTACAAACCTCATAATGCATATATATATAGAGTTCCCAATTATATATGTAATAATTCTATATATATAATAATAATAATGTTAAAGAGTACATATTAAGGCAAATATTAATTCTAATACAAAAAGCTACATTAATGCAACAACTGAATAGCTTGCCAACTTGTTTCGAACTTCTAGCTAGTTCTTGCAAAATCCTAACCAATGTATCATAGACAATCTTCACAAATGTAGGTTGCCAACTTGTTTCGAACTTCATCCAATTCTTCAATTGTGAATTCATCCAACCTTGGTGCGTCGTTATCCATGTAAACCTTGCAATAATATGAATATAATAAATTAATAAGATCAAGTCAAACATTTACAATATATAATAACAACTAACTCTTGCAATTAGCTAATTAAACAACAAATTTTCGAGTTGATTTTGTCGATTTTTGTGAATTTGAGCTATTTTACATCCCAAAACTAACTACATGCATGTTATATATGCATACTTTATGCATACTTGAAGTGTTAATGTCAAATTTAGGTGCACAAGATTAGAAGTTCAATTTTTAGGTTCGTTTCGGGGACGATTTTTGTGAATTTGAGCTATTTCACTTCCCAAAACTAGCTACATGTTACATATAGGAGCAAAACTAACACACACCACTTACTTTATGCATACTTGAAGTGTTAATGTGAAATTTAGGAGCAAAAGATTAGAAGTTCAATTTTTAGGTTCGTTTCGGGGTCGTTTTTTGTGAATTTGAGCTATTTCACTTCCCAAAACTACCTACATGTTACATATAGGAGCAAAACTAACACACACCACTTACTTTATGCATAGTTGAAGTGTTAATGTCATATTTAGGTGCAAAAGATTAGAAGTTCAATTTTTAGGTTCGTTTCGGAGTCGTTTTTTGTGAATTTGAGCTATTTCACTTCCCAAAACTAGCTACATGTTACATATAGGAGCAAAACTAACACACACCACTTACTTTATGCATAGTTGAAGTATATAAGTCATATTTAGGTGCAAAAGATTAGAAGTTCAATTTTTAGGTTCGTTTCGGGGTCGTTTTTTGTGAATTTGAGCTATTTCACTTCCCAAAACTACCTACATGTTACATATAGGAGCAAAACTAACACACACCACTTACTTTATGCATAGTTGAAGTGTTAATGTCATATTTAGGTGCAAAAGATTAGAAATTCAATTTTTAGGTTCGTTTGGGGTCGTTTTATGTGAATTTGAGCTATTTCACTTCCCAAAACTAGCTACATGTTACATATAGGAGCAAAACTAACACACACCACTTACTTTATGCATACTTGAAGTGTTAATGTCATATTTAGGTGCAAAAGATTAGAAGTTCAATTTTCAGGTTCGTTTCGGGGTCGATTTTTGTGAATTTGAGCTATTTCACTTCCTAAAACTACCTACATGTTACATATAGGAGCAAAATTAACACACACCACTTACTTTATGCATAGTTGAAGTATATAAGTCATATTTAGGTGCACAAGATTAGAAGTTCAATTTTTAGGTTAGTTTCGGGGTCGTTTTTTGTGAATTTGAGCTATTTCACTTCCCAAAACTACCTACATGTTACATATAGGAGCAAAACTAACACACACCACTTACTTTATGCATACTTGAAGTGTTAATGTGAAATTTAGGAGCAAAAGATTAGAAGTTCAATTTTTAGGTTCGTTTCGGGGTCGTTTTTTGTGAATTTGAGCTATTTCACTTCCCAAAACTACCTACATGTTACATATAGGAGCCAAACTAACACACACCACTTACTTTATGCATACTTGAAGTGTTAATGTGAAATTTAGGAGCAAAATATTAGAGTTCAAGTTTTGGGTTAGTTTCGGGGTCGATATGATTATAGTTAATTTATGCTACAATTTCCAAAATAAACTAATTCTTACCTATCAATTTAATCTAAATTAAATAAACTAATTAGTTACATACCTTTTGAAGATAATCGATGTCAGTACAACGGTTGACTATATCAAACATGTACCGCAAAGACGTAATAGCCACAATCAACACCATTCTTTTGTTGCGGACAACTGAAATTCACCAAATTTGAACATCCAAAAACATTCATGTTAAATTTAAAGTATATGAAAATAAATGGTTCGACATAAGATTCACCAAAGTAGTTACCTCAACTGATATCCAAAGAGGAGCTTTTCCTAATCGAAGTCCAAGTCCATAATGGTGCTTCATCACACTACATCAATACATTATAAGATGTTTATTATATATATATATATATATATATATATAAATGTATAATATTAGGTACACATATTGTTCTAATTAAGTTACCTATTCAATAGTGACTTGACTAGTAAGCTCCGTGGTGGTTGTCGACGAAGAGAATCAAAGTGGTAAACGTGATTATTTGACAAACATATCACAATGAGCGTCCAATGGAGACTATATAAGGAAATAATATAAAGTTACTTATTCAACAATTCGGTGAATTTTGTTATCGATATATATGGAACAAGAAGGCAAGTTATCTAAACAAGGAAATAAAGTTATAGAAAATAAAGTAAAGCATCAAGTTTAGTGTAACAAGCTTACGCTTCAATATATGGAACAAGGATGAACTTCTCTTCTAACCGATGTGATTGTTTGTAACTAGTATCGAGATATTCTTTCACATCTCGCATCATACTTAGACATAACCAACCAATCTTTGTCTCACTCATTTTTTCATTCAATTCAGTACACAATAACCTGAGAAATTAAAGCATATAATAAAAAGTAAACATACTTATCATGTATGGAAGTTGAAAACTATTATAAACTTGTAAAGTAAGATATGTATGTATCACCTCATGAAAGCTTGTATCATTGTTCCACTCAACATTTCTCCACGTAAGAATTCTTTAACATCGTCTTTGGAAATCTTAGATGACTCATCAGCGTAGTTGAATTGTTCCTTCCCCAAAGGAACATGTATTGGAGCATTCTCGGGCAAATCGCTAACACACTCATGCAACCAATAACATGCCTTAGTAAGGCCTTGCACCACCAACGGCTCGAGAAGTGGATTGTTTGACATACTAACTTGGTCATCGAACACATTTGGTTCAATTTCAGCACGTCCAATTGCCTCCTTAGCCATCTTGTTTGGTGAACCGACCTTTTTAGCCTTCTTGTCATGTGAACCAGCCTTCCTTGAAACCTATTAAAAAGTAATAATAAGAATATTACTAATTATTATATATATGACATAGAAAAGTAATATAATCGGAGTTGATTATTACATAAACTAACGCATATATATATGTATGTTTATCGGTGTACCTCATCTGAAAATCGCACCCATGCACGCGGCCACAGAACATAACTACCATGGGCGTCACTCAGTGTATGTAGACTAACCTCCGGTTTGGCATCGGAAGACCTAAGTCTTCAAAACCAGGCTCAATGTAGTCGATGCTCACCACATAGTGATCATTGTTCACTATCTGGTGATGCACTCGTACTCGATCACCAGGAGGTTGTGCATGGCCACTAGCTACCACAATCAGACTATCAGAATCATTTTCTTGAACTAATAGTCGGCATGGGGTCTCCTCCTTTTAATCAAAACAAGTCATTAATAGTTAATTGCGATGAAACAACATATTTAGAATTGCATGCACTTAGGGACAATACATAGTTAATTAAAAAAGCACAGTGATTAAGCGTGATAAATTAAACCAAATACAATGATTACCTTCAACTCGGGTATTGGTGGATCAGGTGCAGGTATCGTTTGATTATCTGATGTTTGTGGAACACCGATCGGCTGGCTAGATGGAACATCACTACCTTTCTTCAATGGGAAGGTCGGTAAACCCATTTGCTCCATCATAGCATTGAAGTTATGTGTCATCTCCTCTCTAAGCTCCTCCCGAATTGCAGATTTGATAGCCTCCACATTTACCGACGCCGAATTCACACTACTTGCACTTGATTTTGACGTTGTAGTGTATTGTTCACCATATACCTTTCGCACGCCGAGGCGGACACCTCCCACGCCCCTCACACGACCACTATGGTCCTTTCCTAGTGTTTCGTGCAAAGCATCCATGTGTGCGGTAGGAGTGAAATCACATGTTGCCTCCTTTTCCTTTAATCCGATCTACAAATAAAACAACTGACAATTGGACGATAAAATTTTTCAAAAAACAAAACGTACTACCGAATAAGTTGCCAGAAGCGAGCTGCAGCGAGCAGAGCAAAGCATGGCGGCCCGGCCGGTTTGCTGCCGGCCGCTGGCCGGGCTCGCTGCCGCCGCTGGCCGGGCCGGGCCGTGCAAGGGGGGGAGGTAGTGGGGGGACCGTGTAGGGGGGAAGTGCGGGTGTGGGGTGTGGGGGGGGGTTACTTGAATAATGGATATAAACGAAAAACATATCAAATTAGCAAAATACGCCTAAAATGATCCTTATTTTCCCGAAATCCGACCAACAACAAAGTAGCACCTATAAATCTACTTAATAGCAATATATTAGGTTATATTATCATGTTTCACAAGAAATTGGAGCTCAGTGACTCAAACTATTCTACAATGACATGAAATGGCCGAAATACGCCTAAAATGATCTTTATTTTCCCGAAATCCGACCAACAACAAAGTAGGACCTATAAATCTACTTAATAGCAATATTTTAGGTTATATTATCATGTTTCACAAGAAATTGGAGCCCAGTGACTCAAACTATTCGAAAATGACATGAAATGGCCGAAATAGGCCTAAAATGATGTTTACGTTCCCGAAATCCGACCAATAACAAAGCAGAACCTATAAATCTACTTAATAGCACTAGTAGAAAAAACCTCAAATGCTCCGGTTGTTTAGGCCCCAAATGCTCCGTATTTAACGCGTTGCAGACGTCATACGAGCATTTGAGCATTTTACAAATGCTCCGGTTGTAAACCGGGGCATTTATTTTTTTAAATGCTCCGATTTTTTAAAAAACCGGAGCATTTGAGCTTTTTTACGAATTAAAAACTCAAATGCTTCGGTTGCTATGGAAAAACCGGAGCATTTGTTATCACAAGTGCTCCGGTTTTCTGGCACAACCGGAGCATTTGATCGTTTTTAAATAAATAAAAATTCAGATCTGCTACCACTGCTGGCCAGCAGCATGAGTAACAGGTTTTCAGGCCAAGAAACTAAAGAGTACCCACTACACACAACGTTGAAACACATACTTAATACAACCATTTCCAATTCCATGAAGTTAATATATTTACTTAGTTGATACAATAAGAAGCCAATTCTCATTCGACAAAGTTAATAGTTGAAACTAAGGAGTATCCAGGATTCAAAGTTCTCATTTTCTAATTCCGTAATACAAAATCGAAATCCAAACAAATTAAGAACTCACTAGGTAACAAGGGTATGCATCACTTTTATATGTTATGAAGTAGAAACAGTTCTGTTTTCATATCACACATCTAATGACAACAACCTTTCCACATTAAAATAAATATAGCAAAACTGATCTGGGTTTTGTTGGCATGAGAGTGTTGGTTTGTTTTGAAAACATCTAATATGACAACTCAAGCCTCATAAAAGTCTTTAATAATAGTTAATATGCCAAAACTGAAGCTTGTTTCGAGTACTCAAAACACTCTCGTACAAGGAGGTTACAAACTACAGTGCAAAATACAAGGAGAAATTACAAACTATAGTGCAAAGCTGACCTTCGTCAAGCTAAATTCATGCTAAAGTAATTACCTTAATCAGTAATCCTACAAAAGCAAAGCGACGTACCGAGTCCAGATCACCACAAGCTCCAGATGCTTGCAGATCAAATGAATTACATCCCTGCATCAAAATAGATATATTATACACTTTTAATTAGATTTGAGCGAGTATCTCGTGCCTCAATTAAATATATATATATAAAATGCCTCAGAGAGTCAGTAGAGATGAGATGAGAGAACCCTTGCTGACAGTAACAGATAACCACTCATCAAAGAATTACAGTAACAACAAGTTTCAGTACAAATTTTAGGAGCGAAGAACGAACTACCTGAGAAGAAGCCAGCGGGGAAGTCACGGCAACGAGAAATGGCAACACGGTCGGTGGGATCGTGATGTTCATCAGCGTCGTCAACTCTGGTCATCTCAGTTTGAAAGGCCTAACCACACCATACAAGTTGGCAAGTCGTGGTGTTCTTAGTCCAAATTTGAGGGTTACAGGAAGGGGAATAAACTACTTGAAAACAGAACAATGAAGAGCAATAACAAGAGTGATCCTTCAAATTCACTCAACTCTTTTTATCAAGGGGGTAGAACACAGTAAGGACAAGGGTCAAGTAGCATCTCAAGGACAATATCAAAAAGGACGATGACATTCACAAGATAGAGTAGCAGCTGCAGAACATTTTACTAAAAGTGAACAGGAAGATAATACAGAGTACAAATTATCTGACTATAATTATCATCATATACTCAGGCTTCATTAATCCCAGATTGCTTCTTAATAAGACTGGTGACCGATTAGAAGCGACACCAGAGAAGGGAAAAGGGGACTTTGCCTCAACAAAGTAACATTAGTGATTATAGCAACAAAATATAGGGAGATAATATAGCAAAAGGCCTTGATATTGCATCAAACTAAACGAAAGATGGACAAAAACATACCTTCATCTCCAAGTAATGCACAAACACAATATGCATGAACTCCTTGCAGCATTATGTGGGGCTTAGTAAAGAATTCAGAAATGTACCTAACTTTAATGCATTAGTTCTCACGATATTGCAGTATTTAGTACAAATATCTTTTAAAAAAAAAGTAATTCAAATTGATAATACATACTCTTCTAGCAACCAATAGCTGCGCCTCTGAAAAAATTCATTGTCTTCACCATGGGCATAGTAGCAGTGCAACACATCAACACTTGCAACCTATGATTGCATAAAGCATGAGATCATCTAATAGAACAGTTATTATTATACATTCCTAAAGTCCATTACTCCCTCCTTATCAAAAAAAATTAAAAATAAAATAAATAAACATCGTTTTCAAGAGGATTCAAGAATATAAAGAATATGACAACAAAATGAAGAGTCAAATTTTAACATATATGAGTTACAAAATAAAATAACCAGAGAATTAGATGTATTAAAAAGCTCTTGCCAGAAACTCTCGGTCTCGAATATTCTTCAATACTTCACAATAATATTATGTTGTTGATTGTGGGAAAGTTATGGCCAAAACCAGAACAGTATCCTTTCAAGCCTGTAGATACATCATGCAGAATAGACAAGCCTTCAAGTAGCACTAATGCAGGGTGAGCAAATCTATAAACTCAGCAGATACAGATAAATTTAGCACCCACTTACACTAAAACAGGAGAAAATCAACAGAATGAAAGGGAAAGGGGGGGAAGAAGAGATGATACCTCGTCAGTTTGGACAATTCTTCTAGGTTTTGTGGTTGATGATGGGGCTCAATTCCTAAGTAAGTTGGTACTCTCCTCAGGCGGAGCTGCCATTGTTATTGTTCTTCGTACTTCCCAATTAAGTTTGCCGATCTCCTGATAATTCATAACCAAATTCCGAGTAAATCAACCAAATTACCACCTCTATTACAAATAAATATAGAGACTTTGCTTTTTGCCATAAAATAAAAAGGAAAGTAGGTCAAGCTTCTAATTCCAAGCCAACCAGGCAACATAAGCACAAACATACCTGCCCATGATAAAGATTTCATACATTCTGATATGAATATCTTATCAAGAGTGAAGGCAACACCTTGAGTTGGGGCAACACAACACCGTTCATAAGCATCTTAAGTCTAGAGCATGATAAAGTTTCAGCAGTAGCATAAGTTGAATGCATATTATGTCGAAAGCATACTATGTCGAAAGCATACTACTTTTCAATCCCTTCACTCAAATCACTGACGTCTTTCTGTATTTTACACTCATCTCAGTTTTTTCACACTTTCTGAACTTCATTCCTTTCTCAGCCAAAAAGATAAATCCCTCTCACTACACAATAGTTATTCACCAATCTAGCTCTCTATTAAACTCAAAACTATTTATAAACAACGTCCATAGTAGTACATTTAGAAGTGTTGCGTGATTCTTAATAGATAGAATTTTACACATTGATAATCATTTCATACAGCATAATCTTCTAAAAAGTAATGCATCTATAAGTTCATAAAAAGATGGTTTAAACAAGTAAAAGTACGACTAAAGTAGAGCCGTGTACCGCTTAGATGCCTGTTAAGTGGATTCTATCGCGTCTGAAAGATGAGCAAAGTCACCAAATTCATAGGCCTTCAGAGAAATATCTCATAACCACATTATAACCTCAACTGCTGCAAGCCACCAGAATAAAAAACACTCCAGCAAGCACAGGTAACCCAATAAAGCTTTTCCATCTGAAAATCTAAATGCTACATTGTACATAGAACAAATAAGATAGATATTATGTATCTATAATTGCAGATCCATGGTCTAACCCTTTTTCCGTTAAGATTGCTAGTAATACTTATTGGATTTTGTCTAGAGAAATTTTTTAATCAAGATCTATTCACGATATTTCCATTGAGACTCTGACAACACCTAAGGTTGCTTGGCAGTCACTAGAAGAATTATCTACGAGATTATTTGTTGTATAACTAAATCTATGCGTGGAAGTAATTATGGCTAGTAGGATATCTTTACCCAAAATATGACATCATAATTTTAACCAAAGTGCAATTTTCTTCTCCCTGGCGTGAAAATGAAAGATAAATGCAAGTGAAGCATAGTCAATAAAATGAAAGACTGTTATTCGACTTTTGTTTGACTGTTATTCGACTTTTGTACGGATACAAGTAATGTCCAAAAAAACAAGAAACAAACTTAAAAACACACAGAATTCAGTCAACTACACCAACACAAACACGATAGAAGAGAGCAAAAGTCATATCCTTTCCTTCCGCCTCTCATTACCTTTCACAGTTATGCAAATACTATGCCTAGTAAAATGACCATAAAGGTTTTGTGAATATAATAGTAATAAATATGGAAATCCATCACATAAGTGAATAATTTTAAGTTAATTATGCAATTTCGAGGCACAACCTCTTTGTTTCTCCTATCCTGTTCTTTTTACCATTAATTAGTGAGTTTAAAAAGTTGTTAATAAAACTAGCTAATCAAATATATACTGTTCTTTTTTCTACTTTATTTGATCCTCTGACTGTTGCAATTCCTTTTTTAGTGGAATCTTTGCACAAGTTGACAGTAATATTATAGCTTTAAAAGGGAAATAGTTTTGTCTTATGACTAATGTTGGCCCAAAATAGGGAGCATTTGCGAGAAGCCACCTTCTAAATTATCCTTTATGAAGAAAATTACTGTCTTCTTTTTTTATTTAGTCAAAAACCACCTTATATATACTTTTTTAACTTCCACGACCATATACAAGTTCACATTAATAACAAACATTCTTCATGAAGTCAGAAACAATAGTGAAAACAACTGATGAAAGGTTTAGCGATAACAATAAAAATGATGAATTCAGATTCATACTTTGAGCTAGGTTGTTTCCCACAAGTGCGTTATTAATAGACTTTAAGCCCATTACAAATGTAATGATGGTGACTCACATTACTATAACACAACCTTTAGAAATGCAGATATATAATCATACAACGACCGTTTTCATCATCACTCATGCATCATAGATGTTAGTATTATGCCTCCCTGAGCTACTGGAAAAAGCAACAAGAGAAGAGGTGCAGAAGTTACCATAATAAACTCCAGAAAAGCAATGCGAGTTGAAGGATGATAATCTCCAAGGAAGAACTGCTGCTGCACTAGAGCAGGAAGAACTGCTGCTGCACTTGAGCAGGAAGAACTTCGGCAACTGCATCAAAGGAGCAGCAGCAATCACTGCAGCTTGGCACGGCGGCACCGCCCTCTAGCAGCACCAAAAACACCACGTCACAGAGGGGAAGATATGTGGGTTTGAAGAGACAAAAATGAAGGGATATAGTTCGATCATTGTGACCTTAAATCAGAGAAGTAAATAAAAATTGAGCTTTAACATTCATCATAGTCTAGCTAGTCAATGAACAGAACAATTAGACTAGTATAACACTATCACAAACCAAACAATCATACAAGTGAGTACACTGATATTATCAAGAGCACACAACATGTCAAGTACGATGAGGAGCTAAAAAATGAACTTTTCATACTCATAAAATATCTTGCATCAACAAGTAGATAATCCTACACATCTACGAGTATTGGGGAAATATAATATATGAGCATATTGCACTTAGAAATTTGAGATACAAAAAATAAGTGAATCACGAGATGGAATTGGATCAAATGCGAAGTGGTTTTCGGATCAAAGAAAATGAATCAATTTGTTTCTTAGTAAGAGAGGAAGGATATATAGATACACAAACATACTAGCATAGACACACAAACATACTAAGCCAAACTAAGGAGACAAAGCATGCAAGGTGTCATCAAGAATAGCCGCAACTACCATCATAATCTCGTAAACATCAATTGGCCACTTAGAGAGACCAGGTTACATCCAAATAAAACAGTTTCCGATTCATAAGACCAACTAATCAACCACAAACACCTAAACAGTGAGTAGATTTTAAGTCTAACTAAAATATGCTCCCTGTAAAAGCACAATTAGTTGAAAAAAGAGGTTCAGAATAGGTAATCCTACCTTTAAGAGAGAGAGTTCTTGAATTACAGTTCATCAAAGCAAAATCAGCCGTGATGGACTCAAAGGATGACTTGGCATGCTTATATCAATAATCACAACACTATTTTGAGGAGAAGTCTCTCTCACACAAATATACTTGTTTGATTCTATAGTTACACGACTGAAAGTTATGAACTAAGGATTGATCCCTACCCTTAGCAGCTGCAAATGGAACAAATAAATTTAAAAACTAACTCAGCCTCAATCCAACCTTAAAAGAAGCTACTAATTATGTAAATTTTCCAAGATTACAGATCAAAACTTCAGAATAAGTAGATCTATCCACCTCAAAGCTCCAAATTCCAATTATATACTCAGAAAAGAGGTTAAAACCTCCCAATTTGACTCATTTACATATCAAAATCGTGAACCAAGTGAATCAAGCTACTTTGAAATTGCAAATTCGAATATATTACATTGACTTAACATTAGTCGAACCTTATAACAAAAGCTGCAATTCCTTATAATCTTCCATAATCACACCAACAAATCACCCAAACTCAATTTCGAGCCAAAAAGGCTAAAAGGCGTCTAAATTTCCTGAATTACGGATTAATTCTTCGACTAACTAAATCAAGTAAACTGTAGATTTTGATAATCACCTGGTCACAAAAACTAGTTCAAATCAAAGCAAAACCTCAATCTCGACTAAACTTTCAGCAGATCCGACACCAAATTAAGCTTGATAGCAATGACGAAATTCCTAGGGTTTCAACTCTATACCTCCAGATTTCAAACAAAACAACACTAAAAATGATATAATCCGAGGTATATGAAAGAAAAATTTTGAAAAATGAGGGAGGAATTTACCGTTAAAGCTTCTTTCATAACAATAGGAGCATTAGCGGCGGCCATGGCTGAGGCGCGAGAAAGAGGACGATAGTTGAGGGAGAGGAAGAAAAAGAGAGGAGGCGTATGAAAACCCTAAGTCTAACATTTCGATGAACAAAAAAGAAAATAGGAAAAGGGAGGCATAGAGGAGAAGAGGAAAGAGAAAGAGAGGGAAATCCAAGTATACGGGTACAAATTTCAATAATCAGAAAGGGGAAACCAAATGAAAAAAAAAGGGAATTTTATTTAAATAGTCAAATGCTTGGGTTAATTTAAAAAAACCGAGCATTTGTGAAATTTTATATTTGTTTTTTAAAAAGGCTATCAAATGCTCGGGTTGTTTAAACAACCCAAGCATTTGTAATGCAGCAAAAGTGGTTTTTTCCACTAGTGTAGCAATATTTTAGGTTATATTATCATGTTTCACAAGAAATTGGAGCCCAGTGACTCAAACTATTCGAAAATGACATGAAATGGCCGAAATAGGCCTAAAATGATATTTACGTTTCCGAAATCCGACCAATAACAAAGTAGAACCTATAAATCTACTTAATAGCAATATTTTAGGTTATATTATCATGTTTCACAAGAAATTGGAGCCCAGTGACTCAAACTATTCGAAAATGACATGAAATGACCGAAATAGGCCTAAAATGATATTTACGTTCCCGAAATCCGACCAATAACAAAGTAGAACCTATAAATCTACTTAATAGCAATATTTTAGGTTATATTATCATGTTTCACAAGAAATTGGAGCCCAGTGACTCAAACTATTCGAAAATGACATAAATGGCCGAAATAGGCCTAAAATGATATTTACGTTCCCGAAATCCGACCAATAACAAAGTAGAACCTATAAATCTACTTAATAGCAATAATTTAGGTTATATTATCATGTTTCACAAGAAATTGGAGCCCAGTGACTCAAACTATTGCCAAAGGGATTCATGCCATCCGTACATAATCCAAGCCTCAAATTCCTATCCTCGTTACCAAACGGCTTATGCACCCTATTGATACTTTTCCACTTAGGGGAATCAGCCGGATGTTTCAACAAACCGTCTTTCTTCCTACGATCTGCATGCCACCGCATATTCTTCGCATCTTTTTTTACTGAGAACATGCGCTTAAATCTAGGTGTTATGGGAAGATACCACAACACCTTAGCTGGTGGTCCTTCACTACCCCCAGCCCCTTCACGCCTGTACCTTGATAATCCACAACGTGGACACTCATCTAAATGCTCATACTCATTACGATAAAGCACACAATCGTTTGGACAAGCATGTATCCTCTGGTACTCTAAACCGAAAGGACACATGAGTTTCTTAGCATAATAGTTCGACTTTGGCGAGATCATTTCCATCGGGGAGCATATCGCCTAAAACTTCCAACAACGACGTGAAACCGCAATCCGTCCAACCTCGCTTTCGACTTAATATTGAAGAGTGTTATCACAGCGGAAAGTTTGGTGTACTTCGTACAACCTGGATACAATGGCCTTTCAGCAGCCTCAGACATAGACTCAAACATACGAGGTCGTTTGCAAGACTGATCTTCAACCTCTTGTATCATCTCGTCTACCCGATCTTTATCATCATCCCCATATTCATCATCCCCATACTCACCATCCTCGAAATCATCACCTAATTTATCCTTCTCCTCTTCACATACATCGTTCATTATCCTACAGCTTCTTGCATATCTCCCCTCCTCACCATGCCAAACCCATACGTGGTATTGAGGCCTAAACCCACGACGAAAGACATGCTCCCTAAGCAAATGAATACTATTAACCTTGCTCACATTTCCACAATCTAAACAAGGACAATAAAAGTCGACTGCTCCAGAAGATGCTTGGTATTCTAATGCAGATTTACAAAATTCTGAGACCCCATTCACAAACTCAATCGATTCACGGCTACCATACATCTAAGTACGATCCATATCATTCATGAAAACCTCTAATTAAGCACAACCAATTATAAGTATCAATCATTTAAGCACATTCACATGCAAGACAATCACATATTGAAAACACGCACATACAAATGGAGGCTAAGAGAGTCACACGTGCAAATGTATGCATGCATCCGAAGGTCCTTATCACTCCAACCTAACCCATCCTTGGACGTTTAATCTCACTAGTGAAGATATGCCAACTCTTCAATTCTAAGGAAAATCCGGCAGCATTTCCCTACAGTTCTCCAAGTACACAATGTAGATAATTGATTATCTACATATGTACACAGAGAACAATGTAGAGAAACGACAAGCCAAGACTTTCCTTAGAATTGAAAAGAAGACATACATTCACCACCTAAGTGAGATCAAACGTCCAAGGACAGTCCCAAACAGGGGACTATTCAAGACTTACTCCTAATGAGTAAGTCTTGAACGGGTATCTAGGCATATGATTGATGATATGATGATTCATATAACTTATACATTTCATAGCTTAATTAAATTGTTTTCATCCAATCTCATATCAAGAAATATACATACACATATATAGATTGAATCTACATATACACAATAAATGAAGATATATAATGAATTGTCTTTATCATAAATACATACCAATAACAACTAATATGGAGATCGATCTCTATATATACTCTGCACTATCTCCTAGTTGATTTTCCGCTTCCAATATGCTAATATCTAAGACACATAAAACCGAAAAAATTGTTAGCATATAGTAAATGCAAAAATTATAAGAAATACATTCATATATATAAATTATCATATCTTACCCACATTGAAACACATTACAACTAACTTTTCTCATTTAAACTATTAACAAATTATAAATGAAATTTGTTTGCATTAAACTAAGTTAATAGCTAATGTAGCTAATCAAATAATTCAATAAACATATTTTCGGGTTTCGAAGCACGACCCTTTTGTATAACTTTTCTGCAATTTCAGTCCCACTCAAAATGCAACCTTTAATTTCTCTCCCAAACGAATATATAAACATATTAGAAAATAAAAATCAAAATAATTAGAAAGGCAACCTTTAATTTCTTGAACAACTGCGTGAGAGAGGGTGGGTGGCGCGCAGGTGGTTGGTGCGCAACGGTGGCAGTCGCTCAGGTGGTTGGTGTTGCGTGGGTCTGCGTG
This sequence comes from Beta lomatogona, assembly GCA_947646795.1. NCBI lineage: Eukaryota > Viridiplantae > Streptophyta > Magnoliopsida > Caryophyllales > Amaranthaceae > Beta > Beta lomatogona. The sequence continues at coordinate 534,442 of CANSNZ010000448.1, forward strand.
GTGCGCTAGGGATGGTGCGTAGGAGGCTGCGTGGCGCGCACAGGAGGGTGGACCGGAGCTCAGGGGGTGGTTCAATTCGAAAGCTAGGGCTCAGGGGTGGTTCAATTCGCAAGGGTAGGGCTCAGGTGGTTTCCATTTCTTGCGTGGTGAGAGAATGAAAAATTGGGTGGAGCGAGGGAAGAATTAATGAGAGCGCGAAATTTGGGGGAAAAAATAAAACAAAGGGCTGCGGTTGTGTAGAAAACCGCAGCCCTTCAATTAAGGGCTGCGGTCAGGCCCAAAACCGCAGCCCTTTATTGCACGAAGGGCTGCGGTTTTGGGCCTGATCGCAGCCCTTAATTGAAGGGCTGCGGTTTTCTACACAACCGCAGCCCTTTTACAACAGCAAATGGCTTTTTTTCCTCTAGTGACTGTTCGTGATGAGTCACAATGAAGCTGAACGATATGCCGACGTAGTTCTGGTACTTTTTATATTAACTATGTTCTAGTTAAAACGTTATTTGATTCGGGGGCGACTTATTCGTTTGTGTCGTCGTCTGTCATTAAGAGTCTGGGGTTGGTAGATTTTGAGGTGATTGATTTGCCTATTAGTATACCTACTGGAGAGATCATAAGGTGTACCAAGTTGTTTAAAGATTTGCTTCTGAAGATAGGAGATTGTGTATTTCCTTCTTATATGATAGAATTCGATTTGGGAGACCTAGATGTCATTCTTGGGATGAATTGGTTAGGTTTCTACAAGGCCAAGATAGACTGTGAAGCTCAGAAAATATTGTTGAGAAGCCCTTTGGGGAAATTGACTTCATATCGACGTTTTGGGAAGCCTAAGAACTTTGGGGTTATTTCTGCAATGCAAGTGAAGAAGTTGATGAAGATTAGGTGTAACCTATTTTTCTGTAGCGTGCAAGATGTGATTAAAGAGGTTGGAGTGGAGATTGAGGATGTTCCAATCGTTAATGAGTTTATGGATGTGTTTCCGAATGAGATTTCAGGGATGCCGCCTGCTAAAGCTGTTGAGTTCACCATAGACTTAGTTCCTGGAACTGCACCTATATGTAAGGCACCTTATAGAATGGCACCTCCTGAGATGAGTGAGTTGAAGACGCAGTTGCAAGAGATGTTCGATAAGGGTTATATTAGGCCTAGTACATCAACGTGGGGAGCACCTGTGTTGTTTGTTAAGAAGAAAGATGGGAGCATGAGATTGTGTATCGACTATAGGGAGTTGAACAATGTAACCATCAAGAACAAGTATCCTTTACCTAGGATAGATGACCTATTTGATTAGTTGAATGGAGAAAGCATGTTCTTGAAGATTGATTTGCGTTCGGGGTATCAATAGTTGAAGGTAGCTGATAAGGATATACCTAAGACTGCGTTTAGGACGCGTTATGGTCACTCTGAGTTCACTGTAATGTCGTTTGTGTTAGCCAATGCTCCAATCGTATTTATGGATTTGATGAATAGGATTTTCCATGAGTTCTTAGATAAGTTCGTCATGGTATTCATTAATGATATTCTGATTTATTCAAAGACTGAGAAGAGCATGATGAGCACTTGAGGATTGTATTGGAGACGCTTAGGAAGAATCAATTGTATGCCAAGTTCTCTAAGTGTGAGTTTCGTTTGGAGAAAGTAGCATTTTTGGGTCATTATGTGTCTAAAGAAGGAGTCTCTGTAGATCCTGCTAAGATTTAAGTCGTTAGTGAGTGGCCCACTCCAAAGAATGTGTCTGATATCAGGATTTTTCTAGGTCTAGCTGGCTATTATAGGAGATTTGTGAGAGATTTATCAAAGATAGCAAGGCCAATGACCAATTTGATAAAGAAAGAGTCAAAATTCGAGTGGAATGAGAAGTGCGAGGAGGCTTTCCAGATGTTGAAGGAGCGTTTAACCTATGCACCCATTTTGACCCTGCCTGATGGAAATGAGGGATTTGTGGTGTATAGTGATGCTTCAAAGAATGGTTTAGGATGTGTTTTGCAGCAGAATGGAAAGGTGATCGCGTATGCGTCGCGACAGTTGAAACCTTATGAGGCTAATTACCCTACCCATGATTTAGAGTTAGCTGCTATCGTGTTTCCCTTAAAAATTTGGAGACATTACCTTTATGGGGTAACCTATAAGATCTTTACGGACCATAAGAGTTTGAAATACATTTTCACCCAGAAAAGACCTCAATATGAAACAAAGGAGATGGTTAGAGTTGATCAAGGACTATGACCTAGACATCCAGTATCATGAATGAAAAGCGAATGTAGTTGCCAATGCCTTGAGTAGAAAGTCGAGCCATAGCATGAATGCCTTGGTAGTTCCTGAAGAATTGTGTCGAGATATGCAAAGGCTTAGCCTAGAAATCTTAAATCCTGGGGAGATCGAGGCAAGATTGAGGGCTTTATCATCAGGATTGTCAGTTTTCGGTGAGATCAAATAGGGTCAAGTTGGAGACGAGCACCTAGATAAGATTAAGGAGAAAATGAAGCAAGGTAAGGAAGTCGACTTTAAGATTCATGATGATGGAAGTTTGAGGTTCAAAGGAAGGTGGTGTGTAACACAAAAATGTGATGAGCTTAAGAGATGACTTATGAAAGAGGGGCATAATACTCCATATTATGTGCACCCTGGGGGTGACAAGTTGTATAAGGACCAAATATGAAGCGTGAGGTTGCTGAATTCGTGTCTAAGTGTCTAACCTATCAAAAAGTGAAGATAGATCATAAGAGACCCATAGGGAAGGTTCAATCCTTAGAGGTTCTGGGATGGAAGTGGGATTCTATCTTAATGGATTTTGTGACCGCTTTTCCTAAGACGAGATAACGACAATGATACTATTTGGGTTATTGTGGACCGTCTGACGAAGTCGGTCGTGTTCATTCCAATTAAAGAGACATGGAAGAAGAAGCAACTTGCATAGACGTATATCAAACACATAGTGAGATTGCATGGGGTTCCAACGATATCATTTCAGATCGTGATTCGAGATTCCTCTCGAAATTTTGGCAAAAGGTCCAGTTGAATCTTGGGTCAACATTAAAAATGATTGCCTTTCACCCTGCAACCGATGGTCAGACTGAGAGGACTAACCAGACCATGGAAGATATGTTGAGAGCGTGCGCTATTGACTTCCAAGGTAGTTGGGGAGACCAATTAGACTTGATTGAGTTCTCATACAAGAATAGTTATCATGCGAGCATTAAGATGACACCTTTTGAGGCATTGTATGGAAGGAGGTGCAGAAGTCCCATTTGCTGGAATGATTTTAGTGAGAATATAGTATTGGGGACCGAATTCATTGAGGAGACTATTAAGAATGTCAAATTGATTCAGACTAGAATTCAAGCTGCTCAATATAGGCAAAAGAGTTATGCCGATTTAAAGCGAAGAGAAGATGAGTTTGCAGTAGGTGATAAAGTATTCCTGAAAGTATCAAGGGCAAATTTCCCTGTAAGATGAATTTGAAACCAAGGGAGTGATGAGATTTGAGAAAAAGGGCAAATTAAGTGCCAAATATGTAGGCACATATGAGATTTTGCAAAGAATTGGGAAGGTAGCTTATAGGTTGGTTTTGCCAATGGAGTTCGAGAAAAAGCACGACGTGTTTCAAATTTCCCAACTCAAGCGATATAACCCTGATGATGTAGACACCAAATTTTGAACCACATTTTTCGGATAAATAAAGGTTTTGAAAAGAAATAAAAATAACGAAAATCGTCATGCATCGTGGAGCGCGCACCCCGTCAAATGCTTGTTTCGCCCTGGAGCGCGAGTTTCATTCCGTCGTATGGTTTCCCATTTTTGCGTATTAGTCATGCAGTTTCGGCTTAGAATATAATTTTCCGTGAGCCGTAGTCAATAACTACAACCACCGTTTTAATAAAATGATTTGTAGTATAATCATGCTCGTCTTTTCTAATTTGACGAGTCTTTGTTAATTGTCTTAAGTTAGTCTTTCGAAAAACGAAAAAAACACGAGTCGCAATTAGGCATCGGGATTTTAATCGTATCCCAAAACCTGTAGTAATCAGTTTTCTTGATGGTCAAGTCATTGTTCATTGAATAAAGAATAAGAATATATTATTTATCCACTAATCACATCCTTTATCCATTAGTTAGGGAATAAGAATCATGAAAATGAGTGATAATAAGAATCAAATCCCATGTGTAAGAAGGAAGAATCTGGTTTTTTCCGGTGGATTCGAGTGTGCGCCAGGCACACGATCATGCGTTAGACTTATGATTGTGCGCCTAGCGCTAGGGGTGTGCACCGGTCCAAAACCGGACCGGACCGGAACCGGTTTGGACCGGAACCGGATTTTGTTGACATTAAATTATTTTTCCCTTTTTAGGGACGCTTTTCTTATCTTCCGATTTGGTTCCATACAGACACTAACTATTCTCATTTCTTATCTTTTACTTTTTTTTGAACATTAAAAATTCCCTATTCTTTCCCTTTTTTAGGGACGCTTTTCTTATCTTCTGCATTTAGCTTCCAAATACAAGAACACTAACTATTCTCAATTTCTCATAATCTTTCATAATACTTCATATTAATAATAATTCTAATATAATAATATTAATATAATTCAAATCTAATATAAAATACGATTAGACTCCAAAATAAATAAATAAAGAGTTCCCAAAGTTCACATGACACCAAAACACCATACATAAAATTGAATATCAAATGAACAATAGTTAGGTGCATTACCTTAGGAGTTAGTGAACTCCTAAAAGGATCAAGATGACGACCTCCGGCGCTAAAGGCGGACTCCGAGGCAACGGTGGACAAAGGAATAGCTAGTATGTCATGTGCCATGTGTGAAAGAATAGGATACCTTTGCCCATATTGACCCCACCATGCCAATGCATCCATACCTTTTTCCGTTGGTCCTAGTCGGTCGGTTAAGTATCTATCTAGCTCACTCCTATCATACTCACTTGATCCCTCCATTCTTTGTGCTTTCTCCATAATGGTTTGCAAGTAGTTACTTCCCAACATATCATCATCATCACATAAGTCAATTGGAATGGAGGAATCATCACTAGTTTGCGTTGGTTGAGGCTCATGAGGAGAATATTTACTTCTATACTCATCAAACAAAGCATAAGTAAAATCCTTCACATCGGCACCAAGTCTCATGCCTTTTTCCTTACCATACATGTCGGTAAGTGTCAATTTAACAAGTAACCATTTAGAATGAGGATCAAGAATTGCAGCCACATAAATTAACATATTCATTTTCTCCACATTACCCCAATAATTATCATACTTCTTTTTCATTGAACTTGCCATAACTCTAAATTCTGGATCAACATTTTTCTCCCATCTATTCAACATATCATAAATAGCCGCAATCTCAAAAAAACCTTTATTACTCGTTACATAAAGAGAACCAGAAATTCGACGAGTTAAAAGGTAAAAACCCTTCAAAAATACCACCAATCTTTCCACCTTTTTCCAATCATCATCTTCGGGTGGCATTTCATTTTCCTTATCCCCACTAGGTAGAGATATCCCACCAAAAACAGGTTGAAATTTCACAGTCGTATCCAACATTGTGTAAGTTGAGTTCCATCGAGTAGGAACGTCAAAACACAATGAAGATTTGCTCTCAATATTATACTTGGGGACAAGCTCTTTGAACCTTTGTATTCTAGCAGGAGAGTTCTTAACATATTTCACAGCATGTCTAATCCTATCAATGCACACATCATGCTCTTTAATGCCATCCCACACAATAAGATTGACAATGTGAGCAATGCACCTAACATGAACATATTTCCCATCACTAACACAATTAGCCTTTTTTCGTTGAACCAATTTTTTCAAGTGAGCACAAGCCACATCATTAGAACTAGCATTATCAACAGTGACGGTGAAAAGTTTGTCCTCAATTTCCCAATATTCTAAACATGCCTCAACAGCTTTACCAATAGCCTCACCTTTATGACTCGAAATTGGACAAAAATTGATGATTTTTTTATGCAATTTCCAATCTTTATCAATGAAGTGAACGGTGAGACACATGTAATTGATTCTTTGAATGGAAGTCCAAGTATCCGTTGTCACACAAACTCTTTGGGAACTCTTTAAAAAATCTTTCAACTTTTCCATTTCATTCTTATACAAATGATAACAATCACGAGCAACAGTAGTACGAGATGGCATTTGAAATCTAGGACAAGCAACAGACATGAAATACTTAAAACCTAATTTTTCCACATGCCTAAAAGGAAGCTCATCAACAATGATCATGTGAACCAATGCCTCCCTAACATCTTTCATACTAACTGTTCCATATTTCAATTTTGGGTTTTTCTATGATTTACCCCTGTGTTTTTTAAAATTCTATAATGTACCCCTAATGTTTTTTTATTCTACACTGTACCCGTATTTTTAAGTTTTCTACATAGTACCCTAGTGTGTATTAATGAAAACGGACGTTAATCATTATTGAATTCCAACCCAAACCTCCCCATCCCCTCCACCCCAACCCCCTCCCCCTCCCCCCCCCTCCACCGCCGCAACTCCCAACCCCTCCCCCGTCGCCCGCCCCCTCTCTCTCCTCCGCCGCCCCCCCCCCCCCCCTTCGATTTCCGCACCCCCAACTCTTTCCCTTCGATTTCCGACAGCCCCCACCCCTCCCTTCGATTTCCCTCAGCCCCAATCCCTCCCCATCAATTTCCGTGGCCCCCATCCCCTCCGCTTCGATTTCGCCCACACCCCCTCCCTTTGATTTCCCCCACCCCTCCCCTTCTATTTCCGCATGTGTGTTGATTTTTTTTTTTAAACATTGGCGAGGTTGGTGGTGGTTGTTGTTCACAGCTACGGTGCGGGGAAGGAAGGGGTGGGGGTCTGGAAATCGAGGGGGAGTGGGGAGGGGTGGGGGCCGGCGGCGGTCTTGGTGGTTGGGAGGGGGGGGTGGGGGGGGGCGGGTTGACGGCGGTCATGGTGGTTGCGGAGGGGAGGGGGTGGGGGCTGGGGCCGACGGGGCGGGGAGGGTTGAGACTTGGAGAGAGCCCGAAATGAAAAGAGATAACGGTAACGTTACGTACACTTAACGTAGGGGTACTATGTAGAAAACTTAAAAAACACAGGGGTACAGTGTAGAATTAAAAAACATTAGGGGTACATTATAGAATTTTAAAAAACACAGGGGTAAATCATAGAAAAACCCTTCAATTTTCCTTCACAATCATCACCAATCTTGTCCCCATCCCCTTGTTGAAAAAACAACTCAGATTGTTTTCCTTTACCCTTATCTTTATTCACGGGATTAGCAAGGCATCTATCCACATGAGATTTCACTTTTTTTTGAACCATTTACATTACTATCACAAGCAAAAGTTTTGTCGCAATACTTGCACTCACAACACAATAAGCCATTCTCAAAGTAATCAATGAAATGCACCCAATACTCACCAGTCCTCTTTGTTTTCCTAATCACATATTCTCGTCCCTCCTTTAACTTCTAATCCAGGGGCAAGCTTTTGCGTAATTCATCAAGATCAACAGAGGTTGCATCTGATCGTTGTGTGTCGTCAGTTTGTTCGGAGGAATAAATAGCAGAACGTTGCCTTTTGGATTTGGAGCTCGTCATCTACAATTATTTGCACAAATTAACACTTCATTCATCATATCAATAATTACATAACATGATTATACAACAAATTCAAAGATGGTGAGGAATTTTCATACATTGTAAGACCAAGAATCCGTTATCACGCACTTGTTGAGCCTCTCTAAAAGGCTAAAACAGTATATATATATCCTGAATTTTAATCACAAAACATTAATTCAATGTATACAACAAATACAAGGACAAATAATACAATAATAATGTAGTATTTTTTAACATTATCAAGAAAAAACATTAACCTACTAACTTAACACTAACCTACTGACTTATCGTATTCGAAATGTAAGAAAAAAAATAATCAGATTTCGAAATGTAAGAAAAAAAAACATTAACCTACTAACTCCACATTAACCTACTGATACAAATTTCAGATTAAGAGGACAAGAGGTTGGTTGAATTTTTTATGCACGAGAATCACGACAAATTCAAAAAAAAACATAATACAAAGCTCATGCAAATTTCAGATTAAGGGGGTTGGGAATTTGTATTCACGGCAAATTACAAAGATAAACAGAACACAAATTTCAGATTTCAACACAACTGATAAGTCACAACTCACAACCATATGGAATTAAATATAAAAAAAAGATTTCAAAGTTTCATTAGAAAAAACGAGAACAAGTGAAGTGAGAGAAGGGAAGTTATCACTTACTAGAATGAGGGAGGGTGGCGCACAACCTCGACGTGGTGACAAGTGACGACTGGGCGGCGGATCTACGGTGGGCGGCGGATCTACGGTTGGTGGCGGCTGCGAGTCTGCGACCATGCGACTGGGCCGAAGACTGATGAAGTTGGGGAAGAGAAGAGATAGGTAGTGTGGGCTGATAAGTGATAGGGAGTTTTTGTCTCTTGAAAACCCTATTTTCTCTCTCCTCTTTTGCCTTAAAACCCTATTTCTCTGTCAAAGACTCAAAGTCAAAGCTGATTTTTTATTTAAAAAAAAATATTTTCGGCTTTTCCGGTCCGGATCGGAAAAATCCGGTTTTAGACCGGTCCGGACCGGAAAACCGGAATCCAAGTTTTTGAGGACCGGTCCGGTCCCTTTTTTTGCCGGTCCGGTCCGGTCTGGAAATGCACACCCCTACCTAGCGCACAACAATTTCTGCGCCAGACGCAGAGCACTGCGCCTGGCACACGAAGCTGTGCCTAGCGCAGGCTCCTGCGTTTGGCGCATTGATCAAATCAGTTTTGTTTTTCACGTTTTTCGATGTATTTTTTTACGTATTAGGATGTGTTTGGGGAAGAATATTTTCTGAAAATATGATTTTGCCTCATTGATAAGAAAATCCAAAAAGAATAAGAATATTTGTGTTTCCAAAGAGATTTGATATGATGTCATTAGGATGAGGTCATTAGAGTGATGTCATTAGGGTGTTTAAGGATGGGAAAAATCAGATTTTTTGGGCTAAAAATCTGATTTTATACTTCTTTGAAACCCTAGTTCATCTACCTCATTTCCCTATAAATACCCTCCTTTTTTTTACTTCAAACCAAGTTGAGCTAAAATCAACTTAATTTCACTACTTCTCAATACTACTCTCATCTTCTCTACTTCCTTCCTCTAAAAAATCACATTCAAGAAAAAAAAGTAAAAGTTAGGAAAGCAATAGTAAGTAAAGAAGTTCATTAAAAGAAAAACACAAAAAAAGGGTTAAGTTAGTAATTAAGTGGATTTAGAAACTCACTCAGAAATTAAGAAAATCACAAAAAAGGTAGAAAAATTTGCAAAAGGAAGTGCATCATTGAGCTAGCAAGGTAAAGTTGGAGCTCTTGTTATTTTCTTGATTATCTTTTTAATCACTTACTAGCTTTATCCTTGTTTCTTCTTATCATTTTTTTTAATTTTTGGAGTGATTTTGGTATGTGGAAGTCCTAATAGATTCCCAACCTTAAATCACCCCACCTAGAATAGTCAACTCTAATGGGGAGACTCTTAGGAAACAATGTGTTTATATGATTTTCCTTAATCAAGTTGTTGTTCATCACCAAAAAAAATATTTTCATAAAAAAATTCAAGACAAGATGTGCATAAACATCTCCATAAAAAGAAAATGTGATGCTGTAATTATAATCAGTTTTAATTTCGTACTTTATTTCATTTTTTGTCTGCATTAACTAAATCGTTGAAAGGATTTGATATTTTTCCTATAAAGTGCAAGATGTTTCCAGAAACTGGGCTTTGGAATTTATAAAAAACGAATTTTGTATAGATAATTAAAAATCATAGAACTTTGTTGTGCAAAACTGATTTTGTCTAAGTACCACATAAGCTTGTTCTGTCAATAAAGTTTAAAATAAACTCATTTAGGCAAAACTATAAACATCAAGTTTAAATAAAGCATCAGTAGCTTTCCAAATTCCGAAAAATAGATTTTCTCTTCAGTTAAGAACATAAATACAAAAGGGTCTTAAATGTGTCCAATTCAAGTGAAAATTTTCAGTCTAGTTCTTCAAAGTGTCTAGAATGTTCATACCAAAATTCACTTAAAGATAAATTCAATAAATTGGATTTCAAAGAACAAATTGAATAAAGGTCTTGTTTTGACCAGTTTTGCCATAAAATGCACCATAATTCGAGTTGTCACTAAAAGCTTGTGAAATTCACAAACATAAAAGAACTCACTGACCTATCCATAGATGTATCACATGCTCAATTTAACGCTTTCTACATAAAGTTATGAATTTTACAAGTCAGTACAAGAACAAAAGTTCAATCTGGAAAATGAAATAAATTGATTAACTCAACTTTCATAAAAAAATTGTTTTCTTGATACGAAAATGTTAATTAAAAATCATGAATTTTAAGTTTCTCTTAAAATGACTCATTCTATCATGTAAATAAAAATCAACAAGAATCGTCATAAAAAACCAAAATCAAAGAGGTTAATTAATCTCTAATTTTTACAAGTTTACAAATAAGCATGAATTCCAAAGCACATTCAAGGAGATGAAGATCAAGGAGCGTCATGGTAAAGATCAAGATTAAAGATTTGTATAGATCATAGAATTTGTACATATTGTTGTAATAATAATTTCTTTGTAAATAGTTATTACATCACTCATTAATGAAAATACATGGAGATGTTTATGCATATTATTTCATAAATAATTCCACATTCCTTTTTAATAAAATGAGCAACCAATATAAATATTGCATTTTGGCCCAATATATCATAGTATATGAATTAAATGACCCAATCTCAATTAAGAGGAAAAATTGCAAATCTAACTAAGTTAAAAAGTATGATGATCCATCCTACATTTTAAAAATTTGTTCGCCATCTTCAAATGGATTACTCATATAATTTGACATAATTAGATTGGTAATTATGACCTCCGAATTGATTTTAGGCCGTTTCACGTGTCTCACTTTAAATGGCCAAATTCCAATTAGCCAAACACAAATCTCCAAATTCGATCTCAAATTGATCTTTTCTCTCTAAATGACTTAATAATCTTCAACTAAGATTATTTCTCAAAAGCCTTCAATTAGGAAGCAAACCTCTTTTCCTAAGACCTCTTGAAAATTATTAAACATGATCACTAATTGAGGTGATTATTTCAATCCTAAAACGTGATCACTAATTAAGGTGGTTATTTCAATCCTCGATTAATCGCTAATTAGAACGGTTAACTCAAACTTTTCATTTAATCACTAATTAGGGTGATTATCTTAAATCTTGGTTAATCACTAATTAGGGTGATTAGCTTAACCTTTCGTCATATTTAATCACTAATTAGAGTGATTATCTTAAACCATAATAATCGTTAATTAGGGCGATTATTTTTCTCATTTAATCACTAATTAGGGTGATTATCTTAAACCTTGGTTAATCACTAATTAAGGTGATTAACTTAACCCTCTTCATTTAATCACTAATTAGAGTGATTATCTTAAACCTTAATGATTATTAATTAGGACGATTATTGTTTTCATTTAATCACTAATTAGAGTGATTATCTTAAACCTTAATGATTGTTAATTAGGGCGATTATTTTTCCTATTTAATCACTAATTAGAGTGATTATCTTAAGCCTTGAATAATCACTAATTAGAGTGATTACTTCTTTCCTTCCTTATTAATCACTAATTGAGGTGGTTATCTTAATCCTTCATTTTTAATCACTAATTAAGGTGATTATCTTAATCTACTTTCAATCACTGATTGGAGTGATTACCTTAATCCTAATAGATTTGTCTAATTCTAAAAGGTGAGTTATTCATAATCTATTCTTTCTTTTTCTTCCCCAATGGAATTGGCCATTTAGGGTGAGACATAAGACCGAACTACGTGGTTTTGATCCATGAGTGGATTCCAATCCCGTAATGATTGGTACGTAGTGCAACTTCGGTGCTCTAACCTACCATGTACAAATGATATATTGGTCCTAAATAAAAATGGTTCATGTGTATATGTGCAAATTATATGATTTTCTTTCTTTTGAATAGCCATGATTACTTTAAAATGGAAAATAACGCATTAAGTAAGAGCCCAATCTGTAGAACGGAAGAGGAGACGAGTTCCATACGTTCACACCTCTTAACCTAAACCTCGAACCATATCTCATGGTAAGAAAGACCAATTTTCAAAAAAGCCTTATCCATATGAAGTCATCATCGTTTTGAATGATATTTCTTGAAATTGATTTTAAAATGATTTATTAAATAAATTTGTCCCTATTTAGATATTAATAGGGTGGCGACTTCAAAGTTTTCTAAAACTCATAGTCCAATGAGAGACTTTTGTGGAATTCAGACCGTTAATTAAGACAGTAAAAAATCGGGCACCACAGATGAGTGTTTTGGAGTCTGAAAGAATCAAATTGATAGTAGCCTCACACATGAGGAAAGGCCTGTGAGAATTATTGATAAGAAGGTGCGTAGTACACGCAATAAGGATGTGAATATCGTGAAAGTGCTTTGGTCTAACCATGAGTTTGAAGAGGCAACGTGGGAAACCGAAAATGAGATGAAGAAGAAGTATCCAGACTTATTCCCTGATGTGAGTTACGAGGGCGTAACTCGTTTTCATTAAGGGGGGTAGAATGCGATAGAATTTCATGCTTTTTACCTATTTTATGGTATTTTTATGCATTTTTATGCTTGATTTGGCGATTTGCACATGTTGGTGCAAAATAAATAGATTCTCCGCATGGAAAATGTGTTCATGAATAACACAAGTGATTTTAAAGTTGGTAAAAGTGTGCACAGGAGTGACACAAGTATTTCTCAAATGGGAGTTGAGTTAAAAACTTTTGAAATGTGTGAGTTTTTGTGTCAAGCTTCGGGACGAAACTTCTTTTAAGAGGGGTAGACTGTAATCCCCCGTAAATTTATGAATTTTATAAATATATTTTAATGTATAGTTATATATATTTAAATATATTTTAATATTTAAATGATTTATTTCTTCAAAGGTTGACTATTTGAAAGTCAAAGGAACTATTTTAATGACTTAAAGAAGTTAAACATTTTGTTTGGTCATGCTTTGAAAAATATTTGAAAAACTTAAAACACTTTTTGGATTTGGAAAAGGATTCCTAATTGGGTATGAGGAACCCAAATACTAAATTCATCATTAAACTCTAGTTTGAGCCCAATAACCTTTTACTAAGCTCACAAGGTGAACCTATATAAACCACCAAAACCCCAAATATTTCCCACACAACTTTATTTTCTCTCTCCTCCTCCCAAGAATTTCGGCCCTCCTCCTTACTTTCTCTCTTACTCGATTTTCTCCTCCTCAGTCGGTTCGAGCACCACAGCTGCTGACGCCAGCCCCGCGCCGCCAACAGCAGTCGACCGTACCTCCGCCCCTTGGCCGCCGGTTCTTCTTTCCTCTTCTTCATGCTTTGGTTATTTTCTTCCTCCTCAAGTTTTTATTTAAACGCAAAGTTTACGTTTTTAAGATTTGATTTATGTTTAAAAGTTATAGTTTGATGATTTAATAATGAATCTAAGATTATATACTTTGTGTACTAAAGAAATTAAAATTCAGATTTACATATTAGGTTTGAATTGGATTTTAATTATCAAAGCATGAATTTTTAGGGTTTTAAAGGTTGGAAAAATCATAGTAGTATATTACAGTTTATGAAATTGAGTATTCTTATGATTTTGAATATGTTTAAGTATGTTTAACAAGAGTTTTAATATATTATATGTTGCTGGAAATTTGAAAAGAGTATTGTTGATGGAGTTTTTATGATTTAAACATGGGTTGTTGAGAGTTTTTAACAGCTAGTGTAGTAGTACTATACTAGGAGGTTTTAATAATCAAGTTTTAATGATGGGAAAGGTTCCTTAACACTTTTAAGAAGGGTTTGAAGTATTTTATTATTGCTGTAAATTTATAAGGGATTGATTGTGGATTTATATTGGTTCTTTTAGGCGGAGAATTCTCTTTAGGCGACTTTTAAGGATGTGAAAGTGGTCTCTCAATTTGTCTATACAAGGTACGTACATACCTATGTGTTGAATGGATTTGTATCATGTTTTAAGGATGAGAATTATGTAGTATTATGTATATGAACTATTGTTATTTCATATGTGATTTCTATTAAAATTAGATTTGCATGTTTTATGCCGTTGTGTAAAACATGTTGGTTATGATATTTATATTATGTTTGTATGGAAGATTGATGCGAACATATGGGATTTGGAACTTTATTATATTATTTCATATGAGGGATTAATATATATATTGGTTTGGATCATGATTGAATCACGTTGTTCCCTTTTGATTATTTAATTACTGTATAAGGACCGAGGGCCTTATTTGGTAAGTTGAATTATTATACCTATGAAAGGTTGGTTAGTTGTTGACTTGGTTCAACAAATAAAGGAAGGTTATGAATTAAAGTTGGAATTAATCTTGGGTTGTTAAGTTGTTGTTGATCACCTTGTCTAATCCTAAGATAAAAATGGAAGTTTATGATTGTTTGATGATTATATTATTTGTACTATTTGTGAGTCCTAACAAGTGAATAAATTAGTAATCATGTAAAATGAAATGTGAATAGCAATAGCTTTAGACTTGTGCACGTCTGAAGTGTTGGACAAGTATGAGTTGGAGTAGATGGTGGTAACCCATGGCTTTTCTTGGGACCGGATTGATCACTGTGTCCTATTTTTATTTAAAAGGTTCCTCGATATCGTAGGCCATGGGAATACGGAGTCACGCCCGTATTTCGTCTTCCAAAGGGAAGGCTGGTTTTAGTCAGACAATTCGTTCCATTGACTATTCCATCTAAAGTAATTAAGTTATTGGTTGTGAAGTTTAGTTTAGTAAAAGTAGTATGCAAGGTTATTATATTATTATTTGTTCCGCTTATTATTATTATCCTGTTAGGATTCTTTATTTATATATTATGTAGTACTCAGCTTTGTTGATTACGTGCTTTGTGTGTGTATGTTGATCATGGCTATGCCTTATTGATCATGTGATGACCCTTTTGGTGAGCAGTCTCTAGGAAGCAATAGTGCATTGTCCATTTACAAGTTTGAAGATGGTGCATCATGGGTTCGGGATTGGAAAACTTGTGTAGAATATTTGTCATACTTTAATTTTATACTTTTCGTAGTTGAATTTGACTATTGTCATTGACTTGATTTTGGTTGGTTTGACTTTTAGAGCTGACTTTGTTGTTGACTAAGTTTTATTTATAAAGTTTATTATTATGTTTTCCGCTGCAAAATTCTGAATAAGGCGATACGTTTTCACACGGGTGATAATACATTGATGATTTTCTAAGTTTTATATTAAAAAGGTATTTTAGAAAAGAGAGAATTGTCGGGGTGTTACATGACCAGCCGGATTCCGACATTGACTCGTGTTTTGCTTAATTTCAGCTTTTTTCTCCATTTTCCCCTAATTGTTATCCATCACCACCACCCTCCATCATCTTCAACAATTGCACCATCAGTGAAACCAACCGCTAGTCATGTCTTGCCATGCCCCACCGACAACCACCACCAATCCACCCAGAAAACACCAAAACCTAGAAAACTACCGACACCACAACCACCATTCAAACCCTAAAAAACTCCTTCACAACAAAAAGCACTGCCACCACCATTTGAACCCCAAAATATACGACCTCACCACTAATCAAAATTCAAACCACAACCACCATCAAAATTCAAACCACAACCACCATCAAATTCGAACACACAATTCAAATCGCCACCACCATCAAATTTGAACCAAAACCACCCAAGATGCACCACCACCACCAAGTGAAATGATCATGAAGAGGGAGAGAGAAAGAGATAGTGGGGTTAGGTCTCGATGTTGGTGGTGAGGCTATGATTGAAGGTCGTTGGTTTGGGGTTTGGTGAAGAGAGACAAAGTGGTCGATGGGTTTCGATGTTGGTGGTGGTGATGTGGTTGACGTTAGTGGGATTGGGGTTTGGTGAAGAGAGAAAGATATTGTGTATGGGGTGGTTCAGGTGGGTAGGCGTGGGGAGGTTTAGGTGGGTGGGGGTGGTTTAGGTGGGTGGGAGGGGTGGGATGGGGATAGGGCCGGGGTGGTTCATGGGAAGGGGTGGGGGGGGGGGGGGGGAGGAGAGAAATGGAGGGAAAATGCTTAAAATAAGCAAAACACGAGTCACATGCAAGCACGTGCTTCACTTAAGTGAGTCAACGCCGGAATCCGGCTGGCAACGTCGGAAAATAGACCAAGGTTGTTACTCACAAAAAAAATTACATTTAAGGTCTTAAGTTGCCATAAATTTTTAAAAGGTTGTTTCTCGCAAAAATGTGATATATAAAAGGTCCGTTTTGACAAATTTCTCTAAATTTTATCAAGGGCTATAAAAGGGTACAAAGTAGATTTTTAATTATTTGACTTAGATATCCGGTTTTAACTTTACAAGTGCAGGTGACGTGATTTTTTTCCTTCTTCCTCCATCGCCTTCCAGCCTTGTTTTTTATTTTCAAACGACATTTGGCCAATTATTTGAAACACCCGGGGAGGAAGAAAGGGAAAAGGGAAAAAATTGTTTGATCCTAATGTTTATAGTCGACCTCAAAAAATTAAGCCAACGCACCGAAAAATGACATTAGCACCATTTCACAAACATTTTGGTGATAAAAGCCAAGGTATGTTTGTTTGGAAAAAAAAAAACTCTTATAAAAAGTTTTAATATTGCAGAAAAAAAAGCTCCTTGTTTTGACTAAGTTCAAACTATATTATAAATTAAATTGATTTTTGCTTATTAAGACTGATTTGGACAGATTAAAGATATTTTGTTGATCTCTAATTTTTTTTGTATTGTCTAGTTTTAAACTAAAGTTTACTATTTGAAACTAGTTTTTTGTTTATTAAAACTGAATTTTACGTATTGTACTTTATCTTATTAAATATTATTATTTACAATATAAGGTGAATATGGTCTGAATTGCTCTCTGCCGGCTTCTCCATCCCCCCAAAATCTAAGTAAGTTGTGATTCGACTGTATGTGAGGGAGTGAGGCAATAAAGAAGAAAGAGCCAATAATGAGTATATGTAAAAAATAAACCATAAGTGGGTCATCTTACTTAATGTTTTCCCTTCTGCAAGATTACAACAGCAAGTATAGTAAAAAAATTGTACAAAAAGAACAGAGCGGATACAAAATAAAAATAGCGGATGCCTAAAATGTACGTGAAGTGGTTGATATTATCCCTCCATGACCCTCTCTTGTTTCATGGGGTGAATCTATCTAACTTGATTATCTATGCTTCAAAGTGATTATAACATGTTCTTTAAAGATGTTGTCTATTAAAGCTTTGTTCAACAAAATAAACCTTTTAACTTGACCATTCCTATATAATCATTGGGCTATCCTATCTAATTAACCATTGCCTATTTACTTGTGAAATTACTTCACCACCTAATGGCTATTATACAAGGCCTCTAATCACATTAAGCAAGGGGTATCTTTTCAATGAAAAAAAAATCATTAATTTAGTTTTAAAAAAAGCAATTGAAAAGCGGTACATTTAACAAGAGATTACCACACAAACAACTATAAAAAATATTATGGGCTTAAAGCCCTAAAATACAACCTATATAGAGATAGTTACCAAGGGGTTGGGTGAGCTACCTTCCATGTTTTATGGGAAGTTTTATTTCCCAAGGAAGTTCTACTTCCCCCACTTTTTCTTTTTAGTGCTAAGGGTGTGTTTAACGGGAGTCTTGGACTGAAGTCTAAAGAAAATATTTTGGTGAGTTTGCTGCAAGAATTGCGATAATGGGAGTATATTGTGGACAGAGTCTTTGATGGCAATGACTCACTTGTCCCGACAACCTTGCCACTATCCCACCTAAAGCAAAATTGCAACCCTTACAATTTGTTGGCAAATGATGATGTGGCTTTTGTCCTTTTTTTCGGAAATTCCTCAAAGTAACTAAATTAGTGTCCCAACATTTTTATAAAATTAATGTCAGCATTTCACACATACTCAATTAGTGTCCCATAATTTTTATAAATTAATGTAAGTTTAAAATCTTAAATAAAATTTTGAATTATAATATAATCGGTAAATATACAAACTATAAACCGATCTCATGATATAATATATACTTAATGTTAAAGCAAAAAAAAAATGAAATGATTAAATATAAAATAATGATAAACTTTTGTTAGTGAGTCTGGATAGAGCTTGAGGGATAAAGTATAAAATTGGAATGAGTCATGTATGAGTCTGAAGAATAGAAAGTAGGCTAAAATTAATGAAAAGCTGATGTGACACAGTCAAAAGTTTGGAGTTGAGTTTGATGGATAAACACACCCTAACCAAACAAGAACCCAATTAAGCAATTCCCATAAAATCACACTTCCCTCAACCCCAAAGGAAGTCTGGAACAGGAGGTTAAAATTGATCACAAAGATGTGCAAGGGAAGGAATCTTCTTCAGGTGTGTCTGATAAGCGAAATCATGATGGCCTAGCTAGCATAAAGGACTCAGGATCAAAAGGATGTTTAAATATAAAGGGTGACAAGTCTCTAAACAAGATAATGAAGGAGGTGAAAGGATAAAATGAAGTTAAGAAATCTAATCTGACAGAGCCCAAGTATCGGTTTGCTAACCGACGAAGGGCGGGCTCCTTGATTTCTATTTCAAAGAAGGATTATAAACTGTTATCTACGGGAAAATCTATTCAATGCTTGAAGTTGGGTTCTTTGATGACTGTAAGAGTAGTGATGGGTTCAAGAGAAGGTATAAAGAGCAAAGATGTATGTCAAGAAGAGACTATGGTTGCATCTTCCGATTCTGGTCAACCAAATCACATTGGTGCAATAGGTGATACCATTATGGAGTTGGAAGGTCAAATGACACGGAGTTTAACTCAGATTCCGGTTGAGTCACAGGAGGGCCGGGAGATGAGTCCAAGAAGAAAGTGGAAGATAATGAAGCTAAAAAAAGTGTTAAGGATAGCAAGTATCATGAGGACACACTCATGTCTGAGGTTGGATCCTTTTCCAGTCTACCACGAGGTTCAAGATGGAAGCGAAGGTTATCTCCTACAACAGAAAGAATGAAGACAGCGAGAAGCGATTTCAGGAAGACACACACTAAGAGTAAGGACATTTCTTATTCAATATCTAATTGTTCCTCTGAATGCTGGTTGAGCGTTGGTAGGAAAAGGAAAGATCGGATACCCCATTCCTCATGTTTCTGCAACCTTCCAAGCAAAATGCGCCACTGTATTATTGGTATTAGGTCGGATAATGGTTATGCTAATGTTTGTTCTCTTTGTCAGGTTTGTAGTGCTTCCAATAATGTAGCTCATGATATGATGTATGTAGGTAGTCAGGTTAAAGGTGCCCAATTGTTAGCAGAATGTCAGGGTCCTTTAACCTCCCCTAAGGTTTTCTTTGTATGTTTGTTCTTGTCGCCAAAAAAAAAAAAAAAAAGGTTCTTAACTAAGATAGAAACCATGAAGTAAATACTGACAAAAGGTAGGGGAAAGAGGAACTTGTATTAAACAAGTGAAATTAACTAAGAAAAGCAATGTCATACTTCCATACTCCCTCTGTCTTTTTTTTATCATTCTCTCTTTCCTGTGCGCGTCTCCCAATGCACCTCTTTGAACTTAAATATCTTTAAATATATATTAGTAATAATTATAACGATTGAATATTAATAATGTACTAATTGAGACGAATCAAACAAGACCTTACATGACTATATTTTTCTTATAAATTGAAAAAAATTGAGAAGATTATCTCTAAGTATGAATAGCGCCAAGATTCCGAGTGAGAAAGATAAAAAAAATAGAGGGAGTACTTATTGTTGTTGTTGTTATTATTATTATTATTATTATTATTATTATTATTATTATTATTATTATTATTATTATTATTATTATAGATAAACAATTCACCTTCACCATGGTGTTGGTGAGAGGCATCACACATAATACCACGTATCTACATTATTATATCAAACTAGTAATTTGGCCCGGGAGATGCCCCGGGTCATTTATAATTATCAAATATATTATTATTCATAAGTTTCATAATTGATTTTATTAGATTTTTGTTATTTTCTATCTTGTGTGAAATTGGAAAATGGACACTATTATGGCATGATAATAAGGAATTTGGAATTGAGGTAAGAGAATGTTAATACCTTAATAAAAGTGTTAGATATCAAAAAGCTTGTCTAAGTCTTTATAGTTATATATAGTTATAAGACTTTACTATGTTTAACTTTGAAACGTTAAACATTGAAATGTAGTGGATTGGTGGTTAAACTCTCACATTTTAGTTCAAAAGTCATGTGTTCAATTCCTAGTAAATACACATTGTTAATATTTCTACATGTGGCACCGTTCCTTTGATAGGAACGCCTTTTAATATATATATGTATATATATGTATTTTTTATCAATAAAATATATTATCCACCATAACACTCCAAAGCCAAACACTACATAATTTTGCCTTTAATATTAATATTTACTTGGAAAAATGTAAAAACGTCTTTGTAATGAATTGGAACGCTATTTTTTTTTGGAAAACAAAACTAGTGTTTGGAAATATAAAAATATTTTATCAATTACATTTTGAATTATAAAATGTTGCAAAAGGTATTTTAATTGTCTCGTATATATTTCTTTGATTTGATAAGATATGCCCAAAAATTAGTTATCTTTCAATTAAAAACAAGTGTACGACACGTGTGAAACTTATGAGATGCTTGGTAAATAGCTTTATGGCGGCCTTTTTAGTGACTTATGAATATTTTATGTGGTCAAACAACCAAAAATGCAGTGTCTGCTAAGTGATTAACTGTTGATGAGTCATATTTATAAATAGATTTTAGGTTCATTTAGGTTGCATTTCAAGTTCAAATGAGAGCAGTTAGGTGCATATTTGCATGATTTACTCAAGTTTGGCTATACTGCTCTCCGTTTGCTTGTTTTGATGAATATCAGGTGATATTAATGCAAATAGACTATGGTTGGCTAATCTTGAGTTAAGAAAACATGAATAAAGAAGTAGATTGCATGAGGATCACAAAGCATCTCTCTGTTTGCTGAAAGAAGTGTCAAAACTGACTCTTGTATACTCTTTTACTCATAACTTTTGATACACAAATTATAATGGATTGATTCTAATTGGGTTGGAAAGCAAACTTGAAGAGCTTTCCAACGACTGGTCACACGCTGAATTTCGACGAGAGACGTGAAAGTTATGAAGTTTTAAAAATGAGCAGTTTTGGTATCTTACGGGCCCGGCCGGGCGAATCGTTGTTTTACTTTTTCTACGGGTTTTGACCTGTCAACCGCCCGACCGGGCGGGGCGATTTTTAAGGAGTTTTAAGCGCGTGTTGAGCTGACTCTTATTTTCTTATAAATACTTATCCTTTTAGGGTTGAAGGAGGACTGTTTTTACATTATAGCTTCAGCTTTAGTTTTGTAAGCACATTTTAATTACTCAAGGATCCTAGTATTACTCTTTGCCATTTTTACATTGGATTTTCAATAGAAGTTTGGATTTTGCAAGATTGATTCTACATTGGTATTTCTTCTCTTCTCTTGTTATTCTTATTCAATCTTTGATTATTGATTCACCATGATTACTTGTTTCGTCATGAGTATGTTTTCCCCAATTATGATTGAGTAGTTTATTTCTAGGGTTAAGGGGATCCATGAATATTTATGAAGGGATGTTTATAAAGTATTGATTTTTGATGATGTATGTTGATTCCTATTGAATGTATTATCTCTATTCAATCCGATTTGGCCAAATTTGATTGTTATAGTATTGCAATATTAGGTTATGCGCCGAGAGGTATAAACTTGATATTAAGGCTAGTTTCAATAGGTAGAGTTGGTATTAATAAATTGCGAGAGCCTGTTAATATCATTCTATGGTTAATTTCGACTCGAGAGAGGAAATCAACCTGTTTGACTGCATTATTCATTATTGATTATTGTGCTTCATCCTGGAATATTGTTCATTGGTGAACCTACGCCCTAGACTCTTTATTATTGATATTCTTGATATAGTTATTGTCTAGTTTAGTATAATTACAAACAAACACTCGTTCTCTATAATCTAGATTTGATCGACAATTAGGAAAAGAACATTGTTTCCCTGTGGATTCGACCCTACTTCCCTGACTACTACTCCCTCCGTTTCTTTTTAATGGTTACACTTACACTTTTCACGCATGCCAATGCAAAACTTTGAGGATATATATCTCTAGTTTTGTATTTGTAAAAATTATAAAAAGTACATATTAATAAAATACATACTAAGACGAATGTAACAAGATCTCACATGACTATGTTTTTATTCATCTATCAATCACAAATGAGGGTCAAAGTGCAACTTGTGAATAGTGTAAAATGTCAAAGTGTAACAATTAAAATGAAACGGAGGGAGTATTTGTTAGAGGACTTTAGGATTACTTTTGATTAGGTGATACGACTTTACCATGTCAACTGTCTAGCTAAAAATGCTATTTTTTCAGCCAAAAGTTAAAGAGATAAGTTACATTAGCATTTTTTGCACGCTATGCGTGCGCGTCATATTAACGTTTTTTTTCTCAATTAGTTATTTATCAATGTTACAAAAAAATTGATTCGAACAGACATTTATGATTATTTTTATTTTTTCAATATTTTTTTAATCAATATTTCATTGGTTTTTTTAGTTATTCGTTCATCATAATTCAAATATAGTATTGAGAGAAGGAAATATGAAGTTGAAGAAAACTTGTGGTCAAATAAAGTGGAAGAATTTGTGTATCAGGTTCAATCGTTGAATATTAATAAAGTGGAAGAGTTTAATTTATATAGTAGAGATAACTGAATAATAATCAACATTTAGGTTTTAAAAATATTATCAGTATAATTATTAATATGAAATTCAAGTTTTTATTTCTTCTTCTGATTGTGTCAATCAAGTTTTTTTGTCAATTTAATTGATCATAGTTTTTCACCCATATGTAAGAAGAGCAAATCATTCTCCTTAATTTAACATTTAATTGAAATTTCAAATTCAATTCCATTGTTAACTTGTTCAATATATATGACAAGTAGGAAGAAGAAAAGATTATCTTATATATATAGCAATTTAAATTCATTAAGGGTATATCACACTTTTTGTAAAGGGGACACTATCTTCCTTCCCCTTCACTTATATAATAGAGATTAAACCGTCAATATTAATAATCAATTTAGCCAAATACTTTTTATAAACAATCCATAAATCAATAGTCAAACAACTAATATGAATCGTTGATCAAATTAATCATATAAAATAGCCAAAAAGTATAAAGTACCCTTAGGGCATAATTCCTCCTATTTTTAGTTACACTCACGCTCATGTTAAAATTGTAGTCGTAATATGAGTTGATTTCCAATGGTTGGTTTACTTCACCTAGCGAAAAAAAAATATACTTCCTCCGGTCTTGTTTTAAATGAGTCGTAGGGCCTTCAGACGTGGAGTTAGGAGAAAAAGTGAATGCCTAGTTACAATAGACTTGAAAGTTCTTCTTAAAGGTAAGAAGAAATCTTCTGGGCTGTCCTCACACAGGGTTTCCACCCAAAGGCTCGTTACAACCATACACCCCAACCCGCCTATTAACCCCAAACAAATACTTAGAGTAAGAATTGAATCCTAAACTTCTCTAAGAAATATGAGAAAGCTCACCGTCTTAAGCTTAGCCAACCCCAATTCCGCAATGGACTTGAGAGTTGAGAGAGTTGGAGAGTTAAGACATCACTTACATAATGCAAGTAAGCATGGGCAAAAAAGGAAAGAAAAAGAGCCAAACACAAAGCCACTGTTGTTTGGCCTTTTTAGAGAGAGAAAGGAAAGGGGAAATAGAGGAGAACAAAAAAGTGAAGGCTCTTCTCCAGACCCAAAGCCGCTTCAGCTCAATCTCAACGAGCTTCCACTTCTTTCTCTAATCCAAAACTCAACTCACTCCTCTCTTTCTCTCTCTACTCTCTAATTCAATCTTTCTCTTAAACTTAAGTAAAAGCGCGAGGAAATCGCGAATCAGACCTAATTAATGCATTTTTAGGGTTCCTGCGCCACTATTTTTCACGTCTGATTTCTCGATCTATAGCTGAAATCATCGCTATAATAGTTGAAAATTTCATCAGAAAATTCTATGGCTACCACCGTTACTAAGGAGCCGTTGCAACCGCAGCAACAGCAAGGGCCTTCTTCTGCTGCTGCGCCTGAAGATGAATCTTTGAAGAGAAACACTGATTGTGTCTATTTTCTTGCTTCGCCTTTGACCTGCAAAAAGGTATTTTAATTTTCTCGAATTTCTTTGATTTAATAAGATATGCTTTAATTGATTTTTTTTTTTTTTGTATTTGTGGAGCTTTTTATTTTTTTAACTCTAGCTTTAATTGCTTGATTGCTGTTTTATCCCTGTAAATGTTGAAGATTTGAGTAGATTATACTTATTTGATTTTGCTGTATTATTTGAAGGTACGAGGGCTTGTGATTTTGCCGATTTCGCTTGTGTTTATACTGTAGATGATTAGAGATTGTGTTTGTTATGATTAAGTTTGATTCACTTGCTTCTTTCTAATTGAAGTTGTTTGATGTTAGAGTTTGGATAGTTGGAAAAGTAGATTTTTTTTGTCTACCTTCGAATAACGGTGAATAGATTTTGTTTTGATTATAGGCTTATGTTTTTCATTTTGAATTTGATATATTATTATGTTCTGATTTGATGATGATCTATGAACTAGGACCAGATGATATGAATTAGGAAGCAAAAGAAAAGAGAGATTACTGATTGTTGTTGACCTAATTGGATGGATCTCTGTTGATGCATTTTATAGACATAGGCCCAGGGTACCATAACCATAAATTTTTTTTAGTTGGTTGAAGTCGGTGGGCGTTTTGCTCTGTTTATTTCTCAGTTTTGATACTGACATCATGTTATTGTTTGACTTGTCCACAGGGAAGTGAATGTGAGTATCGACATAGTGAATATGCTCGTATGAACCCAAGAGATTGTTACTACTGGTTGAATGGAAACTGCTTGAATCCAAAATGCTCATATAGGCATCCTGTAAGTTTTTAGTCTATGCTATTGTTAATGTCTCTTGTCTACTTGTTTTATTGAAGAGACGGTACTAATCATCTTTTCCCATGTATTCAGCCTCTGGATGGCTTGGTGGGACCTCAAGTGGGAAACTTTGCCGCGCCCCCTGCTCTTGTTTCGCCTGTCCCACCCGTTCCTTCAGCTCCTCAAAATTCAATTAAGCAAGGAGTCCCCTGCATTTTCTTTCAGAAGGGATATTGCTTAAAAGGTGACAGATGCCCTTTCATGCATGGCCCAAATCCTCCTAGTACGAAGATCCAACAGGTTCCAGCCAGCACTGTTGCTCCTGAAGCTCCTGCTTTCAAGAAAGCTTTTGGTAGCCTTGAAAAGTGCACACAGCCAAAAGTGAACAATTACACGAATGCACCCAGGGTTGTTGAAGCCCCACCTCAAGCAAATGCAATTCCGAAACAGTTTACTCGGGTAATGAATGGAGAGCCTGTAAGAAAAGGCTACACGCCTTCTAGTGTTGTGAGGGAAGAGGCTCCCAAGTACAAAGATATAAAACCCTTTTCTATTGACAATGGGAACTTGAGAAGTAGGCCTGGGCGTACGCATCATGGTGGCTCATCTGACGACCCAAATTTTCAGAATGGTAGAGATGTTGAAGACTCATTGAGGGAATCCTCTCCTGGATTTGATGTACTTGTGGATGATAAGCTCAGTGAGGATGAATATTATCGCAATGAAGACCAATATGTGAGGATGAGAGGTCATGACAGAAAAAATCTGAACGAGTTTGACATGGGTCATAAGGATGATTATAACTCAGTTGCTGATGTGGACCCTGACATTCATCACAATCGACGTGGCTATGATTCGTTTGATCGTGTGCCTGAGAAGTACGCTTGGGACCATCATAGAACATCGTCAGAGAGATCACATGGTGAATCTGCTCATTATGACAGGAAAGGTCCATATAAGCCAGAGGGTCCTGATTTGAATCAAAATTCTGATTTACGTCTCCGTTTATCAAAACAAAGGAGGGGAAATGGCTTGAAATCAGTTGTTAACCCTGATTACAGCCTTGATAATCATGGTGAGGACCGAGGCTACAGGAGTACCCGGAGGGACTCTCGTCGATCACCAATACATGAGAGTTCCCGTGGCCACCGCCTTCAGGGTAGAATAAAGCTTCCAGGAAGATCTTCTCCAGTGAGTGGTAATGATTTGTATTCAGAGAGGGAAAATGAAAGGGGTAGGAACTGGGGAAGATCGTCTCCTACCAGGCAGCAAGTCTCTGGTCAACAAGGTCGTCTTCGAGATAGATTGAGTGGACGAATTCAAGATGAAAGCCGTGAAGGGAGAAAAATAAATGGTCCAGTGATGAGAATGGACACTGTTCCAGCTGATGGTATCAACTTTGCTGCTCCTAAACGTTTATCGGAGCTTAAAGGCACCAGACAAACTGATAGTAAACACCAGCAGTCGAAGACTCAACAATCAGTTGCAGGTGGGAAGCTGAGAGACACTGTTCTAGCTAGTTCTCTTGCAACCGAGGGAAACATCTCATTTGCAGGGCCCAAGCCATTAAGTGAGATTTTAAAGCGTAAACGGACAACTTCCTCTGGTGGTACAAATTCCGACAATAAAGAAGAGATCAAGCAGAATGAAATTGATGTGACTTTGACAAGCAGCGCCTCAAACTCTGCAACAGATATAGGAAAAGAAGCTGTTAATTCCTCTGCATCTGAGCAAGCAAAGTTTGGTGAAGAAGAGAATAAGCCTCTGGTAGTTGAGGCAGATGAGGAAGAGGGTGAAATTTCAAATAAGAAAATAAAATTGAATGGTGAGGGTGAATCTTCCTTACCCGACGATAATAAACTCCCTGAAGCAGAAGAGGCGTTGGTTGCTGCTGACGGCGAAGGGCATGAATTTGATGAAGAGTATGATCAAGGAGATGGTGAATATGAATATGAACAGGATGACGTTGAAGGTTATCATTTGAATGAAGGTGAAACCGGTGATCAAGAGGTAGACTCCATGGATGAGGACGATGGAGATGATTTTGCAAAGACACTCGGTGTTTCTTTCTGAAATAAAACTTCCAGCTTGATCATTTATGTTGTTTCTAGTTAAAGTTAATTCAGGTTTCATCTTTCTATTTTCCTTGTATTTTCTTCTAATTGTATTATACTGGTCCAAAAGAAAATTTTTCTATCGTATGGAGCCTTCAATAGTTCTGTCTTTTTTCTGTAGACCACATCATTGTAACATTAGAGTTATGAAGGGAATTTTTAGTAGCTTGATCCCACTTTACCATTTGTTTCATATCGATCTGTTCTTCAGTCCGTGCTACAACATTATATAGTACTCGTATAAACTTTCAGTTATTGGCAACATATGATACAGGCTATAGCTCCTTACTAAAAGTAGTTTATTTATCCATTTTTCCGGTAGGAATATTATTTCACATTCTAATTACACAGTTGTAAAATCTTATCGACTTGGACAAAGACAGCTAACTATGTCATATTTAAAACTAGGCTTTAAATTTTTTGTCTTATAAATTTAGGATGTTTCTAATAAAATCATGTTGTAAAAATTAGCTTGTGATTTAAAGTTATATAATTGTGTGTTGAGAATTTTTTAAAACTGGTTTATGACCTGTGTATTTAATGGCTGATAGAGTTAATGCTATGGTGGATCATGTGAGCCATCATTTAAAAGAAAAAAAAAAATCATAGAATCGAAAAAAACCGTTGGGGCGAGGATGAATTTAGAAATTTCCCCTGCAATGGGTTGTGGCCTTGTGGGGCAGAGATGAGCATGAGATTTTTAGGTGGGTCCTCTGCACCCGCTCCGCCCCCATTGACATCTCTAATTTGGATTTGGCTGAAATTTATGGATATTATTAAAAATTGTGAGACTAATTTTTTTTTTTACAAATATGGTTAAAGTTCAAAAAATTGGAATATCACTTCGTAGTGAAACTTTCTATGAAGTATTATATCTTTTTAATACATGCATTTGTTATTTATTGATATTTTGTCACTGGACGATGATGACCCAGCGTCCGCAAAAACATGGATTTGCCACTATGTGAGTTTATTTTACACTCCTTTCTATCTTATTCACCTTTTTCTTAATTAGGGGTGTTTTTTTAATTGGACATTTTGTCTTATATGTTAAGTTAACCTGCCATCTCTTTCATACTTTTACGCTTATTCTCTCTACCTTTTTCACTTTTTTTCTTACTTGTACCCTTATTCTTTTTATCTTTTGCACTTTTTCCTTGGTCCATGTGCAAAACCAGATCTCCTAATACAAAAAATGCACATTTTTTCTTGGTCCATGTATATAACCAGTTGTCCTAGAAAACGATGGAAGTATATAGAATAAATGAATAGAAAACGAAAAGAATTTTAGATGAGCAAATGTTCTATTTCAACAAATGTTCGTTTAAAGTATATTTTTCAGTAAAAAATATGTTCTATATTTTCGATAAGCATATTCTATTTCAACAAATGTTCGTTTTAAGCTTATTTTTCAGCTAAAACATATTTTTTATTTCCCATGAAAATTGTTCTATTTTCAATAAGCAAAATAGCAAATATTCTATTTCAACAAATGTTCGTTTAAAGCATATTTTTATGTCAGCGGAAAATATGTTCTATTTACCGTGAAGATATATTCTATATGTCGTGAAGATATGTACTATATTTGATGAGAAAAATGTTTTATTCAAGTAAATGTTCATTTTTTAGCCTAATTTTCAATAAAAATGTAATCTGTTCTCAATAAGCATATGTTCAATTTAAGTCTTATATTTAGAACTTCTTAGTCCTAATCTAGTACATGTTACATTAATATGTTTGAACATTTAATTGAATATAATGAAACAAAAACATATGAATCATACTTATCTTGCTTGAATTGAAGAAATAAAAATGTAGAGTATAAGTTCAATGTTTAGATTTAAAAATGTTTTTTCACTTGTTCCTTATACCTTTGTTTATGTTATATAGTACTAGATTTATTCCCATTGTAAAAATGTTCAACTTCAACAGTAAAATGTTCGTTTTTGTAAGTGAATTCTTGTAATGTTCCACATCAACCGTAAAATATTCGTTTTCCTAAGTAAACCTTTTACTTCAATAGTAAAATTTTCGTTTTCATTTTCATAGATGTTGTATTTTGTATTGTGGTAGTACAGTTCTCATTGTGCTCTTGGGAGCACAATGCACGGTTTATACTCTATCTACTTCATACCTACATCCTTAAAAGCAAAATAGTAAAATATACAGATTTGTCACGTTGAGTTC
The DNA here is from genome assembly GCA_947646795.1 of Beta lomatogona. Classification (NCBI taxonomy): domain Eukaryota; kingdom Viridiplantae; phylum Streptophyta; class Magnoliopsida; order Caryophyllales; family Amaranthaceae; genus Beta; species Beta lomatogona. The sequence continues at coordinate 563,925 of CANSNZ010000448.1, forward strand.
CTCTTCTTTTTTTTATTCACCATATGCCCTTTATTGTTTTCAAAATTCATAATATTCCCCTAAGTTCCTTTGATATACATTTGTTTGCCATTTTCCCTAACAGACTTTACAAATTCTCATATAAAACCTTTTTTGCATGATTTATTGTAAAACTAGGGTAACCTTTTACTTTAAAAGGGTCACTTCTCCTAAAAGTAACCTTTTAAAATAAAAAGGTGACATCTTCAACTAAAAGTGACTCTTTTAACTTAAAAGGTGATCCATAGTAAGTTCATAATGTACGACATCATCCTATTTAATTTGGACAAACAATGACATGGTCTTACACTAATAACATTGTAAGGCAGACTTACATCTGAAGTGTAAATTTAGTGGGTTGGAAACAAAATGGCTGGGGAGATTACCTTATGTGGGAAGACCATCCAAGGTTCTGACTTCTTTACAATGTGGAGAGCTAATTGATTGTTACAAACTCACAACGTAAATTAATAGGGCTTCCAATTATATATTTTCAGATGCTTCTCAGCTTTCTTTTTCTCTTTTCTTTCTTATTTGCTTAATACCTTTTGTTTTGTTTTGTTTTTTCTTTTTTACTTCTTGCTCTTTCTCTTCTCTATTTTAGCATTTTTTTTCCTTCTCCATTTTGGATCTTCATTTCATATTTTAAATAGTATCCATCTCTCTCAATTCTAGCTCTAATTTTAACCAATTTTTTTTGTTTGTGATATAACGATTAATTCTTCTTCCGTTTACAAATAAATGCAACAATTTGACTTTCGGCATTATTCATATAAATTAAGTATGACCGAGATTTATTTACAAATAATTTAAAATAAATTTTACTATTTAAAATTTTGTATTGATTTCTATTTACATTTAATAAATTTATATCAGCTTCTTATAAACTTTAGTAACAAATTGAAGTAAAAGTTGCATCTATTGATCAGTGTGAAAGTCAAATATGTTAAATTTACTAAAAATGGAGATAGTATTGAATACTTAATATTATCTATTGAGGTAGTGAAAATTAAAGTGTTACATTGCTTTAAAATATGATATTATGATTTTTATTTTGCAATTTGGTGCCCCACCAAATTCGAAATCCTGGATCAGCCTCTGCTTCTCATTGTATTGGAATGCATTTGATGATGAGCTAAGGCCAACTGAGAAGTCCCTACTGTCGAACAATCAAAAGCCCTGAGTATTATCCGTTCTAGAATTTCATACTATTGCGCTATATACATATATATGTACAGTATACCAAGGACCCTTGGGTCTAATGGTATGGCTTCCTATCTCACACATGGGAGACCAAGGTTCAAATCTTGGTGAAAGCAAAAATTTCAATATTGTTTTTTTTGGGGGGGGGGTTGCGGCTTGTTGGGCATCGGGTGAGTGGCCCTAGTGAGTAGAAAGAGAAATTCTTCTTACCACGGGGTTCCCGAAAGGGACCCCCAACATATAATAGTTTATATATAATAATAGTTTATTTTATTTATATATATATATATATATATATATATATATATATATATATATATATATATATATATATATATATATATATAAGTGAGTTCATGTGAGAATCCATACTTACATGAGAAATGAGAATGGATTTTACACGCTATAACTCTAATGAACAAGTGATGTGACTCTAATGAAAAAGTGATGTAACTCCAAAAAAAAGAATATTAAAAAAAAAATTCAAAAGAAATTTTTTTTTTTGGGTTTAAAATATTTTCGGAGGTATAACTCTAATGAACAAGTGTTGTAACTCTAATCCAATCGTGTGGTTGAGATTCATTCTCATTTCTCATGTAAGGAGCATTCTCATGTGATCTTGCATAACTTCTTATATTATATATATATATATATATATATATATATATATATATATATATATATATATATATATATATATATATATATATATTTGTATAACTTTTACCCTCTTTCTACCATTTCCCTCACTTCTCTCCCTTCATCTGCTTCTCACTATTAAAACCAACCAGCATTGTTGCCCAAACTGGCAAACATCGCTGAAATGCACCACATCACTGGAACTGGCCCTTCCTCCTCACCTGATCTCTCTTTTCACATCTCCTTCACTGAACTTCTAGCTGGACAACAGGTCGGGCGCCTAAAATAGTCGTCTGGATATGTGGTTAGACGCCTGAAACACACGCATGGACTTTTGGTCAGGCGCCTGAACCAATGGTGAGGAGTTTGTTTCGGGCGTCTAACCACAAGCCCATCGTATGTTTTATAGGTCCAAGCGTCTGTTTCAGGCGCCTGAGACGACAAGTCCAGCGCCTGACTACAGGTTTAGGTGTCTGTTACAGGCCTCTGACCACAGGTTCAAGCATCTATTTCAGGTGCCTGACTTGTTAGTCTGATTAAAAGAAATATTGGCATAGGAGAGAGCGAGAATTTAGGCGAGTGGTCAAACTTTTCGATCGAAGGTTGGCCTCCGGAGCGAAGGTATAAAGTCCGGCGAAGATGAGAACTCAGGGAACAATAGTGTGGTTGGTTTCCATGTTGGGATGAAGAAGAAGGGAGAAGGGAAGTAAGGAAAAGGGTAGAAAAAGGGAAAAGGAAAAGAAAGGTGCATAGAATATACAAAACTATGTATTTAGAACAATATTTAGAAATTTTTAGAGCGAGAAATAGTCATCGTAATTTTCAAGTACTTTTTGAAATTTTATTTTGAAGATATCATCAAATTTGACACCAAATTAAAAAGAGTTGGCACTAATGAGTGCATTCATCATACATATGGGCGTACCATATGCATGGTACACCCAATGTAATTTTTTGCTCATATGGTACACACAAGGTAATTTTTTGCTCATTTGCTTATTTGGAGCTCTACATATTATGTGACTATGCTCATTTGGAGGTTTCACGTGAACAATGAACAAAAAATACATCCTTGGGTGTATGATAAAAATTTCGGCACATTGGTAACCCTTTTTTTTACTTATCTTTACGGTTTTACACAGAAAAATAAAAATAAAAACTTCACAGATATAAACTCTTTAAAGAACTTCCAGGTTCCAACTTTCTGAGTGTGTTTCTATTTTTCTTTCAATCAGTGACTACATCTTGGCTATTAAAACATATCAACAAAAAGTTAGCCAAGATTTTTCTTCGTTTCATGAAAACAAGTCAAAAACTATATCATGATTGCTTGAAGTATCTTGAAGGCATGAAAACCAAAAGCTGCTATCAACTTTCTACTTGATTTTGGCAGTCTTTTAGAGGTGAGCCATCAAAGTACTCTTCCAGTCTCTGCTTGGTAAGCTGTGAATACATGTGAAGTAAAATCAGTACAGATTTAATGCCTAACATATTAGATACTTATCACCCAAAAGTAAAAATTTAAAATGTGTTAACTAACATAGGGTATTTGCCATGTTTTGTCTGTAGAGGGTAATAACTAGTGGCAATAGCAATGAACTCCAAGGTAAACTTGTGAAACAAAGTCATGTCTCAATATCCACGGTAATGGTTGTCAATTTGTAACTTTATAGGATATCAAGAAAAACACATGTTTGAGAATGAAGTTTCATTACCATGAACACTAGCACAAGGTTTCTTTACAACTCATATAGAAATTATTACCATTAACACAATCTATTACCAGATACCAAACAAGTTTAGAATTCTACAAGTAGAATCAGCATAATTGGAAGAAGCCTTATGATAATATTAATCCTATCCAGGCAAAAGATGATTACTCAAAAGTAAAAACAAAACATACCAGGCAAAAGATGAAGTGGAAAGTTATTTACATGCTCGGAAAGCACTCCTCTAAACATGGAGGAAGTAAGGGTACCTCGGCAGGTAATCTCACTGTTCTTTATGTTCGCAGGAACACACTAACCTAAATTCAGCCTGTCGCAAAATTGGAAGAACTTGAGCCAAACTATAAGCGGGACAAAAATGATCAGGAAACACAGTATAAAAACAGAGAACGGAATTATTATTTGACCTGTTCAGTAATCCAAAGAGTAATTATCGGGAAAGTAAATGTAGAAGGAAAGACTGGCGGCATAAGGGAAACGGAATTTTTTTACCTGTTTTGTCTCAGTAGTCTTTCAGTGGCATGTTTCGGTCCTCTTCCCTCGTCTCCTTTCAGCAGTATAACTGAAACAACGGTAGTTACATCAGTAAAGCAAAAGGGGTCAAGTTTCAGTACAAAACTCACAAGTCATATGATGAGCTTTACCTGCTCTTAATAATATGGGGAGATCTCATCTTATGTCTAGAAGTTCCCTTGTGATTAACTGGTAGTTCCTACAGCTCCTTCCAGAGCTATCTTGAAAGTTAGAAGGCCGGCAACATTTTCTGCAATAAGATGGAACAATATTAAGGGTTTGAAAGGACGACAAACGGTTATGTAGTTACAATGAGAGGGAATGGATTTCTTTAATAAAACAATCAAAAGGACCACAAAATTTAGACTCTAATAGATTATGGAAATTTAAAAGGCCAATAAACAAAAGAGATGATGTAGACCATATCCACATTTGATGGCAGCTTTAACTTGGGGATGAGCACCACAAATTCAAGTTCATATTGTAAAAGGAATGGGGTAAAAGCAAATTAATTAAGTATGAAGATCTGTAATTACAAACGCATACTCTTAAAAAGGCTTGTTTGTTATCAGGTTCCTCATAGGTTGCCCAGGACATACCAATTCTGTCATGAACTTAGAACAGTGCAGCACAATTGCTTTATCATCACTTAATCTGGACTCAAAAGTTGTGTTATGGAGCTAATTATTGGATGCTTTACACAATTCAAATGTACTACATAATTGTGATTGAAAGATCCAGTTTCATCATAATTACAGAAAATCCAACTTAAAATTATGAAAGCATGTATGGATTATACTAGAAAACAGACATAGATGCTATTTTTGTCATTAGATTACGAGCAAACTGTCTACTATCTCCTCTCTGCTTGAAATTTGAATTTTTGCTGCCTAGACTTGGCCAAATATCAAGGAGAGGGAAAGGGAGAAAGAGAGACAGTGGTAATTCTACGACTGACTCGCCAGCCATCACTACCTTTGTTATCTGGAGATACGAATAGTGCCAACTGCCAAGCCATATGGCTAAACATGGGAAGGAGGAGTCAGGCGACGAACTCCATAGCACCTGTGAGAAAGAAAGACCTCAGACCACATGCATGCAGATATGATAGTAATACTATTTAATGCATAAAATCTGCTTGCCTTATCCTATCCGAATCTATGTGTCCGTTTTTGTGCAAATCAACATCTAAAAACTTGATTGCTAGATTTTTTTTTCAAAGTGATATAGCTTCAAAAGTAGGACTAACCTCAATGATCAAATTTTTCCAATGTACACCAAGAGACCTGATCTTATAAGCATTTAGGGTTCATCTGAAGCAGCAGGATGAACACATATCACTCATGCTAGCTTCTTTGCTGCAAATTTAAGAATTCTTGATATTCTCAATCAAGGAAGTACATCCCATAAAGTGTTGAAGCAAGGACCGCATTGTCACTACTGTAGTTCTGCGCCATGTACAGTAAGATTATCATCTCGAGTCAATAAACCACTCTTGATCATTTCATTTTGCAATTTTACAGCCTCATCAGCCTTTCCGTGGTCACAATATCTTCTCACTATAATACCATAAATAACCTTGTCAGGGCGAATACCCTTCATGATCATCTCATCAAATAACTTTCTCGCTTCTTCAAGTTGATCAAAGTCAGCAAGCATCTGAATCAAACAGGTGTAAGCCTGCAAATCAAGCTCCAAACCCATATCAATCATCTTGTTCTTTAACTTAAATGCTTCCTCAATGCTACCAAGCTTCACATGGCCAGAGATCAAAGCTGTTAGAGCAGCCACATCTGGGACCAAACCCTTAGCTTCCATTTCATCAAAAAGCTCTCTAGCCAACCCCAAGCAGCTACTTTTGCAAAGACCGTCTATTAAAGCTGTATAAATGACGACATTTGCAGACAACCCAGTACTCTCCATCCTACGAAAATGGTCCAGTGCATCATGAACCGATCCTGATTTACACATGCCGTCAATCAACACGGTGTAAGTAACAAGAGTGGGAGCAATGCCTGAGTTATGCATTTCATGGAACAGATCAAGGGCTCCTTTGACATTCCCTGCTCTAAAATAAGCCTGTAACAAAGAAGTATAAGCATACAAATCCAGCTGCAAACTAGAACTGGTCATTTTGCTGATTAAGTTGAAGACTTCCTCAACGTTTCCATGCTTCATGTTTCCATCAATCAAAGCAGTGAAAACAGGTGCATCCGGGACTATCCCCTTTCCTTGCATTTCATCAAAAAGGTTTTTGGCCATTTCCATGCAATTTTTTTTACAATGAGCATCAATTAGAGACGTATAGACAGAAATATGAGGTGGTATACCCATAGCTTCCATTCTGTGAAAATGGTCAACTGCATCCTGGATCAGCCCCAATTTGCAGAGACCATCAATTAATACAATGAATGTTACTAATGTAGGAGTAATATTGAATTCTCGCATTTCCTGGAACAATTTAAGAGCTTGTGTGGCATTCCCTGCTTTTAAATAAGCATCTATTAGAGCTGTCAACAGAATGGCATTTGCCTCAATACCAATTTGCTTCATTTCAGTTACTACAACTTTAGCTTCTTCAAGTTTTCCTTCTTTGCAAAGTCCCCAGATAAGGGTGCCATATAAAGTCTCATCTATCTTTATCTCTTTCTTTTTCATTGCTTTGAAGATCTCTTTTGCTCTTTCAATCTTACCTACTTTAATGCAGCCATGAATATAGGTAGTGTAGGTTTTCTGGTTTGGGATTACTCCAGCTTTCTGCATATTATTAAACAGCTCCTCTGCTTCTTCTATCCTCCCTTTCTCACAAAGGCCATCCATTACAGCCGTACAAGTTACAACATTTAGGTCAAGCCCAACTTCTACCATCTCTTTTACCATTTTTGAAGCTTCACCAAGGTTTCCACTTTTACAATTTGCATCAATCAAAGAAGTATATGTATATTCATTGGGAGACAGCGCGAGACGTCTCATGTCAACAAAAAATTTCATAGCTTCTCGCATCATTCCTTCTTTGCAAAAAGAATCAATTAATGTGCTATATGTTACAACATTAGGCTTCAAATCATCGCTTTTCATTTGACGAAGAAATTCAAAAGCTTGAGGCAACTTTTCATATTTACAAAAACAATTAATCAGAGTATTATATGTTATAATATCAGGACTACAGCCTGCTTCCCTCATTTCCACATATATATCTATCGTTTCATTTAACAAACCAAGCTTTCCGTGCCCATCTATCAGCGTATTATATGTAACAATATCTGGTATTAAGCCACACCCTTTCATCTGATTGAACAATGTCATTGCTCCAACCATATCCCTTTCCTTGCATCTATCATATATGATAATGTTATAGGAAAACACTGATGGGGACATCCCAATCCCAACCATATCACTAAAGATCTTCCTTGACATTTCACCTCTCCCAGACTCACAAAGCCTTCGTAGAAGGTTATTACAAGATCGCACCTTTGGGAGGACCCTACATTTCTTCATCCTCTCAAAACACTGGCTTGCCTCTTCAAGCATTCCTAATTCAACCAACACACTAAAAAATGCATCAAATACTCCATAACCCGTCACACAGACGTTCCTCGTCAGCCACAACACATCAAACAAATCCAAACCAGGCCACGGGGTGGCGGACAAAACCATTTCCTTAAACATTTGGTGAGCATCATAATACATTCTACTATAGAACAAAATGTGAATCACTATACAGTAAGATTCAGTAGAATGCCTAAACCCGATACGCATTTTCGCCCACTTAAAAAATTTCAGCACTAGTTTAGGTTCCTCCTTCAATACATGTAAAACCCTTGACACCAAAATTGGAGCTAAGACAGAAGAATTAAACAAACTCTCAATCCTAGCATCATTCCACCTCTTTTCAAGAACTAATCTTTTCATGGAATCTCTATCCAAAAAGTCACTAAAACAATCAGAGTTTACTTTACTGCTAAAAGGGTATCTAAAAATAAACAAAAAACCAGTGACCCAGATCATCAAATTGCACTGAAAAGAAAAGGGCATATTATTAGGAGGTAAAGGGGCAACAATAGACGCACCTACGCGACTGCAAAGGGAACTTCTGCGAGCAACAACGCCACAAAAATTGCGAAGAAAATATAACATTGCTGACAATATGTGAGATGAAATTCACTGAGCACCATTGTAATGGCATGACATTTTTTTTTCTTGATTTTTATGTTCAATTTGTTGAAAGGGGAAAGTTGAATAATTGAAAGAACTGAGCTACTTGAAAAAATGGGTTTGGAGTTGTTATTTAGGGTTTATGAGTGTATCAAAGTTTGAAGCTTGGATTTGCAGGGTTTAGGCTGCTCAAACACGCATTGCATTTTTGGGGGGGTTTTCTATATTTTTCCATTTTCCGTCATTTCATTTTCTTTCCCCTTTTCTTTTGGTTTCTAAACGCTATTTTTTTTTTTTTACAATTTTTTTTTTTATTTTTTTTATTGTTTTTAAACAAACCTTCTTGTTTGAAGTTGGGCGCCTAAATTATGCAGGGTTTAGGCGCTCAAATAAGGCCCCCATGGCTTTCATTTGAAATTTGACATTTTAAGATACACAAACCAATTTCTAGTCTAACATATGCAATTTTCTACTATAAAACACCATAATTAACAAAGTTTTATAATTAGTAATTTCTAAACTAAACATATTTAAACAAAAAATTATCTTTTTAAAATAAAAACCAAAAAAAAAAAAAAAAAGGTTGGCAAGATACGTGGTCCCCTTAATTCCCACCCAACCTTTTTTTACTGAACCGAATTTCCATTTTTCCGTGCATTTCCTTTTCTTTCCCCTTTTCGTGTCGCCGGAGTTAGTGCGCCTCACAAAGCCGAGTTTGTCGCCGGATAAAATGCGAGATCTTGTGCTTCGGCCGGAATAAATTAAGTCGCCGGGTTAATTTATGTCGGAAAAAAAGTTGAAGGTAGATGTTGTTCATGAGAGAGATCTAGTGAGAGAGTGAGGGGGGGGGAAGAGAGTGGAGAGGAGGGAGAGAGAGAGGGGAGATTATAATGTATATATATGAGTTATGTATTTAGAAATGAGTTTTTTTCGTTTGGAGAAAGGGTTTGGACTTGGACTTTGGTTTGGAGCTCTCATTAATCGCAACATAGGACTATAGGAGTATCTTTGGAGTAGTATCATTCAATCTCATATTAATCGCAACATATCCTTAAATATAAACAGAGTGAAATGTAAATTTTGTTTTATCGTTTTATCGTTAAGGTCGAACAGATTGAAAATATTGAGTATCTTTATATTATGGGTAAATTGTGTAGGTCATTTAATTAGGAATAGGACCAAGTAGTATTTGGTCTAGTGGTAAGGTTTGTATCTCACAACCTTTATGTTATAGGATCAAAACCCACTAGAGGCACTTTGGGATTGGGATTCTCTTACCAACTACGACTCCTAAAGGGTCTTATCTGTGTATTTGGGCCGTATTAACCTGGCAAGGTTCTGATCCAGTATGACACTTTTCTTTACCAATCTTAAAAAAAAAAATTGGGGGTAGGTGTGTCATGTTGATGGGAATTATTATTTTATAATCATTCCATTTTCAATAAAACGTGAAGGGTATAGTTGTAAATTAAGAACTAATATAAAAAATAGTTGATCCATGCCTAAAATAAAAGTGTTGCAATTAATATGGGACAACCGGATATGTAAAGTGTTGCTCCTAATATGGGATGGATGGGGTTTATATAACTATCCTAGATTACTTCTATTACCCCATCTTCATTTTCTCTTCAGAACCCCTCCATAATTTCTCATTTGGTTCCGAAAATCTCCATTTCATTCCTAACAGTTAGGAATTGAGAATTTCTTTAATTAGCTAACATATTTCGCATCAAACGCTTAATAAAAAATTTCTTGTATTTTATAGTTATAATATGTGAGAGGTACGAGATTTTAGAAGACTCATATAATAAGAGGTACTATAATTGAGTGAAGCTAAAGAATATACTTTCTCCATTATCTTTCAGTTTTACTATCTTCTATTTTGACTACTTTAAAATAGTTCTAACATTTTTTTTTTTTTGGTAATATCTAATGTCATTCACTCCGACTAACCTTCTACATATCCCTTTTTTCTCTCATTCCTCTTGTACTTTGTTGCAATTCACATTGATTTGTTTGCATGAGTCAGGATTTCCCATCTCTGGTGGTCATCCACAACGATGAGGAATGATAAAACACTCATTGTGAGTGGCCGCATGCCCACTCACAATATTTTTTCCAAAAAGTTACTTTTATGTAAAAAAAATTTATGATTAAATAAAAATATAAAAAAGCAACTTTTTGTCGAAAAGTAAACATGTGATCTCTGTCATAAAGAAAAAAGTTGCATCGATTTACGTGTCCCGTTCAGCTTTTGTCTCAAAAAAGTACAATTGCTTATTTATAAGAACCCTTGTGTTGTGTGTTCGAAACCCTCGTTATTAATAAACCAACCCTTGTTTGTGTGTTTGAAACTTTTGTTTTTGTTAAACCGACCCCTGTTTGTGTATGTATATATGTTGAAATGACCATATTGTCCCTATTAAACATGTGATCTCTGCCAAAAAGCAAAAATTTGCATTAATTTGCGTGTCTCATTCAGCTTTTGTCCCCAAAAGTAAATTGGTTATCTATAAGAATTAAGAACCCCTGTTTGTATGTTTGAAACCCTAGTTATTGATAAATCAACCCCTGTTTTTGCGTTTGATACACTTGTTATTGTTAAATCAATCTCTGTTTATTCCTGTGAGTGGACAAACTGCCCACTCACAATAAGCGTTTTATCACTACTCCACAATGATATATTGTTTGACAAAAAAAAGCTCTAAGATGGGTTTTTACATCATTTAGACGAGTATTTGCAGTATCGTACCAAACAATTTCATTTCTCTCTCATTATCCAAGCAAGACTTAGCTCATTTTTTTATACAAATAATAGGATTGACTCACTTGGCAAAGCTCTTGCCTTATTCTAGAGGTATTGGGTATGAATCTTGCCAATTGGAGATGGTTAGCCATAGAGATCCGCTTACACTCCCCCTACTCCCTATCACTTGACCTGCAAATGTAGACAAAAATCTATGAGAGTTCTGACCTCGTCACTCGAAAATTCTCATTGGTAACTTTGTGTTTTGGTTATTTATTCTACCAAATAACTTATTTATTGGTAACCAGAAAATAATTTATTCTACCAAATGGCTTGTACTATTGTACATTTTATAGCGTGACATAAACGATGAAAATTGTTAATTTTTTCGTTAATTATACTCTTTTGAGGTTAATTGATATCATTATAGCACAAAATTTGCAAAGAATATCGCAAAAACAGACAAAAATAATTTAATAATACATAACCATATGAATTCATTTTTGTGCAATTTTGTGATTCTTTTGTATAATTTTGTGTTTTTCTTTTGCTAATTTTGTTTCTTGATGGAAAAAATCAACCTTAACTTCAAAAGAGCATAATTAATGAAAATTTTGAACCAATTTGATCATTAATTAATGGTACAGAAAAAACTATAATATAGGTCATTTCATGAAATAAATAAATTTACTTATTAACAAATACAAATTGTCAAAATATAGGGCTACCAATGAGAACATTCCAAAACAAATTCATTAGTTCCTCATATGTTATTATGTGTGCATATGCATCCAAATGAGGCCAAAACATCCACTTATTCAAGTCGAATATCAAAGCTTAACAAGTAAATTACCCTAGCATCAGGGCGTGTTCGGCAACAATAGTTATGGTAGTAGCTTTTAGTTTTTAGTTGTGCTGTTAGTGGTTGATGTGTAGCTATTAGTTGTCCAAATAGCGGTATAAGATATTAATGTTCGGTAAAAGAAGCTGTCAAAGTAGCAACTGTTTATAAATAATTAATTAAAAACTCAAACAAAACTTTAATATATAATTTATGCACCACTAAACACTACCCAAAAAGCTACAAATTATAGCTTTTCACAAACACTACTGAAACATTACTTATACCACTAAAAGCTACTTACACCACTAACTTACCAAACACTACTATTTTTTTTAATTAGTGTTTTAACCTAATCAAGACACTAAAAGTTACTTAAAACACACGCCCTTAACCTTCTCCTCCAACAAGTCTATATAAAAAGGACATTAACTTTCTATTCAGCGAACTTTCTTAACGACAAATTTACGTAATTGTTTTTAAAAACAAATCTTACTCGATATCAAACAATATTGGTACCATAAAGTCGAAGTTGTACAAGGTAGAGTTTCAAAACAGAACCTCGGTAGAGCAAAGCTTCACCATATAAGATATATAGATATTTGTTTTAACAAGTTCTCTGTTACACACCATATGTAAGCTAATTGATCCAAATCGTCTGATCCTGGCAAATAATAGCGAATACGACTAAAAAAGCTACAATTGTATTGGCATCCTTCGATATTTTTAATAACAAATGAAGGAAAAAAGAAAAGATAAATCCAAAATTTTGCTGCTCTTCCTCAATCAACATCACCAACAAATCACACTACCACACTGATATTCATCACTGTTGTTTGCACTCTGGAGGCCTTTCAGCTGACTGACCATCCACTGCTGGCGTCCTTACAACTTTCTGCAATTACATACCAAAACTTAGTGTTAACAAATGCATTTGAGATAAGAAGGAAATTTGGAGAAGCATAACTAGCAAAATGACGTCAATGCAGTTGAAAACTTATTAGTCAATAATACATGCATGACTATCTTCATTATTTATCTTTCCTTTTGGAGGGGGCGAGGGGGATGTTTCAGGAGAACACTTTTGGAGATCTCATTCTCATACACGAAAGTGGTATTTATCTTTGCACAAGAAGAAGAGGAACAAAGGAGAGATCTTTAATCTTTATAGTTGCCTCACCTTCTTGGGCTTGCTAACTTTGTCATCTTCCTCATCATCCTCATCTTCATCATCGTCCTCATCTTCATCCTCATCCTCTTCATCGTCATCCTCATCTTCATCGTCATCCTCATCAATGTCATCTTCATCACCTAGTTCAAAGTCCTCATCATCCTGAGCAGCTTCACCAGTAAACCATGACACAGCATGGGGAATAATTTTGTCACGGATTGTTGATCTGTAAAACAAGTAAGATGAGAGACATATAGAGCAACAGTACATAAACCAATCTCATCTGGGAGAAGTCAGAGCAATAATCTAGAAACAATCACCCTGAGGGTGTGGAATGGGAACTGGGGAATCAGGTAACACTCAATCAGCTGTACTACAAAGCCACCAACATGCCAAACACGTGAACTATTGCATAGTAGAGGCCATGAACTTACCCAATATCATAATCCTGCTCCATAAGTGCTTGCAGCTCTTCCGCCTAAGCAAACAAAATTAAAATCCAAATCAATACATGAGAGGAGGTTTATCAAGTCAAAACTATCAAACGCAATGATGCATAACTCACCGCATCCTCGTCAATCTCCTCCTCATCCTCTGGGACTTCAGGAGGGCTAAAGAAATTGAAGAAGCTCTCAACAGTTTCAGTTTTTGTAATTGGCTTGGCATTCTTAGAACCCTTCTTTGGCTTCTTTTTCAGAAGCTTCTGGGTCAAACATTTACCAGGACACCACTCTATTTTGGTCCTAGAGATTACAAATTGCCATCAGTTATTCTGAAGAAGACATGTAGAAGCATTTTCACAAGCATAAATAGTGAGGAAGCTACATTACCCAGTGGCTTTCTCCAAAATAGGCTCCTCCTCATCAATCATGTAATATGTCTTTGTCAGAATTGAATTTTTAAAATAAGGATTAGCATCAAAGAAGAAATCAAGCTTGAAACCCTTGGAAGCATCACCCTTTTGGGCATCATCCTTAGGCACCTCAATCCTAGACCATGTTATATCTTTGAGATATTTGAGAGCTTCCTCATCATGCTCCTGAATCTAAAATTGTAGGCGAAAAATGAATAAACATGGGGAACAACATAAAAAACAAGTAAATGAACCTGCAATTACATAATATAGGGAAAAAAATTACGAACCGACTCAGCCAGCACTTCATTGGTCTTCAGTGCATTAAGCCAGAAATTTGGCACTCCTTTCTCTGAGTTGAATAAGAGCAAAACATGGAACAACCGTAAACTACAAATAAAAATCTCACACTATAATTCAATGAAGTACCTTCAGCAGCTTTATCTGCTCCTTCATCAGTTGCTGGTTCTTTAGCAACTCCTTCAGCTTCAGCAACACCATTAACAATTTCAAATCTCTGCAAAGTACACCGATGTTTATAAATGAATAATACAACTGCACTTAAAATGCTAAACTCAAATAGAGCTGATTTATAAAGATTGTTAAACATCTTGTAGAAGAGCCTGCCATAGTACTAATGGCCAAGTTTTTGCGGATATATATGCAAATTAAAGAAAAAAGCAGCACTTAGATGAGGTCATGAGGAATCCTGTCAAAGATCAAGATTCATAACCACTTGGAAAGTAGGATTGTATATCCTCAAAGAATATATTTCAATAAAAACGACAGCCAGAAAACGATACACAGTAGTCGTAAAAATAGTACTAGCAGCTACTAATACAATATAAGCGACTGGAGAGCGCAACTTGTCATAAATTAGCATACCTTGGTGTAGAATGGTTGATATAGTTTCTGGTATTTATCCTCAAGTGCTCTTCTCTCCTCAAAGAACTTCGCCTCAAGCTCATCATGCTCACTCTATATATCAAAAATAAAACCAGTACTAGCATTAAGCAGAGTTACAACGAGTTACGACATAACTATCCTCTTATCAAGCAAAATTCCAAGTTGCCAAACAACCAAGATCGACAAATTCGTATCTCCAAACAGCTTTTTGAACAAAAAAATCAGCATAAAGTATAACACCAATCAACAAGGTTTAAACTTTAAATCAGGCATAACTTAAGATATAATCAATTAAAAACCAGAATTACAATCTCCAGTAAATTTCATTACATTGCCATAAAACTGCATACTTTCATCAAACCTCATATAGTAACTACAATAATTTGAAACTTAAGCACAGAACTAAAAATAATATCTTTTTTAAGAGAAAAAAAAAAACTAACCTGAATCTGCCTCAAAACTTCAACACGCTTAAGAACTTTAGGTGGCAATTTATCAAGAGTTGAAGACATATCAGCCTTAGCACCCTGAAAATAAATAAAAATTTATTAAAAGTTACAAACTTACAACCCAAAAAAAAAAGGAATAAAAATCGAGAAAATAAACAAAAATAAAAGTAGCTTAATTACCTTAAGAGCGTTAAGAATTGCAGATTTATCCGCTGTATTAAGAGCTGCCACAATAAAAATAAAAAATAAGAATCGAAGTGACAAAATAATAAAGGAAAAAAGAAAAAAGACGGAGAAATTAAGGTTTAGGGTTTAAGAAAAAGCTAACCGGCGGCGATGGTGGACAAGTTGATGTCGTTGGTGTTGGTCATAGTGAAGAAGATAACTTTAGTTACGGAAGCTTAAAAACCAAAAACCCTAATTTTTGAGCGGAAGAGAGAGAGAGAGAAAGGGTTCAATAGAGTGTATTTATCGGAGAGAGAAAAAAGGGGGTGGAGGTGGGGCAGGGAAATTTAATTATAATGTTCATATTTCGTACATTTTTAGTGTTACGTGGCTGGGGTTTTGGGCTTTTTCCCGCCGAATCCACACTTTTTTTTTTCTTTTCTACGTTGTTTTTCCACTTGTAAAGTAGGGGTTTTGGGTGTTTGGCATCTTCAATGATTTAGTGTTTTGTTGTTATGGACTTACTAAAATAAGTTTTACCAAAAATAGGGTTGTTTTAGCATAAATAAATAATTAAATTTTAGTAGGAAGAAGTTCATTTCATCGAGAAAGTCGAGTTTCATAAATAAAAGTTAAGCAAAATTAAGTGATGTTCTGCAAAAATCAGTTAAGTTAAACAAAGAAATACGCTTTATCTAGTAAAAATAAGTTTAGTGAAGCAAAAAAAAAGTGAGAAGAATAGATTTAAAAATTCGATTGATACATCAGTGTATAAAATCGATTGATACATCAGTGTATAAAATCGATTGATACATCAACTGATATATCAATTGTTATTAAGATACATTAGCGTATGTCTTCTTCTTTTTTTCTTTTCTTGTTGTTGGTGAAGATAGAAAAGCGGGTACAAATTTTATAACAAAGGACAGACTTGATCATTTGGTAATTTAGGTCTCAAAGTAATAAAATCCTCTTCATCACGTTCCTAAAGTGGTTTTGTTTTTTATGGGCTTGATTCTTGAATTTGCGATTAATATAATATCTAGGGCACACATAAATTCCGAAAAATAAAGGGTGAAAAGTACATGAGCAGAGGTGGCAAATCGAAGAAGTGCGTGTGAAATGTCAAGGATAGTGATAAAAAGATAATGTCGTCTTCCTCTTTTTTATTCCGGACCAAGCATTAAATTTGTATCTATCTCTATTATATAAGTGAAGGGGGGAGGAAGATGGTGTCCCCTTCTAAAAAGTCTGATATACTCTTAATGAATTTAAATTGTTATATATATTAAATAATCTTTTCCTTTTCCTACTTTTCATATATATTGAACAAGTCAACAACGGAATTGAATTTGAAATTTCATTTAAATATTAAATTAAGAAGAATAATTTCCTCTTCTTACATATGTGTGAAAAAATCTTATAAAAAATTAAATTGACAATTTGATTGACACAATAAAAAAAAAAAAACTTGAATTTCATATTAATAATATACTGATAATTTTTTAAAACCTAAATGTTGATTATTATTCGGTAATCTCTATTATATAAACCAAACTCTTCCATTTTATTAATATTCAACGATTGAACCTGATACACAAATTCTTCTACTTTATTTGAGCACACAAGCTTTCTTCTGCTTTATATTTCCTTATCTCAATACTATATTTGAATAGTGATTAACAAATAACTAAAAAAACAGACGAAACATTGATTTAAGATATGAATAACATATAAAAAAGTTAATAGTAATTATAAATATCTGTTAGGATCAATTTTTTTGTAACATTGATGAATAACTAATTGAGAAGAAAAACGTTGATATGAGACGCACGCATAGCGTGCAAAAAATGCTAGTACAAATATATTAAAAGGCGTTCATATCCAAGGAACGGTGCCACGTGGCACTCTTTTTAAAAGTTTCGAATACATATGTTTATAATCTCATTTAAAAATGATAACAATGTGTAGCTACTAGGAATCAAACACGTGACCTTTGAAATAAAATGTGAGAGTCTAACCACCAATCCACTACAATTTTAATGTTTGTTATTTCAAAGTAAAACATAATAAATGTCTTAATAATTATATGTAAATATAAAGACATAGACAATCTTTTTGATCTCTAACACTTTTATTAAAGTAATAACATTCTCTTACCCCAATTCCATTGACATTATTGTTATTTTTATCCCCAATTCTTTAGAGGTTTTTTTAAACAACTTATCATGCCATAACGTTAATTTTTCAATTTCGCATTCGATAGAAAGTTACGAAACACTAATAAAATCAATTATGAAATCTATGAATAATAATATATTTGATAATTGTAATTAACTAACTAGGGGTATCACCCGAGCCAAAATACTAGTTCTAAACTAAAATGCACGTGGATCTTAACTATGAAATATTTAGATCTAACGAATTAAAAGTGTTTCTACAATATTTTTTTAAAAAGTTCTAAGAATAGAAAGGGTTTTCACTTGACTTTAAAATTAAACCGTATAAGTGCACATATAGAGACTAGAGAGAGTAAAAAAGGAGAGAGATGAATTAGTAAGTCAATATACAAGTACTGCAACGAGTGTATCGTACAAAGCAAGTTTGGACATCTATAGTAATATATGATTTTTTTTTTCTTCACTACATATATCTAAATGTGTTTTGAACACACATTATGTTATTTAAAACATATAAGTAAAGAATTTTGAGCACAACTTTTTGTGTTTACATCCACAAGTTCTTCGCATGATACCTTCCTTGCTCTTTTAAACATACATGTACATCATCCAGAATGTCCAATGTATTATTCAAAACATCTAGGAAAGCATTTTGAACATACAAAAAAACAATGACACCCGGGTAAAGAATGTAACACAAGGGCTAAACATTTCTATGTTCTAAAGTTTTGCTTACATATTAGGAAAAATGGATCAGAATAACCCCAACTATGGACGGTCCGCTTTTAATATCCCCAACTATGGGTTATTTTTAAATACCCCCAACTATGGGGATGGTACGCCAAAAATACCCCCCTTTCACTTGTCACCTGCTGTTTCGGTAAAAAGAACCACTTTCCCTCCATTTGCTTGCTTCACCTACCCATTAATGCGTAATTCTGGAAACCCAGTGTTCATCAACAACATCAACAACAGTTACTGTACTCCCTTCATCTTCTCAACCAAGTTTGGAGATTTATCATTAAGTGGGGAAAAATTCTGCAACCTAAGTCTACCTCAGAGGTAAATTTTCATCTTTGTTCTTGAATTTGGATTTTTGTTTTCCGTTTTTAATTTGTTAAATTTAGGGTAAGTTGGTTTGTATTTGGTGTAAATTGGTGATTCTGCTTGTGTTATTGTTGTTTATTGGACTTTTGTTGATAATATATCCTTGCATTACATTAGGTACCATGAAAAAAACAGTGATTGATGACTCCATTGTTACTGTAATTATTTGGCATGGTGGGAGTTTTACTAAGAATAGATTAGGAGTAATGCAGTATGTTGGGGATGAAGCAAGAACGTTCCCTGTAGACGCAGATGAGTTATGTTGGTTTTTTTTGGAGGAATTAGCACAGAAGTGTGGAAATTACTCAAAGGTTGATGAAATATACTACCTTGAACCTGGTAGTAGTTCTTTTGAGGAAGGTTTGAAAAGGTTTAAATTTGATGATGAAGTGAGGGTGATGATTGAACTTGTACTTAGAAGTAGATGTATTGACTGCTATGTGGTCCACGTAGTTGATGTTCCTGATGTTCTTTTGTTGTTAGAGGGTGGATCACAACCCAGTGGGATGACCTCTAAAGACACAACCCAGCCTAATTCTATTAGTGATGGACCACAAACTGGCCCCATCATAACCCAACAAATTAGGCCCAATAAATTGACTCCTAGGAGGCCTAAATCTGGCCCAAAAAAGGTGGGAAACACTAGCAAAGGAAAAAGTTCAGCTGCACATCTATCCACCTCACAACAATTACAACCTCCACCAGAAAACACCCAAAAATCTGCATCCACTGATCCTACTTCATTTATTCCTTTTAACACTCCCTCATCTACTCCTTTGACTACACCTGAACCTAATACACAAACTGAACCTAGGACACAACTGAACCTAGGACACAACCAACAACAGAACCCTCTGATTACCATGTATGGTATGATGACAAACCTGACAGCCCCCTGAACTGGAGTCAGTTGTTAGATGGCTATGAAACAGATGATGAGTGCACCAAAGATCCACAATATTATCCCACAGACTTTGATGAAAGTGATACTGAACTTGAAGAAGGTGACTTAGAGGAAGAGCATATTGAACTTAATGAAGATGGTGAGGCAGTAATAGATGACTTTGAAATTCCTGAGTGCCTTGTGGAGCAACTTGATGGATTAGGGATTGACACCAGTGATGATGAGTATTGGGAGTCAAGAAAGAGAGTAAGTGGGTGGAATGCAAAAATCATTGGCATAGCAAATCAGTTACAAAGAGATGCTACTACTGGGAGATTATCTACTCAGGGGGAAGGACAACCAACTGATCCAACAGGTGATGCTGACAAGGAGTTTATGAGTGAGTATGAAGCTTCAGAGGATGAAAATCACACCCTAGATGAAGATGGAGAAGATGACATCCTATCTAGGAAGAGGAGGGTGAGGGTGCCAGTTGTTGATGAGAGACAGATTTTAATAAACTAGTTTGGAAGGTGGGGATCAGGTTTGAAAATAGGGAGAAATTTAGGGATGCTGTTGTGAGGTTTGCTATTGCACAGGGTAGGAACTTGAAGATTTGTGTCAGTCACAAGAATAGGCAGCAGAGGTTGGGTGTTAAATGTGTTGATAAATGCCCTTTTAGGTTGTATGCTAGCTGGGACAGTAGGAGGGCTTGCTTTGTGGTTAAAACAGATTGTGGAGGAACATACTTGTAACAGGAACATGGAGCTCAATAGACAGATGAAAGCTTCTTGGGTTGCAACCCAGTTCTTAGAGGTTTTCAAAACAAGACCTCATTGGCCTGCAAAGGAGATTGTGGAAACAATTAGGAGGGCCTATAAAGTGCTTGTTAAGAGGGATTATGCCTACAAAGTTAAGGTTCATGCTCATAGGAAGCTCCATGGCAACATGAAGGAGCATTATGCTAAATTAGGTAGTTATTTAGAGGCTCTTATACAAGCAAATCCACAGAGCATTTTCAAGATAACTACTGACCCAAGCAAGCATGTGTTTCCTCCAGTTTTCCAGAGGTTTTTTGTCTGTTTTGATGGAATTATACAAGGTTGGTTATCTAGTGGAAGGAAGGTATTATGTGTTGATGGTTGTTTCATCAAGACATTTCTAGGAGGGATGCTCCTTTCAGCAGTGGGTAGGGACTCTAATGATCAGATGTACCCACTGGCATGGGTAGTGGTGGAAGGTGAGAACACTGCCAGTTGGGAGTGGTTTTTTATGAGCTGAAGAAAGTACTAGGTGGTGGAAATGGGTCAAATTTGACTATGATTTCAGATGAGGCTCAGGTATGTTTTAATATTTTGTCCAGCTCATCTATATTAAATAGTAGTATTAGTAGTTGTATTATGTATGAACCAACATGTATCCTACTTATTTAACAGGCTATATTAGGAGGTGTTGCTAAAATATTCCCACAAGCAGAGCATAGACAATGTGCTAGGCATGTGTATGCCCATTGGCATAAGACATACAAGGGTGATGAAATGAAGCAGCTGTTTTGGAGAGCAGCAAAGTCCTACAATGAGGCTGATTTGGGAGATGCTCTGACATAAATGGAGAAGGTAAACCCTGAATCTGTTGTTGCATTCAAGAACTATAACCCTAAGGTGTTTTGTAGAGCACATGTTAAGACAAATACAAAATGTGATGTCATTGTCAACAACATGGCTGAAACTTTTAATGGGTATATTATCCATGCTAGAGCAAAACACATTATTTTCATGCTTGAGGATATTAGGACTGCTTTAATGCAAAGGATAGTTATTAAAAGGCAACAGATGGAGAAGAGTACAGCTAAGATTTGTCCTAGGATACAAAGTAGGCTAAAAAAGGAGAAAGATGAGGCAGCAAATTGCACCCCACTGCCATCTAGTTCTACTTTATTCCAAGTAGCTCACAAAATGGACACCTTAACTGTGGATTTGGAAAAAAGATCTTGTACTTGCAGAAAATGGGATTTAAGTGGTGTGCCCTGTTGTCATGGGGTTGCTTGTATTTTCTTCCTCCATCATGAAGCTGAAGACTATGTTGATGAATGCTATAAAAGAGAAGCTTATTTGAAGATGTACTGTGGGGGAATTAGTCCATTGCCTGGAGAGAGGCATTGGCCTAAAGTGGATATGCCTTTGGACCCTCCTCCCATTAAGATTGGTCCAGGCAGACCAAGGAAGAACAGGATCAAAGATCCTCATGAAGACCCTAAAAAATCTGGCAAATTGACTAAGCATGGAGTGGAGATGTCCTGTAGTGTGTGCAAGAACAAGGAGCACAACAAAAGAACATGCCCTGACAAGGGTAAGGCAGTGGAACCAACACCTAAAAAGCCATGTGGCAGACCTAGGAAATACAACACTCAACCAATAAGCACTGCCAGTTCTGCCCCTCCTCCTTCACACCATGAAACAACTGCACAGCCATCAAGGATTGGTAAAAATGGCAGGGTGGTTGGAAAAGGAAGAAAGAAAAACACTGGTCCTTCAAAAAAAGGGTGAGTTACTCTATTTAGTCTTTGTATTAAATAAATCTACATTAATCCTTTCTAACTCTCTTTGTGTTTGTGCATATGCCACAGGGAGTTGGTGTCCTTTTTGATGGCCATGGCAACACTGTCATCAATGTGAGTTTTTTGGCAACTGAATTCATTTTCAGTATATTGAGATATTATGCCAACTTAACTAACCATAACTGAACTCACATTCAGGCTCCTAGACAGAGTGGTGGACCACAATTAACTCAAGGAAGTCAAGCTTCAAGCACCACAACACATTTGAATTTAGGAAGTTAAATTGTGTTGTACCCCATGTTTTAACTTATGTTTTTAGGTTCAACCTGACATTAAACAAGTTGTGGTCTGGTTGTTTTTTTGTTTATGCTCGTGTATTGAACTTATGTTCTATTAATGACATATTTGGTTTACTTTTGATATGATTGGTTTTGGTTATTTGTATTTCCTTCAACACTGTGAATTAGCAAAAAAAGAAACAAAAATAGTTGACATAAAAGATTCCAAGATAATTCAATTAGATTCCAAGATCTTTCAAAAACCATTACACCATTGTCTTGGCTGCAAATTACACAAAAAGGGCCAAAAGAGCAGCATTTACACCACTATCATCAACTACAATCTTAAACTTCCTACCCCAACCAAAATCCTACCCCAACCCAATACTACAGAGTTTCAGTTCTCCTACAACTTCACATACACCTTCCTACCCCAACCAAAATCCTGCCTTCTCCTACAACTTCACATACATTACTTCAACAAGAACACAATTGCAAAAAAAAACCCAAGACATGAACAAACCAAACAACAACTTCTTCTTAGTGGTGTTGGACTTCAACTCATACAGAGTTTCCGTTGTGGCCATACCCATTTCCTCAACTTCACCCACCAACTTCTCCTTCTTCATTTTCAACTTCTTTATTTTCTCTCTCAGCAAAATATTCTGCCCTTCAAGTTCAGAAATAAACCCATCCCTTACAAAGATCCCATGTTGGAGTTCACGCACATCATCCACCTCATCTGCCCATTTGAAGAACCCACATGTTTGCTGCACTATTAAACAAAAAAAATAAGATTTTGCAAACCTAATTAAAAACAAAAGCCACAAAATTCACATACTTACAGGCCAATAAGCACAGCCATAAAACCGTTTGCCTTTTGTTGGCCCTTCAACCCTAACAACCCTCATCGGCGCAATTTCTTGATGGTAACACACCATGTGACCACCACTGTTGGACCTTGTGGACCTAGACCTGTAAGAAGAAGAACCAGTTGTGGTGTTCGACGCCATTGAAGAACGAAGAAAAAGACGAAGAGAGATGAGGAGAGATGTGAGCAGAGAGATGTGAGGAGCAGGGGGTTTTTTATATCCTTGCATTAACGGTAAAAAATTAAATATGGGCAGTTGGTCCATTAACCAGACAATTAACATCACGAGTAAGGCACGTGCCTTTTTTAACCAGTTCTTCCGGTGGTAATAGGTCAGCGGGGTATTTTTGGCGTACCATCCCCATAGTTGGGGGTATTTAAAAATAACCCATAGTTGGGGGTATTAAAAGCGGACCGCCCATAGTTGGGGGTATTCTGATCCATTTTTCCTACATATTATGCTTTATTCTTTTTTAGTGTAGGTTCAAAAGTATTAGTTGTTTAATCCATTCAAACAAAAATGATAGTTTGATTAAAATCGTGGTCTGGGACCATGTAGAATAAGTTGCGAAAAGTGACCATTCTAGTCAATCCCAAATTACCAAAAAAAAAAAAACTTCGGTGCCTCAAATTTGTCATAGTAAACCTGTTGTGTAGATAGTATTTATTTAAAAAACTCACTTTTTTCCCCCCTCTTTAGTCTGACTTTTATTCTTTTCTGGAGGTGGATCCCCTCTTAGTCTTGACTTAGGGGCAAACAAAAAGAAAATAGCTGGAAATGTACTATTGTCCCATGAATTTCCTGCTTGCAGATTAATCATTGTGCTTCTTCCTTGAAGTTCCAGGCAGGAAAATCAATAATAGCTTGAATAAATCTTGGTGCTCACCTGAAATCATTGTGCTTCTCCCACATACTTTTAACTTTTTGTGGACACCGTCGAGCTTTATTTTCTTTTCCCTCCGTTCATTTAAACAGCAAGCAGTGTCCGCATGGGCAGTACAAGATAAATCATCCAAATTTATCAGATGTCTCCTAAAATACTTTCTGGAGCAATCAAACAATTTATGACGGAAATGCCAAAGTGATGTTCTGATAGAATTGCTTATTCTAACATCGACCTACTTTCAAAAGTCTACAACCAAAATTGAGCAGGCATTGCAGATAGTATGATATTCATTCAAGCATATTGTGATTAAACACAGAGTTGCGCTAAGAACTGCAGGACGCTAAGCACCTGCTTCAAACTCTAAACCTATGAGAATGTGCATCAGTATCAGGACGATGTTGCGGTATCTACTATTTCTACATCCTCGATGTTGGGATTGTCAGAACTCTCTGAACTGCTAGGTTTTCCTGGAGTCAAAACACGTCCAGTCATGGGATCAACAGGCCGGGTATCACGTGCCCCACCTTTACGTCCCATTGCCATCATTGGTGGAGGAGGCAACAACCCGGCTCTAAACAGAATTCGCTGAACTGGATCTGATGGCTGAGCTCCAACTGAGAGCCAATACCTGTGAATCACAAAAGAATAAACAAGTGACACTTGTAAAGCTTCGTAAGTGAAACTAGCAATAACAAAGACCACTAATCAATCAGAACAGAACTGTCCATCTCTTTGAAGCCAAACCACATTAATTGCTGCTGCTCCTTTTAATATTTTTACAGATATTAAAGTAGAAAACAGCTGCTCCATTGAATTCAGAATCGAATGTTCACCCATCTCATATAAGAAAAACTACCCATTTTAGGAATTGTTTCAAGATCACAGAATCAAGACAAAATGCTTTATATAAGAAGGCATACAGCTACGTCCCCTATCCCACTATATGTTGTTGTTCAAGCCATCCGATTCTAGAGCACAAAACCAACATAGTGAATATTACAGCTACAGCTTACATTATATCAAACAAAACACACCCCACAGAAAAAGAAAAAAGAGACCCAATAAAGCATACGTCAAATTAAGAACAGCATTAGAGAATCAGTTATCATAAAATTCAATAATGCTCATTTTTTTTTAAAGAAAAACAGCTACATATATCAACTTGTATTGAAACATGACAAATGAAGAAATATAAAAGGGAAAGTGAAATATCACTATTCACAAAGCACAAAAAATGGGTGAAAAGCCTGAGAAGTTACATATAACTCTCACAATAACATTTTACAACACCAAGAATTCAGACTCATGCAAAGAGGGGTTTATGCAGCACATGGCAATATGGCATAGAGTCTCATGACAGAACCGAGACACATGTCTTGCATGAAACTTTTGAGATAATGGAGTAACAAAAGCCATCAATTAACCCCCAATATCCTACTGACAACTGCTCTTGCATGAAATTCCTGAGATGCTGGAGTGACGAAAACCATCAATTAACCCCCAATATCTTGTTAACAACTGTTCCCGCATGAAATTCCAGGACATGCTGGAGTGACAAAACCATTAATTAACCCCCAATATCCAGTTAACAACTCTACATCATTAAATATCCACTACACAGTTGGCTACAATTTGAGTGATGCAAGCCAGCCTAGGGTATAATTTGCCAGACTTTATCACATAGTACTATCCTCCATTCCTCCTATCATCTGGTTGCTGGAGTGCCACGATTTACGGCTGAAAACAGCCACTCTTTAATCGTGGGGTAAGTAACCTGCGTGTAACCGAACCTCCTTACTCAACCTAGAACAGCAGCCTCTGTGGAAGCATTGGGATAATGTTGGTGTGCACAAGTACACAAATGAAGAAAATAAAGATTTTATGAACAAAAAAGCCACACAAGTATGGACTAAGATTCCGCAAATTGATTGAAAAAAATAGGTTCTTCGAGGTGGAATGTTCCCATCTTCAAGAGTGGTAATCCCCAAAGGCAATACTTGACCTCTTTTTTACGAATAACTAACGACATTTGGTTCTCCAATTCATGACAAGTGGAGGTACCACCAGGAATGTTCTTTGAGGAGTTTCATTGCAGTATCTAAGCAGGGGGATGAGGTTACAACTTACAACTGCCACCGTATATTAAAAAACTATGAGCTTTATATGTAAAAAGAGCGCAAAAAGCTATACACACGTTGGTAAATTAGGTACACATTGGGTAAAACAGAGTAATGAGAACTAGAGAAATAGAAACAAAAACTCTCACAAGCCAAAGCCATCAACATTCAACAATTATTTGGATCTATATCTCTCCCCTCTATCAATATTCCTCTTTTATATTAAAGCAATTATGTGATAAGTTTAATTTGAATTGTCATTGTATGAATCGAATCTTGATTTTCAGTTAACTAATCTAATCAAACTTATAAGTTGTAACAGTAGCTCATCACTCTGATTTTTCTACATCATCACGGCTGACTTAATCCTTTAATTTGTAGAGCCGATACATAAATATTTGTCTTCTATAGTTCATGTATGAGTTATCTACACAACATATCAGCTTTTTCATAAATGAGTAGACCTAAAACGGGGGAAGGTATTCTCGAATATTCAAGCACTTTCAACCTCCCATTGATATTCGTCTTTTATAATTCATGAATGAGTTATCTACACAACGTATCAGCTATTCTCAAAAATGAGTAAACTTAAAGTGGGGGAAGGTTTTCTCGAATATTCAAGCAAAAGCGTGCCAAAAAAGAATATAGCTTCAGCAATCAGCAGCATAAGAAAAATCAGAAAAGAAGAAAGCTAGTTCACACAATAACAATATTTGACAATTAAGATACACTGATAGGTGAAAGACAATCTATCTAGTAGTTTTTTTCGGTTTTTCCTAACTTGACATCAGATTGTTAGTGACTTCTCCACGAAACAAACAGAATAAACACAAACAAAGAAGTGTTACACATTGTCACATCCTGCAAACAACTAGACAGAAGCCAACATACGCCAAAAATCTAGATAGAAGAACAAGAAAACAGCAATCACAATTCACAGATCATATTGCAATAAAAATCTAGCAAACAAGATTTCCGAATCAACTTGAAAAAGAAAGGAAAAAAAACACAAATCAGGAATAGTAAGCAAAATCTCTAAACAATTTTTTCCTTAGTGTAATTGAGCCGAGCATGAAGTTTGCCAATATATGCTAAACTACAATAAGTAAGGAGAATATAGAAAGGCAAAGATATAGGTAACGCGTGCATGAGACACATAAAATTGGGTATCGAAGATGAAAAAAAGGAGAATTTGTGTACCCCCACTTGCTTTACTTAGCCCTGACTACTCCGATTGAACGAGCAGAAAACCAATATCATATAATAGGAAGATTTTGAGCATTGGGATTGATGTTGAACATGGATTTACAGACCATATATTGAATAGGCTAAGCCTGGTTCGAGATACCAATGCTACAATAGTGTCACTGGTAAGATGATCAAGACTGTGGAGCTGCAAACATGATTTTTGGCACCCAAGATGTTTTGCTCTGCTTT
This sequence comes from Beta lomatogona, assembly GCA_947646795.1. Lineage (NCBI taxonomy): Eukaryota > Viridiplantae > Streptophyta > Magnoliopsida > Caryophyllales > Amaranthaceae > Beta > Beta lomatogona. Next base: position 591,628 of record CANSNZ010000448.1, read on the forward strand.
TTAGGAATAAACACCAAAAGAGTTCCACAAGCTTGAGTTATATCCTTCACATCTAGGTTTTTGGCCAACAATTTGGGTCCAGGTTCATATAACAACAAGGAGCTTCAAGAATCGTGGACTCTAAAACTACCCCACGACCAATAAATCTCTCTTATTTACCCGGATTCTCCATGACTAAGCCAAAAAAGTCTCCTAGCCAATACTTTGGATCTTTCAAAGGTTTTCACGATATTCAATTTTATCAAGACTTCCAATCGCTTGGGTACAAGAAGGCCTTCCCACCAAGTTCTTTTAAGATTTCACAGAGGTTCTACACATGTGAGTTATATCTTCTGAATGCACAAATGTAACATATATGGTATAAATAACCAGTCCATCGAGCACTTCTTCTGAGTTACCACTGACATCGCAAATATATTGTTAGTTTAACCTACCTTTTTGTTTCCATCGAGATATACAGCAGAAATAGGATCTCATACGAGAGACCGTGAGTCAAAATAGGCTCCGACCTTCTTATTAATTATAAAAGGTAGTTAATTTTACATTGATGAGGCATCAAAATTATAAAGGAGTGGGACACAAGATGAGATATTACATGGGACATGTTCTCAACTCATCTACCAGGCACCAAAAGGAGTATACCCCTTCACTAGATTGAAATTATTCAAAGACCTAACATAAAGGATAATGTAAAAACCTCCCTCACTCAGAACAACTGAACAACTATTGACAGGATATGCCAATAATTCTCATATGAGTTAGCTCAAATTAACATCCCATAAAAGGCCAAGCACCTCCACCAGGACAAGATCGTACGAACGCAAACAATCTCCCCTCCTGAATTGATCTCACTACCTTCATACCCTTCAAAACTTCACTTCATTTAGCACATCAATAGCACCATTACCTTAATCACGTCTTACAGAGGTAACTTATTAGAGATTCCGCCTAATAACTACACACTCATTTGTAAGTTAACTTGACACTTTATAAGAATGCAGCCTGATTTACCAAGTTCATCTTACAAAACATATAGATAATAGTTCCAAGGTTTCCAACATATAATTAGATTGAAAAAGAAGAAAACAAATAGAAATGCATAACCACTTACTTCATTCTATCAAAATTAAGCCCCATTCGCTTTTGTCCATCCTGACCTACAAACATCAGATAATTCAATTCATAAAAAAAACCCATCAATTTCTAATGTTTCAAAAGAAGGAAAATGGAATAGAAAGATAGAAGAAAAATAGGACCTGGAAGAGGGTTATAGTAACCCAGAACTTCGATGTGTTTACCATCTCTAGGAGACCTACTAGAAGCCGCCATGACCCTGTAAAAGGGCTTATTTTTACACCCAAATCTAGACAAACGAAGCCTCACAACCATCTTTTTCTCTTCTCTTTCTGTTTCAAATTTAATCGATTAGTTATCACTAGGTTATTATGAATTTATGATGCAATGGTAATTGAACTGGGAATTTGTTCAGCAGAAAGAAATTTATAGCAAGGAAATTTTAGAATTAGAGGAGATGGAAATTTGGGTTAACAAACCTGGTACAACATCAGATGAAGCACGAGTACCACACTACCACTGTCTTTGTTGAATACTACTAGTCCACTACCTCGTTTTCGAATTGGTTTAATGATTTTAGAAAACCTAATGATATTTTTATGGTTAGAACAATTGAATCTACGAATTCTATTTGTGAGATGTTTTATCGCTTATTCAAACTTCAAAGCCTCAAACTTGAAGAAGATTGTTAAATACCGTACTAAAATTTCTTCAAAAAGACGTTTGGGCCATGGGTGGACGTACTAACCAACGTTCCACCCCACATTTCAAAAGAATTTGAGGTGGGTGGTGGCAAGTGGTGGCGGTGGGCTGGAGGAGGTGGCAGTGGGGCTAGAGGTGGTGGCAATTATGGTGGCACGAGGTGGTGGTTTGGGAAAAGGAAGGGTAAAGTTGGAAATGTTTGATGGTCCTGAGGATATTTTAAGAAATTTTAGGGGGGTGTTTAGAGCATCCTTATTCCAGAACTTCAAAGGGTATTATTGTCATTTTCAGTTTTTTTTTTTTCAAACCGACATTATGTCATTATCCATACCAACTCCTAAGTATGGCCGTTTTATTTGAAAAGGTTCCAACTTTTAATAATTTCATAACAATTCGAACTTTGGAAATCTTTTCCCACAATGGTCCTTCTACTTCATTAATTTGTCAAATAAGTTCATTAAAACACCTGACACTCATCAAATAACCCTTTATTTAAATTAATTAAAGATAGGGAAAGATTTTAATGTGTCATACTCATAATTAACCAAATTAGCAAGTTAGTAGAAGCGCGAGGATCGTTCTGGAAAGAGAACCCCAACGTTAGGACAGTTGTGGTATAAATGTATAACCAACAGTTGAGACATTGCTAAATAATTTGAAATTGAGATATTCTAGTTGGGACATCATCCACTCAAAGTTGGGACATCTTATTTTAAAAAGCGCTCTTAAGCAAGTCTACATGCCACATGACACTCTCCCTTTGATTGTTCCATTCCATGTCATCATTATGCATAACCAATAAGTTATGCAACATTAGATGATAATTTTTAACATGAAAATGTTAATAACCCAGGGTATCTCCCAATACTAAAAATTAGTTTTTAGTTTAAAAGTATTTTGATTAATTTATATCGATAGGTGTTAATGTTCTATTACGATTTTGAATATAATGTAGGAAAAATGGAAAAGAATAATCCCACCTTTTGGCGGTCTTCTCATAATAATCCCTCATTAACTTAATTTCAGAATAATCCCTCTTTTTTTTTTTATTGCACCAATTTTGACGTTCAAAAAAGTGTCTCGGCAAACTTGAAAAAAAGAAATGATGCAATTTTCAAAGTATAACTTCGTGTATAAAACAAAATTGGTTGATGAATAAAACCAAAGATAAAATGGTGCAATTAAAAAAAAAAACAGAGGAAGTATAATATAATATCACGCGATATATACAAAGAGTGCATGAGGATCTCATGATTCCTTTTTTTTGTTGTTTTCTTATCACTTGGGTTTATTATTACTCTATAACTCCCCGTGACTGTAATTCTTATTGGATTCTTCTCAACATCTACCGAGGAGTTACAAATCATCGTGCATTTCAACGAGCATTGTGAATTAACAACTTCGCTTCACTAAGTTGCTAATTCAATTAACAGTCTAGTAAAGTAAAGTCACTAATTTAATTTTGATGCGAGCCAAAAGAAAATCGCAAATCCCATCTTGGATGCTATGATTAATACAGGCTTAAAGTGAGATTTATACATGTAGACATTATTAGGGACAATATTCACAATCATATGCCATTAGGTACATTAGTTGGCGTTGTGATTAAGACCCTTTTCTTTAGATTACATCAGTGTAATGAGTTCCATTACTGGACATTACACTAATGTCATATTCACTTCACTTTATTTTTACTTATTTGAACTTGTTTTTACGAATTTACTACTATTATCACTTACAAGATTTACCTATTATTAAACTAAATTTGGTGAATTGGACTTATATTTACTAACTTTTTTTTAAGGGAATTAATGAGGGCCTAAATTATCATCTATACTAATATATTAAAAAGCGGTGAACTCAAGTTAATAGACTTAAGTTCTAACTATTAAGTTATGCAACATTAGATGATATATTTTAACATAAAAATGTTAATAACTCGGAGCATCGTCCGAGACTAAAAACTAGTTCCTTAATAAGGCTCTGTTCTTTTGGACTGAATTAATGAAAATTCAGTTTCAGTTCAGACAAATTCAGTTCAGTTCAGGAAAATTCAGTTAGTTTCCTCTCACAATTTTCATTCACTTCAATTCAGATAAATTAAGTTCAGACAATTTCAATTCAGTCCAAAAGAACATACTAACGACCCGTTTGGTAAGAGGTTATAAATGGTGGGAATGGTAATGCATTATAGTGTAAAATTTGTACTAGAAATCAATGTCTTACCGATGGTAATTTCATCAAGATTCATTTTTTTCATTACATCCATTCTTGGGAAGGTGGTTTGAGTGGTAATGAAATTTATAAATTTTTGTGATAAAGTTTATTCCTGTTTGGGCTGTGAAAATCTTTCTAATTTCTATTTTTCATTCTTTTTACCACTAACCAAGTACTCGATATAATCACCCCAACATCAACCGGCTTGGAAATTGGTGCGGAAAACCGGCGTTAGGTTTGGGCAATTCATCTCTTTCTCCTTCGTTGTCACTGCCGCTCACTGCTTGTGGTACGGTCTTAGCTCCGGTCATCCTATCACTCCTTTCATTTTCTCTCTCCTCAACCCTCGCAGTTTGTATATCCGTTATTTTGCTCCCTCTCTTCCCCCCCAAAAAAAAAAAACACAAAACCCCCATTTTTCATCTCCATCTGGCGGGAAAAATGGACCACAAAATTCAATTACTCATCTCACTTCTTCAACAAAATCCAGAAAAATGAAGCTAAAATAACAAAATATGCCCATGAATTTGGGTGTTTTAAGGTGAGATAATTTATGGGATTGTAAATTAAATTAGGGATATGGGAACTAGGGTTCCAGTTTATAATGATGAAAACATTACCAACAATAGTAATTTAAGACCTGTAGATTCGTACATTGATGAGAGAAGCTTAGGTGAAGTGAAAAAAGGCGGCGAAAACGACAGAATTAGCGGTAATGATCGTGATGCAGTTACTGAAGATAGTGTAGATCATGATGAGGGCTCTAATACTGTTGTAAGTGAAGTATTTTTTTTTTCAGATTTTTTTGAAAAAAACTTTGGTTTTTATTATTGAATTATTATGGGTTATAAAATAAGTGCGACAGTTGCAGTAAATGGTGTAGATGAAGTGATGAACTTTTTGTGTGCTACTGTGCTATATATGTTTGAGTTGATGGGTGTTAGTCTTTTAGATTTTTACTTACATATTTAATGGAAGAATGGTATTTTTTAAGTGTAAATTAGTGTAATGAAATTCAGCAACTTTTTATGGGATTTTAGAGAGAGAAGGGAAAATTTGATTTGGAAAGGTTGTGTTTCTAGGGGAATTGTCACTTTAGTTGCTATATGATGGTGTGAAATGGATGAAATTGGTTGATTTAAAATGTACAAAGTGCTGGAAATGTATTGGTTCACTTGTTGCAGATCTTCTTGTTTGAGCGGACCGAAAATCACTGGCCCTCTCATGTTTTCTCTGTAGGTGCTTGATGTATGCTATATGCAATTGTGATGTGATGTTCATCCATGAGTTTTTTTGTTTTGTTTCAAAATAGTGCATGTTACCCTGTATGAATAATCATGTGCTTTTTGTTTATCTAGGGTTGCTTAGACGATGCGTACAAAAGCCCGATTCAGATTCTTAACATTGGAGTTGAAGATGATCGGTCTAGCCTGGAAAGTAGTGGGTCTCTAAGAAACTCCTGCAATGCCTTAATCACAAAGGGTGAGTCTCAGCATATTCAGCCGTAGTTTGTTCAACATTTGCCTATAGTTAGGATTTTTTTTTTCTTCCGAGTAGGTCAATCTAATCTACTTGTATGGGTTGCTTTTCTATTAGATATTTTGCCAATTGAAACTGCAAGGGGAAGATTCTTGCAAATTGTTGTGGATAATTTTATCAGTGAGCATATTATTGAGAAGCGGGGTGCTTTTATTGACAACATTGCTGAGCTTGGAGATGATAAATCAAACAAGAGAAAGGTCGCAGAAGTTCAGCGTGAAGGAGATCCAAGGTTTGCTTTGCCGTTGATGTATGTGGCTAACCTCTATGAAACCTTGGTTAGTGAAGTGAACACAAGACTTGCTTCATTAAATGGTTTACGTGAAAAGACCATTGGAGTAGCTCTTGAAGCATCTGGCGGGCTTTACAGAAAGCTGACGCAGAAATTTCCTAAAACAGGTAGCATGTTCTAGCTTCTTTGTTGGGGTATTTTGTCTTTTCATTGGCTGTTAGTGAGTCATACCATAACAACGTCCAAGTGAAATAATTTGATGTAACAAAGTTGATTAGTTTTGTGGATCCCATATCAGAGAGAGAGGGAGACATCATTAGGGAAGGAAACAGTTTCTGACCAGATCCTTAACTTGTAACCAAGCTCATTATAGTTGATTTTGCTTGAGTGATGGTAATTGGTGAAAAGAAAGGTCCTCTACAAGCCCAGGTCAGAACTATGACGTCCAATTGCTTCTACTTGGTCGTGAAAACATCGGGGATCTGGAGGAGTAGTTTCAGATTATCAATATGTTCCATAACGTAGTGGGCACGAACGGCTATATGGAACAATCTTGACCATGTCTGGTTCAAGGGGACCAAGTTCTTGATATTGAGCATGATCTGCGTAAGGTGGAGAGGGTGCTGACAGTTGTTTTCTTAGTCATGAGTGTAGAAGAAGAGAGGCAAGGAAGAGAGGAAAGAAAAAAAAAAAGCAGAGAGATTTGAAGAGGGTCTGGATTGACGGGGGGAGGGGAGGATTAAGATCGGAGGGGTTTGTTGTGATTATCATGGTAGGTGAGATGTGTAACCGTCCCCGATTAGGGTGTCATTATATTTTTTTCTATGTATAGGTTGTAAAGTTACAATATGTGCAGTAATGGAGGAGTCCTAGTTATATCATATATGCTACAAGTTAGGAAATCAAATAGAAAAGAAATATTCTCATATTAATTTATCTACTATTACTAATGCTGTCATCTTTGCAGTATTTTAAAGCATTATTGCCTGAATCTGTGTCATTATCAAGTGGGAACTTTTCAGGATCAAAGTCAGTTTTAACATGTTAGGAGAGAAATAGTCAGCTAGAAGCTAAGAGCCTGCTGTGTGCTTGAATTAGTTTAACTATGCAAGTTGAGAAAGTAGAATTCAATATTTGCTCATTTTGTAATGCATGCATCTCCTTGATGTTTATTACTTCATATGATATCTAGGTTAGTTTCTTGTCTAACATTATACACCTCCTGTGAAATGTAGGTTCCTATTCTTTTAAAAGACGGGAACTGGCTACATCTCTTGAAACAAGGACTAGGTTTCCAGAATTAGTTGTCCAAGAAGAGAAGCGGGTTCGTTTTGTGGTGGCCAATGGCTTAGACATCGTTGAGAGACCAAATAGCGTTCCTAGTGATGACGCAGAATGGTTAGTTTCAGCCATTTATACATGTTTGCCATAACCTTTTGTGCATGCACTTTAAGAAATTAATTATTAATATCTTTGCCCAGCATTAAATACTGCAGTTGTTTTGCTCTAATGAATCTTTGAAACTTCCTATCCTTTAGATAAAAGAGTAGTTATTGATGATAAGCAAAGTACTTGTATGTAAGAGGAGAGGGAAAAATATTAAAACAAATGAAAAACAACGAGGGATATCTTACTTTATGATGATTTAGTAAGATCATGGCATAACGTAAGACTTCGACTGTTTCTCTTATAAAAATAAAGGAAAAAGAAAGAAAGAACTCGACTATTCGAGGCTCTTCCCTTGCAGCTTATATTTTTTAAACATCAAATGTCAGAAGTATTCATTTTTGTAGTCTGTCATACTCTAAAGAGTGTTGGGGTTCTTCTTAATCTCATACTTCTATTATGTAATCAACTGGTGAATACTATGGTTGAAGAGTTCCAACAAGAGATTTGATAATTTATGTAACGTTCTAATTGTTCATCTCCGTTAACACTAGCTTTCATGCTGTGGCAGGTTCAAGCGTTTGACAGGTCGGACTGAAGTAGCAATCACCGAAAGGGACTATAAGTTCTACAACCCAAGACATAAAGTTAGGCGTGCCTCCTCAAACACTTCTCCAACTGTTCCTGGTTTGCTTGTGAGTTCACTATTCATCATTACATTGGTTTTGATTCTGGAATATTGAATTGTATTGCAATAACTTGATGTATCTTTTCTCAGTCATACCACAGCAATAGTGACCATGAGTTCCAGTCTGCAACAGAGGTATGCTACCACTTTTTATGTCTATGGGCTGAACTTAGCTTTCTTTGTTCTACATCTGAATCTACTGCTGATTGTATCATTTAAAAATTTAGTATCCCTCTTTCGCTGGATGGAATAAAGTGTCGATACATTTTTCTGAGAGGTGGAAATTCCTCATTTTGCTTATGATTTATGAACCTCAGTTTATAAAGAAAGTTATTTGCTATGTAGCACGGGTACTTCTTCTAGGTCACATACTCGTACCTGTACTAGATATGATACGTATCCTCTATGGGTACGCGCACCCATCCTTGCCATTTTCAGTCCCCGTACCCGAATCCGAACCCGTAGCCGTCTCTATGCACCCTAGCTTATTTGGATAGGCTTTCATATAAGGAAAAAATTAAAAAAGTTGGCATTTGTTAGTCAAGCTGAATATTGATAATTATGATAAATAAATATATTAAGTTTCACCTCTACGATATCAGAATACATATAGCTATATCATTTGTATGTTCTTTTTACATGACCACAGTGGAACAGGGTAATTTTGTATCAACTAAACACAATTGCAGTTGGAAGTTATCAATTGTATAAATTAGGTTGTCTGGTGTGGGAATGGAGGTGTGGTGTGTTTATTTGAAAACTTTGTTGCCTTCATTATATAAACATGGCATGCCTTATGCCGAGAGACTCTTGAGTGTGTTTATACTGCTTTATATTACATCTCAAATCTAAAGAGTGAGAATTCATGCTTTTACAAAACTTGATGTTTAATGCTCGTTTTATGACATTCTAATTTCATGATGATATGTCCTATCTGATTAATGCAACTGGAGTGCATATGGCAGAGTCCAAGGAAGCAGGATACACCATCTAAGCATCCTTTAGTGACGTTGGCTCATCAGCCACAATATCAATCTGTGATTCTGAATCATCATCAGTCTCTTAATCAGAATCAGCAGACAACCCTCATTGCTTGCACTCATGAAAGTGGGCAGTCTTCCCATTTACCCGACATTTCTCAGGGCCATGAATCTCCAACTCTTTCTCAGAACATGACATCGTTCGAGCCCCTTGGAGGAAGTCACGCCCTGGGTCGTTTGAATATGATGGTGAGTTTTATTTTACGGTTTATTTTATTGTTAATTAACTTTTTGTAATGCCTGTTCATGTTGGTTTAAAAAGTTTTATTTTCAACTTACTCTGAATAAAAATATCTCTTGTTAATTATTTATTGATGAGTGTCTTGTGGCGGTGGGATGCTAAGCTGGTGAAAATTTGGAATCCATCAGTTCTTTACCCTCTGACTTGCTAATATGTGAAAAAATGTTCACGGATTTTTTATGCTTGGTTACTGAACAACCCTTAGGATCCCCTAAGAGAGTATCTTAACATTCTATAATTCTATTATTTGCGAGTGTCTGACTTCTTGATTGGATGATTTCAAATTAAATCTTCATAATCTAGATACGAAGGCATATGCTAATATTATGTCTGTGAAGTTGATGCTATGATATTCTGGTGTTTGTTGAGAACAGTTTCTCGTCTAGTTTGGTTTAGATTAAGGCTATACGCATTATGATTTCCCCAGACCCTACTAAGACCGGCATTCTTACTGGGTTGTTGACTTGTTGTTGATAAAAAACATAGTTCGTTGAAGACTACAAGTTCAGTCTTGCTAATAAAGAGCAATTTTGGAGGCTTCCAAGTTCAGTTTAAAGATTGGGTTTGGTTTAATTAATTACTCTTTAAAATTATTTATCTTATCGGGCTCTTTGCACCATTAGTTTGTGTTGTAGGCGTTTCTTATTTGGGCTCTTAGGGATATATTGAACATGTATAACCTTGTCAAGGGTTTTATGTTTATGATTATAGCTCTATGATAATATGAGAGCTTTTATGACTGAAAATTGGTTTGTCAAACCAAAAGACACTTGTTGCGAGTTGTGTTCCCTTTTTGGTTGCGGTTGTCAAATAGTTTTCTAACCTACCAAATTTAGAGAACTATCAGAATTGATGTAGCTCTGTATTAATAAAAATTCAGTTCCGTTCACTTCAGACAAATTCAATTCAGTTCACTTCAGGTTTATTCAGTTCAGTTAGTTTCCTCACAGTTTTCATTCACTTCAGTTCAGTTCAGGTTTATTCAGTTAAGTTAAGTTCAGTTCAGGTTTATTCAGTTCAGACAAATTCAGTTCAGGTTTATTGAGTCCAAAAGAACAGAGCCTTAGTTCTTGCTGACATTTTGGTAATTTAAGGCATCTTAATTGTAGTTCAAGTTAAAATGATGAAACATGAAAGCGTAGTGAATAGTGCCTATAGCCACATAGGAAGTGGATAAAACTCCTTTTCCCGGTGATAAGTGGCCATTTTCCGATATTTGTGTCGTTTAAAGAGTCGGCTTCATTTACAAATGACCCTAAATGGAGAGCATTTTTATTTTGCAATTATAGTGGCCCTATCCATGCTTTTTTCATATTATGTCAGTCTTACCTAATTCATGAAACCTTCCCTTGTACTGCATTCTAGAAAGACGATTTTGTACATCAAGTGGCATTTTTTTGGGCTAGTCTAACCAAACTATGTAATAATGTGTTCCCCTACGGATTCTCATACCATGAATTAGGTAAACGTTGGTAATGCTATGAGCTTGTTGATATACTATATGCTGTCTTTTGCTTGGTTTGTCCCAAAAAGATGCAATCTCATCTTTACAAGTCCCTTTTCCATTGAATCATGATGTAAACCATTGGGTCACTCAATTTGTACATGTTAAACAATTGTTTTCGGCTCCATAATTTTCCAGTTTTCTCCTACCTTTACGTTGTTAAAATTATACTGGTATATCGGTCCTGTTTCGATCTATTTGTATTCTCTTAATTGAATTCCTGAAAGCTGGGAAAAATTACATAAAAATCAGTAATTAGAAATTCCTGAACCCTACTTCCTGTATGCTAGAGACATTCCTAATCAGTGTTTTTCTCATGCCCTTTCACAGCCAACTAGTCCTGCAAAGTTCTGTGACGAATGTGGGTCTCCTTACTTGAGGCCAACTTCCAAGTTCTGCTCACAGTGTGGTACAAAGAGGTTTGGGATATGAATGAGTTGCTCCGAATAAACGATTCATGAATCTTCTAGCCTCAACGTAGTGTTGTAATTTAGTGTTCATATAATTGAAGCCAAACTGTACCTTTTCATGTACACCTCAATAGTTCAAATGCCTTTGTATGTACACTATCAACAGATCAAATAGCTCTGGGACCATGGCTGATTTTTCCTGGGTTTTAGCTTAATTGCATGGAGAATCTCTCTCCATGCATATTCTCCAAATCCTCCTATTGTACTGTTATTGCATTTTTATTTTGTTTTTCCATCCGTGATTGGTTATATATTTTTAAATTTTAACTAGTTTGTTGTTTCAATTATACTTTGTCTGCATATCATTAACATAATACAAAGTTTACTAGAGACGCCATTTCATACTTTTAAATGCTTGAAATAATTTTTTATTTTTACATATTTTCCAATATATTGCGCGGCTTAAGGACGACAACAATATCCACATGTGGGAATATAGGGTTTTTTCTTCCCATTTCCTTATGTCCTCAACTCTCCTCTACAACCGTTTTCGCCTTTTCTCTCATTCATCCTTGAAGCTTGCTCCAGGCCAATGCGACCTCTGATTGTGTTGGTAATTGGTACGACTTTGTTGGATTCGGGGGAAGATTGATCGCAATTTAGTCAATGTCAAACCTCAAGAGACCTGGCCATTTGTTTTGTTTGGGCAGCGCAGTTGATAAATGTGTTTTTGACGCTCATGAGACCTTTTAAAGTTCCTTTTCTCTTTTTTTATTTTCTCCTTTCATCCTTTATGCTACCCTTTCTCTTCTTTTTCTAGGATTGTTCTTTTAAATATGTAGCATTATGACCCATATTTAAGTGTTTTTCGTGCCTTTAAACTTCTTAGTCACTCTCACTTGTCAATGGTGTAGGTTACATAGCCTTTGGAAGTCTATCTGTTCCACTGAAGTACTGAAAATGAGTAGCAAACACATGTTGCAAAATGCAAAATATACTTTAAAATCTAGCAAGGGGTACTTCAAATTGCTGTATCTTCCGAACTATACATCGGATTGAGGTGATTCAAGCTTAAGGTGAAAGTTCTTCACAATGGATCTTCAATAGTTGGTCATAAGCTTGATTTGGGGCTAAAATGAGGGAAATATGTGTGTTTTAAGATGAGATATTGTCAGATAGAGACATAGGTGCTAAACAACACGCATAATTCATAAAATCTCTTATCAGCAGCGGTGATCTGAATGGCAACGAGAGTCTAGTTTGTGATGTGTGGCTTATATGAAGATTGAGATAAGAAAACTATAGTGGAAACTAGATCAAAGCTCTTGTATGAATGTATAATGGTTCCTAAGAACTGGTTATGACAAAATCTCATTTACATGACATCTATATTGTTTATACGCACAATTGTAAAAAAAAAAAAACTCTATGCATTGAAAGATTTTTTTTTTCCCAACTATTCTTTATATGTAAATTTGATTAACGATTCAAAATTCATGGGATACCCCTGTTGTTTTTAAAACTAGTATTTTTTGCACGCGATGCGTGCGTGACATCACGTATGCTTGATTTTGTGGATATTTTATTTATCTCTTCGTGAGAGAGTTGAAATAAGAGGAAGGAGGAGGGGCGAAGAAATAGAAAAGCTGCTTTAATTAATTAGTGATTAAAAAAATTTGGAAAGGTGGGTGAAGTACTTTTTTTTTTACGCAAATGTTAGATTTTTTTTTTTTCTTTTGTTTTTAAATTTTAATGGTTCTTGTAATTTTTGTTTTATTGAGTAATTTTTTTAAATTTTATATGAGATGCATTAAATGCTCTTGTGGTTTAATAAAAGGCATAAAATGCCCTTAATGACTAACTTCGTGAAGTTTTCGTTAGTCATTAAGGCCAAATCAACCTAATTATTCCAATTAATCCTAATTATTCTAATTAATGCTAATTAAGTCCTAATTACATGTAGTTAGACCATAATCAATTCAAAAACCCCGCCGAACCACCACCCCTACCAGCGGCTCCAACCTTTCCCAACCAGCCACCCCCATTCACCCACCCACCACCCCAGCCTTGAAACCACCCCTAGCCAATAATCTAGTATTTCAATGTTAATTATTTTATAACAGGAGAGAGAAAGTGGAAAGAGAGAACATATGTCCGTGAGAGCGGAGAGAAAAAGAGTACCTGATAAAGATGGTTCACTAATGTTTCGCGTGTCATTGGGCTTTGAACTAGAGAATTTCAAACGACATGGTTTAATTTGTAATTTCAAATCCCTATTTATTGGGCTGTATTGAATTGACCAAAAATTTGGGCCAATTCCAGATTTTAAATTATTAATCATCCAAACACATTAATTGACCAAATTCTAAAAAATTTAAAATGAAAATTATAATTTACAAACATTATAAGAGGCCGTTTCAAATAGGACTTAACAAACTATGTGACGTACAGTAACAATTCCCTAGTTTTTTTTTTTCTAATATTTTTTTTTATGCAAAGTGCGCAATTGCCTAATTGGATTATGATTTATGACAATATCTTGTTGCCTAGTTGGATTGGGTTGACTTAGACACCAATTAAGCTAAACTAATCAAGTTCACTAATTAACTCCATTTTTTCACAATATGATACATTCTCTAGTAATTAAATCCAATTACTGCTTCCTAAATCTCCGTCCATTCTTAGAATACCGGATACCGTAACAACTCAATAAGGCGCGAAGCTAATCAGTTAATTAGTTGACAACCCAGCAACTGAAATAACCAATTCATCCCAGTTTCCAACATTTTCCCAAGAAACGAAATCTCTATATATACCTTAATATTACTACCTCTACCTCATCTTTCATTCTTAATTTCATCCCATCTCAAAAACTCAACCTGAATTGTTTTCTCGACACATTCCTACTTTCTTTCTTGCTTTCTTTCTTCCTGATATTAATGGCAGAATCATCAGCAACGACACCTTTAACTTCTGATAAAGATCATAATGCTGATGATAAATGTAGGCACCAAATGAACGACGGAAAGAGGCCTAACATTAAGTTTAAACCGCGACCGCCACCAGCACCAGCACCAGCACCAGCACCTTCTTCTGATGAGACCCAAGAAACAACTGACGATGACGGCAACAGAGACGACGACTACGTTGACGACAGCAACAACGTCGACGACGACTATGAGGACGGCGACTACGTTGACGACAGCAACGACGTGGACGACGACTCTGAGGACAGCGACTACGTTGGCGACGACAGTGAAGATGATGACGATGTTTATGATGAAACAATTAATGATAATCATAATACAAAGTTGGAATTACTGAAAGATCGTCTCCGTAATTTGATAAATATTAATGATGAAAATGATCCCAAGATAATCTTGAGGAAGAAGATTACTGAGACTGATTTAGACCCTGATCAAGGCCGACTTTCGATGCCAAAAATGCAGCTTCTTGTTGATACGCCGTTTGTGACATATCCAGAGCATCTGAATCTTCAAAACACGAAGAATTTCAAGATTTCTGTGAAGGTGATCATGAACAATACTGTGTATGATATGTCGCTCAGTAGATGGAAATACCACCAAAAGAACATCAACAAGCCTCGAGGATTCAAGTATGTGCTGCAATGTGGATGGACGGAACTTCTGGCAGAACAGATACTGGAGAAAGATGACATTATTCTTGTTATGTCGTTCCGCGTTGACAACCAGCTTCACTTTGCTATTTTCAAAGACTAGAATCAATCTTAAGGTTAGTTTTTCATATTCAGCTTTTGGATTGATTTTTGGAATAATTGGCGCAAACAACACCAACTATTGGTTTGGTGCACAAAACAACATGAGCTAAACGAGGTGCAGTGCACAGCACAAACTTCAAAAGGTGGGTGCGCGAAATGACACAAATGAAGATTTGGCTTGAGATTCCATTTAAGCCGAGGAATCTTCATTATTTTAATATATTTAGGGAATCTCTCCCACTTAATCAGTTTGCCTTTAATTTTTTTTTTCCTCCCTTTTTACTCCCAACGTAACTTGACCCCTCCTCATTTCCCCTAAATTATACCCTTTTTCCAATCTAAGAAAACCCCCAAATTGATTTTCTCTTTAAAACCTAAGAAGTTGAAGATGAGTGTCAGATCTTCAGCAAATTCGATCAAGGAAGAAGGCAAAAAGCTATGGAGGATGCTCATGTTAAATACGTTGCAGCCATATATTATGGGTCTACTTTATCCCAACAATGAACATTACCCCCTATATACGTCCCATTTTCATCCAATATGCCTCCATGTACCAATTTAATTGTGAATCTACCTTTCATAGCCTAATAAACTACAATTACAGCAAACAATTGCAAAAAAGATCAACAAACAAAAATTACATACCAAAATTATGACAAAAGAAATGTTCAATTTCCTAAATGAGCGCGTTAAAAAACCCCAATTACAAGCCCTAATTACTCATACGAAAACATACACAACATACATATGATTTTGAGCATAATTAGAGGATGCAAAAACTTACAAAACTCGTTTAGGTGATCTTCAATCATGCAATAATTGGAGCTCAGTGACCTTGGTTCTAACAATGGAAGATAATGAAGATGAAATGGTACTTTTTTGGGGTTCAATACTTTGAGGAGGGGTCACATGTGGGAGTAGAAAGGGAGGGAAACAAAATGGCAAACTAATTAAGTGGGAGAGATTCCCTAAATATATTAAAATATTCAAATTCCCCGGCTTAAATGGAATCTCAGGCCAAAATCTTCATTTATGTTGTTTCGTGCACCCACCTTATGAAGTTTGTGCTGTGCACCGCACCTCGTTTAGTTCGTGCTGTTTTGTGCACCAAACTAATAGTTGGTGTTGTTTGTGCCAATTTACCCTTGATTTTTTGATATTATACTATTATACTTTCTTTCTTTAATTTTGCAATTGCTGCCTGCTAGGATGTGATTTAATATTTTAACTATTTTTGATACTTGATTACTGTTAGAACCCCCTACGAGAGAATCTTAAGATTCTAGTTGTTTCGGTGTTGAAAAGGTTGGCGGTCTTGAAATAAGCCCGCCAAAGATTAGAGTTAGCGTCCACTGGTGAATAGCTGCACAAGAAGCAAACGTGAACTACCCTCGGGGGGGATGCGAGGAAACCCCCTCCGACGCTCAAGTCAGCACGTGTCCAAATAGGATTTAGAGAGAGAGAGTAAAGAGAGAGAGATAAGAATTCTGAGTGTGAGAGAATGTACCTGCAAACTAGTACTATTTGGCTATTTATAGAAGTACTATTCACCTGACAGGGTGCGTAATCCTTTTACACGTGTACGGCTGCGATGCTCATGACAGCTGGGAAGATTCCCTTATTTTGTCTTGTTAGGCGACCGCCAACGTTGTCGGACCATGTTGATGTACTGACTTGATAGAGCTGCGGGCGACATAAAGTATTCGCGTCCGGTAAAGTGTTCGCGGATCCATCTCTTGGGTCCGCCAACATACTTGGGTTATACCCATACAACTAGCCCCCCCAGCATCTTTTGGGGTCTTGACCGCTAAGGATGTTGTCAATAGACGCGACTCATTGTTGCCGTGCTCTACTTTTTTGGGGAAGTTCATTCGTTGGGTGCCACGTGTTGTCGTAGGGAGTTGAAAGAGTTTGAAAAGTTAATGATTATTCCTCCGAAAATCCCGCCCATTGCTTTACTAGGGTTTACCCTGCTTCGACACTTGGCAGGTATCTGGAGAGGGAGTTACTAAGTCTTTCCATCTCAGCCGTCTATTCGCTGTACATATGGACACCAGTTGTCCTTTTTCCAGATTTTTTCTATCATTTCTCAAGCTTTTCATTTTCCTTTTCCCTTTCCTTTCTCCCGAACCTCCATACCCATAGCTTCATTTGCTCAAAAAACTGATCTTTCTTGCTCAGATTGCTTTGAAAAGTTGTCAAATTTCTTAGTTTTTTCTTTCCGGTTTTACAGTACCAAGAATTTCGCCATTATTTTGAAGAAGTTTTTCTGGGTTTTCTCTGAGATTTTGAGTTTGAGTTTCGCCGGTGACAGTTCTTCATTTCCGATGGTCTTTTTGTTCAGGCTCGGTCTTTTTCACGCTATTTCATTCCTTGGAATTCTTGTTCGTCTTTTTCCGGCGACCTTTTACCCCTTGCCTTCATCTCTCCGGCGATTTTACTTCTCCAAGTATTTCTCCATTTCTTTTCCAAGCTTAAAGTTTCTTTTTATATTTTCATCATGTCGGACCAGTCTGATAGCCAGAATACCCCTAGTGATGCATTTATGACTGAAAGTGAACCTTCCTCTCCCCTGGCCGATAGCGAGCCTTCTTCCAGCTCTAACCCTGTGGGAAGAACTAGGTTGTTGTCGGACATTCCCTTAACAGCTGAAAGAGAAAAAGAGATGAGATCCAAGTTCCTTAACGACCCTGCTACCCCGAGGAGCATAGTCGACCCGGGGAGATATCTATCCGCTAGCCGGAGTGGTGGCCGGCGACGCTTAGGGAGCTTAGGCATCAAATCCTCGCTAGACGATCCGTTAGGCATCCTCCCGGCGATGCCGCTCCCGGCCTTGATGTAGTACCACTTAGAGAGCATGCTTGGGTGGATAGCTTAGCGGATCTTTGGGGTGGAGGTAACGACCGACTTTTTCGATCGTTCTGACAATCTGCGGTTCCTAACCCTCATATTATTGATTTAGGTGATGACAGTGATTCCATTGCTACCGTTATGGTCCGCCAAGAGACCGTTTATCATCGTCTGCTGCTTGTTAACCCTGCGGTTCGCGTTACTGGGGACGCAGATTGACTCGGCGGACGCAAACATTGGCGTTTCGTACCTTTTGTCGCTCACGCGGTCGGGGAATCTTCCCGTCTTTGCCGAATTAAGGGTCGACGGTTCGAATCCGATGGAGGAGATTGAGGCCGGACCTGGTTTTGATGCTTTATGGTTCTTAGGATGATTTCGTGTCTCGGTCCTATCAGCGTCGAGATTGATTTGCCTTGGCGTCGGGACGCCATTGATGCGGGTTACCCGAGAGTTGCTCGGGATTTATATTGTCTTCCGTCGGGTTACCGGTTGGTAGTTCCACCGGAGGGGGCCATTGTGACGGAGTGTCCTCCCGGTCACGTGGCCGTGTATACTCACCATTTCGAGTTTGGTCTCCGCTTCACTCTGGATTCTTTTTTGGTGAAGATCTTAAACGCTTTCAACGTGAGCTTGGCTCAGTTAACTCCTTTGGCGGTCCGGAATTTGATCGCGTACATATGGGTTGTGCGTTTTTTGGATTTTCCGCAAACTTTGAACTTATTTCGCCACATTCATTGGGTGAAGAAGAATGGATCTTCTAGGCGGGCGGGTTGGTGGTCGCTAATGACGGCCAACAAGAAGATGTGATTCGGCCAAAAATGGCTGGTTTGAAGGGTTGGCGAGGATGCTTTCTTTTGGTTACGAGTTCCGAGAATTATCCAGGTGCGTCGTCACTTCACCGAGCCTCGTCCGCGTATGGAGCATTTACCCCTTACTCCGCTAACTGAGGAAGAGTTAGCGGCTTTCGACTACTTCGATACAGAGGACTATTTAATTACCTATGAGGACGGGAAGGAGGTGAAGGTTAAAGAGCCTAAATACTTGGATTCCTCATTCCAAGTATATCCGGGGAACAAGCCCTTGTCGGCCCTGCTTTGCTCGAGTCCTACTCATGAAAATGGTGAGTGTTGATGTCGGATTTGGTCCAATCGATGATATATATATATATATATATATATATATATATATATATATATATATATATATATATATATATAACTATGCTTCTTGTCAATTGCAGGTTTTGACTTTCTTGACCTCGACGTCCTAGCTGTGGACGTGAACTTCAAGCCGTTAACTAACTTACCACCTGCTCCCCCACAGGAATATGAGACTATGCACGGGATTACCAATGGCCGCCGGGGAGGGAACCGCCACGGCCCTCAAAATATTCGCCGTGGTCGCGGCGGGGCGAATATTGTTCGCGTTCCTTCGCAAAATGTTACTGCCGCTGCTGCTGCTCCTGGCGGCCAGACGTCGCCAGCCGTGCCGATTAGGTCTTCCACTTCCCGGCCTGTTGCCAGGGGTGGTGGGAACCGAAGGCGGCCTCGCGAGCAAGTCGCAGCGGACACATTTGCCAACAAAAGGCAGACTTTGGCGGGCCCTGCTTCTTCTGCCCACAGCCCTGATGCTTAGGTGGAGGTTCTGGCCTCAGATGTTCCAGTGGTTCAGGAGCGGGCTGTCCCGGCCCCTGCTCCCGGACACGTTAGCGGCGCTTCCTGGCTGTCAGGCTCTTACTCCTCCATCCGTGAAAAGATCCGGGAGCTGATTACCATGCCCAGCTTTCTCTCCAACTTATCTCCCGGTATTTTCTCTCGGTTCAATGAGTGGATCGAGAAAAAAGAGGTACCGCTGAGCGAAGCTATGGCGGCCTCCTTTGCCCGTCGGCCTGTCGTTCCTGGCAAGATTTATCGGCTGGCTGGGACGTCAGGGAGGATGAGTCGCTGTATGCCGACATTCCTGAGAACGGTGGCATCCTTGCCTACCGCATTCTGAAGGGCATGCAGCTGCCAGTTGATAGGCCGGCAGGGTCCCTGATCACTCCAGCTGCTAGGTTGGCTCACGACCAACTTGTGGTACGTTTATGTATTTTATTATCTTTTATTCGTTTCGCTTTCTGCCGCTTTCTTATCTTGACACTCTTTTCATCTTCGCAGGCCAACAATGCTGCCATTGAGCTGATTGAGCAATATATTGAGTATCAGAAGTTGGCGGACACCTATAAGCAGTCTTTGGAAACTTGCCAAGATCTGCTTGAAGGAGAGAGAGGGTAAGGCTGTCGGCAAAGGCAATGAGTTGCGGCCCTGGAGGATGAGGCGACAACGGCGAGATCTAGGGCCGCCTTATTGGAAGAGGCGAGGAGAATGTTAACTCATTGACCAAGGCTCTTGAGGCCGCTAACTCTGAGAAGGAGATTGCAGTATTGGATGCCAAGGCACAATCAAGGGCTCAGGCTATCACTGAGTTTCAGCAATCTGAAGAATATGTAGCGGTTCTCCACAAGAGGTACGATGGTGGTTGGGCGGCCGCCATGAGGTGCGTGTGCAAGACCATTCCAGGGTTTGACTGGAATGTGATTGAAGAGGCTCATGCTGCCGGCCAACATCTATCGCCATTCGAGGGGGATCCCAAGTTTGCCGACGAGGATGCTATAGCAGATGCGGATCCTCGTGACGTGGCGGAGCAAGATGATCAAGATGCCCCCCTTCTTGAAGTTTTTGGCGGCCTTCTCTCAGCTCTTCTTACTCCTCCAATAGTTTATAGCTTGTATTATTTTTTGTATTTTGATCAACACTTTATTCGGCCCATTTTGGCGTATGTAAACTGATTTTGTGTTTTTAATCTGAAAGTACTTGACTCCGACTGAAAGCCTTTTTATTGGCCGCTATCATTTTTTGTTGTAGTTGGCCGCCAAGCCAGTAGCTTTTATTATATGGAAAGTACTTTTGCGTTTCTGTTATCGCTTTGTTAGCGCTCTAATCTTTACACATTTGGTTTGTCATGACCATTTATATTCTTTAAGCCTATCATGTGGCTTTGGTTTTTTGTGCTTGGTCTGTTATGTGACCGTTCACGCACTTTGGCCTGTCATATGGCTGGTTTCTTTGTGCTTGGTCTGTTATGTGACCGTTAACGCACTTTGGCCTGTCATATGGATGTTTAATAATTAATATTAACCGACACGCAATCCATTAATATATATAAACAATAGGACAATTCACGGAATGCTAGCAGTGATTTGTATTATCTGTAATAAAAAGGTGGCTCTTGGCCGATTACATTCAAAAAATTAAACATAATATTTCTTTAAGGCACTAGCGTTCCAACAATTTTTAAGCTCCTTGTTGTCCATGCCTTTGAGAATGAACGAACAGGGGGCAATTTTCTAAGCGATGACGTATGGCCCTTCCCAATTGGCGGTTAGCTTTCCATCAACATGGGCCTTACCTGTGGCTGCCGTTCTGCGAAGGACTTGGTCTCCCACTTCCAATGGCCTCTCCAAGACTTTCTTGTTGTAAGCCTTGCTAATTCTGTCTTTGTAGGCAGCCGCCTTTAATTCCGCCATCAACCTTACTTCCGGCAAGAAGTCTAGATTTTCCTTGAGCGCCTGATCATTCATTCCAGGATTTTGGTGCTTAATCCGGTAAGAGGGCAAACCCACCTCCACTGGTAACACTGCTTCTGTACCAAAAGCTAGCTTAAAAGGGCTCTCCCCCGTCGCTTCTTTTTCGGTTGTTCTGTTTGACCATAGTACTGCCGGCACCATATCAGCCCATCCGCCTTTGAATTCATCTAGCTTTTTCTTTAATGCATTCAAGATCTGTTTGTTCGTGGCCTCCGCTTGTCCGTTGCTCTGGGGATGGCAAACAGCTGAGTATGCAAACTTCACTCGAAATTCCGTTAAAAAAGCTTGTATAGGACGGCAATCGAACTGGACGCCATGGTCAAAAACAATAGCCATGGGAATCCCAAACCTTGTCATAAATTTTGCCAGATGAATTTTTTTACTTGATTTGCCTTGATCTTTCTTTGTCGGCTCGGCCTCTATCCACTTTGTAAAATAATCAATGCCCACTATCGGGAATCTCCTCCCACCGGTTGCTGTGGTGAACGGTCCCAGAATGTCCATTCCCCACTGCGCGAATGGAATCGGACATAGGATAGGCTGTAAATCGTTGGCTGGTCGGTTAATGACAGGAGCATATCTCTGGCACTTGTCACATTTCCTGACGTAGGCTTGTGCATCTCGCAACATGCTTGGCCGGTAGAAACCTGCTCTCGGTGCCTTGAGTGCCAAGGCTTTTCCGCCAATATGGTTGCCGCATATACCTTCATGTATTTCTTCAAGTATCTTCGTGGATTCCCATGCGGTCGTACATTTAAGCGGAGGCATCTTTGAATGATTTTTTGTACAGCTCATTTCGATATATAACGTACCCGGCTCGCTTGTCGTTTTAATTTCTTGGCGGACGAAGGATTACGGGAAGCATCCTGTCAACTTATATGCCACCGGTTCGCTAAACCATTCCCCTTGCTGGTCTAATCTGTTAACGGTCACAATTTCTTCCGCTTATGCTCTTCTCTTTTAAGATGTCCACTTGTGACGGATCTTTCAATCTTGAATGAGTCGGAACTTGCCAATTTGGATAATGCGTCCGCTTTTTGTGTTCTCGGCCCTAGGTATAGCTTGAATCGAAAATCATCCAATTGAGCTATCAACTCCTTGGCCTTTTCCACATATTTTTGCATATTGGCCTCTCTAACTTCGAACTCTCCTCTCGGTTGACCACCGACCAACGTGAGTCCGTTTTTAAGAGCGCCCTCTTAGCACCCGCCGCCAAGCACATCCTTAAGCCCTATCGCCGCTTCATATTCTCGCTTCATTGTTTGGCCTTGGAAAGCGAACTTGATGGCGTCTTGGTATGAATTTCCTTCGGGCTAGTCATTACTATGCTCGCTCCGGATCCGCTAAGCTGCGGAAGATCCGTCGACTTCCAGCAGACCAAGCTCCCTTTTGCTCCACTTCTTCTTCCTCATATGAGGCTTCCACAATGAAATTCGCCGGGGCTGGGCTTTAATAGCGGTCCTAGGCTTATATTGTATATCGTACTCCGATAGTTCGACGGCCCATTTCAACAAGCGGCCCGAGCTATCCATCTTCTGCAACGCTTTCTCTAGCGGGCGATTGGTTAAAACTTGGATGGGATGACAGTCAAAATATGGTGCGAGCTTCCTGGCGGCTATTATCACGGCCAAGGCCATTTTTTCTACCCGGCTTGTAACGACTTTCCGGACCGTTAAGGATATGGGCGATGAAATAAATTGGTGCTCGCCTCTTCTCCTTTTCTACCAATAACACGACCGCGATTGTCTTTGATGAGGCCGAGATATATAATTGCAATGTGTCTCCATTCTCGGGTCTTGTAATGGTGGGCAGCTTCTTCAAATGCTCTTTTACCGCTAGGAATGCTTTGCTTTGTTCCTCTCCCCACACGAACCTCTTATTTCCCCTTAGCGGTGCAAAGAAAGGCAAGGCTTTGTCTGCGACTTTGAAATGAACCGAGTGAGGGCCGCCATTCTCCCGGTTAGCCTTTGAATGTCCTTGACGCTTTTCGGCTCAGGCAGGTCGACAATGGCCTGGACTTTGTCTGGGTTTGCATCAATTCCCCTTTTGCTTACTAAAAAGCCTAAGAACTTCCCAGCTCTCACCCCAAAAACACATTTCTTCGGATTGAGCTTCATCTTATATTTCCTCAACGTTCTGAAAGTTTCTTCCAAATCGCCTAGGTGTTCGCGGTCAGTTTTACTCTTGACGATAGAGTCGTCAACATATGCCTCAATATTTCTCCCCCTTTGATCCGCGAACACTTTATCGACCAGCTTTTGGTAAGTTGCTCCAGCATTATGGAGTCCGAATGGCATTGCCTTATAGTTGTATACACCACAATCCGTGATGAATGCTTGCCTTCTTTCTATCGGCCTCTAGTAAGGCGATTCGATGATAGCCCGAGAACGCATCCATAAAGCTGAGCAGTGCGTGACCGCTAGTTGAGTCCACTAGCTGGTCAATTCTGGGTAATGGATAGCAGTTCTTTGGGCAGACTCTATTGAGGTCCGTAAAATCTACACACATCCTCCATTGGCCGTTAGCTTTTTTCACCATGACCACATTGGCCAACCACTCTGGGTAGTCGCATGGCTCAATGAAGTCGGCAGCCAGCAGCTTATCAACTTCCTCTTTGATGGCCTTGTTCTTTTCGGCCGAGAAATTTCGTTTCTTTTGTTTAATAGGTCGGATAGCACTGTCCACATTTAGACGATGTACCATCACGGCCGGGTCTATTCCCGGCATCTCATCCGCCGAGAACGCGAAAATATCTGCGTTTTCTCTTAGGAGAGTCACCAAGTTGATCCCGACCTTTGGGTCCATGTCCGTTCCAACAGCCTACCGTCCTTGCGGATCCTCCGCTTGACATTTCTGTTTTGTTTCTCCATCCGGTTCGGGCCTTGGCGTGCCGTCAGGTCTAGATTCTAATTCTTCCATATCAACATCCATCTCCTCATCCCCTTTCTCGAGCTCTTCTTCATTCACCCGAGCTCTCCTCTGAGCTCGCCTTTGTTTCCGCGTTGGCGGATTCAAATCTTCTACTGGAATTCTCCTTCTTGGAATTTGTTTCAATCTTGTTAGATAGCATGACTTTGCCATCTCTTGATTTCCTCTCAACTTTCTTTGTCGTCCCTAGATTGGAAACGTACAACATAGTCAAATGATAAGTTGACACCACTCCTTGGACGTCATGGATGAAAGGGCGCCCAATAATTGCGTTGTAAGCTCCAGGTACATCAACAACCAGAAATTCTGCCATTACATCCCTGGCATCTTTATCTTCTCCTACCCCGACCGGTAGGGTTATCAAACCTTCGGGAATCAGCGATGCACCCGTGAAACCGATTCCGGGTAACGGACGGGCTTCAAATGTTCTCGGCCAATCATCAACTTCTCAAAAGTTGAGTAATACAAAATGTTAGCGGAGCTTCCTCCGTCTACCGAGTTACGTGAATCAAACAGGTTTGACACTTTCGGCGTGACCACCGGAGGGTCATCGTGAGGGTAGACGACATGCTTTGCATCTTCAACCGTGAAAGACATGGCGGGCATTACCGGTGGCCTTCTCCCTTGCATGCTCTCATTGAAATTGACCTGGTGCCTGAATTCCTTCAGACTTGCCTTGGCTCCATTTATTGTCGTCGCCATGAATTGGACCGCCGCTAATAACATGGATTTCACCGATCCGTGAATGGACGTTCGGTTGGTGTTTTTACAGGTCTCCATCCTTAGTCGAGCTTTGTATTGGTTGAAGTAGCCTCTTCTTATCAAATCTTCCAGGTTATCCTTCAAATGACGACAATCTTGATCAAGTGCCCGTGATCTCCGTGAAAATCACACCACTTGGTCTTGTCGCGGTTTTTGTGGAACATTTGCTTTGGACGTCGCCATTTATCGTTGTCTCTGTTCATCAAGTATATCTGACTCCTGGAGGTGGTGAGTTGGGTATACGCGTCAAACTTTTCTTTGCGTTCACCCTTTTCGCGGTCATTCCTCTCGCGGTCCCCCTTTTCACGATCGTTTCCTCTTTCTCGATCGCTTCCTCTCCTGACAACATTAGATTCTTGCCTTCTTTCATCTCGGCCGCGATCACCTTCTCGACCTTTGTCTTTCTTTTGCTTCTCTTCCCTTTTCTTTTCTGGCTCGCGGTACTGATTACCCGCGGCCTTGTCGAATTCTTCTCCTCTTATGAAATCATTTGCTTTGCCAAGCACTGGCCCCAGCGACGTGAAAGATTTTCGGCCGAGATAACTTCTAAACGCAGTTCCTTCCCTTAATCCCGACATCAATGCTAAAACCGCTACATTCTGTTGTAGCCTGGGAATAGATACAACCTCTACATTGAAGCGCCTGATATAATCTCGGAGGGATTCGGTCTCTCCCTGCCTGACCGACAATAATTCTCCAGTAGTGCGCTCACGGCGCCTGTTGCTTACGAAGTGAGTGCTGAACATGGATGAGAGTTGAGAGAAGCTGGATACGTTACCAGGCTTGAGGCTTTTAAACCACGTCTGAGCTAGGCCGGTTAGTGTGGACGGGAAGACCTTACACCAGATGGCGTCAATCTGCGTGTACAAGTACATGTGTCCTTCATAGGCTGCTACATGGTCGTCAGGGTCTGTGCTGCCGTCAAACTTGCACGATGGCATCTTGATTCTCGGCATCGGATAATTAAGAACTTCCGGAACAAAAGGGGAAAGTTTTGGCTTGATTAATAGATGTCCGCCACCCGAATAGTTACTAACACCTGCGGTGCTGTACTCTCGATCTGTGCGGCTGTGATGCTCTTCTGAGTTGTTAAGATCCTCATTTTCCGGATCAATTTCCTCATTGCGCTCTGCGTTGTCAATCTGTTCTTCCCTTTGGCGATCTTCCGGTGTTAACGTACACATCCTTCTAACTGGCGTACCGTCAACGTTTCTACCGGCCATGGCCAGTGATCGTTTACGGTGCTGAACGCCTCTTGTGTTAGGAGCAGGAGTGTTATTAGGCTGAGGAGTGCCTTGTAGTAATTGGATGAAGGATGCGACTGTTTGTAGCTGATCTGGGGTAAATTGGCTCAACTGAGCTAAATTGAAAGGGACGGTACCAGGGTTCACCTGAGTTACATTGTCCTCAGGAGTAAACTGATCGTTGTTGCCCTCTGGCATGTTGGGTTGGAACTGAGGTGCACCGGTAGATCTAGTAATTGCAAGACGAGAGGATCCTTGGCCGATCTCCAGTCCAGGTGGACCGCGACTTGCATCATTTGCTTCTTCCATGACTGCTTCACAAGAATAGGAGGCCCCTCCTTCTAGCGCCAAATTGTTTCGGTGTTGAAACGGTTGGCGGTCTTGAAATAAGCCCGCCAAAGATTAGAGTTAGCGTCCACTGGTGAATAGCTGCACAAGAAGCAACGTGAACTACCCTCGGGGGATGCGAGGAAACCCCTCCGACGCTCAAGTCAGCACGTGTCCAAATAGGATTTAGAGAGAGAGAGTAAAGAGAGAGAGATAAGAATTCTGAGTGTGAGAGAATGTACCTGCAAACTAGTACTATTTGGCTATTTATAGAAGTACTATTCACCTGACAGGGTGCGTAATCCTTTTACACGTGTACGGCTGCGATGCTCATGACAGCTGGGAAGATTCCCTTATTTTGTCTTGTTAGGCGACCGCCAACGTTGTCGGACCATGTTGATGTACTGACTTGATAGAGCTGCGGGCGACATAAAGTATTCGCGTCCGGTAAAGTGTTCGCGGATCCATCTCTTGGGTCCGCCAACATACTTGGGTTATACCCATACACTAGTATTTGCGACTGTCTGACTTCTTGATGGGATGGTTATACGAAGCGATGCATATGTTAATTACACTGGGTTGTTGTTGATAAACAAAAAACGGAGTTAGTTGAAGACTACAAGTTTAGTCCATAATAATTGACAATTTGGGCTTAGTTTTCGTTACTTTATCTTGAGTTTGAGTATTTTCAGGCTTCGAAGTTGTTTAGTTTAAAGATTGGGTTGATGTCATTAATTAGTCTTCAGAATTATATCTCTTAATTAATGGCCTCTTTTGCACCTTTAGTTTGTGTTAAGGGATTTTAATGTATTGGGTTCCTGATAATCTTGAGAGATTTTACGTTTGATAATTGGTTTGTCAAAACAAAAGACACTTGTTGGAGTTGTGTTCATGTTTTTGGTTGTGATTATAAATTATTCTCTAACCTACTGGATTTAGAGAACTATACCTCTTTTTAGTTGTCGTCGTTAGGTAGAATTGATGATAAATGAGGACTTAGAAGTGTGTTCATAGCTGTTCTGTTTTGCTGGCATTGTGGTGACCTTTTAATTTGAGGCATCTTGATTGCAGTTTAAGTTTAAATGATGAAACTTAGAAGTGTGTTTAAATGATTTTGCAATTACAATGGTCATTTCTTTCCCTAATTACCCATGTTTTATCTGTTATATTATGCCAAGTATTGCCTAATTCATGAAACTCCCCCTTGACCTGCATTCTGGATAGATGAATTTGTAAATCAAGTTGTTCCCCTACCAATTCCAACACCATAAATTAGGTAACATTGGTAATGCTCTGAGCTTGTTGATATACTATATGCTGTTTTTTTTGCCTCTGGTTTGTCCCTAAAACATACAATCTAATATTTATGTCTGTTATTCCTTGAAGATAGAACCATTGGGTCATTCAATTATACATGTTAAACAATTGTTTTACTGGTTTATCTGTCCTGTTTCGGCCTATTTGTATTCTCTTATTCGAGTTCCTGAAACGTTGGAATAATTACATAATAGTAGTATCTAGTGATTCCTGCCCTATTTCTTGTATGCTAGAGAATTTACTAACGAGTGATTTTCTCTTGTCCTTTCACAGCCATGAGCCAACCAATCCTGCAAAGTTCCGTGACGAATGCAGGTCTTACTTGAAGCCAACTTCCAAATTCTACTCACAGTGTGGTACAAACACGTTTGGGATATGACAAAGTTACTCTAAATAAAGGATTCATGGATTTTCTAGCCTCAGAGTAGTGTTGTAGTTATGTTTTCCTGTATATTTTATTCCTATAGATCAAATACCTTTGCATTACACTTTCAGTAGATCAAATAGCTCCGGAACAATGGTTTTCCCTAGGTTATTGCTTTTTTTTTGTTGCTCCATCTGTGATCGGTTAGATACATTTAATCTTAGTTGTTGCTCCAAAAATATTGACAATTTTCTTCATGAAGTGAACAATGAATGACAGTTTTTTACTATATACAGTTTGTTAAGTTTGTGTTTCAATTATACTTTGTTTGCATATCAGTGACAGAATACAAAAGTTTACTAGAGATGCCATTTCATAAGTTACCACAGAATTTAACAATTACAGAAGCTGTAAAACAATGTATATGAACATTAACCACACAAAAGCTGCAGCATTTAGATTTAAGGGCTAATAATAATCAAGTGGAAGAATGAGTAAGTCGATCAACAGTACTAATAAAATGTTTAACATCGATAAATCAAGTCTTAAATGGCCTGATAATGCTAATGATATAAACACTAAAACAAATTAAAACATATCCTTCTCCTTAAGTTCTTAACAAACTACGTATAATAGTATATGCCCAGCTTAGCTATATATATATACTACCATCATCATAAGTCACAATATCACTCCCGAACAACTTGAAGTTAATTAGTCTTTCTTTTAACAATTGCAATTGCTATGTGAAGCTTATTGTTAGACCGAAACGACACAAGCCGAATAATATCGTCTACCTCCAGATTATGCTCTTTCCTTAGTTGAGGCCATCCATGTGCCAACACATACTTCCATCCTGGCTCGTTGTTGTTGTTGTTGTTGTTGTTAGAGTGGTAGTCCCATCTACTTAGCCGCATATCATACTGACATGACTCTATAATCACCTTCACGTCTATCTTGGCCTTCTTATTGCGACCAACTTTCTGTTGAAGAAGTAGTTCCTCTTCTTTTGTCAAAAACGGAGCAAGAATCTGCTTTGCTGGTATTGACAATCGTGCTTGTTTATCTTTAGCATCAGTGTCTGTAAGCTCCTTATTCTCCATAATTATTTTGACATCTCTTACATCGTTATAATTCATATTATTCCGAATATGATCCAGCAACAATCTTAACTTATCATCACCCGGTGGTGGTATATTAAGGATCAACTTGCGGGTAGTTTTTCTGTTACTCGTAACATAGGAAAGTTGCTTGGCATTCACTTGATGTTGATTAGAAGCTGGAGATGTTTCTGGTAATTGGGAAGAAACCATATAAGCACAAGAACGCTTCTTAGGTGGGAGGAGTTTGTTATTCTCATCACTGTTGGTAGAGCGTACGGATTCGGATACCGCCATATAAGCGTAAGAGCGCTTCTTAGGTGGGAGGAGTTTGATGTTCTCATCGCTGTTGGTAGAGTGTAGGTATCCCAAGTTCGATTCCGCCATTATAGAAACAAGCAAGAGCTTAATTATAACAACTACAAAGGAACAAAGAGAAGTAGGGTTGAATGAAGCTTGAGGGTTAGAAATTTTTTTGGAAGGAAGAGAGACGAGAGTGTGTGTGTATGTTGATGAATGAAAGAGTTAAAAGGAGGGGGTATATAATATATAGCCATAGGAAGAATATCGAGAGAATGTAGGAATACTACTAACACTAACATTAGGATTCATCGAGTGTTGATATATAGATGAGTTACTTAATTGGTGCCCCAAGATTAAAAATGTACTTTCCGAAATTACGTTGATACATTAAGAGATGATCATTGTTAAGTAAAATCCTAATCCAACTAGGCAACAACGTAACTACCAATACTATCCTTAGTAAATATATGGATTTCTCCTATAATATAGAGATAGGATTATCTCTTATATCCTAATAAGCTATTAAGAGATTAATTTAGCGATCACAAGCGAGATTAATTTAGCAACCACAAGCTCACAAATAAAGGCCATTGTACAATAATTTTATCCAAAATATAATGATATTAACAACAAAATTCATTTTACTTTTTGCACGTAATTTACCAAATAATTCGAATTTTCTACTCAATTCTCAATT
This sequence comes from Beta lomatogona, assembly GCA_947646795.1. Taxonomy (NCBI): domain Eukaryota; kingdom Viridiplantae; phylum Streptophyta; class Magnoliopsida; order Caryophyllales; family Amaranthaceae; genus Beta; species Beta lomatogona. The sequence goes on from CANSNZ010000448.1 coordinate 621,917, forward strand.
GAACTAATCCTTTAAAAAAATTTAAATTTGAAATTTTCGAACAAACGTAGTGGTCCTCATTCAAACAAATCCACATAGATTTATTAGGTTGTTGTTTTTTTAATATTGACAACAATTATTAGTTATTTATAAGCAAAATTTCATGGAAATAGAAAATTAGCTTTGTAGTTAATCAAGCAATATTTTCTAATTTAGAGATTAATTAGCGAGCAAACGTTCATAAAAAGGCCATTTTACAATAAAATTATCAAAAGTGTAATGAAATATCTTAACTACGGAAATAATTACATTGTTTGAAAATAATTATTTAACAAATTTTTTTGTTGTTTTATTACCGTCGGCTTTTATTTGCACGTAAATTCCAACTGGTTTTTCCTCCTTTTTCTCAATTGTACTTCAAATATCCTCGATTATAATATTATATTTTGAATGTTTCGAACAAAAGGTGGTGGTCCTCGTTAAACAAGTTCAGATTTAGGTAGTTATTTTCAAAAAGTGATACAAATTATTAGTTATTTGTAAACAAAATTTTCTAGTAATTGAAGACCTAGGAATCTGAAGATGATTATGCAAAGAAAATAAGAACATAATGGTTTTTCCTAATCTATACAAATATATTAAAAGGTACAGTGAACCTAAATAAAGAACTGTGCAATGTGGCGCTATCCCTTAAAGTGTTTGCTTCATGCATGTACTCTACATACAATAAAAAAATTAGAAAATGCATGGTATGAGATTTGATCCCATGACTTGAAGTTTATCTACTAAAGTCTTAACCACTAAACCAAGTAATGTTTGGTGTTATAATTTTGAAGTAAATTATAAATACATTAAAATTATAATTACCCCGGGCATAATTCGGGCCTAAAAACTAGTTTATCTCTATATATTGTTTTTCACCTTTTGCTATAACTACATCAAGATGAAGTAATAAAAGGGCTTGGAAAAAGCAGGGGAGGCCAAGGAAGCTGCAATTTGTTTGCTCTATTCCTCTATTGGAGAATGTATGGGCTCTACAATTAATTTGTCAATTGTCAACACTAAGAATTGTTCAATACTTCATATGTTCTTTTTTAGCTGCCCAACGCCATGTTTAAGTCACATGTTCCATGTTTATCAGATCTTGTTGGATTTATTTCACTGTGTAATTTCAACAAATCAAGTTTTTCTATAAATATTTAGTAATGCATTATTATAGATGTTGATGATTAATATTATGGTTTGTAAAAATATTGCCAATAATAAGCTTAGGTATCTATTAGCATGACCCTGAAATAGTTCCTTGACAAGTAAATCATTCTATTTATCAGTCTGTGAAATTGGTAAAAGGTTAGATGTACACTTAATGTATATGTACACCACTCTTAATTTGGAAACTCATGATGTTATAATTTTTTATATTAAAATCACAATTAATTTTCCTCTCAAACTTCCTTCCTGATTTACAGAAAACTTATCACTAATAAAAGTGGTGTACATGTACATTGAGTATACATCTATGATAAGAGGTTTTTAGTGTGTCGTTAAGGCACTAAAAACCGCTTCCCAAACAATATTTGTAGTCCTAACAAGCAATTACTAAGAGAATAGTAAGGGCAAGTCAAGGGTCGATCCACAGGGAAATTGGGATTGATTAGAGTCTATCTAGTCTAGACTACCTAATTGAAAGGTATTTGGGGGTTTAAAAGATGTTTGGTAACAATTAAGACTATCTATCAGCTAGAACAAGCAAAAATCACGAGTTTAAATATCAAATAAAGACACTAGAGTTAAGGCTACTAGTATGAATAAGAACGGATGATGATTGTTAATGCGATTGTGAAGCAACAAAGACGATTATGCAAGGTTTAGTTCTCCTCTAAAATACTTGAGTCCTCTCTCGAATGGTCCTCAAGAGTAATCGCTTAATCTATCAACTAAATCCTCTCTCGAATGGTCTTTAGTTAATTGATTAAGAGATTCGATAAGTTTGGAAAACCCCTAATGAAGGATCCCCTTAATTTCCACCCAATATCTTGGTATAGAAATTAAGTTGATTCTTGGGGATGATAAAAGAGTTCAAAATCCGATTTAAGAACATTTGAAATCAAAATACCAAAGTATAAATGTGATCAATATCTATCCTAAGGTCTCAAAACACCAAGATCAATGCATAAACTTCTCCATACATCACAATCACATCAACAACATTTTTTAAAACCCTAATTCATACTTTCACCCTAACCCTAGATATGAAACTACTCACTAATCATGGAGTTAAAGCAATTAAACAATGAATCTATGACTAATCTAAGGTTAAACATGATTAAGAAATTATTAAACTAATAGAAATCGCAATTATTAAACTAAGAGAATGAAGATCTTAAATAATATGAGAACATAAACAAACACCAAGAGAATGAAATAAAAACTAAAACTTTGAATTGAATTGAATGAAAAGTACCTTGAATGTATTGGAAATCACAAACTATGATCAACAATTCTCAAATCTCAATCAAACTAAAGTGTTTTCTCTCTAATACAAAACCCTAGAATATTGTGTAGAAACTAGAATAAAGCGTCCGTCCTTTACTCCTCTCGAAAAGAGGGTTTAATGATCGAATGTTTTCTTTCCGGATCGTGAGGTGCGGGCGCACCAAAAGGAGGTGCGGGCGCACCTTGCTCAGTGCGGGCGCACCGGACTTCAGGTGCGGGCGCACCCGAGTCTTCGTCTCGGGGTGGAATTCTCTTCGTCAAATGGTGCGGGCGCACCAGATGAAGGTGCGGGCGCACCCAATTTAAGGTGCGGGCGCACCCAATTTAAGGTGCGGGCGCACCAATGTAGTCTGTTTTGTGCTCCCGGGGTGGTCGATGGTGCGGGCGCACCGGTGGCTTGTGCGGGCGCACCATCGTGTGCGGGGCATACCAAGCGCACCTCAGGCTACCTTTCGCCTCTAGCTCGATCCCTTATGCCATGTCTCGCATTTCTCGACCCCGAAAAGGGCAATACCTGCAATAGAAACACGAACAAACATGGTGAAAGCATATGTGCTAGAAATTCGATCGAAATAGATCGAAAATCTAGCAAAATGTCACTATGACCAAGTATGATCACGTGAATGAAATAGAAGGGAAAAGTGAGGAGAAAGAAGGAAGAAAAGGAGGAAAAGGGAGCTAAAACAAGCCAAAAGAAGGTAATAAAGTGCGTTAGAAACGCACTTATCAAACTCTCCCAAGCTTAGCGTTTTGCTTGTCCTCAAGTAAACCAAGAATGAGAAAGAAGCAAGAGAAGAGGAGAAAAAGATGAAAAAGAAAAACCATGCAACAAACCAACCTAAATGCTCTATATGCTAAGCTACAAACATGACATGCAAGCTAACTGAGTTCATAATAAGATTTAGGAGACCAACCAAACACAAGAGGAAAGATGACTAGGAAGCACAAGAGTGACTTAAGGGATCTAATCCACCAATCAACCGAGTCCCCTTGAAAAATAGGCTTTCTAAGAGTGATTTCTCACTCCTCTCCACTTCCAAGTCCCGAGTTTGACTCCCCCCTAGGGATGCTCAACCATAATAGCTCGCCTCAACCACATTTTGATGACCCTCATCATGACTTGCACAAAATCTCACCCGCCACTACTAGTTGACCAAGTCCAATCTAGAAGTCAAAAGGGACTTTGTTTAGGTTGTAACGGGGCTAGGTTAAAGGCGTGGATAACAATTTAGGAATGTGGTGCAAAAAGGGTAAAGTGGAGTACACTAGGGGTAAAAACTCCCCCAAGCTAGTCCAAACACCAACTCAAATCGAAATCTCACACATCTTTGATTATCACTTTGATTTTTACTTTTTGGAACACATTTTTTTTTCTCAATTATTTGCTCTTTCTTTCTTTTCAATAGAAATCCAAATGAAGCACTAAGAGCATTCTTTCTTTCTTTTATTTCCTTTCTCAAAATTTTCCTCAACTTTTGCAAATGTAAACGCACATTATTTCACTCTCAACCAAAGACTTAGTATCAAAACAACTCAACACAAACTAGACATGTACTCCACTTTGGGGAAAGTTTGGCCATGACTTATTATGAGGGTTAAGCAAAGATAGGATAGAAAGGCTCAAATGGGTTGAGAAGCGGATAATTATGCAGGTATAAAAGCTTTTTGGCTTTTGAGCTCCTATTTCTAGCAAAAAGAAAAGCCCTAAATCATTCTTCTGTAGGCTCGATCTTATGCAATCTTGGGGAGCTAAAATGCAAGTCACAAGTTAGGCGATCAATGGCGAGGGTTGTAAATGAGTCTTACCAGGTTCGTGGCCCTCCTTTGGGGTTCACCGCACAAGGGACAAGGCAATCCAATCAACCAACTCGCCTAGTTTCAAAAAGACTCTACCAAAAGTTATCGTTCTCAAAGATCACCTAAAGTCACACCAAGGCTTCCAAAACCATCAAGTCGAATGCAAGGAAGGTCTTCCAATCAAGTTATGAACACTCTTAGCCACAAATCATGCATGCAACCAAACTAATCTAAATGCATAAAAATGGGGGGAAAAAAGACGAAAAGAGAAAGAAAATCTTTTTTGTTAGTTTCTTTTATGCAAACCTAACATGCAAATATACTAATATGAACCTAATTACAAAAAGGAGGAAGAAAATGTTGAGATAGAGAGAATACATGCTAACTCCCCCAAGCTTAATACAAACTCCGTCCTCAGGGTTGACAAGGAAAGAGAAAGTAAGGGAGGAAGTAAGGGCACAAAATCAAGCAAAAATCCAAACCAAATAAGATAAGGAGAAATGTCTCATAATACCCGGGAAAGTGCTCTTTTAGGATCTCTAGCTAGACCTTACCACTAAATAATTTGACAAAGATCTCAATAGTTTGTCATAAGCATTAGCACACATTTCACAGCGGATCACATAAGTATGACATAAACAAAGAGCATGCACAAATTTCAATGGGTCTATATGCTTACCAAGTGATGAGTGTCGAAAATAATGAAATTTTCGAGAGAATCCTGGAAAGTATGAAGAACAAACATCAAAATTCAAATAAAAAGAGCAAAACAATGAGTTCTCCTTTTGATGGTCCTTGCAACTTTTAAGCTTTATCCCGTCCTCGATGACTTCCATTTGAGTCTTGTGATGGTTTAAAGAGGCCAAAGGCTCTTCCAATGGTGAAACTTTGAGGAGAGGAAATAAGACGGGGAAGGAAGGAACTAAGTCGAGTTTCCTTGAAAAAGGAATATGAAGAGGACGAGTGGAAACAAAAGTCTCATCAACTACTTCTTCAACATCATTAGACTCTATAGTGTAAACTTTCTCAACAAATGATTCCTCGACTACGGGGTTCTCATCCATATCCCAATCATCATCATCTTCACTGGTTATAGTTATGCAAGAGCGATTTTGATTATTGATAATTCGACCCAAAGTTTCGATTGATCTTTTGCTAGATTCGACAAAGTTTTCCATCATGGAATCACACCTATTTAACAAGCACATATTTTCTTTTAGTGAATCAAGAATTTCAGAATATATATGTACTTCACAACTAGTGACATCTTCTAAATTTGAGAAAGTAGTATTTCCATGGTCCCACTCATAAGTATCTCTAGATAGCCACCCAAAGAAACCCCATGCTTCATCAAAGTGTTGGCATCGAAATTCACCATTAAACATAGACTCCACCACTTCTCGTGTATGCATATTCAGACCTTCATACATCACCTCACACATCTCCCAAATCTCAAGTCTATACTTAATTAGAAGAGTGTTCTCAAATCTCTGAAAATAATTCCAAAATGGTTCATCCTCATATTGAGGAAAAAAGAAGTTGGCCATTTTTTTTTTTTTTGGAATTCTCTTAAAAGAAGAAAAAAAATTATATACAAATTCCTAGACTCATATACACGACACCTACCAAATAAAATAAAACAAGATAAAAAAAAATAAGCCAATAAAGAAAAGCAAAAAAAAAAAAAAAAAAAAAAAAAAAAATCAATTAAGCAATTTCAAACTAAAAAAAACTTCAATCAATAGCACAATTTCCCCGGCAACGGCGCCATTTTGATAAGAGGTTTTTAGTGTGTCGTTAAGGCACTAAAAACCGCTTCCCAAACAATATTTGTAGTCCTAACAAGCAATTACTAAGAGAATAGTAAGGGCAAGTCAAGGGTCGATCCACAGGGAAATTGGGATTGATTAGAGTCTATCTAGTCTAGACTACCTAATTGAAAGGTATTTGGGGGTTTAAAAGATGTTTGGTAACAATTAAGACTATCTATCAGCTAGAACAAGCAAAAATCACGAGTTTAAATATCAAATAAAGACACTAGAGTTAAGGCTACTAGTATGAATAAGAACGGATGATGATTGTTAATGCGATTGTGAAGCAACAAAGACGATTATGCAAGGTTTAGTTCTCCTCTAAAATACTTGAGTCCTCTCTCGAATGGTCCTCAAGAGTAATCGCTTAATCTATCAACTAAATCCTCTCTCGAATGGTCTTTAGTTAATTGATTAAGAGATTCGATAAGTTTGGAAAACCCCTAATGAAGGATCCCCTTAATTTCCACCCAATATCTTGGTATAGAAATTAAGTTGATTCTTGGGGATGATAAAAGAGTTCAAAATCCGATTTAAGAACATTTGAAATCAAAATACCAAAGTATAAATGTGATCAATATCTATCCTAAGGTCTCAAAACACCAAGATCAATGCATAAACTTCTCCATACATCACAATCACATCAACAACATTTTTTAAAACCCTAATTCATACTTTCACCCTAACCCTAGATATGAAACTACTCACTAATCATGGAGTTAAAGCAATTAAACAATGAATCTATGACTAATCTAAGGTTAAACATGATTAAGAAATTATTAAACTAATAGAAATCGCAATTATTAAACTAAGAGAATGAAGATCTTAAATAATATGAGAACATAAACAAACACCAAGAGAATGAAATAAAAACTAAAACTTTGAATTGAATTGAATGAAAAGTACCTTGAATGTATTGGAAATCACAAACTATGATCAACAATTCTCAAATCTCAATCAAACTAAAGTGTTTTCTCTCTAATACAAAACCCTAGAATATTGTGTAGAAACTAGAATAAAGCGTCCGTCCTTTACTCCTCTCGAAAAGAGGGTTTAATGATCGAATGTTTTCTTTCCGGATCGTGAGGTGCGGGCGCACCAAAAGCAGGTGCGGGCGCACCTTGCTCAGTGCGGGCGCACCCGGACTTGGTGCGGGCGCACCTGAGTCTTCTGTCTCGGGGTGGAATTCTCTTCGTCAAATGGTGCGGGCGCACCGGATGAAGGTGCGGGCGCACCCAATTTAAGGTGCGGGCGCACCCAATTTAAGGTGCGGGCGCACCAATGTAGTCTGTTTTGTGCTCCGGGGTGGTCGATGGTGCGGGCGCACCGGTGGCTTGTGCGGGCGCACCATCGTGTGCGGGGCATACCAAGCGCACCTCAGGCTACCTTTCAGCCTCTAGCTCGATCCCTTATGCCATGTCTCGCATTTCTCGACCCCGAAAAGGGCAATACCTGCAATAGAAACACGAACAAACATGGTGAAAGCATATGTGCTAGAAATTCGATCGAAATAGATCGAAAATCTAGCAAAATGTCACTATGACCAAGTATGATCACGTGAATGAAATAGAAGGGAAAAGTGAGGAGAAAGAAGGAAGAAAAGGAGGAAAAGGGAGCTAAAACAAGCCAAAAGAAGGTAATAAAGTGCGTTAGAAACGCACTTATCAATCTATCACTTGCTCTCAAAATGAAAAATAAATATTTTATTACCATATTTTATTGCAATAGACATATATAGAATATTGATAGAACACAATATACTTTAGGCCGGATGTATTTTGTTCTAATTAAAATGCTTCTATGGATAGATTTCCTAATATGTATACAATTCTAAGAACAAAATATATCTTAAAGTATATTGTATTCTATCAAATATGTTACTACTTTGAAGAAATTGGTAAGGGTATTCAATTGGGTTAGTATTTAGGACCAAAACCGAATCAGTAATCCCGATTTTGACCGTATCGGATGGGCTTTTTTCCACTAGGATCACCTCGATTTAATCCAAACGATGATCATCGCATTATCTTGTTCCCTAGTTGGATTAGACACCAAGCTAAACTAATCAAGTTTATGAATTAATTCACTTTATTCATTACTAATTCATATCCTACATTCTTTAGGAAATTTAATTACTACTACCTGAATTCCTAACATTTTAGCACCTAAATATGTTAACACCTTATCATTTATGGTAACTAATATGCTTCTCCAAACACAACCTTATCACTAATCTTATTTTGGAACCTCATGATACTTTAATTTTGGACTAAAATCACAATTAAATTGCCTCCTTACTAATTTAAAGAAAACTTAGTGTACATCTATCACTTCCCCCCAAAATGAAAAATAAATATTTGATTACCATATTACTATATCACTTCCGCTTGAGCTTGTGTTAACTTATTATTGTGTGATATCTAGGTTTATATATATATATATATATATATATATATATATATATATATATATATATATATATATATATATATATATATATATATAATTTTTCTATATAAAAATATAACCGAGCCTGTTTAGAGCTTTCGAGCTGAGCTTTGCCTAGCACAGCTCGACTCGTTAAAGTCTCGAGCCGAGTCTGAATCCGAGCTTTGACCGAGCCGATCCCGAACTGTTCGTGAATCGGCTAGGCTCATTAACACCCCTAGCAATACCTTCAATTAATTTCGGTAGTATCTCAAAAAATAATAATTTTTCAAAAATCACGAAAAGTGAAATCACTATTCATGTCTGCCCGGGCAAAAACACCAAAATGAGGCAGTGAATGTGGAAGATAATTAAGCCGCCCGCTCGAACGATTCCAAATCACCTTCTTTCTCGATTTCAAATTCATCCAAATAGATGAATTGATTCAATTCCAGAATGTTGAATGAAAATTATAGATTACAACACACTACAAGGTTGTTTCAAATAGGACTTAGCTTGACATTTGACAAACTATGTGATGTACAAGTTGCCTAGTTTTTTTTTAATAATATTTTTTTATGCAAAGTGCGGAATTGCCTAATTGAATTATGATTTAGGACAAAATTCAGTCATGCAATTTGTTATCTAAATCAAAATAAGATCATCTCCATCGTATCCAAACAATAAACACCACCTGATCTTGTTGCCTGGTTGGATTAGGTTGACTCAGGCACCAAGCTAAACTAATCAAGTTCACTAATTAACTCCATTCTTTATATCTGATATCCATATTCCCTAAGAAATCAAATTACGCTACCTAAATCCCCGTCCATTCTTAGAAGTTAGAATATCCTAAATATATTAATCCAATGGTTTATATTTGTAAACTTAATTGGGCGCGAAGCTAATCAGTTAATTAGTTGAGAACCTAACAACTGAAATACCCAATTCATCCCAATATTACTACCTCTATCTCATCTTTCATTCTTAATTCCTTCCACTCACAAAAACTCAACCTGAATTCTTTTCTCGACATATCCATACTTTCTTTCTTTCTGATATTAATGGCGAAATTACCAGAAATGAGACCTTCAACTTCTGATAAAGATCACTCAGATCATAATGCTGATGATGACAGTAGGTACCATTCTAAAGTGCCACCGCCACCACCATCGCCGTTACCTTCTTCTGATGATGCTCAAGACACAAACCAGCTTGCTGTCTCCATGATCAATCCCACCACCAATGAAAACAACGACAACAGAGATGATACTAAATCAGTTGATGTTGATATTACGGAGTTGAATTCACTGCTAGATCGTCTTCGTAATATGGTGGAGATTAATGATGTGACTGATCCCAAGATAATCTTGAAGAAGCAGCTTACTAAGACTGATTTAGACCCTAAGCAAGCCCGACTTTCGATGCCAAAAAAGAAGCTTCTTGTTATGTTTCTGACAAATTCAGAGGATCAGAATCTTCAAGACAATAAGAAAGTCAAGATTGACGTGAAGGTGATCATGGGCAATTCTGAGTATGATATGTCGCTCAGTCGCTGGAACTACCACCAAACCAACATCGACAAGCCTCAAGGATTCAGGTATGTGCTGCAATGTGGATGGACGAAACTTGCGGTACATCATGACTAGAATCTTAAGGTTGGTTTTTGATATTCAGGTTTTGGATTGATTTTTTGATATACAAGTATTATACATTATACTATTATAGTTTCTTTGTTTAATTTTGCAATGTCCTGATGCTGCTGCCTGCTAGGATGTCATTAAAATATTAAAGGATTTTTAATAATTGCTTACTGTTAGAATCCCCTAAGAGAGAATCTTAACATTAGTAGTTGGGAGTGTCTGACTTCTTGGTGGGATGGTTATAACTCTAAATCCTCATAATCTTGATACGAAGCAACGCATATGTTAATTATACTGGGTTGTTGTTGATAAAGAAAAAACAGAATTAGTTGATGACTACAAGTTCAGTCCATAATTGACAGTTTGGGCTTAGTTTTAGTTACTTTACCTTGAGTTTGAGTATTTTTGCTAATAAAGGAGCAATCTCCAGGCTTCCAATTTGTTTAGTTCAAAGATTGGGTTGATTTTTGATTAATTAGTCTTCAGAATTATATTTCTTATTGGTCTCTTTTGCGCCATTAGTTTGTGTTAAGGGTTTTTACTTTTTAATGTATAGGGTTTCTAATAATCTGAGAGATTTTATGTTTGATGATTGGTTTTTCAAAACAAAAGACACTTGTTGTTGCGAGTTAGGTTGTCTTCCCTTTTTTGGTTGCGATTATTGAATATTTCTCTAACCTGCTGAATTTAGAGAACTATCCATCTTTTAGTTGTCGTCGTTATGTAGAATGGATGATAAAGGAGGACTTTTATTTTTTTTTGATTAGGAGATTAAGTCAGCCCAAGGGCTAACCCCTACAAGGCTACTAGCCTGTAGGAAACACCAACATATTGGCTGGTAAGGCATGCATAGCATGCTAAAGAAACACCCCAGCATAATGCTGGGGGTAAGGATCGAACCCCTGACCTCAGGGGCCAAGGGGGAGGACTTAGAAGTGTGTTTATAGCTGTTCTGGTGACCTTTTAATTTGAGGCATCTTGATTGCAGTTCAAGTTTAAATGATGAAACTTAGAAGTGTGTTTAAATGATTTTGCAATTACACTGGTCATTTCTTGCCCTATTTACCCATGTTTTATCTGTTATATTATGCAAGTGTTGCCTAATTTATGAAACTCCCCTTGAACTACATTCTGGAAAGATGAATAGTCTGATAATACTATGTAGTGAGTGATGTTCCCCTGCCGATTCTCAGAACATGGATTATAACATAGGTAATGCTATGAACTTGTTGATGTACTATATGCTGATTTCGCCTTTGGTTTGTCCCAAAAAGATACAATCTAATATATATGTCTGTTATTGAATGAATCATGACGGGAATCATTGGGTCACTCAATTATACATGTTAAACAATTGTTTTACTGGTATATCTTATTTTGACCTATTTGTATTATCTTATTTGAATTCCTGAAACGTTGGAATAATTACATAATACTAGAAGTATTTATTGATTCCTGAACCTACTTCCTTTTGTGTTAACTAGTGGTTTTCTCTTGTCCTTTCACAGCCAACCACTCATGCGAAGTTCTATGAAGAATGAGAGTCTCCTTGCTTGAGGCTAATTTCCAAATTCTACTCAGAGTGTGGTACAAAGAGGTTTAAGATTTGACTGAGTTACTCCATATAAAAGATTCATGAATCTTCTAGCGACAAAGTAGTATTGTAATTTTGTGTTTCTATAGATCAAATACCTTTGAATGTACATTTTCCATGGGTCAAATAGCTCCGGAACAATGGTTTTCCTTAGGTTATTGCTTTTTTTTGTTGCTCCATCTGTGATCGGTTATATACATTTTATCTAGTTGTTGGTTGTTGCTCCACAAACATTGACAATTTTCTTCATGAAGTGAAAAATGAATGACGATATTATTCTATATATAGTTTGTTGAGTTTACTGTTTCAATTATACTTTGTCTGCATCAGTGACAGAATACAAAAGTTTACAGGACATGCCATATCATAAGTTACCACAGAAAAATTTACCAATAGGAGAAGCTACAAAATAATGTGTATGAACATTAAATTAACCATATAAAAGTTGCAGCATTTAGATTTAAAGACTAATTAGTAATATACCCAAATTCAGTACAACTCACAAAGCAACAGAGCTTGAAAGAGTTACTCAAGAACCAGGATGAAGCACTGGAAGCCTACAATGGAAGCTGATAGATTTATCAGTCTGCCTCGACCCATGAACGAATAACTGGAAAACCACAGTCAAAGAAGCACCATGAGACCAAATTCCATAGAAATCACAATTAGGCTTAGCCAAATGACACTGCAAACACTTGACGAAATGCTTCATACTCACCAACACACTCGTCTCACCACTTTCATTGCCATTACAATCTTCTCCTACAATCATAAGATTCTTGAATTGTGCCCCTAAAGTTACCAAACTGGTTGACACCTTCAAACCCAATTCGCCAATTTTGCCAATCTCAACACCCATCACATCATCCAACTGTTCCATCCTCTCTACAAATATCAACAAACTATCCAACTCACTCACACCAACAAGGGTTCTAGGAAGGTCTTGTTTATCGTCAAGAGCAGTCTGAAGCTCAGTAACTTGAGCCCTCGAAAGCGGTTTCGATATCGGAACATCCTGAATGACAACAGAAGCATAGTGAGAAAAGGCATTGGGTTTGTAGAATTTGGGGGAAGTTTCTTGACGAGCTTGATTTTGAGGCGACCAACGGACGAAGAATTGGCATCCTTTCCAAATTGGACGATTGATTGAACACCATCATTCATCATTGTTAAGGAGGTTATGGAGGAAGAAAGTGTGATCTTTACTCTTTAGTGAGATAGACCTAACAGATTTTTCCCAAATTTTCAAAGGCAGGAATGATTCTTTTCTTTAAAAGGGTTACTCCATTTTGTGTCAGAAAGGCCTTGAATTTCATGGTGAATTAATGTTGATGGTATTGATGGGTAAGAGAGAGATGCCTACCAAGTGTTTGTGAAAATGTCTAGCTCAATGGGTTTTTCTTTTTGGGTTATATTATACAGTTTCAAAATTTCGGGTTTAGCGCGAGTATGCGGATTACTTATGTTTTGGTGGGAGGGAGGTGCTTTTTATCTTAGTATTTAATGCAAACACCTAACTAATGTCTAATAACCCCTCAAAAAACTAATGTTTAATAAAAAAATTATTAGGCCCGGGCTACGCTCCGGTTAAGGGACATTTCATTTATTAATATTATACTTTAAAATGATAGCACCAAATGTTATTTGGTCTAGTGGTTAAGACTTTAGTATATGTTCTTAAGGTCCCGGGATCAAACCCTACACTATGCAATTTCTATTGTTTTTAATTATTATGGATGACATGGAGTAAAACGTCCTTAGGAAGAGCCCCATGGCACCGTTCCTTGTTTAGGCACGCCTTTTAATATATTAGTATAGATTATTTTAGAAGTCCAATACAATTTATTTATTGGTACATTTAGGAGGGAAATTTCAGGAGAGAAAACATATTGACATATTGTAGTGGTTTCTGCTTTAGTTAAGTACTACAACCAATTATTATTATTCCAAAAAAAAATCACAAAGGGGAGAAACAAATCAATTATTTTATTGACAAAAGTTGTATACAATGAGGCGTTTGTTTCATATAAATATTTTTCTAATTTAATTACTTTAATTCAAGCATTTTAAGGATACATTAAAATTTTTATAACTGCTTAGAGTTCATGAAAAATAACCTAAAATTTTCTAATTTTACTACTATAACTCATGCTTGACATGATTTATAACGCATGGTTTTACACTAAATTATTTGTTTTCGGAAAGAAAATCTAAAATTTATTAACTTCACTTTTGTAAAACGAGCAAAGTTCATGGTTTGTTCTTCTATCCCTACTTTCTTTCATTGTTTCTGCGTGAACTAATAACTACACAATTTAACACAAGCTCAAGCGGTAAACCAAACCAATCAACGCATGCTAATACGAATTTAGAATTTTAATTCAACAAAAGTGACACATCACATTAGAGACAAGCTAATTGATTGAAGGAAGATTTTTCTTGATTACACGATTAGTCTTCTTAATTTACGTTAATTCATAAATTAATCATGAAAACAAAATTACAAAAACCATTTAATGGAATGAAATCTAAAGCTACCAATGATTTACTAAGAATTATACATATGGCTTGATATGAGTGTGAAGATTATCAAAAAAATATTAAATGGGTGCGAACACTGAAGATGAGGAAAATAAATGTAGAGGAAGTATTACAGCTGGCTATTGATTTTAGGACAAAAACAAATTCACCGTTTTTCCTTTCCTAAACATAATCTTCCTAGAATTTCTAAATAACACTTAATTTAGGAAGTACACAGAAACAAAATTTCATGGTTTCTTATTTCTCGCTTTTGCTAGTATCTAAGAAAATCTCACGTTTGCCGGTTCCCCTATTATTGTACTAAAATAGAATTATTGGAGTACTACTTATCCTTAAACCTAAATCCACTCCTCTTTTTATTTGTAGAGTTTTAATTTTTACCATCGTTCATTAAAAATACTTGGAGAGACATGAATGTAATTACAACTGATGCCAAAATAATCTTCAAAAGATTATGATGTATGTGGTCAGTAGCATAAACATCTAATTAAGTTAATTATTATTTATGTTGTTAATACAGAAATAAGTCAAGCTTTAATTTGGTCACTGCTTTTGTTCCAAAATCCTAATCCAATTAGCTTGGCAACAATGTATGTAACTACCAATAATATCCTTAGTTAGTGTATGGATTTCTCTTATAATATAGATATAGCTAGGATTTTCTCTTATGTCCTAATAAGATATTGTCCAATCTAAGTAATTTGCTAATTAAGCGATTGATTTACCGATCACAGGCTCACAATAAAGGCCATTGTACAATAAAATGATCGAAAATATAATGATATTAACAACAAAATTCACTTTACTTTTTGAAATAATTATCTAATAACTTTTTTTGTATTATTACCATTAATTTTTGCACATACTTTACCAAATAATCCGATTTTTCTTCCCAATTCTCAGCTGAACTAATCCTCAAAAAATTATTAGTTTGAAAATTCGAACAAACATAGTGGTCCTTGTTCAAACAAGTCCACATAGATTTATCAGGTTGTTGTTTTTAAATGTGGACACAAATATTAGTTATTGTAAACAAATTTTCCTAGAAATTGAAAATTAGCTTTGTAGTTAATCAAGCATTATTTTCTAATTAAGAGACTAATTAGAGAGCAAAAGTTCATAAAAAGGCCATTGTACAATAAAATTATCAAAAATGTAATGATATATCTTAACAACAAAAAATAGTTTCATTGTCTGAAAACAACTGTTTAACAACTTCAATTTTGCCTCTTACATGTACTCTTGATACTTATCACTAATAAAAGTGGTGTACATGTACACTGAATTCACTCCCCTCAAAATAAAAAATAAATATTTGATTACCATATTATATTGCAATAGACATAGAAATGTTACTACTTTGGAGAAATTGGTAAGGGATTTCTTGTTTGGATCCTATAGAGTTCTAAAATAACTATTGAATAAAAAATCAATGGCTAACATATTATCTTTCCAAAATCCCCCCTATTTTTCTCATCAAAATCCATCCCCTAATTTTTCCCTTTCCACAATACGAGCTATTGATATTAAAATATATGGTTCAGATACAACTCTACTTTGTAGAGTTTTATTAAAACTCTAGAGGATATGGACACAAATTTCAATTGGGTTAGTATTTAGGACAATATTTATTTTCTAAATCAACATTAGATCATCTCGATTGAATATCCAAACAATGATCACCGTCTAATCTTGTTACCTAATTGGATTTAGACACCAAGCTAA
The DNA here is from genome assembly GCA_947646795.1 of Beta lomatogona. Taxonomy (NCBI): domain Eukaryota; kingdom Viridiplantae; phylum Streptophyta; class Magnoliopsida; order Caryophyllales; family Amaranthaceae; genus Beta; species Beta lomatogona. Next base: position 637,930 of record CANSNZ010000448.1, read on the forward strand.
ACTAATATATCAAGTTTATGAATTAAACCACTTTATACATTACTATTTCATATCCTACATTCTGTCAATTCTAGAATATCCCAATCATTTTTTTTAGAAATACCCAAATCATATTAATCCAATATGGTTTCACATTTGGTAAACTTAGGCGGCAAGCTAATTAGCTAAGTTGATAAGAATTATAATCTACCTAGGATTTTAGTAAATAATACCCTAGTTTACGAAATAAATCAGGTCCCAATGGAGTGAAATCCGATGTATACTTCATTACCTCCACTTGCTCTTTGGTTGTTAAATCCTTCCATTCACAAAACCTCAACACAATTTCTCTTCTCCATTCATCCCTACGTACTTTCTTTCTTTCTTTCTTCGTGAGCTAACTTAGCTTAATGGCGGAATCATCAAAAACACTAGGCTCGAGCAACAACACCTCTGAGAATAATGCTGTAGTTCGTCCCAAGAAACGTCCTTACGATGAATTACCGTCTTCAACCTCTAATCAAGATCACCAACATCATAAAGCTGATAAAATTTGCTACGTTATACACGGCTGTAATAAGACCCTCAAGTTGTTCTTATCGAAACCAAACTCGTCACCACCTTCGTCTTATGATGCCCAAGACACGAACCAGCGAGCTGCTGTCTCGATGATCGATCGCATCACAACCAACGACGTCAACAACAACAAAGGCGGCAGCAGCAGCAACAATAGCAGGAACAGCAGCAGCAACATCAACAACAACACCAGCAACTGTGATTCCCTCCCACCCAACAAGCGTCTTCGTCGGGAGACAAGTAATAACCGGGAAGTGCAAGATCATGATAGTCAGAAACAATTAAACAACAAGGAGGAAGGAGCATCGTCGTTTACCAAAGCTGTTGGTAATGATGAATCAGATGATGTAGATATGAAGTTAGGATTACTGCTGGATCATCTTCATAATGTCATGAATATTAAGGATGTGACTGATGCCAAGATAATCTTTGAGAGGGAGCTTACTGCCTCTGATGTTAAAGATCAACAAGGACGATTATCGATCCCTGAACAGCAGCTTTTTGCTTCGTTTTTGACACAAAAAGAGTACGTGGGTCTTCAACACAAGGATGATCGCAAGAAGAATGCCAAGATTGACGTGAAGGTGATCATAGGAAACTCCAAGTATGATCTAGTCCTAAGTCGATGGAACTACAAAGGTAAGAACAACGACAGCGTCAAGAAGGATCCCGGATTCAGATATGTGCTGACACATTGATGGACTAAACTTATGGGAGATTATAACCTGAAGAAAGATCAGATGATTCGCCTTCTGTCGTTCCGCTCCAACAACCAGCTTCATATTGTTATTCAAAGACGCAGAATCTTCAGGTTGTTCGGGACTGATATCGAAGTTTTTGATTGATCTCTAGATTATATAGAACTAATTATGTAGTTAGCTAGGCATATATATTAAAGTATTAGTATATACTATTACAGTTTGATTTATTTTAGATTTCCATTGTCATGATGCTGTTTGGGACTATAATAGGTTAGGTCGAAACTCAAAAGTTAGTACTTAGCTAGGTTGTATAAGTTGAGGGGATTTTGCCTGTGAACCCTTACCAAGTTTTGGTGCTTCAATTTTCAATGAAACGCTCATCTTTTTCATAAATATTTAGCTTGTTTGTTTAGTTTCCTTAATTTAGCTGTTTAAATTCCTGCTTTTCTATATGTCTTTGTTGTTGGCAGAGTTTAGATTACAGTATGTATGAACTATGAAGTTTTTGATGCTCAACATAATACACATCACTCATTAATATTGATCCAATTCCATTGGTAAGAAAATAATAATCTATATGTCGTTGATTAGTAGCTAGGGTAATTTATTATTGCTTAGAGTTACTCCCAATTTCACTGTTAAAATGGAATTATACGAAGTACATTCATCGAAGATTTATGGTGACTGGTAAGCTTTGTTAATCTTCAATATTTCTGCCTCATCCAATGATCTATTCATTTATGAACACTCTAACAAAAACAAGATCACCAGTTGTCATTGGCATAAAAAGAGTTTTGTGTACGCTTACCTAGTGTATAAACAGAAACAACAAACTTTTTAAACAATAGTGGAGGGAAATAGCTGTACATTTTCTGCTGCAATATGCGTATAACAGACAAGTATTACCACTAAAATTATCAACTTTAGCCAGTGTCATTTCGACATAGTGCCTCTTGGCTTTGCTTGGGTTGGCTGCAATCAGTTTCATGGGAGGAAGTCATTGTACTATATATGGCTGGTTAAAGATACGAGGAAGTTATACATGAGTGGCCTTTTTCTTCCAAACAGAATGATAACCTATTCAATTGTCCTGTATTGTTCACCATTGAAGTCAAAGTAAATAAGAAAATTCATCCTTGTTGTTGAACATTGCTCGTCACTAGTGAGCACTTTAGATCGCATTGAGATCGTATGTGCTATCTATTTTGTATCCCATTCCTTTCTAATCTTGCCACCTCAATAAACTAAGATTAACTATTTTTATTATTTGATGAAATTGGGTTGGAGTATCAGAAAGACAAAAGCTATTCTTACAACCGTTGCACATCATATGTGGTACAACCAAACCCTTTTCAACCAATCAATAATGAAATAGGTAATTTTCTTTTAGCATGAATTGCCAAAAGCATCTTCTATTTTTCAGGGAGTATGAGAGAATTAATGTGCAATGTTCTTATGAAAAATCTTATGAGACCAGAAATTTTCAGGTCATGATATAAGTAAAGAGAAGACTTATATATATATATATATATATATATATATATATATATATATATATATATATATAGATATAGATATATGGTTCATTACACTTGCAAGTTTTAGCCAGTTTAACAAAGAAAACTTGCATAGAGAATCCAACTCCTAAAAGTAAAAACAAAGTCATAAAACTAGTACACATGACAAGCCAGAAAGCAGAAAATTAGGACAACTTTCAAGCTACATGTTAAGAGCTCCGCTATTAATATTAATCAGAATCATATTGAAGGTTGAGTCTCCTTTGGAGAATTTAATTAGTAGCCTTAAGATCGACAAAATCATCGGCTGGTGCTCCTAAGTAGTTACCTGAGTCTTCAACAGAATTAAGTTTAAAACTGTCTCCTGTGATGAACGAAACTCTGCCCGTCATTAGAGGTTTTTATAGGATATATATGTTAATTTATAAATCAGTTAGTCAGTTAAGCTTTCTGTTATGAGTTTGTTACAGCAGCTTGTTAGTTAGTTAGATATTTTTTTTGTATTAGGACAGCTGTAGGTTACCTTTCTCTCTTGTATAAATATCCTAGAGGTGATCATGGGCCGGGCCGGGTTTGGGCCCGGCCGAGCCAAAATTTTTTTTCCCATTGGCCGGGCCGGGCCCAAATCCGGGCCAAAAAATTGTGCCCAAAGCCCGTTATTTCAGGCCGGGCAGAGCGGGCTTTTTCGGGCCAAAAAATTAGACTAAAATGTCTTTTTTAGCTTGTCCAAAGCCCGCCCAAAAAAAAAAAAAAAAAAAACTGAAAAACTGCCCAAGCCCGCCCAAAACCGGGCAGGGCCGGGCTGAAGTTGATCAGCTCTAAAATATCCTAGATTCTAGCTTTGTAAGTTGAGATTACATTTTATAGAATTCATTTTTCTTTCTCTCACATCTTCTGTGAGTTTTCTCTCAAACATCAGAACAATTTTCTTGTTCTTCTTATGGTATCAGAGCTAATGCAACTATTAATGAAACTGTTGGTAATACACCTCTTGACTATGATGATTCTTGAGGATCTCAACATCAATCTGGTTCTGTTGATTCTCAAGAAATGGTTTCTGCAATCTATAAGGGAATGATGCAGATGATGCAACAGAATTCTTCCACAAATGCTAGTTTAGGCTCAGGAGAATTTGCTTGTTCTGCTTTTACAGCTGCAGGTATGGTCAATGTGTCTAATGTTCTTTCTTCTATTCATAATTTTGACAATCTTTCCTGGATAATTGACACTGGTGCAAGTGATCACATGTCTTCTAACAGATCTTTATTCTCTTCCTTAACAAATTTAATTGCACCTATTCAAGTTGGATTGCCTGATGGAACTGTTAAGAAAGTTACTCAAACTAGAAATATTCAGTTGACACCTAATATTTTGCTTAAACAAGTTCTGTTCAATTCATTCCTGATTTTCATCATAACCTATTATCAGTAGGTAAACTCTTAGATCAAAATAATCTTGTTGCTCATTTTTACTCTTCTTATTGTCTTTTTCAGGACCTTTCAACTAACAAGTTAAAGGTCACTGGAAAAAGAGTCTCTGGATTATATAGATTCAGTAGCAATACATCATCCTTTGATGTTACTTCTTGTCATGTTAAAGCTGATTTAGCTTCCCATGTTTCTCATGATGTTGATAATAATGTTGCTCTTCAACATGATTGTTCTGTAAATAATGCTGGAATGAATAAAATTTCTTTGTCTTTGCTACATGCCAGACTTGGTCACCCTTCCCTAGGCAAAATTAAACATCTAACAGTTCCATATGATGGTAATGATTTCTCTTGTGAACCTTGTATTTTGCCAAACATCATAGAATTCCTTTTCTAATTTCACATTCTTTAGCAAAAAATCCTTTTGATCTTGTTCACTTGGATCTTTGGGGTCCATACAAGACTCTTAGCTTACCTGGTGCATCTTATTTTCTTACTATCCTTGATGATAATACTAGAACAACTTGGACACATTTGATTCATACTAAGCAGCAAGTTCCTTCTGTTGTATCTGGTTTCCTGAATTATGTGAAGAATCATTTCAATACTGACATTAAGCACATCAGAAGTGATAATGGTACATAAATTGTTCAAGAAGTTTGTGCTGTCTTATTTGCTGAGAAAGGTATCATTCATCAAAGGTCTAAAGGAAGCATAAACATCTTCTTGAAACTGCCAGTGTAATCAAGTTTCAAGGACATCTTCCTCTCAAATTTTGGGGTGATTGTATTCCATCTGCTACTTTTTTAATCAACATCCTTCCTAGTTTTGTCTTGAATTGGAAAACTCCAAGTGAATTGCTTCTTGGTAAAGGCCCTGATTATAGTGCTTTAAGAGTCATAGGATGCCTATGCTATCCTCTTGTTAAAACTGGTGATGAATTTGCTTCCAAAGCAAAGAGATGTGTGCTTTTGGGTTACCCTTATGCTCAAAAAGGTTACAAGCTTTATGATCTGGATAATCATAAAGTTGTTCTTAGCAGAGATGTCATTTTTCATGAAAATGTTTTTCCTTTTAAACAGGATAACACCTCCTTACTTCAGCCTATTTTTTATCCGATTTTGAATCCTACTGATGTTGATTTAGATTTTTCTTCTCCTATTTCTTCCACATATATTCCTCCTCTTAATGCACCTAATGAAACTATTACAAATACTCCTTCTACTTCTACTTCTAATCATAATGTTTCTTTCACCACTTCTCCAAACACTACTTCTATTCCTACTTCAAATCAGGATGCATCTATTCCTTCTTCTTCTTCATCTCCACATACTTCTCCTGTTCCTCCTCCTTATTCACCTGTGGTTCCTATTAGAAAGTCTAATAGAACTTCTCATTTGCCCTCAAAATTTCAGGAGTTTTTACTTTCTGCTCACATTTAACACTCTGCTAGTTTATCTAAGGTTCTTTCTACACCAGAACCTACTTCTTATCATCAAGCTAAAGATGATCCTAGCTGGATTGAAGCCATGAACAAAGAATTATCTGCTTTAGAACAAAATCAGACTTGGCAATTAACATCTTTACCTCCAGGGAAGACAACAATTGGTTGTAAATGGGTTTACAAGGTGAAATTCAGGCCTGATGGAAGTATTGAAAGGCACAAGGCCAGGCTTGTTGCTAGGGGTTATAAATAGATCAAGGGCAAAGATTTCAAGCACACTTTTAGTCCAGTTGCAAAGTTTACAACTGTTAGGACTATTATAGCTTTAGCTGCTGCTCACAATTGGCATTTACATCAATTAGATGTAAACAATGCCTTTTTACATGGTTTTATTGATGAAGAATTATACATGACACCTCCACCTGGTTATACAACACAACCTAATCCATTATGCAAGCTCAAAAGATCATTATATGGTCTCAGACAAGCTTCTAGGCAGTGGAACCTAGAATTAAGCAAATTTTTGGTCAGTTTTGGATTTATTCAATCTAAACATGATTATTCCATGTTTACTAAACAAGATGGCAACCATTTCACCATCATTGTTGCTTATGTTGATGATCTACTTCTCAATGGATCTGATTTGGATACACTAAAGAATATTAAACAGGCCTTAGATAGTACTTTTACTATTAAGGACCTGGGTGAGCTGAAATACTTTATGGGAATTGAAGTTTCTAGGTCTTCTGCTGGCATTCTTCTCAACCAAAGAAAGTATGTTGTTGATATGTTGAAAGATACTAAGATGGAACATTGCAAAATTGCTGCTTTTCCTTTTCCTAAGGCTTTAAAACTCAATGATCATGATGGTGACAGATTGGAAGATCCAGAAATTTACAGAAGGCTAATTGGCAAGTTGCTTTACTTAAACATGACAAGGCCTGATATTTCTTATGTTGTGCAACAGTTGAGTCAATTTCTATGTGATCCTAGGACTCCTCATATGAATGCAGCAATGCATGTCCTTAGATACTTGAAAGGGACACTTGATTTTGGGTTGTTCTATGATCATAATACTGATCTTCAACTTAAAGCTTATAGTGATGCTGATTGGGGCAATTGCCCTGCATCTGGTAGATCTTTGACTGAATATTGTGTGTTCCTTGGTAATTCTTTGATCTCATGGAAAACCAAGAAACAGAAAGTTGTGTCTAAGAGCTCAGCTGAAGCAGAATACAGGATTATGAGTCAGACTACAAGTGAGGTTGTATGGCTTGAAGGTTTATTGAAAGATCTTCAAGTATTTGTTTCTCAACTAATTCCTTTATTCTGTGACAATACTTTTGCTCAACACATTGCTGAGAACCCTGTATTACACGAAATGACTAAGCATATCAAACTGGATGTGCACTATATCAGGGAAAATGTTCAAACAGGCTTTATCAAAATACATCATGTTTCTTCTGCCTTGCAACTTGCAGATATAATGACCAAGGCTTTAGGAGCTGATCAGCATAATTTTCTTTCTCTCAAGCTGGGGTTACTTCCTTCACATTCATCCACCTTCCAGCTTGCAGGGGGGATATAGGAAATATATGTTAATTTATAAATCAGTTAGTCAGCTAAGCTTTCTATTATGAGTTTGTTACAACATCTTGTTAGTTAGTTAGATATTTGTTTGTATTAGGATAACTGTAGGTTACCTTTCTCTCTTGTATAAATATCCTAGATTCTAGCTTTGTAAGTTATTTTATAGAATTCATTTTTCTTTCTCTCACATCTTCTGTGAGTTTTCTCTCAAACATCAGAACAATTTTATTGTTCTTCTTAGTTTTGCGTCTCTGTTATTCCTGACCCTACTTCCTGTATGCTAGACTTTCCTAACCAGTGGTTTTCTCTTGTCCTTTCACAACCAACCACTCCTGCAACGTTTTATGAAGAATGAGAGTCTCCTTACTTGAGGCCAACTTCCAAATTCTACTCAAGAGTGTGGTACAAAGAGGTCTGAGATTTGACTTACTCCAAATAAAAGATTCATGAATCTTCTAGCTTCAAAGTAGTGTTGTAATTTTGTGTTTCAATAGATGAAATACCTTTGTATGCACACTTTCCATAGATCAAATAACTCCGGATCAATGGTTTTCCCTAGGTTATTGCTTTATTTTTGTTGCTCCATCTGTGATCAGTTATATACATTTTATCTAGTTGTTGCTCCAGAAATATTGACAATTTTCTACATGAAGTGAAAAATTAATGACAGTTTTATACTATATACAGTTTGTTAAGTTTGTTGTTTCAATTATACTTTGTTCGCATATCGGTGACATAATGCAAAAGTTTACTAGAGATGCCATTTCATAAGTTACCAGAGAAATTTAACAATGGGAGAAGCTGTAAAATAATGTGAATGTAGTATGAACATTAACCATATAAAAGTTGCAGCATAAGATTTAAGACTAATTGATAATATACCCAAATTCAGAATAAACTCACAAAGCAACATAGCTTGAAAGAGTTGCTCATGAACCAGGATCAAGCACAGGAAACGTGAGGGATTGAGGGAGGTTTTTATTTTTATTTGTTATATGGGTCGTCGTTGCAAATAATGTTCTTGAAAACAAATTTAGTGTAAAAATCATTTCACCCATCACCCATGAGTGCGAAATCATATGTCAAGCATGAGCTATAGTAGTAAAATTAGAAAATTTTAGGTTATTTTTCATGAACACAAAGCAGTTATAAAAATGTTAATGTATCCTTAAATCCTTAAAATGCTTGAATTATTGTAATTAAATTAGAAAAATATTCACATGAAAGAAAGCCCCATTTTATACAACTTTCGTCAATTTTTTTCTCCTCTTTGAGATTTTTTTTTTTTGCAAGAATAATAATGGGTTGTAGTTCTTTCTACTAATAATGAAGTGTAGCAGATACTACCAAAAACAAATTTATATGGGTTTGAACACTGAAGAATGAAGATGAGGAAAATAAATGTAGAGGAAGTATTACAGCTGGCTATAGATTGTAGGACAAACTAAATGTAGAGGAAGTATTAACAGCTTAGCTATATATATACTACCATGATCATAAGTAACAATATCACTCCCGAACATCGATCTTGAAGTTGATGACTCTATTCTCTACGTTCAACAATTGCAATTGCTATGTGAAGCTTCTCGTTAGACCGAAACGACACAAGCCGAATAATATCGTCTACCTTTAGATTATGTTCTTTCCTAAGTTGAGTCCATCTATGTGTCAGCACATACTTCCATCCTGGCTTCTTGTTGTTGTTGTTGTTGTTGTTGTTGTTGTTGTTGTTGTTTGAGTGGTAGTCCCATCTACTTAGCTGCATATCATACTCAGATGACTCTATAATCACCTTCACGTCTATCTTGGCCTTCTTATTGTGACCAACTTTCTGTTGAAGAAGTTGTTCCTCTTCTTTTGTCAAAAACGGAGCAAGAATTTGCTTTGCTCGGATTGACAATCGTGCTTTCTTGTCTTTAGCATCAGTATTTGTAAGCTCCTTATTCTCCATGATTATTCTGGCATCTCTTACATTGTTATATTTCATATTATTCCGAATATGATCCAGCAACGATCCTAACTTATCATCACTTGGTGGTGTTATATTAAGGATCAACTCGAGGGAAGTTGGAGATGTTTTTGGTAATTGGGAAGAAACCATATAAGCACAAGAACACTTCTTAGGTGGGAGGAGTTTGTTATTCTCATCGCTGTTGGTAGAGCGTAGAGATTCAGATTCCGCCATGTAAGCATAAGAACGCTTCTTAGGTGGGAGGAGTTTGTTGTTCTCATCGTTGTTGGTAAAGCGTAGAGATCCCGATTTTGCAATTATAGAAACAAGCATGAGGGCTTAATTATAGAAACTAGAAAGGAACAAAGACAAGTAGGTTGAATGAATCTTGAGGGTTAGAAATTTTTTTGGAAGGAAGAGAGTGTGTGTATGTTGGTGAATGAAAGAGTTAAAGGCGGGGGTATATAATATATAGCCAATATAGATATTGGGGTAGAAAATTCCGAGAGAATGTAGGAATACTACTTACACTAAACTGAGGATTCATCGAGTGAAGTGATAGATGACTTACTTGGTGTCCAAGATACATTAAGAGATGATCATTGTTCAGTAAACAGTTTTACTAAGGCGGTCACCGTTTTTGTTCCAAAATCCTAATCCAACTAGGCAACAATGTAACTACACCAATAATATCCTTAGTTAGTGTATTATATGGATTTCTCCTATAATATAGAGATAGGATTATCTCTTATGTTCTAATAAGCTATTGTCCTATCTCAGTAATTTGCTAATTAAGAGATTAATTTAGCGATCACAAGCTCACAATAAAGGCCATTGTACAATAAAATTATCGAAAATATAATGATATTAACAACAAAATTCATTTTACTTTTTGAAATAACTATCTAATATTTTTTTTATTATTACCATTTTTTGCACCTAATTTACCAAATAATCTGATTTTTCTTCCCAATTCTCAATTGAACTAATCCTCCAAAAAAAAAATTTTATTTGAAATTTTCAAACAAAGGTAGTGTTCCTCGTTCAAACAAGTCCACATAGATTTAGGGAGTGTTTGGTTCATAAAATTATGGTATGAAGTATGGGTTTAGAATGAGCAAAACAATACCTAGTGTTTGTTTAATAAATTGATAAATTTAAAACCCATACCTCAAACCCAAGGGGTAGGTGGGTATGGCTCATACCAATACCTCTAGGTATCAAATAAAATAAAAAATTTCATTCCCAAATAAAACCAAACACAAGGTATTAGATATCAAGTTCCAAACCTATACCACCATGGTTTCATTTCTCATTCCAAACCCATACTACTATATGAACCAAACGCCCCTTTATTAGGTTGTTGTTTTTAAATATTGACACAAATTATTAGTTATCTGTAAAAAAAATTTCCTAGAAATTGAAAATTAGCTTTGTAGTTAATCAAGCAATATTTTCTAATTTAGAGATTAATTAGCGAGCAAAAGTTCATAAAAAGGTCATTTTACAATTAAATTATCATAAAATGTAATGATATATCTTAACTACGAAAATAATTTCACTGTTTGAAAATAACTATTTAACAACTTCTTTTTTGTTTTATTACCGTCGCCTTTTATTTGCACGTAAATTCCAAGTAATCCGGTTTTTCCTACTTTTTCTCAGCTATACTTCAAAAATCCTCGATTAAAATCTTATATTTCGAATGTTTTGAACAAAAGGTGGTGGTCCTCGTTAAAACAAGTTCATATAGTGATTTACTTGGTAGTTATTTTAGAAAAGTGATACAAATTATTACTCCCTCCATCCCATAATAAAGTGCTTGTTTCTCTTTCTTGAGGTCAAACTTTACAATCTTTGACCGAATATTCTCATTAATGTATACAAAAATATATACTCATGTGGGATCTTGTTAGGTTCTCCTCAATGTATACTTTCATAATATCACTTTTTAATATTTTTATCAAATACGAAATTGGAGATATCGATGGTCAAATGTACATCTTGGAGACCGTGCAAAAAAGAAACAAGCACTATATTATGGGACGGAGGGAGTAGTTATTTGTAAACAAAATTTCCTGGTAATTCATGAAGACCTAGGAAGCTAAAGATGATTATGCAAAGAAATAAGAACATAATGGTTTTTCCTCATCTATCTCTATATATTGTTTTTCACCTTTTGCTAAAACTACATCAAAATGAAGTGATAGAAGGGCCTGGGAGAGGCAGGGGAGGCCAAGGGAGATGCAATGTTTTCACTCTACATATTCCTCTATTGGAGAAAGTATGGGATCTACAATCAATTTGTCAATCGTCAACTGTAGGAATTTATAAATGCAAATAGCGGAATTTCAGGAAACAATTTCCTAACATTTATCATAGGATCGCAAACATAATCAAACACATGAATCATTCAATAGGGATTAAATATCAAACCTTTGTAGCGTGGTTTCCCTGTTGTATGCAAGCTTTGAAGATCCGAGAGCCCCAAGTGTTGCTCCTCTAATCAGTCCACGAGCACCAGTTGAACAAATTCTCTTGCTTTTGATGGTATAGGCACCGGTTTAGAGGGAATAAGTTAGGGTTTCACTTTCTCTGAAGAAACTGCTTAGTGATATTCATCACCTAAACCCTAATATTATATCCTATATATAATAGAAGAGTAATAGGCTAGTTAGGAGAACTAATTCTCCTCCTATTCCCCTCTTAGGGCCGGCTCAATCCTAATCCTAAATGGATTTGGATTGCTTTGTCTAACTTGTGCTACAATGTGTGACCTCATAGGATTAATCTATTTTAGTTATAGGCCCATTCAATATTGTCCTATTAATCATAATTATTCTCTAGCAAGAAAATATGATTACTAAAATATTTAACTTTATTATCTTCATAATAATATTCCTATTTATATTTAGTAATTGCCGGGATGTTTAAGGACATATTCCTTCATCAACACCAATAATTGTTCAATAATTCTTATGTTCTTTTTTAGCTGCCACAATGCCAATTTTTCAGTCACATTTTTCCATGTAAAAACTGGATCTCTTACATATCTACATATGACCAGCTAGCTAATGCATTAACCAAGCCTCTACCTAGGGTAAAAAAAACATGAGCCGCCCCCCTCCCTCTCTTTTTCTCTCTCTCAAACCCTAGCCTTCCCTACCCTTTCTTCATCAATTAGGGGTTTCCATGGATGATTTCATCCATGTTAAACCCCTTTTCCCCTTTTATTTTCAGTTTTTAGTTCATTTATTTCTTGTTTTGTTGAATAAATTAGTCTCTCTTTATGAGATTTTTTCAAACCCTATTATGGGGATTTTAGTCTCTGTTGTGGAGATCTCCTTCTCCCATATGGGAGTTGTGAGTATGGTTTTTTTTTGTTTTTAGGTATTAGAAATTGTTCTCATTGGTTGAAGTTCAAGACTCAACATGAAGGTATTGGAATCTCGGATGCGGTCAATATGGCTCGATCAAGAATGCTCTTCCCAAACTATGTCAGAATGATAGGCTTCCTCATCAATAGCTGTTTGATTCAGCAAATACAAGGGGTTGCGCTGTATTGCTTGATCTGGTTCATTGTAGTTTATTCGAAGACGAATTTGATTTAACCTTGTTTGATTGTATCTTGTTTTTCTTTAATACCTACTAGTTTTGAAGCCCGTGCGTTGCACGGGTTGTTGTTTATTTTATTTTTTTGCAAAATTTTTGTTAATATTATAGTTGATTTTGTGTTGCTGTGAAATGGATTTTTCAACACCGTTGTATTTACATACTTTCTCCATTCTTTTTCTATTACAACAAATACTGCTTTGGATAGTTTCATCTTTTGGAACCATTCCACTTTTGGTAAAATAAACAACAATAGTAGACAATATTGTATTTACTTTATGTTAATAAAACCATCATTGATTACCCAAATTGCCTCATAAATTTGCGTTTACATTATTAAGGAATTATTTATCCCCTACTCTAGTTAACTAAAGGGGTACCTCTATGCTGAACTACCCATTGTTTATTTCCTTAAAAACCATGCCCAAACCAATTGTTGCAGTAGAAAAAGAACGGAAAAAGTATTTGTCATTATACTGTAATTTCTAGATTTGTTATTGTGATATATAAATTTTATAATTTTTAATATAATTGAATATTGTAGCTAAGTCTATTATTAAATGGTATCCCAATAATAGGTATAACTAACAATAACTAACACAGTTTTAACATGAATAATACCCGAATAATACTTTAAGAAAGTAGAGGGTAATAATTTAATAGATGTAGGACAGAAAGAATAGAGAAAAACATAAGTGCCAGCCACAACTTCAACATTTAGTATAGCACATAAACACTAACGCATATAGAATGGAAGATAGGAAAACCAAAAAGAAGATCATAATGATAGTATCATGAATAAAATTAACCTCTACTAATAATCGAAAATACTATATAAGAGAAAAAAAATACCTCTTCATCAATCATGACCATATCAAGACTTATCAAACTTCCCCCTTATTTATGATTATGGATACAATAAATATTCTATAAATAGAGTTCAAACCCTCAAATAGTCTAGAAATGCAATCCTATTATAAGAATCCTATTATAAGCTTTGTTTGGGCAGGCCACGAAGACATAGAGAGTATATCATAGCATAATAATAATCAAGTTTATTAAATCTTATTCACAAATGGTCAAAAAAAGCATTGTCCATATCTTCACCAAAAAAAATATTTATGGACAATATTTCTCTTCTTATGATCCGTCAGATGAACTACATTGTTGCCAAGTTCAGCTCACGAACTAATATCAAATATCAATGTTCTATTTATTTATATTACTTTTGTTCCATGTGTCATGTCATGTGCCATTCTTCAACATATTTAAGTGTTTGTTTGTTTAGTTGAGGGACTGCTTGAAGGACCGTTTGTTGTCAAATAAATGAAAGACTTAAAGCCACAAAAGTGGTGAAGGTGTTCATCATGTGAGTGTAAGGACCATATGGTTGGTCATAGTATCATCATATAGATATTTCTCGGATGAGTGCCTAATTTGTGTAAATTGACACTTTCATCATCTTTCACATTCTAAGTGATTTAGGTTCAACCTCATCTCCTATCGAAAAGGATATATGTTCCTTTCTGAAGATGTCGGTTCCTTATAAATAAATTTGCTAGACCAAAATTACTGCCAAATGATACACAATGCATCTCATGAAATGTGAATTGGATTTGTCCCACATCGGAAGAATGTAGTGAAGGATTTATGTCCTCGATTTAAAAGCAATTACTAATTATATTATGGATCGTATTATGGAGATAATAAATTCGTTCTATTGGGTCGTCTATACGTCTTGCTAGAGAATGCTATAGAACTTTGGGTTAGGAAATTATAAACCCGAAGCCCAATATAATAGATCCTATTATGTCACACAATATACTTGGATCAACAAAAGAAACCTAGAGCCCGTAAGGGCCCTAGGGGTGGCCGGCCAAGAAGAGGGGAGAGGAGAAGTGATTCTCCTTCTAACCTAAATATATTTCTATATTTGGTTAGGCAATAAAGGAAAAAAACAAGATATTCTCTTATTATTTTCTTCTCTCTCATATTCTTTCCTAAAGTCACAAAAACTCCGTTAAAGTAGAAGAAGAATTTCTTCCTTCCAACTAGCATTGGTGGAGTGTTGATCCGGGTTGGTGGACTAAGTAGAGGAATCACAATTGAGGTTCTTTATCCGGGATTATACAAGTTTTGTGGAATTCACGCTTCAAAGGAAAATTCTTAACTATTATGTGATCCTTGAATGTATATGCATGAGATCCTGTTTTAAGTGCTTATGAATATGATTCATGAAATTCCGCTTAGAGTACTTATAGAATCATACAGTGGTATCAGTTTTAGCCTCTTGCATATAATTTTTGGTCATAATAATTAGATTTATTTTGATGTGTTCTTGACTAATTTTAATTGATTAAGGGGAGGAATTGAATTATGGATGTTTTATTTAATTGGATTAATTAAATTTGATTTAATCTGCCTAATAACCGATTTTAATTTTGAAAATTCGACCTAAATTTTTTTTTATTATTCGAAATATATTTTGTTTGGCCGAATTTTAAAGAAAATAAAATCCTGATTTTCAAAATTAAAATTCAATTTTAGATCTCAAATTTTTCGAAAATTTCGAGAGTTAGATTTATATTATTAATCTGTTTTTCATATTTAAATTGTTTATGTATGAAAATTTATTCATGTGAAATGAGTTTTGTGTGATTAGAGATTAAGACATATGAATAATGCTAAAATTAAATTAAAATAAAGATTTTATGTTAATCTCGAATATTCGACTCATATAATTAATCTGAATTTTCATATTTAAATTGTTTATGTATGATAAATTAATTCATGTAAAAGGAGTTTTATATGAAGTTAAGGTTAATTGAGATGAATAGCCCTAAAATTAATTAAAATGGATATTTAAATAAATTTGCAGAATTAGGCATAAAGGAGTTTATGTTTAACTTAATTTGATCACTAAATTAATTTACAAGAAGTTGTGATTTAATTTAATTCCCACAAAAGAAAAAAAAAGGAAGACAAAGAAGGGAGGAGGAGCAGCCACGGCTGGGTGGCGCTGCCACCTGCTGGTAGGGCCACGGTGGTTGCTCCAGGTGGTCCTTGGTGGGCTGCCGTGGCTGCGGCAGCAGCAACACGCTGCTAGCCACGTTTTGCTGCTGCCCAGCAGTAATTTTTTCAAAATTTTTTTTTTTTTGGGAAAATCATTAAAACAGATTTTCAGGATATTAAGCAGATTTTCAGTTAAATAATTCCATAATTTTATTCTTTAATCTAATTAAAATTAGTAGGCTGGATAACTATAGGATAGAATCTTTAGGTGGTTAGGAATTACTTAAATATTTTAACAACTTGCTATAATTAAGAATATTTGATATTTTGATTGATGGCAAGTATAATATGTGATATTATGGTGTGGCTTTTATATATTTTGATATAATTGCTATGTATGACTAGTATGGCCCAAATTAAGTTAGAAAATACGATATGCGTATCGTGATGTATTCATGTAATTTTTAAATACAATATGCGTATCGTTAAGTATTTTTGTAATTTATTTAATTTAGTTATTATTTAAATTATTTTGATACTTATGTAATCCAAAGACGAGTCCATCAAGAGAAGGCCCATGGCTAAGGTGGATGGAGATCCATGAAGAGTCCAAGAATGAGCCATTGATGCTTAGTTCTTAGGATTAGGGGCCATACTAGATCATTTTATTTTCGCATTTTATTATTCTTTAAAATGCTTATAAGTTTATTGTATGTTGTTTGTTGATGCGCTAGAGTTCACTAATTCATAACAACATAATAAACTTAGGTCCCGTAAATATTAAGGTTGCTTTTCCAAACATAAAGTACTTATCAAACCCTTAATTAATAGTAATAGGTCATGCCTCCGCAGGGTGTTATCATTAATTTTGGGATATAAGGTAAAATTTCGAATTTTACAACTTAGTTTGGTTGACCTTAACAAAATTATCAAAAGCGTTTTGAATTTTGAAGCAAGAGATAGTTAAGCATGCGATGTTTATCCATCTAAACAAGAGTTATAATTTGTTATAATTAAAAAAAAAATTTTACTTACATTGATAATGTAACTTTAAAGATAAGGCCTCCGTCTGCTTAGTGTTGCATGTTGATAAGATCTTGTAAAACACTTATTCAAATGGGACATTAAAATTATATAGGTGATCAACCTAGAAACCTTTGCATGTTTTAGGTTACTTTATAAACATAAAATTGAACTTTGCTTAATTTTTCTGTCTGTAGATACCATGTCTAATAACAACAACAACAACTCCGGTTTCAACATTCGTCCTTTTCTAGAAAAGGACAGACTGAATGGTGAAAATTTCCTTAATTGGGAAAGGACCTTAAGACTTGTTCTGAGGTTTGAGGGTCGAGAGGACGTCCTAGATACCCCACTTCCTGTTGTAACTGATGAATCAACTGAGACAGACAAACGTCGTGCCAAACAGGCTAGTGATAAGTCTATACCAATCACTTACTTGATGATAGCAGCCATGGAGACGAACCTCCAAAAGAGGTTCGAAACCAAGGATGCTTATACCATCATGCAAGAGCTGCTGGCTATGTTTCAAACACAAGCCCGAGTTGAGCGGTATGAGACTAATAGGGAGATACTTGAATGTCACATGAAGCCGGGTCAAGCTGTTGGCCCCCATGTTTTTGCAATGATGGGTCTTTTCGAAAACATGAAACGACTTGGATTCCCTTATAGGGTTGAGTTGGCTACTGACATTATTCTCCACTTATTACCTGACAGTTCAATCAGTTCAGAATGACCTACAATATGAATGAGTCTGAAAAGACTTTGCAAGAGCTGCATGGATTGTTGGTCAATGCTGAAAGGAACATCCCTAAGGTTGAACCAAAGAAAGAGGTTTTGATGGTTCAAAAGGGAAAGGGTTTCAAGAAGAAATGGGCAGAAAAGAAGGACAAAGGCAAGCAAGTTGCCATTGTTGCTGAAAAACCTAAGCCAACCGCCAAGCCAAAGGTCGCTGCGGAAAGCAAGTGCTTCCACTGTCACAAGATAGGACACTAGAAGAGGAACTGCCCGGTATACTTGGAGGAAAAGAAGTCTGGGGCTTCCACTTTAGTATATATGTTATAGAAATCAATTTGACTTCTGCTTCTTTATGGGTATTTGATACCGGTTGTGGTTCTCACATAGTTAATGATGTGCAGAGACTAAAAAGAAGTAGGAAGCTGGCAAAAGGCGAGGTAGAGCTACGCGTTGGAAATGGAGCACGAGTTGCTGCACTTGCCATAGGGAGCTATAGTCTACACTTGCCATCTGGGCTTATTTTAGAACTAAATAATTGCTATTTTGTTCCTTCAATAACTAAGAACATAATTTCTGTTTCAGTTTTGGATTCTGAAGGGTTTTGTTTTGAAATAAAGAACAAGTTTTGTTCCATTTCTTACAATAATATGTTCTATGCCAATGCTAAATTGATAAATGGCTTATATGTGCTTGATAGGTCATTACAAATCTATAACATAGATAGCAAGAAACAAAAATCAAATGATTCCAACCTAACCAACATTTGGCATTGTCGAATGGGTCATATAAACCAAAAGCGTATTCACAAGTTACAAAAGGATGGTATAATTCCATCATTTGATTTCGAATCATTTGATGTACGTGAATCATGCTTAATGGGGAAGATGACAAAATCACCATTTACTGAAAAAGGTGAAAGGGCCAGCGATCTTTTAGGACTCATACATACAGATGTGTGTGGTCCTATGAGCACAAAGGCAAGGGAAGGGTTTAAATACTTCATTACCTTCACTGATGATTTGAGTAGATATGGATATATATACTTAATGAAACATAAGTCGGAATCTTTTGATAGATTCAAAGAGTTCCAAAGTGAAGTACAGAATCAACTTGGTAAGACAATAAAAGCACTACGATACGATCGTGGTGGTGAGTATTTGAGCCAAGAATTTGATGATCATCTAAAGGGTTGTGGAATTCTTTCACAATTAACTCCACCAGGAACACCACAGTTGAATGGTGTATGTGAAAGGAGGAATCGAACCTTGCTAGATATGGCTCGATAAATGATGAGTCTTGCTGATCTTCCGATTTCTTTTTGGGGATATGCTCTCGAAACAGCTGCACACACACTAAACAGAAGCCCGTCAAAGGCTGTAGAAAAGACTCCATATGAGTTATGGAATGGAAAAACTCCAAACTTGTCTTTTCTTAAAATCTAGGGATGTGAAGTCTATGTAAAACGTTTACTATCAGACAAGCTTGCACCCAAGTCAGATAAATGTCTCTTTGTGGGATACCCAAAAGAGACAAGGGGTTATTTCTTCTATAACCGTCAAGAGAACAAAGTGTTTGTTGCTCGTGATGGTGTCTTTCTTGAAAAGGAATTTGTTTCTAGAAAGACAAGTGGGAGTAAAATAATTCTCGAAGAAATTCGAGATGAGCAACAATTGGACGTGGTTCACACCATGTCAGAGACGGCCCGACAAGACGAAAGTCTAGTTCAGGTTATGACGTATTCAACGCGTGAACCTCCTACCGTCTCACTTCAATCTAATTCAAGCGAAGATCTTCAAGAAGTTGAAGAGAGCGTTTCTCTTGATGCTCAGGCCCCGCGTAGGTCTAGTAGAGAAAGGATTCCAAACAAGAGGTTGGTTGATTTCCTGTTAACTGAAAACTCTGTGTAATCCCCCATACTTTTAAGATATTTAATTAAATAGTTTTAATCATTTTTGAATTATTAAAGCTATTTAATTTCAGTATTTCAGAGCAAAAGGGTATTTTGGTCATTTTTACCAAAAGAGTATCTGAGTATTTTCACAGAGAAGTATTTTAGTCTTTTCAAGAAAGTGTTTTAGTTATATTAGTAGGAAGATTATTTTGGCAAATTCGTTATCAAATGTATTTCGGTAATTTGATTAGTAAGGGCATTTTAGTCTTTTACCCACAAAGACTACCTCAACATAAAAAAAAAAAAAAAAAGAACCCTAACTTTGCCATCCTTCTTCACCAGCCTTTTTCTTCACCAAAGGAGTAAGTACTCCTTCTTCTTCCTCTCTCAAACTTTAGTCCTTCTTCTTCATTTTCAACCATTTCTTCAAAGTGCAAGCTTTAAGCTAGTTTTATTTTGGAAATTTTAGGAGGATCTTGCAAATAACAAAAGGAAGCAAAGAAGTAAATTTTTTCTGATTTTATTTTCTCTCTCTCCTGCGTTTTTCCGGCCACCAAGGAGGGTGGTGTGCTGCGGCCGGGCTCGGCGTGGGCCACTGGCTGGTGGCGGCGGCCCGACCTGGCGTGGGCTGCGTAGGCCACCGCCGGGCACAGCCGGTGGTGGTGGCGGGCCGGCCGTCTTCTTGGCCGGCGGTGGTGCTGGCCGGTGGTCTGCCGGTTTGTTGTTTTTCGATTTTTTTTGTGGTTTTTCGAACCACATGTAAAAAAAAAAAAAAAAAATCTGTAATTATTTATTTATTAATTTACAGCAGTAATTATGTAACAAATTATTGATTTTTATGAAGTTTAAGTATTAGTTTATAGTGGGTTTTGCCTACTAGTAAAGGTTTTTAAGTTATGGTTCAAAAATAGTTTTTAAAGCCTTTTTAAAAGAAAAATCAGCTTTATTATTAATTTTAAAAGTGCTGATTTTTATTATTAGTAGCCTTGAATTGTTGTTGGTAAGTACTAATTGATAGTACTTTGTTCTTGATAGGTTTCAAGCATAATAAAAGCAAGTGAAACCTTTGAATTGTTGATTTTGTGTGTTATCAAGGTACATACACTTGACCTTTGACTTTAGTGTTTAAAGGTTATTTAGTGAGCATGAGGAGTAAGGAGAGGCTTATGCCTTATAATTGTTTGAGTACATGTTGAGAACTTAGAAAGGAGATTAGGAATGGAACTTTTGAGTTATTCCTATATTTGAAAAGCATGTGTTTGATGATTATTGCTTTTGAGCATGATTAAAGTTATTCAATGTTATTCTTGAAGCTAGGGCTTGCATGAGAATATTTTATTGAGCAAGGTCTCATTAGAAGTTATATGTTGTATTGAGCAAGGTCTCATTAGCAGTTATATGTTTTATTGAGCAAGGTCTCAATAGAAGTTATATATTTGTTGAGCTAGGTCTCACAAGTTTTAAAGTTATTGAGCAAGGTCTCACGAGTATTTGAATCATTGAGCAAGGACTCAATTGATTGGATCATGGATCCTTAAGAAAGTAAGAAAGGACTCATGGAGTCATTAAAGTAATAAGATGAGCAAGGTCTCAAAGAATTTAGAATCGAGTTATTTATGGTATTTGTTGCATTCACTTGTTAAAGAAAGATAAGAAATTAATTTATTTGCTAGATGTATGATGATTGTGATTGTGTCTCACATAATGGGCTTTGGCAATAAAACTCTTGGGATGGATCCCCCATGAGTATTGAACATAAGGGGGGAGTTAGTGTGAAACTACACTCTTGCATAAAGCTTAGTATGACGATACTAATGCTATTATTTTATCAAGCAAGATTATGGAATTCCAAATATCAAGATCTTGAGTGGACTAGGCGTCACTCATATTCAGTATCTCTGAGATGTTGAGTCTAGAGGCTCACTCTCACCCTCTTTCATTACTAACAAGCTTAAAATTCTCGAGTCAAACTTTAGTAAGAGGTGTGGGATCTCTTACACAAGGAATAGTAGCCCGTATGATTCCAAGAGGATGACGGTGCCCGTTCATTGCCAAACAATAATAAAAGAAAGTATTTAGTAAGTTCAGTCATGTGCTTGTCGCATGTAGTGTCATAAGAAGAGCAAGCCGAAATTGTTTGAGGATTGCATGCATCATTATTTGCATTAGTTTAGTAGTGTTATGTACTCAGCGTTGCTGATGTATGTGTTTCCTTGTTTTCTTTTGGTTGTTGTTTTTCCTCAACGACCCTGTGATGACCCATTTGGCGAGCAGAGCTTAGAGGAGAAGTTTCAGGTACAAGTTCTTGATGTGCATGGAAATCATAAGCATCCGGATGGGAATTATAGTACACGATTACTTTCCTATATATTTAAGTTATTTGAATTGTATGTTTGACTTTACTTGACCATTGGGGTCAAGGTTTGACTTGTTTTGAAAACGGGACTATTATGAAATAGTTCCGAGTTTGTAACTCATTGACATACTTTCTTATTTCAGTTGTGTTAAGTATTTCCAGTTTATTTTAAAAGACTTCCGCTGTGTTCTCTGATTAGCCTTACGTATTATCATGCGTGGCGTAACACTCCCGTAATTTCTCCTAGTATATATAAGGAGGGGTTGTGGGGGTGTTATACTCTGAAATTATGATTTTGGAGAATTCAAAGCCTACTACCTACAAACAAGCTTTGACGAGCCCAGACTCTGAGAAATGGCTTGAGGCTATGAAATCCGAGTTAGACTCCATGTCTGAGAATAAAGTTTGGACCCTGGTCGACTTGCCTGATGGGGTTAACCCTATTGGATCCAAGTGGGTGTTTAAATTGAAAACAGACAAAGATGGGAATGTCTATGTATATAAAGCAAGACTGGTTGCAAAAGGATTCAGACAAATTGATGGTATAGACTATGATGAGACCTTTTCTCCAGTAGCAATACTTAAGTCAATTCGGATACTTTTAGCGATTGCCGCATTTTATGATTATGAAATTTGGCAGATGGATGTCAAAACAGCATTCTTGAATGGGTTCTTGAATGAGGATGTGTACATGACACAACCTGAGGGTTTTGAGGATCTAGAAAATTCTAAAAGGGTTTGCAAGCTTCAGAGATCCATTTATGGATTGAAGCAGGCATCTCGGAGCTGGAATCTTCGATTTGATGAGGCAATCAAGAAATTTGATTTCATCAAAAGCGAAGAAGAATCTTGTGTCTACAAGAATTTTAGTGGGAGCAGCTTAGTCTTCTTGGTGTTGTATGTAGATGACATACTACTCATGGGAAATGACATACCAATGCTTGAGTCAGTCAAGGAATGGTTAAAAAGTTGTTTCTCTATGAAGGACCTTGGAGAAGCTGAGTACATACTGGGAATCAAAATCCATAGAGATAGGTCTCGAAGGATGATTGGGCTAAGTCAAGAAACTTATATTGATAAGGTTCTTACAAGGTTCAACATGGAAAACTCGAAGAGAGGTTTCGTTCCCATGTCACATGGCATATCGCTTAGCAAGAGTCAGTGCCCGACTGAGCCTGATGAGTTAAAGCGAATGAGTAGCATTCCTTATGCTTCGGCTATAGGATCTATCATGTATGCCATGATAAGTACTCGACCTGATGTTGCATATGCCTTGAGTGTGTAGCAGGTTCCAAGCAAATCCAGGAGAAGCACACTGGACTGCAGCTAAGAGCATCCTTAAGTACTTGAGGAGGACTAAAGGCATGTTCTTAGTATATAGGGGACAAAGTGAGTTGGTTGTTGAAGGTTACACGGATGCAAGCTTCCAAACCGACAGAGATGGTTACCGCTCTCAGTCAGGGTATGTCTTTCGTCTAAATGGAGGAGCAGTAAGCTGGAAGAGCTCAAAGTAAAGCACTGTAGTAGACTCTACGACAGAAGAATATTTAGCAGCGGTTGAAGCAGCTAAAGAAGCAGTTTGGATCAAGAAATTCTTGACAGAGCTGGATATCATACCTAGTGCTTTGGAAGGGATTGAGTTGTTCTGTGATAACAATGGTGCTATTGCGCAAACAAAAGAACCGAGATCACATAACAAATCCAAACATTTAATGAGGAAGTATCACCTCATTAGGGAGATTGTTGACAGGAAGGATGTCAGGATCTGCAAAGTTCACACGGATGAGAATGTGGCTGATCCACTCACTAAACCACTACCTCAACCCAAGCATGAGTGTCACGCTAGGGCTATAGGCTTGAAGCAAATGTTAGAGTGGCTTTAGATTGTACTAGGTTTAGAGAAACTTGTTACAATGTAAAGACATGGTTTTGCTATTTATGTTTATGAGAATAAATCTTATTTAATTATTGGTTTGGTATTAAATAAAATGTCCAAAATATATCTTGAATTCTATGGTTTTGTCAAATATGTTATTTGATAAATGAAACACCATAAGTGAACAGAATTCATAGAATATTAAAGTTCCTAATCTAAGTCATTAAACTGGACATAAATGACTTGTTAAATGGATTAGCATATAAGATTGATTGATAGCGCCGTTTCATGGGCTATGGAAACATAGGGATATTTAATCAATCATATGGATATGTATAGTTGATACATGGTCGAACTAGGCCTACTTAGAAGTTTTATAACTTCGAAATTATATTAGTAGATTCCTTAGACATGAGTGGAACATTACTTAGCCCAATGATTGGTATAACTTTGATATTGTCAAACGTCATGCAGTAAAAGAGGACTATAAAGGCAGCATTCAGGTTGTGCTACAAGTTGAGTGGGAGTATTGGTTGCCACAAGATTGAAAAGGTCCTCCTATATGAGATAAGATAGGTGTCTTGGCCCCTTGAAGAGCGAAAATTGAAAAATGTATGGCCATGCTCAAACGGATCATTCGATGATCATTTGTTTGTCAATTCGAACTCGGATTTCAAGGATTAATTTGAAAACTAGTATGAATGATATAGAAATATGATCATACTATCAAACTAAGACATTAAGAGACTTGAGAAATTCAAACATTGCACACTCGTCTCGAACAAGTGGGAGATTGAAGGATTTATGTCCTCGACTTAAAAGCAATTACTAATTATATTATGGATCGTATTATGGAGATAATAAATTCGTTCTATTGGGTCGTCTATGCGTCTTGCTAGAGAATGCTATAGAACTTTGGGTTAGGAAATTATAAACCCGAAGCCCAATATAATGGATCCTATTAGGTCACACAATATACTTGGATCAACAAAAGAAACCTAGATCCTGTAAGGGCCCTAGGGGTGGCCGGCCAAGAGGAGGGGGGAGGAGAAGTGATTCTCCTTCTAACCTAAATATATTTATATATTTGGTTAGGCAATAAAGGAAAAAAATAAGATATTCTCTTATTATTTTCTTCTCTCTCATATTCTTTCCTAAAGTCACAAAAACTCCATTAAAGTAGAAGAAGAATTTCTTCCTTCCAACTAGCATTGGTGGAGTGTTGATCCCGGTTGGTGGACCAAGTAGAGGAATAACAATTGAGGTTCTTTATCCGAGATTATACAAGCTTTGTGGAATTCACGCTTCAAAGGTAAATTCTTAACTATTATGTGATCCTTGAATGTATATGCATGAGATCCTGTTTTAAGTGCTTATGAATATGATTCATCAAATTCCACTTAGAGTACTTATAGAATCCTACATGTAGAAGTGCAACTGAAAAGATAGAGGTGTTAGCGAAGCTTGTTTTAGTCGACTAAACTTCATTTGGTAATTGAATGCGACTATCTATTATCTAAGCCAAGGAATAGTTGAAAATCTTTTCACATTATTTGTTCTTACAAGATCAAAATCTATTAGGTACTCGACCATTTTGATCATTTATGGATGTTGGGCACAATCTTATCTTGTGAAGGTTATTCACATTATTTGTTCTTACAAGATCAAAATCTATTAGGTACTCGACCATTTTGATCATTTATGGATGTTGGGCACAGTCTTATCTTGTGAAGGTTATTTATCGAGCTAACTATGTTTTTAACTGATTTGTTATTATATGGATTATTATGTGCTACTATGACATATTAGAACTATCTATGGGACTATACTTATGGGCCTATATGAATTACAAGAGGACTAAGGCCTCCTCTGTAATTTTGTAATTATTTTCCCTTTCACCCTAATTATTCTCAAATTTTAGATCTTAATTATTTGCTAATTTGTCTGAAGATACTTTAGATTTGAAGTTTTCTTATAAAAATTGGAAACAAATGGCAACGGGTTATTTTTTTTTTTTTATAGCATGATTGGAAACTGAAATTATTATTCTTAAAGTCTTTAGCTAAAATCTAATTTGCACAAGAATTTTTTCTACACATTTCCAACAAGTATAACAAAAGATCATAGTGTAATTCAATTTTAGATTTTATTTGTTGTACTTGGTATAGACAACAATTCAATACTCCTTCCATTTTTTTTATAATTGCTATCTACTTTGTATTTTGCACAGGATTTTACGCAATGTCATTTGCAAACTTTTTGGAGGGTACTCTTTAATTCATTTAAATAAAATAAGGGGGTAAAGTATTAGTGAATACATTTTGGTGGAAAAAGTTAAAAACAAAACATATTTTTACTTTTTGGAGGGTCAAGCACTCCATATATAGAAAATTTAACAATATAGCAATTAAAAAGAAACAATCATTTAAGGAAAATGTAGCAATTTAAAATAAATGGAGGGAGTATGTACTTGTGAAATGACTTTTTATAGCTATGTGTTACGTACAGTCGTACGTAGCAAAAGTTAAGAGGTGGCTCGATTGAGATTTGAGTGTTACCTCATATTTCATGGTTAAAGGTCTTAGGTCATGAAATCAAACCTTATTAAAGGGGGTGAGGAAATTAGATAGGTCGTATTAGGGTTTTGAATGAGGCACTAATAATGCTATTTATCTTACCATTTTATTTTTAATTAAGCAAACTTGATTTGGGCACAGTCTTATCTTGTGAAGGTTATTTTTTTTGCTGCTGTAATTCAGCTACTGAATTATATACCTGCCCCTTATTTCTTATCAGTTTTTATAATTTCACTAACTAATGTTGTAGGCCTCAAACAACAATTGGCGATTTCAGGGCGACCAAAATGACACTTGCTGACTACAGGGTGGAGTATTATATATGCTAGAGTATTACCTTGAATTAATTCTATGTTGGATCCTTCTAATCGTCTTCGTTGTCTTCTTTCAAAAATTATCATTCCACGTCTTTTTCTTGCTTCTCGTGATAATTCTGGATATGAATATTGGTTAACCATTGTTGTAGGTTGTATTGTTGCAAGTATATGGAAGTCAACCTAATATACTTGGATAAATTTTACTCCTAGTTGGTGTAGATTAAACATTAATCTACTCCAAGTAGGAGTAAACTTTATCTTAGATACTTGGATAAAGTTTAGTCCTACTTGGAGTAGATTAAATATAATTTAAAGAAGTTTACTCCTACATGGAGTAGATTTAAATTAAATCGAGTACTGACTACTGATCCTTTTTGATAATATTACTTTTTTTCCCGTCGTAACTCAGCCTTTTGAATTATCTACATGCCCCTTATTTCTTATCAGTTTTTATAATTTTAAGCCTTGTTTGGTTGAACTTTTTTGGAGATGGGAAACGGATTCAATAATGTGAATCCATTACTCCTTGTTTGGTTTGGGTAGTTAGTTAACTATTACCCTTACTTGATGCTAACCCAAATCTCCAAAATGTTACCCTCCAAATTAGAGGATTAACAAAATCCTTTCCATTCCCTATATTATTGAACCAAACACCTAATAAAAGTAACAATTATTGTTACCAATCCCTCCTTCTAGTTGAATCCATTCCCTTTCCATTCCTCTATTTGAACCAAACGCCCCCTTAGACCTAATGAAACTAATGTCACTAATTAATGTTGTAGGCCTCAAACAACAATTGGCGATTTCAGGGCGACCAAAATGACACTTGCTGACTATAGGGAGCTCTAAAAGATTGTTTAAGGTGATTCTGTTCTTTCACATATCTGATTGAAGTTGTAGTAAATTAAATATTTAAAGAGTACTCCTACTTGGAGAGTTGGTAGTAGATGTAATTTAAGTGGAGTGCAACTACTTGGAGTGTATTAGTGTTTTAACTCAGATAATTTATTTGGGATATGACCATGAGCTCTTTTTGATGAGGTTTCTTGTGTTATTTTTTTTTCCAGTTGGAACAAATGATAATTCGATTCTCATCATTTGAATTTATTGTTGTAGTAAATAGTTCTTAGCAATTGTAACGCAAATGGAAATTAAAATTACTGAAATAGTATGAAAATATGTTTTATATTTCTAATAAAAAATAAATAATATTGAAATAAATTACATATCCATTGAATTGAAACGATTTCTGAATACTAAACAGTAACAATTAATCAAACTAAAAAAAAGAAAAAGAAATGTGAAGTTGTACGTTGTTTCTCCTCTTCGATCCTCCTTTTGAAAGTTACTGCAATATAAAAAGATTATATAAGTCAAGATAGATAAGTTTTTGGTTCATATAATAATATATATATTTTAAAATTTTCTATTGTTTATTTATACCTTTTTCTTTTTTGATATTTGTTTATCAATTGATTCTTGATTACCATCTTGACTTTCATGATCTTCAATAAAAGTTGTATGAAGACGTTTTTTATCCTTTTTGGACGTAGTAGTGTCTTTTGACCCTTCAGGCTGCAATTAACATGTACAAAAAAAATCATAAATTTGATAAATTTATTTGGAATTACAATGATCCAAATTAGAAAGAAGTACCTGAGGTTCAAGTATATTTTTATCAAGAATCTTCATTACAGTAAATGTTTGTCTTCGAGCCGTACGATTATAAGCAGTAATCTTTACTTTGAATAAAAATGCTTTGTTATTAAAAGTATTCAGGATTAATGATGGAATGTTGAGTTCATAATTTTCGTCATTATTCTGCATGAAATTGTAATAATGTTAGTTGATTTAAATCTTCTCTATTATGGATTTTTTAAATCACACACAAACTTTAGTTCAATAAAAGAATACAATGCAAATGTAATTTAATTTTTATATGAAGATAAATAGGTACCTTATCACTTATATGGCTATTATGTAGGCTATTTGCATCTTGTCCAATGAGTCTTTTAGCTTCTTCAAAAACAACGAAAATAGTTGATCCGCTATCATCTATGACATTAAGCTCCAAACGATACCTGATTACCAAATATTTTCACTATCTTGTTATTAAAGTAATGTTATTTTAGAACCACCTTCATATATACCTACTATCATAATAGTACAAAACTAAGAATTGGTTTCATTAGTGATTTCTCACAACTGTGACACCAAAAATCTGTCTTTCTTGAAGTTGCCTTTTCCTTACAATATGGACATGATGTGTACGTCCAATGATTCTCCTCAACAACATTATGTACTTTTGCTTCACAATAAAAGATAAGATCCTACCAACATAATAAAGAAAAAGAAATATATGTTAAATTTGCCAAAAAAAAAATTTTATGGATTTATTATTGACATGAAATAAACAAAAGATTTACGGGAAAAAAAAACCTTGTCATATGATTCCTTTGTGCATGCAAGAATATCAGCAATATTTTACTTTTTGGAAAGTATGTCATCATTGTCTAAGTTGTTTTGTTGTAGCTCAACTCTCTTAGTAGGAATTATATCTTGCTTTTGGCTGATAAAATTAAACAAAATCAATCAATATATATAATGGAATCTAAACATATATGATAGTATCGTATTTAGCATTTTCATATTGTACCTCCATAATGTTCGCAACTCATTGACTGCATCATTATCCACATTTAGAAACATTTGAGTTGATGGTGAAGAAGATAGAATAGTAGAACCTGTGAGATGAATATTGATGAAAATTAATTAAAGAAAATAAAATATAATTAGCTACAATATACTCCATCTTCAAATTACTAAGGGAAAGGGAAAAATAAATTTTACCATATTGATTTCTAACCAAAAAAGTTTATTCAAAAGAAAACTCTAATTTCCCCCTATCCAAAACTCTTTTATGTATTTAAATATAGGAAAAATTGTCAAAAATAATCCCAAGTTTTGGCCATCTTCCCAAATTAATCCCAACTTTGGATTATTTTTAAATAATCTCAAGTTTGTTAGTAGTCTTCCCTTATTGGTCCCTAGTGAAAAAAGTCGGTTTAAAACTCGTTTTAAAGGTCAACACGCCGCGTAAAACATTTCCGTTTGCCTTTCATTTTAATAGTGGAGTGGTGATGAAGGCGATTAGGGGTGATTTTTTTAAATAAAATGGTGTCTTATCAACTTTTTAAAATTGGTTCAAAGGATTATAGGTCTTTTGGACCAATATGGGAAGATGACTCCCAAACTTCAGATTATTAAAAAATAATTTAAACTTGGGATTAATATGGGAAGACACCTGAAACTTGGGATTATTTTTTACAATTTTTCCTTAAATATATATGTAGAGTTCTATTTTTTTTTTCAAATAGTTAAAATAAAAACTGATGACATGACAACCCTGAGTGGCGCTCTCAATTTCATAATTTGTAGAACTATATTGTAAATGGATCTTATTTCGAAGCATTTTTCGAGCACTATCCAATGGTACAAAAATTATAATATTCTGAATTAGGTAGCAAAAGTTATTCACAATTTACATAATATAATAATTTAGGTTGTTCATTCAAAATGAAACTCTAATTTCCGCTTATCCAAGACTCCCTATATGTATTTAAATCTATGTAGAACTCTTTTTTTTTAAAAAATAAAAATAAATATAAAAATTGATGACATGGCAATCCTACGTGGCGCTCTATATTTCATAAGTTGTAGAACTATATTGTAAATGGATCTTATTTCGGAGCATTTTTCGAGCACTATCCAATGGTACAAAAATTATAATATTTCGAATTACGTAGCAAAATTTATACATAATTTACATAATATAATAATTTAGGTTGTTCATTCAAAACCAAACACTAATTTTCGTTTATCCAAAACTTCTTATATGTATTTAAATCTATGTAGAACTCTATTTTTGTAAAAAAAAAAAAAAAAAAAATTGATGACATGGCAATCCTACGTGGCGCTCTATATTTCATAAGTTGTAGAACTATATTGTAAATGGATCTTATTTCGGAGCATTTTTCGAGCACTACGTGGCGCTCTATATTTCATAAGTTGTAGAACTATATTGTAAATGGATTTTATTTCGGAGTATTTTTCGAGCACTATCCAACGGTACAAAAATTATAATATTCCGAATTACGTAGCAAAAATTTATACATAATTTACATAATATAATAATTTAGGTTGTTCATTCAAAACCAAACACTAATTTTCGTTTATCCAAAACTTCTTATATGTATTTAAATCTATGTAGAACTCTATTTTTGTAAAAAATAAAAATAAAAATTAGTGACATGGCAATCCTACGTGGCGCGCTCTATGCTCTCGAAATCTTGAGGAGCTCTCTATGCTCCCGAAAAGTTCCTCCTTTATATATATATACGGGCAGGATCCGCTGAAAACCAAGACAAAGTTGAAAACTGAAAACATGATATCTGGGTCGTGGATCGCGCAAACAAAGATCTAACGGCTGAAATTTCTTGTTTTTAGTTTCTTGCACTGTACTGAAACTAGCTCCTTTTTTGTCTCTCTTTTTCAAAAGCATAACCACGCTTCTCTTTCTCTATCTATCACTCGTGAAATTTCGATCTGCAGCAAGAAAAATCGAAGATTTATGATTAAAAATCATCCGATTCAAGTTAATCGAGATTCAAAGGAGTTTATTTCACTTGCTAGCTTCAATTTTAGTTTTCGAAATTCCTAATTTTTCGATTGCTCTTAATTTCGAAATCAGTATTTTGGTTGAAGATTTGAATATATTGATCCAGACCAAGGCAGAAAAAAGGTATTTTCGAATTTTACGCATGAAGTACTGGTCTTAGATTGTTTCTTCAGTTTTCACTGAATATTTATGTGCAATATTTTAATTTGAGTTGTTCTGCTGATTCACCACAAATTGTTTGTGAAAATTTTGAAATGAGTTAGCAATGGTGTTTTTTTGTCTGCAACTTGATTTCATCCTTTTCATTGTTGTATTTGCATAAACTCTAGAATTAAGCAACAGTTGACAACTTACTTTTGGGAAATTTTGGTTATGAACAATCTAGTCATAGTAATGTACCTAATTTGGGGAAATTTTACTTTAAGGTAACTTTCAGCTTAATATGGGCAACTAATAACAGTTAATGTGTAACTGAGTGTAGGCCCCTTAATATGGGTAGCTAATAAGCTTTAGCCTTGACGAGTATAAATTTGCTCGGTTTTGTGTCTTTAACTTGTTAAAAAGATTGTTTGTCTTATTGCCAGTACTAGTAATGGCCATCTGCTAGTTCCATTTTTATGAAATTCTGCAGTTAAGGTTATGACCTCTCTGAACCTTTCATTGAACTAGCAATTCGTGAGCTCATGTTCTTAAGAAGTACTAGTATACATGTGAGATGGCTAAGTTTCGTGTCTGATGGGTTGGGGCATTAGTAAGATGATGTATTCCCAACTTTGATAGTTAGACCAGCAAAGTATATGTGAGTAATCATAGATAATATTGGATAAGCTGTTTATATGGAGAGGCTTAATCTACACTACCAAAGCCTCCTAGAGTCCTAGTACTATGCATTAGAGGCTTCTCTCACAATGGTTTTCTCCTCTTCACAAGATGATATGCTTATGTTCCTTTGGTTGTAATTCTGATCAATTTGTCAGCACAATGGCTCATATTGCGTGTGTTTGTTTAGGTTGTGACCATTCACCATCACTACTGTTGTATCATGCTTGCCAAGCATTACAGTATCAGTGGGTATGAGACTAGTACCATCTAGAAGATCATTTTGCTTGGGTAGTATGTCATAAAGGCAACAAGGAAATTATGCAGCTAACAAACTTCCGCTGATGATGGTGATACCTTCTTCGAGGCTTCTGGGGATCGATTCTTGAACATGTCTAGTATGAAAGCTGAATGACTTGAAAAATGACAAAATATTGGTATCCGGGTAGACAGGTTTTGGAGAGTCTCGGATGACTTGAATAATGCAAATTATTTGTATCCGATTAAGCACCGTATATGGGCATCATAGATATATGACTAATTGTCAATTAGTAGTATTCTACCGTATTCATAATTTCATGGATGCATATGATATTTCACAACAAGTGTTCTTCAATGAAAACAAGTGCAAAGCTCATATCATCATATTGATAAAAAACGCTCATATATAAAATTGATAATATTCTTTTTGTAGCATCCGAATGCACAAGTTTCAATCATTTATATGATATCAAGAAGTAGTTCATGTTACTCTCATTTCTCTAAAACATACAAGTTGATTTAGTTTTTTTTTGTGCGTTACTATGTTACACTTTTTCATCAAAAATTTCCCATTATGTAATATTAGTTACCCATATTAGCTGAAAAGTTACCCAAAAATTTTAGCTACTAGGTGTATTGCTCTCTCAAATTTTAGTATTAGAAGGTCCATGTTCCACATTATGAGATTGGTCTTACAAAGTATTCTTACATTTGTCAAATGTTACCATATTTGTATATAAGTTACTCCTAACTTCGTTTTAGTTACCCTTCTTTAGCTAAAAGTTACAAATCGAGGTAGTACTGTTTTGTCAAAATGTTGCAATTTTTTTAGTCAAAAGTAAACTAATTAGTAGCATTAGCACAAAAATTAAGATGAAAATTTAATATAAAAATAAATAATACTATTTAGGTCCACTAAATAGAGATTTATGTAAATAGTTATCCAATAATAATTATTAGTCACCCATATGAAGCTAAAAGTTACCCATATATTATAAAATGGTAAGGATAATTAATTAGATAATATAAACTACTGATTATTCAAACTTAACTAGTAATTTAAATACAAAGGTAAACTATTAAGGAAATATGAGTAACTTATAAGCTCATAAGATAAACTAAGATCCACTAAATAGAAAGTTTTTTAAATAGTTACCCATTAACAATTATTAGTCACCCATATGAAGCTAAAAGTTACCCATATATTATAGACTCGATAAGGATAACTAATTATATAATATGAGCAACTACCGATTCTTCAAACTTAACTAGTGATTTTAGTACAAAGGTAAACTATTAAGGAAATATGGAAAACTTATAAGCTCATAAAGGTAAACTACAAAGAAAAAAGGGGTGACTTGTAAGCTCATAAAGGTAAACTCTCTTTCTTGATGATCCTCTTTACTTTTCACTTCCTTTCTCCGGATCAAGCATCTTCTTTCCTTTTTGCCTTCTCTTTCACCTTCTCCTCCTCAGGAGCAGCAGTAGCAACAACCCTCTTCTTGGCTCCCACCTCAACAGCCAAGTAAAGCAAAGTTCCAATAAAAAGTTATTTGACCTTCCCAGCAAGAATGGAAGATTTGATGACCACAAGAAACCAAATACATTAAATTGCTTGGAAAGTCCACATGACATACTCTGCAAGCAATCTGCAAAGAGCAAGTCCAAATTTGTTATCAATATTAAGAAAATAAGAAGGTCCAAAATAAAAGATAAATTTTGAACAAATCATGCCGATGGAGTTGCTTACTTGAGTTGCATCGGTTGGGGTTTCGAAACAAGTATAAACAGACCAAGCGCCCGCAAACCTTATCTTCACATGCCAACCATTCATCATTGATTCGATTGACATTTACCTTCTCGAATAATTAGGTCCCCGAAAGGCGTTCTCGGATACGCACAATCAGGCTTATCTTCAAAGCGTAACAATCACGCAATAGTGGAAATATGATACAAACTCGACGAGATATGATTTGCAAAGAACCCGTTGAACACATATCCTAGTTAGATGTGGTAATCTTTCCGGTTTCCAGATATAGCAATGCAAAGTGTGAAGAAAATGGAATTTTTTTTAATACATATAACAATCATTTGATAGATAGATTGAAGAAAGGTGAAAACCACAAAACCACCACAATAGATGTCACACCTAACAGGCATCACGTAAGAGAACACTTGAAGGTATATGCCTGGTATTTTTGAGGATCATGACCTCAAGATACAAATTATATACTATTAAACATGAAATATAAGGTCGAGAAATGCCATAGTACCTCTATGGGAGCCCTCGTCTTCTATTCACTGATTTTATCATATTTCTGCTATTTGGTATTTGCTTTTAGCCCTTGCCAAGGAAGACTGACACAGATAAAACATATAAAAACATCTTATAAATAATAAAGATAGCAAACAAAAGGTCCCTAAATGACAAACAAGAGACAATATAAAAACAAAAACAAAAAAGTACCTTCCTCTAAGGAAATATATGAGAACATAACCAAGAGATTCAAGATCATCCCGTCTACTTTGTTCTGCAAAACAATCGGACAAAATTAAATTTTGTGCAAGTTGATGACAAAGTGACGCATGACTCAGTGGCACAAAATTTATACATCAGCTACTAACCAATTCTAAGATGAGTATTGACACTTGCATAGCGTGCTGTACTAATCAGGCTTTTTGTTCTCCCTGAAAAAGCATAGGCAATCCTTTAGTCACGAAATCGAAGACAAAGAACAACTTAAAAGGGGAGGGAGATAAACACACAAGAGCCCTCAAAGACATTGATTTAAATGGATGGGACCAAGAAGGCAACTAAATAAACAAAATTCAAACAAAGAACACATGTACAATAAAAGAGGATAGACCATTCCATTGATTACCTGTAAGGTATGTGCTTATGAGTTTGCAGATCCCTGTACTTCTTAGCTAACCCATAATCAATAATGTACACCTACATCAGGAAGAACATGGCAGCATGTTATCTCCTTGTTCTTATAAAAAGTCATGTAAATTCTATAATGAAGTTGACATTCTCTCAGCTCCCAGTTCAAACAACAGAAAGCCTACTCAAATAGGTCGGCAAGTTCTTTTATCCAATGTTCTTTTTCTCTTCAAAAATACTATATCATGAATTATCCTTTCGCTTATGTGACGGAAAAAGCTGTTTCGAATCTAATTAGTCATGCATTATCTTGAGATGAGAATCGTGTTAGTTGCTGCACAATCAACTTCCCTTTCCTCCAAAATTAGTCCCCAGCATCATATATTTGCACGAAAAAAAGATAATCTACTCAATCTATAACCTCACACTGTAATTTACTCCTTTTTCTCACTTGTCAGGGGAAGATGTGATAAAAATCCAAACATTTGAGATTCATAAAATCTAAGCTCTACTAATAACCCTAGCACATAACTTAAAAGTCAAACTTACATCCTCCAATCATTCAGATGCAATAATCACTTAATTCGATGCAAGTCTGTTTTGAGCACTACCATCTGCCCTCCTAGTATAATGTTATTCATCAGGAGTACATAAATTCAAAGATTACATAATATAATACCAGTGATCATGAGCTAAGAAAACCATTGTAGCAAACCAACAAAAAGCACAAACATTTATAGAAGAGAACTTACATGTAATGTGGAATTCAAGCAACAAAATAGAAGCAAAAGTTGTAAACAAAAATTTGAAAAGCAAATGATGCATCATTTAGATTCCCACCTCTATTGCTCACTAGAAAACCAATGCACTATTAGTTGACATTTGAAATACCAATATCATAAATCTTATCAGTTTTAAATATCAATACTTCCTATTTCTCAAAAGTTCTTCAAATATGATCAAATATTACAACAAGCTTAGTTTCAAGAAGCAGAGAAGAGCAATATTTGAGGGACACGTGGAAACCATACCACAAAACTCAAATCTGTGAAAACCAAATTTAACAACATATAATGGTAGATTTAACAACTTATAGTCAAATTGAGAAGCATCTCTTAAAAGTAGCTTGTTAGAAAATTATTTAACGAAAAAGTTGAACGAAATTAGTAGATCTTACAAAAATTCATATAAACCTACGCAATTATATCTTTTAGAGCTAGAAAAAGCTTCACATAATTTCGAATTAGAGAGTAATACAGATTAGAAGAATCAAAACTTAAAAAAATTACTGTAAATGACAATAAATTAAACCTAAAACATAGTCTCGAGATCAAATAAATAACGTAATAGCGTAAAAATACAAAGATTCAGCTGAAATTAGCCAATTAAAACACAAATAAATATGAACACATACAATTTTCCAAACAATTAGAGAAAAATTGAGCTAAAATTAGCAATTCGCAAGTTTAAGAATGTGTAATTGAACTTTGAAATTAATATTAGCAAAAAAAAAAAAGAAAAAGCAATCGATCTTACCAAAATTTCGAATCGTAGAAGAAATTAATAGCGATTTGAAAGTGAGCGGAGTAGCTGCGAGCAATTGATCGAAAACTGGAGACAAAATCGCGTATGAGAGGAAAGGAGTAGAGAGAGAGAGAAAATTGCATTTAACAGGTGAGGAGTAAGACAAAAACGCGCCTTGAGAAAAGAAAGTTGTAGTCCAATCGGTCGTGGTTAAATCATAGCCCTTCAGTATTGTCATCAACTTGCACAAAATTTAATTTTGACCGATTGTTTTGCAGAACAAAGTAGACGGGATGATCTTGAATCTCTTGGTTATGTTCTCATATATTTCCTTAGAGGAAGGTACTTTTTTGTTTTTGTTTTTATATTGTCTCTTGTTTGTCATTTAGGGACCTTTTGTTTGCTATCTTTATTGTTTATAAGATGTTTTTATATGTTTTATCTGTGTCAGTCTTCCTTGGCAAGGGCTAAAATCAAATACCAAATAGCAGAAATATGATAAAATCAGTGAATAGAAGACGAGGGCTCCCATAGAGGTACTATGGCATTTCTCGACCTTATATTTCATGTTTAATAGTATATAATTTGTATCTTGAGGTCATGATCCTCAAAAATACCAGGCATATACCTTCAAGTGTTCTCTTACGTGATGCCTGTTAGGTGTGACATCTATTGTGGTGTTTTTGTGGTTTTCACCTTTCTTCAATCTATCTATCAAATGCTTGTTATATGTATTAAAAAAAATTCCATTTTCTTCACACTTTGCATTGCTATATCTAGAAACTGGAAATATTACCACATCTAACTAGGATATGTGTTCAACAGGTTCTTTGCAAATCATATCTGTCAGAGTTTGTATCATATCTCCACTATTGCAGATTGTTACGCTCTGAAGATAAGCCTGATTGTGCGTATCTGAGAACGCCTTTCAGGGACCTAATTATTCGAGAAGGTAAATGTCAATCGAATCAATGATGAATGGTTGGCATGTGAAGATAAGGTTTGCAGGGCAGTTGGTCTGTTTATACTTGTTTCGGAAACCCTAACTGATGCAACTCAAGTAAGCAACTCCATCAGCATGATTTGTTCAAAATTTATCTTTTATTTTGGACCTTCTTATTTTCTTAATATTGATAACAAATTTGGACTTGCTCTTTGCAGATTGCTTGCAGAGTATGTCATGTGGACTTTCCAAGCAATTTAATGTATTTGGTTTCTTGTGGTCATCAAATCTTCCATTCTTGCTGGGAATGTCAAATAACTTTTTATTGGAACTTTGCTTTACTTGGCTGTTGAGGTGGGAGCCAAGAAGAGGGTTGTTGCTACTGCTGCTCCTGAGGAGGAGAAGGTGAAAGAGAAGGCAAAATGGAAAGAAGATGCTTGATCTGGAGAAAGGAAGTGAAAAGTAAAGAGGATCATCAAGAAAGAGAGTTTACCTTTATGAGCTTACAAGTCACCCCTTTTTTCTTTGTAGTTTACCTTTATGAGCTTATAAGTTTTCCATATTTCCTTAATAGTTTACCTTTGTACTAAAATCACTAGTTAAGTTTGAAGAATCAGTAGTTGCTCATATTATATAATTAGTTATCCTTATCAGTCTATAATATATGGGTAACTTTTAGCTTCATATGGGTGACTAATAATTGTTAATGGGTAACTATTTAAAAAACTTTTTATTTAGTGGATCTTAGTTTATCTTATGAGCTTATAAGTTACTCATATTTCCTTAATAGTTTACCTTTGTATTTAAATTACTAGTTAAGTTTGAATAATCAGTAGTTTATATTATCTAATTAATTATCCTTACCATTTTATAATATATGGGTAACTTTTAGCTTCATATGGGTGACTAATAATTATTATTGGATAACTATTTACATAAATCTCTATTTAGTGGACCTAAATAGTATTATTTATTTTTATATTAAATTTTCATCTTAATTTTTGTGCTAATGCTACTAATTAGTTTACTTTTGACTAAAAAAATTGCAACATTTTGACAAAACAGTACTACCTCGATTTGTAACTTTTAGCTAAAGAAGGGTAACTAAAACAGAAGTTAGGAGTAACTTATATACAAATATGGTAACATTTGACAAATGTAAGAATACTTTGTAAGACCAATCTCATAATGTGGAACATGGACCTTCTAATACTAAAATTTGAGAGAGCAATACACCTAGTAGCTAAAATTTTTGGGCAACTTTTCAGCTAATATGGGTAACTAATATTACATAATGGGAAATTTTTGATGAAAAAGTGTAACATAGTAACGCACAAAAAAAACTAAATCAACTTGTATGTTTTAGAGAAATGAGAGTAACATGAACTACTTCTTGATATCATATAAATGATTGAAACTTGTGCATTCGGATGCTACAAAAAGAATATTATCAATTTTATATATGAGCGTTTTTTATCAATATGATGATATGAGCTTTGCACTTGTTTTCATTGAAGAACACTTGTTGTGAAATATCATATGCATCCATGAAATTATGAATACGGTAGAATACTACTAATTGACAATTAGTCATATATCTATGATGCCCATATACGGTGCTTAATCAGATACAAATAATTTGCATTATTCAAGTCATCCAGACTCTCCAAAACTGTCTACCCGGATACCAATATTTTGTCATTTTTCAAGTCATTCAGCTTTCATACTAGACATGTTCAAGAATCGATCCCCAGAAGCCTCGAAGAAGGTATCACCATCATCAGCGGAAGTTTGTTAGCTGCATAATTTCCTTGTTGCCTTTATGACATACGCCCCAAGCAAAATGATCTTCTAGATGGTACTAGTCTCATACCCACTGATACTGTAATGCTTGGCAAGCATGATACAACAGTAGTGATGGTGAATGGTCACAACCTAAACAAACACACGCAATATGAGCCATTGTGCCGACAAATTGATCGAATTACAACCAAAGGAACATAAGCATATCATCTTGTGAAGAGGAGAAAACCATTGTGAGAGAAGCCTCTAATGCATAGTACTAGGACTCTAGGAGGCTTTGGTAGTGTAGATTAAGCCTCTCCATATAAACAAGCTTATCCAATATTATCTATGATTACTCACATATACTTTCTTTGGTCTAACTATCAAAGTTGGGAATACATCATCTTACTAATGCCCCAACCCATCGGACACGAAACTTAGCCATCTCACATGTATACTAGTATTTCTTAAGAACATGAGCTCACGAATTGCTAGTTCAATGAAAGGTTCGAGAGGACATAACCTTAACTGAGAATTTCATAAAAATGGAACTAGAGATGGCCATTACTAGTACCGGCAATAAGACAAACAATCTTTTTAACAAGTTAAAGACACAAAACCGAGTAAATTTATACTCGTCAAGGCTAAAGCTTATTAGCTACCCATATTAAGGGGCCTACACTCGGTTACACATTAACCGTTATTAGTTGCCCATATTAAGTTGAAAGTTACCTTAAAGTAAAATTTCCCCAAATTAGGTACATTACTATGACTAGATTGTTCATAACCAAAATTTCCCAAAAGTAAGTTGTCAACTGTTGCTTAATTCTAGAGTTTATGCAAATACAACAATGAAAAGGATGAAATCAAGTTGCAGACAAAAAAACACCATTGCTAACTCATTTCAAAATTTTCACAAACAATTTGTGGTGAATCAGCAGAACAACTCAAATTAAAATATTGCACATAAATACTCAGTGAAAACTGAAGAAACATTCTAAGACCAGTACTTCATGCGTAAAATTCGAAAATACCTTTTTTCTGCCTTGGTCTGGATCAATATATTCAAATCTTCAACCAAAATACTGATTTCGAAATTAAGAGCAATCGAAAAATTAGGAATTTCGAAAACTAAAATTGAAGCTAGCAAGTGAAATAAACTCCTTTGAATCTCGATTAACTTGAATCGGATGATTTTTAATCATAAATCTTCGATTTTTCTTGCTGCAGATCGAAATTTCACGAGTGATAGAGAGAGAAAGAGAAGCGTGGTTATGCTTTTGAAAAAGAGAGACAAAAAAGGAGCTAGTTTCAGTACAGTGCAAGAAACTAAAAACAAGAAATTTCAGCCGTTAGATCTTTGTTTGCGCGATCCACGACCCAGATATCATGTTTTCAGTTTTCGGCTTTGTCTTGGTTTTCAGCGGATCCTGCCCGTATATATATATAAAGGAGGAACTTTTCGACTTAATCATGAGAAACATGGCATATATGAGTATTACCTTCAAATTCGACTTAATCTGAATCCATGGAAGCAAAACTTGAAGGTCTCGCACTAATTCACAAGCCGCATATCGAGAAAACTTGAAGTATCTGGAAAATTAGGGATTATGAAATCAAAATTCGAAGCTTATAAATAATTTGACGTCCTTTGAAGCTTGACTTACAAATCGCAATTCATGGTTTGGAATGAAAGCTCGAGATTCATGGGTTTGCAAGGGAATTTCGTGTTCTAGAGTGAGAGGAACGTATACTGTAGCTTTACACAGAAACGTAATACTAATGTGTGGAAAATCTAACGGCTCAGATTAGATTAAAGTTTTCAATGGCTGAGATGACTTGTTTTCAGTTTTCAGCTTTGTCTTGGTTTTCAGCGGATCCGGCCCGTATATATATATATATATATATATATATATATATATATTGATTGTAGATGTCGTTTGGCTTTCAATTAATGAAATTTCTCTTCTGTTATACGAGTCCGGATCCTCTAGAGTTTTAAAATAACTCTACAAGGTAGAGTTGTATACTTGTATCTGAACCATACATTTTAAGATCAAGGGTTCATATTAGTGGAAGAACAATATTAAAGGGTGGATTTTGATGAGAAAAAATAGGGGGGATTTTGGAAAGATAATATATGAGCCATTGATTTTTTATTCAATGGTTGATATTACTCAAACTCTACCGTTTAGAGTTATTTTAGAACTCTAGAGGATCCAAACATCTGTTATACTATACTTTTCGTAATCTTAGCTACTCCCAAATTATTAGCATCTTGTTGTAACCTACTGTAAGTGTTAAGATTAGGAGTATATTCTTTAGCATATTATCTTCTATGTTAGGATAATATCTTCTTGCCATTCTTGTAATTATATTTTCCTCTTTGTAAGTATCTTTATGGGCTTTGTACGTATACTTAGGCTGTATATATTCTTCACAAGTCTAATGCAATGACTTAACCTTTCCCATAATCTTGTCAGTAAGTTGTATCTATTTATACGTTCATTCATTTAATAAATTCCTTCTCTATCTTCTCTATACTTTAATTCTTTTCTTGACCCATCCCTATTCCCTACTTTCTTGCTTTCTTTCCTTCTGAAATTAATGGCGGAATTACCAAAAATGACATCACCTTCAAATTCTGATCAAGATCACCCAGTTCATAATGCTGATGATAAGTGTAGTTCACCGCCACCATCACCGCGATTTCCTTCTTCTAATGATGCCCAAGACACGAACCAGCCGGCTGTCTCCATGATCAATCATCATCAGTCTCTGAATCAGAAGTCTTCCCATTTACCTGACATTTCTCAGGGCCATGAATCTTTAACTCTTTCTCATAAGATGACACCATTCGAGCCCTTTGGAGGAAGTCACGCACTGGGTCGTTTGAATATGATCGTACAGATGGTGAGTTTTATTTTATTGTTAATGCCTTATTTTTTTTTTACAATACCTGTTCATGATAGTAATATGTGATAAAAATATTGAAGGATTTTTTATGATTGATTACTAAACAACTTAAATCTTCATAATCTAGATACCAAGGCATATGATAATTATATTATATTATGTCTATGAAGTTTATGTTATGATTCTGGTGTCTGTTGAGAACAGTTTCTCGTCTAGTTTGGATTAGCATAAGGCTATATGCTGTATGCATTATGATTTCCCCAGACCCTACTAAGACCGGCAGTCTTACTGGGTTGTTGTTGTTGATAAAAAACCAGAGTTCGTCGAAGACTACAAGTTCAGTTTGACAGTTTGGGCTTAGTTTTAGCTAGCAATTTGGAGGCTTCCAAGTTGTTCATTATAAAGAATGGGTTGATTTAATTAATTAGTCTTTAGAATTTTTTTTCTTTTTGGGCTCTTTGCGCCATTAGTTTGTGAGGTAGGCGTTTCTTATATGGGTGTTTATGTCCTTAAAGGAGTCTTCATTTAGATGGAGAGGATTATGATTATGCAACTATAGTGGCCTTATCTACCCATGTTTTTTTTTTCTTCATATTATGCAAGTGTTACCTAATTCATGAAATCTTCCCTTGAACTGCATTCTAAAAAGTGGCATTTTTTTGGGCCAGTCTAACTAAACTATTTAGTGAATTGTGTTCCCCCCACCGATTCTCATACCATGAATAATTATGTAACACTGGTAATGGTATGAGCTTGTTGATATATACTACTTTATAATATGCTGTCTTTTGCTTGGTTTGTCCCAAAAAGATGCAATCTCCTCTTTATAAGTCTCTTTTTCATTGAATCATGATGCAAACCATTGGGTCACTCAATTAACAATTGTTTTTGGCTCCATAATATTCCAGTTTTCTCCTCCCTTTACACTGTTAAAATTTTACTGGTATAGCT
Source organism: Beta lomatogona (assembly GCA_947646795.1). Classification (NCBI taxonomy): domain Eukaryota; kingdom Viridiplantae; phylum Streptophyta; class Magnoliopsida; order Caryophyllales; family Amaranthaceae; genus Beta; species Beta lomatogona. The sequence continues at coordinate 681,276 of CANSNZ010000448.1, forward strand.
GTCCTATTTCAATATATTTGCACTCTTAATTGAATTCCTGAAAGGTGGGAATAATTACATATATACTAGTAATTAGTGATTCCTGAACCTTACTTCCTGTATGCTAGAGGCTTTCCTAACCAGTGTTTTTGTCTTGTCCTTTCACAGCCAATTAGGCCTGGAAAGTTCTGTGACGTATGCGGGTCTCTTTACTTGAGGCCAACTTCCAAGTTCTGCTCACAGTGTGGTACAAAGAAGTTTGGAATATGACTGAGTTGCTCCGAATACACGATTCATGAACTTCTGTCCTCATAGTAGCGATGTACTTTAGCGTTCATATAATTGAAGCCAAACTGTAGCAAATGCCTTGCATGTACACACTTTCAATAGATCAAATAGCTCCGGAACAATGACTGATTTTTTCTAGGTTTTAGCCTAATTGTATGGAGAATTGCTCTCCATGCATATTCTTGAAATCCTCCTATTGTATTGCTATTGCATTTTAATCTTGTTGTTCCATCCGTGATTGGTTGGTTATATACATTTTATATAGTTTGCTGTCTCAATTATATTTTGTCTGCATGTCAGTTTACTAGAGACGCCATTTCATAATTTTAAACTAGTGTGTAGCTCGGGCAATGCGCGAATTGTTATTTTTAATAATGCTTTTATGTTTCGGACTTATTTTTATTTAAGATCTAATTGTTATATAAATTAATGTTCCAAGTTATACATATTTATGTGGAGTAAAGAGCGTATGCATATCTAATAGTTGGTTGAGATGGTAAAACTTCTAGTTTACAACTTATTGGTCACATGTATACAATATTTTGTAGTACACTCCTTGTTAAGCATATGCCATGACATGTTTGTAATGAATGGTGGGTTCTAAGTCACAACATATGCTTCATTAAGAACACCTTTTAATATATTCTTATAGAAGCGTAAAACAATTTTTTTATATTAAATTTCCTAATATATTGTGCGTCTTAATAAGGACGACAACAATATCCACACTCGAGCATATAAATGATTAGCACATGTAGCAAAATATAATTCAAAACCTGGCAAGGGGCACTTCAAATTGAAGTATCTTCCACGATAGATTTCAAATTTAAAGTGAAAGCTCGTTACGATAGATTTCCAATAATTGGTCATAAGCTTGATTCGGGGCAAAACGAGAAAAACGTGTGTAGTTTAAAATGCGGTTTTTTCACCATATACCCCTTACTAATTTTTTTTTGCACCGTATACCCTCACATGTTTCCAAATTCACCATATACCCCTCACGTTTCAAAAATACATCGACATGCCCTTATGACTAACGGTGTTAGACTTCCGTTAGTCATTAGGCCCTAATCCTACCCTAACCCTAATTCACTAACCTAAATCAAAACCTAATCCTAACCTTAACCCTAATCTAATACACTAAACCTAACCCTAAGCCTAACCACCCTCACCACCACCCCCCCTCACCACCACCACCCCTCCCTTTCCCCCCGACCCCCCCTCCTCCTCTCCCCAACCGGCCGACGCGAACCCCACTCCTCCCCTCCCCGCGAACCCCACTTCCTCCCCCTCCCCCGCGAACCCCACTCCCGTCCCAGTGCCGTCGCTAACCCCCTCCCCTTCCCCGGTGAACCCCCCGTCCCCTTCCCCCGAACCCTAAACAAAATTCGAAAATCCGGGTTTTGTTTATTTGTGAAGAATCGGTGGTGGGGAGGGGGTGTTTCGAAAATCTGGGTTTAATTTCGAAATTCAATGTGGAGCGCCGGTGGTGCGCCGGTGTGATGCGGGCAGGGGAGGGGGGGTTGCAGCGGCCGGGGAAGGGGGAGGGCAGGGGCCGGTGGTGGTGTAGTGGGGGCTGCGAAGAATCGGTGGTGGGGAGGGGTTACGGGTTGCGGGGAAGGGGGAAGGGGGGAGGAGGGGGGCTAGTGGTGCGTCGGTGCGATGCGAGCGGGGAGGGGGGTTGCGGCGGCTAGGGAAGGGGAGGGGGTGCAGGGGGGCTGGTGGTGGTGTAGTGGGGGGGCTGGGGTGGGGGTGGGGTAAGGGGGTGGTGGGGGTGGGGTGGGGGTGTTAGGTGTTAGGGTTAGGGTATTAGGGTTAGGGTTAGGGTTTGGATTAGGGGTAGATTTAGGTTAGTTAATGAGGTTAGATGGGGGATTAAGGGTTAATTACTAACGGAGTTTAACACTGTTAGTCATTAAGGGTAAGTGGATGTATTTTTTCAAACGTGAGGGGTATATGGTGAATTTGGAAAGTTGAAAGGGTATACGGTGCAAAAAAAAATTTGTCAGGGGTATATGGTGAAAAAACCGTTTAAAATGAGATATTGTTTGATAGAGAGTTTAGGTGTTAAACAACACGCATAATTCATAAAACCTCATATTAGCAGTGGTGGTCTAATGGCAACGGGAGTTTGGGTATGTGATGCATGTGTGGCTTGGAAGATTGAGATAAGAAAAATGTAGTGGAAACTAGATCAACGCTCTTGAATGAATGTATAATGATTCTTAAGAATTGGCTATGACAAAATCTCATTTACATGACATCAATATCATTCATAACTCTACACACAATTGTCAACAGAAAAAGATTAAATTCTATACACTAAAAGATTTTTTATTCCACTATTATCTATATGTAAATTTAATTAACGGTTTAATTTTTTCACGGGGTACCCCTGCGATTTTTCAAAATTCATGGGATACCCCTGTTTGTTTTAAAAATGCACTAGATGCCCTTGTGGTTTTATAGAAATATTATCTTGTCTTTAAATAATTTTTTTTCCACAAAGACCCACATGAGATTGTAGAGTTGTTGGTTAGTGCATTTGTATCTCAAATGAGAGGTTATGGGTTCGAATCTTAAAACACACATTTTTATTGTTTAACTAGCTATTAGGCCAGGGCGATGCCTAGGCTATTAATATTTTCATGTTAAAAGAGTAGCATCTAATGTTGCATAATTCATTAGTTAGAACTTTATTGTATTAACTTGAGGTCACGTGGTCGAATCTTATATGGAGCATGTTTCTAATTTTTTAGCATATATTGATGACATGGAATGAAAAAACTAAAGAGATAGTGCCACACGGCGCGTAAACTTGCTTAATAACGGCTTTTAATATATATATTTGTTGGATATGTCTCATTTGATTATGTGGTGGGAGGGAGGAGTACATGTGGCATTGAAGGCAACATGTCATGTTTTTGCCTTAGATTTTTGATATACATATAGATTTCACAAGTTTTGACCAGCTTTGTTTGTCTAAATATAGAAAATTTTATCACGTTGAATTAGGTTTGCTATATGTGCATTTTCAATGAATCAACTTTTATTTCAATACAAATTATAAAATACATTATTATAGATGTTAATTATAACACATGTGCTTTTGAAAAATGTGAAACAACAAATATCTCTATTATATAAGGAAAGGGGGAGCTACGCTGTCCCCATTTGAAGAGACTGTTTTACCCCCTTCCCTTTCTAAATTACAAAACCAATTTCAACCAAAGCTAGGCTTCAAAAAAACTGCCGGAAATACAATTATAACAATCAATCACAAGTCAACTGAAATCAATAGAATTGCATAATTCACGTTATACAAATCACTCAAATGATGAAACTTTACAAAAACAAGAAAATTCAATTACAACCTATAACCCATTAGCAATTACATACTCCGTTCTCAAGAACCATTTACAATTACATACTCAGAAAAATTAACAATACACTACAACGTTAATACATATTACAAACTAATAAAAACATACGATTTCGGCAGGGAGATCACACATATGTCCGTTGGCGATTTGCGAATTTCTAAAAAAGGTACATAATTCTTTTTAATCTTGCAAGTTATTTCAAATTAGTTGAAAAAAAAACTAGCAACTCTTATATTCGAATTACATGAATAATTTAAATTTGTATTGTATGGTATAAATTTCGAAATAATTATTAAAAAGTCAGTACAGGTTTGTAACAAAAAAAGGCCTTATAAAATATAAATCAATTTCAAATACAATAACAATGACACAAAAATCAAACTAAAAATGAAATTTCATTAATTTGCCAAAACAAATAGTGAAATTGAAAACCTATGAAAACGATTGATTTTACTGAAATTTCTTATGAATAATGAAAAATCCATAAAAAGGGTAGAAGAAGTATGAATAATTAAAAATCCAGAAAAAGGAGTAGAAGAAGTCTTGAAAAAAAACAAAGGGAAAGAAAAAGGAAAAGTGGATGATTCAAGAACTTCAGCCACGAATTTCTTAAAAAAACCATCTTCCCAAATAAAAGTTCAAACAAAATGTAACCGGATCTTTGAGAAATTTAGTTGACAATTACATTTTTAGGACGAAATCAGGAACATCAAGCGTAACGAATTACCTTCAAATTTGATGCCCCCCATTTATTCGTCAACCAAATAAACTCCAATTTCAACCCCATTCCGACGAACGTTCTTCACCATTACCGCCCGATCGAAATGAAAACCCGAAAAAAACCCACAAAAACAGATACCAAAATTACCCTAAAAATTAATGAAGCGTTGATGGGGTTAATTTTGACACCAGAATTGGCTTATTAACATGGTGTTTGCTGTGAATATGAATATGAAATCTCAATCTTTTTGAGTGAGATATGAAAGATGGTGAGGATAAGGAGATGAGTCGTTCTAATTTTTTGGGGGAAGGGAAGATATAAGGTTGTAGGTGGGAAGATGAAAATGTGGAGGATTAGATGAAAAAAAAAACGTGAGATACATCATTCATATGAGTATGTGGGGTGGATAGTTATATGGATAGGTGGGATTGATAGTCATATGAATAAGTGGAAAAAATTATGTCGGTTTTTTACTTGCATACAGGTGGCTTTGTGGCTTTTGGCTACAATTTTTTTTTGACTATTAACAAATAACTAACGTTAATCATACTCAGTTAGCTACAAGTGAAACAACAATATTACATAAAATCATGAAAACATATTATATTTGTCTTGGCTCCTCTTTACATGATTTGGCATGAACCTCAATCCATATCAATCTTGATTAGCAGTATTTATCTCCTCTTTACATGGTTTGTTTCACTACTGAGTAACAGTTATGCCCAAATATTTATCTCCTCTTTACATGGTTTGTTTCACTACTGAGTAACAGTTATGCCCAAAAATATAGTCGCACGCATCGCGTGCATAAAAAGCTAGTTGCCAATATAGTAGGAGCATCAATTAGCACAAACCATTGTTAATTTCTTGATTACCATTTTTCTTTGGAAAAAAAAATACAATATGTCAAAACTTTAGAGAAATTGATAAGGTAGTGTTTGGAACATTGAATTCATTTCCATATCTTCATTTTAATTTCGTACATTTGATTTTAAATTACATATTTGGGAAAACTATTAATTCCCAGTACGTAATTTCAAAGTTACTGTGTTGTTTAGCAAGATTCTGGAATTTCAACGTATTATTTTTAATTATTATGTTGTTAATTAGTTTTTTTTTTATAATGTCTGTTCAGTTACTTGGTTTTAAATGTTTTATTTTTATCTAACTCTGAATTAATTTTTTCTTTGTTAATTCTTTAATTGATGAGTGTCTTGTGACATAAGCTATTCTTACAACCGTTGCACATCATATGTGGTACAGCCAAACCCTTTTCAGCCAATCAATAATGAAATAGGTAATTTTCTTTTAGCATGAATTGCCAAAAGCATCTTCTACTTTTCAGGGAATATGAGAAAATTAATGTGCAATGTTTTTATGAAAAATCTTATGAGACCAGAAATTTTCAGGTCATGATATAAGTAAAGAGAAGACTTATATATATATATATATATATATATATATATATATATATATATATATATATATATATATATATATATATATATATAAGTGAGTTCATGTGAGAATGCATACTTACATGAGAAATGAGAATGGATTTTACATGCTATAACTCTAATGAACAAGCGATGTAACTCTAATGAAAAAGTGATGTAACTCCAAAAAAAAAAAAAAAGAATACTAGAAAAAATAATCAAAAAATTTTTTTTTTTGGGCTCAAAATATTTTCGAAGGTATAACTCTAATGAACAAGTGTTGTAACTCTAATCCAATCGTATGGTTGAGATCCATTCTAAAATATTTTCGGAGGTATAACTCTAATGAACAAGTGTTGTAACTCTAATCCAATCGTGATTCGTGTGGTTGAGATTCATTCTCATTTCTCATGTAATGAGCATTCTCATGTGATCTTGCCCCTATACATATATATATACACACACACATATATATATATATATATATATATATATATATATACATACATATATATATATATATATATACATACATATATATATATATATACATACATATATATATATATATATATACATACATATATATATATATACATACATATATATACATATACATACATATATATATATGTATATACACATATACATATACATATGTATATACATATGACACTTGCAAGTTTCAGCCAGGTTAACAAAGAAAACTTGCATAGAGATTCCACTCCTAAAAGTAAAAACAAAGTCATAAAACTAGTACCCGTGACAAGCGAGAGAGCAGAAAATTAGGACAACTTTCAAGCTACATGTTAGCTCCATTATTAATATTAATCAGAATCATATTGAAGGCTTAGTTTCCTTTGGAGAATGTAATTAGTAGCCTTAAGATCGACAAAATCATCGGCTGGTGCTCCTAAGTAGTTACATGAGTCTTCGACAGAATTAAGTTTAAAACTGTCTCCTGTGATAAACGAAACTCTGCTTGTCACTAGAGGTTTTGCATCTCTGTTATTCCTGACCGTACTTCTTGTATGCTAGACTTTCCTAACCAGTGGTTTTCTCTTGTCCTTTCACAGCCAACCATTCCTGCAAAGTTCTATGAAGAATGAGAGTTTCCTTACTTGAGGCCAACTTCCAAATTCTACTCAAGAGTGTGGTACAAAGAGGTCTGAGATTTGACTTACTCCAAATAAAAGATTCATGAATCTTGTAGCTTAATTCAAAGTAGTGTTGTAATTTTATGTTTTTATAGATCAAATACCTTTGAATGTACACTTTGTCACTTTCCATAGATCAAAGAGCTTCGGAACAATGGTTTTCCCTAGGTTATTGCTTTGTTTTTGTTGCTCCATCTGTGATCAGTTATATACATTTTATCTAGTTGTTGCTCCAGAAATATTGACAATTTTCTTCATGAAGTGAAAAATGAATGACAATATTATTCTATATACAGTTTGTCACTTTGTTGAGTTTGTTGTTTGCCTGTTTCAATTATACTTTGTCTGCATATTAGTACATAATGCAAAAGTTTACTAGAGACGCCATTCCATAAGTCACCACAGAAATTTAACAACCGGAGAAGCTGTAAAATAATGTGTATGAACATTAACCATACTTCCTCCGTTTCAAATTACTCGCTACACTTCTCAATTCACGGACTCCTAGGCAATTTTTGGAGAAGAGAGAGGTAGAGAGTAAAAAGAAAAGAAACCCATGTGAGAGGAGAGAGATATAGAGAGTTTATTGCCCAAATAGGAAGTGTTGCAAGTAATATGAAACTTCCCTATATGGAAGGTGTAGCGAGTAATTTGAAACGGAGGAAGTATAAAAGTTGCAGAATTTAGATATGACTAATTAATAATATACTCAAATTCAATACAAACTCACAAAGCAAGAAAGCTTAAAGAAGTGAGTTACATAAGAACCAGGATCAAGCACTGGAAGCCTACAATGCAAGCTGATAGATTTATCGGTCTGCCTCGAACCCAGAACGAAGAACTGGAAAACCACAGTCAAATAAGCACCCTGAGACCCAATTCCATAGAAACCACAGTCAGGTTTAGCCAAATGACACTGCAAACACTTGACGAAATGCTTGATATTCACCAACACACTCATCTCACCACCTTCATTTTGACTAGAGATTCGATATTCAGAGAAGAAGGCATCCTTTCTAAATTGGGCACCATCATTGTTAAGGAGGTTGTCCAGGAAGAAAGTGTGATCTTTACTTTTTAGTGAGATAGACAACATATTTTCCCCATTTTTTCGAAGGCTGGAATGAATCTCTTCTCTAAAAGGGTTACTCCATTTTCTGCTAGAAAGGCCTTGAATTTCATGCTGAATTAATGTTGATGGTATTGATGGGTAAGAGAGAGATGCCTACCAAGTGTTTGTGAAAATGTGTAGCTCAATGGGTTTTTCTTTTTCTATTGTAATTTGTACACTTTCAAATTTGGGGTTTAGCGCGGGTATGTGGAATACTTACGTTTTAGCGGGAAGGAGTGGGAGGAGGTGCTGGTTTTTCTTTCCCTTGCCTCGATAATTGAGCTTTAATTTTCAAAGTAACGAACTATTCAAATACTAATTGGTAATGATTGAACCTTAGTGTTCAATGCAAACACCTAACAAATGTCTAATAACCCCTCAAAAACTAATGTTTTAATAAAACTTTTATTTAGAAGCCCAATGCAATTATTTATTGGTATATTTAGGAGGGAAATTGTAGGAGAGAAAACATATTGACGTATTCTAGTGGTTTCTACTTTAGTTAGAATAGCTTAGTTCTTTTGTGTGCACCTGGTATTTAGTTTCTATTATGTCTATGTCTATTCAAAATTATTGCATGCTCCAAGCCCACTACTGGACAAGTAATAACTATTTCACTGAGAAGAGGTCGAACTATCGGTCCTGAGTATTGCAACAATTTCTCGATCATATTAGGTGAATCCTAACTCGAACCACAACAATTGAAACTAAATCATCGGCAATTGGCAAATGCTCCCTAGTCCCTAACTACGATTTTAAAAGCACCCCAAAAGAAATTTCTGGTATGGCTAGTCCAACACAAACAGCACAAACTCATACTTAAACAAAATTGTGGTAGAATTTCTACAAAAAACTGGACTATATTAAACTATAGTTGATATAAGCTTTGTAAAATGTTTCATTTTTGTTTATTTATAGTTCTCAGTTTACCATCAGATTATTGTAAAAAAAAAAAAAAAAAAAAAACAGCTGAATTAGGCATTAAACTAGAAATCCGAAAAAGGCATAACTAACTTAGAAATTTATAATGAAGATTGCCCTCTAAATTCTAATGGATTGCACAACACTAATTAACCACAAAAATTTTCCTAGTGAAACAATAATCTATCTATACATCTATATTAAAAGACGTTCCTATCAAATGAACGGTGCCACGTGGCACTCTTCTCAACCTTTTAATACACATGTTTATTATCTCATATAAAAATAATAACAATGTGTAGTTACCAAGATTTGAACACATGACCTTTGAAATGAAATATGAGAGTTTAACTACTAATCCAATACATTTCAATGCTTAATGTTTCAAAATAAAACATAATAAAGTCTTATAATTATATGTAATTATAAAGACTAGACAAGCTTTTTTATCTGTAACACTTTTATTAAGTAATAACACTTTCTTACCCCCGTCAAAGAAAAAACATTCTCTTACCCTAATTCCATTGAAATTGATATTTTTATCCCTAATTCCTCAGAAGTTTTAACATGTGTCAAATGTGAAAAAATGATTTCAAATTATATAGAAAGCGAATTTTGATATGTACGAAATGAAGTGAATCATACTCAAATTAAAACGAAGGATTAAAGTGTTGCGAATTTTAGCTTATAGCACAAGAAACAATCATGATTTGAGTTCAAATCCAGATATATAAAGCTTCAAAAATCAACTACATTTAATCAAATATAATTAAAATTGTAGCAACTACTCAATTTAACACAAGCTCAAGCTGTAAAGCGAACCAATCAACGCATGCTAATACGAATTCAAAAATCTAGTAATCCAACAAAAACCATTACTTGAGCATGTGACACATCACATAGGAGACAAGTTGATTGAAGGAATAATTATCTCGATTACAAGATTAAGTGTATATAGTCTTCTTAATTTAGGTTGTTTCATAAATTAATCATGAAAACAAAATTACAAAAACCATTTAATGGAATTAATTTAAAACTACAAATGATTTACTAAGAATTGTACATATGGCCGAATATTGGTGCGAAGATACTATAAAGCTACGGCAAAACCGAGGACAGCCTGCAACTTGTCCTCCACCGCGACCTTGGCCGAGTGAACTCTGTGCGACGAGGTGATATGCGCGATTTAATGTGGGAAGGGAATCCGTAGAGAGAATCTAAGAATGCAAAGGCGCATAATCAAGGTGCAATCCCATTAAAAATTCATGTATATTTTGATTATCACGACGTTGTTCGTGAAGAACTCCAGCATTACAAGAAGAGCAACACGAACAAGAAATCAAAGGCTCATGTTTATATAATTCTTCCCCACAAAGAATTCAACTTTCCATAATACATAGACAAATTTATGTTGTTCACATTTAGCAATTTCAAATTTCAATTGCTGAAGTCAGGGAACATTAACCAAGGCGAAACGAATACGAAGATTATCCCAAAGACGTTTTGCATCACGAAATTTAGTAAGAGCAGATTTTACCTCGGTGTCAATAATATTCGTGATCCAAGACACAATCATAGCATTCACCGTTGTCCAATTAGTCATAGTATAAGGCGACTTCCGCGCAACAATACTACCGTCTAGAAAACCAAATTTTCGACGAGCTTCAAAAGCCATCTGAATATCGGATGCCCAATCATCATAATCATCGAGACAGAGACATGGTAGGTGTGATAAAGTCACCTGGACGATCTCCTATACCAAGAAAAAAGGTAAATTTAATTTGTGTATAGTCGTAGGGCGGCAAAAGCTGCGGCTGAGGTGGTGTATGGGGCGGCGGTGGTGGCGTGTGGGGCGGTGTATCATACTGCCGAACATATTAAAATAAAAAATTGATGATCTTAACTTGCTCCTGATACCATGTAAAAAGATAATTAGGGCGAAAAGCTTGTGTTTCTCATTAGGTCAAAATCTTAATATCATAATATATATATATATATATATATATATATATATATATATATATATATATATATATATATATATATATATATATATATATATATATATATATATATATATATATATATATAAAGGAAGAACTTTTTGGGAGCATATGGAGCTCCTCAAGATTTTGAGAGCATAGAGCGCGCCACGTAGGAATGTCATGTCATCAATTTTTATTCTTATTTTTTTTACAAAAATAGAGTTCTACATAGATTTAAACACATATAAGGAGCTTTGGATAAGTGAAAATTAGAGTTTGGTTTCGAATGAACAACCTAAATTATTATATTATATAAATTGCGTATAACTATTGCTACGTAATTCGGAATATTATAATTTTTGTACCATTGGATAGTGCTCGAAATATGCTTCGAAATAAAATCTAGTTAGAATATAGTTCTACAATTTATGAAACAGACTGCGCCACGTAGGATTGCCATGTCATTAATTTCTATGTTAAATATTCTAAAAAAATAGAGTTCTACATATATTTAAATACATAAAAGGAGAAATTAGAGTTTGGTTTTGAATAAATAACCTAAATTATTATATTATGTAAATGAATATAACTTTTGCTACCTAATTCAAAACATTATAATTTGATTACTATTGGAGAGTGCTTGAAATATGCTTCAAAATAAGATCCAGTTACAATATAGTTTTACAACTCATGAAAATGTATTTAATTAATTAGATGAATTGCAAGACATTATTTAGTCTTTCTTTTAGATAAATGTAATAATAGCTATAAGTATAGTGTACTATATGTGATTATAGCATTTGATGACAGGTCCAATTTACATATTAAGCATATTATCTTTCAAAATCTCAGCCTTACTTAACTGAACCAAAACAATTTAGTATTGCAACAAAATTTATTAAGAAAACATTGTTGTTACAACAAAAAATAAAATCTATAGCGATAAAGTTACATATATATTATAGTTTTGGATGACGAAAAAATTAGAGTTTGATTTTAAAAAAACAACCTTGGAATATTATAGAGAGCTCCACCTAAGCATGCAATGTCATTCTTTTTAATTTTTAATTTTTTTTTAAAATGGTGTTCAACATAGATATAAATACATATAAGTGAAGATTACAGTCTAATTTTAAATAAATAACCTAAATTTTTATACATAATTCGCAATATTATAATTTTTTAACCATCAGAGAGTGCTCGAAATATGTTTCGAAATAAGTTCGGAATACAATATAGTTTAGAACTTATGAAAATATATTTATTTAGATGAAGAATAACGTATTATTTATTCTTTATTTAAATACATAAACAAATAACTATAAAAATAACGTATTATATGTAACAATAACAATTATGTCTTTGAAAATTATACTTTTAAAAATTGAGTTATATAAAGATAAAAAAATAAATATCTGTAGTTATGAACCAATAGCATACCATGATGTCATTACATGAAGAATCAAATGAAAGTTTGTCATCGACATTGCAGAGGTATTGTGCAATTGACTAATTATTTTATTCATAGAATAATATTTATTGCATATTTATTTATGTTTTTATTTTCCTTATATCTATAGGTCAGATATTATTCTTTTTTCCATGAACTGAATTCTACTAAAACTAATTGGGAAATCAAGTTTCGCATTTCTAGACTACTTGAGGTCACGGATCATAAAAAAGGGGGAAATTTGATAAGTCTTGATTGTCTGATTGATGAAGATATATATTTTTCTCTTAAATAGTATTTTCGGTTGTTAGTAGAAATTAGTTTTATATTTTTAATTAATTTTATTCATGATACCATGATTCTGATCTTCTTTTTACCTTTCCCATCTTCCATTTTATACGCTTTAGTGTTTATGTGCTATAATAAAATTTGAAGTCGTGGCTGACACTCATGGTTTTCTCTATTCTTTCCATCCCGCATCTATTAAATTATTACCCTCTATTTCCTTAAAGTATCATTCGGGTATTTTCATTTTAAAATTATGTTACCTATTGTTAGTCATACCAATTACTGGGATATATAAAATTTAACAATAGACTTAGCTATAATATTCAATTGAATATTAAAAATACAAAATTTATACATTGCAATAACAAATCTAGAAATTAAAATATAAAGACAAATATTTTATCTGTTCTTTTTCTACTGAAACAATAGGTTTCGACATGATTTTTAAGGAAATAAAAAAATGGGTTGTTTAGCATAGTGGTATCCCTTTAATTAACTAGAGCAGGGGATAAGTAAATCTTTAATAAAGTAAACACAACTTTATAAGGCAATTGGAGTAATTAATGATGGTTTTATTAACATAAAGTAAATGCAATGTTATCAATTATAGTTGATTTTTTTACCAAAAGTGGAATGGTTATAATAGATCAAAGTACCCAAAGTGGTAATTGTTGCAATAGATAAAGAATGGAGGAAGTATCATATCATCATATATATACTAATAAAAAAAGAAAAATTCATGCTATGTGGCAGCCCCATATTCTTTCAAGCCTCTCATTGCTCCAAAGTTTTTCAACCCCTCTCATTTACTTGCCACGTGTCATTGATTGCAGTGAAAAAATAGCAAATCGTGGTGATTGAATTATGTAGAGCATCCCTTCAAAAAAAAAAAATTATATAGAGCAACCGTATATATTGCAATGAAATTTAAGGAAATAAATCATTGACTTCTACAAGCTAATCCGTAATTATAGCAAAATGAATATTGACATATATCTCACACATTTCAAAAATAATAATCGGTTATGTTACTGATTTGTAAATACATTATTTCTAATAATAATCGTTCCCTAATTTCAGCACAATATATCTTTATCTATGTATTATAAACCGGTTGTGCAAGTAAATTGCAAAATGAATTATTTCCAAATAAGTAAATATCATGTATTTGAATTTTTTTTTGTTTTCTTTTGCTTGCCTTGAAGATATGTCAGATCAGTTAAAAATCTAAATTTACAATTTAGGTTTATTCTTATTAAAAAATACTTTGAATGAACTTTTTTTTTTAAATTAAAAATTAATTCATTGATTCAAAGTCATACGACATCTACAATAGAAGTAAAAACTAAACAAATACATATCAAAATGAAATAAATACAATTTTAATATGACAAAACCACGATCGTTGAGTAGATCTAACATTTCTGAAAACCCTCGTCTTTCACATCGCAGTCTGATGCAGCCTTCTGCAAGGGGGTCTATCGATCTTTTGTAGTTTTGAAGTAGAATTGGACCCAATTCAAGTGATTGTAAACGAAATTCTGACATCTGTTGCAACCCCGCACAAATTTCAATCAACAAATCAACCTCTTGAATTACACAAAAACCCAAAAACAAAGTCTCCAAACTCTCACATGGAGAGAGATAATCCACTAGTGGAAAAAACGCTATATGTCACAACAAAACCGCTGCGGTCCTTAAGAGAACCGCAGCGGTAAATCGTCGAAAATTTGGGTGGGAAAAATGGCCTAACAAACCGCTGCGGTCTTCATTAAACCGCAACAGTTAACAGTAAAACCGCAGCGGTTTATTTTGTTTTTTTTTTTGGCGTCAAAGAGGTCTGGCTCCCTCTCATCACTGTTAACTCCCTCCTTCGTCCTTCCTTTCAAAAAAACGACTCCCTCCTTCGACATTTCACGCAAGGGTTCACCACCACCACTGCCACCACTAGGTTCCATCACCACCACTGGGTTTCACCTTCCCCCGACCCCGACGACCACCAGCTGCTGCGTCCTCCTCTCCAATTCGGTGGGTTTCAACCACAAACCCCACCTGCTGTGTCCTCCTCCGTGGCTGCACCTGCGTCCTCCTCCGTGGCTGCACCACCACCGCCGCACCTCCACCGTTCCTAAACACCTACATTCCTTCTCTACCTCTACCTCCACCACTCCTTCTCATATTTGAAGCATCAAGTTTATAATTAATTGTACTTTTATGAATAATTGTTAATGAAATTAGGTTGTATAATACTTAAAGGGTGTAAATTTGATTGATTTGAGTTAATTATTTTATTTAAAGTAGTTAGTTTGATTTTTAGGTTAAAAAAACTAGGGCTTTGTTGTGGTTGCTATTTTTGTGGTTGTTGTTGGTAGTAGCTATTGTTGTTGTTGTTGTTGTTGATGTTGATGTTGTTGTTGTTGTTGTTGTTGTTGTTGTTGTTGTTGTTGTTGTTGTTGTTGTTGTTGTTGTTGTTGTTGTTGTTGTTGTTGTTGTTGTACTTACTAACTGGTTAGGTTTGAACTTTAAACGTTGTTGTTGATTATTGGTTTAGATATTTAGTTTAGTTTAGCTTAGTTTAGTTTAGTTTTGTTTGAATTGCTAATTTATACTAATGTTAACTTTTAAACTTTGTTGTTGATTATTGAAGCTAGCTAGGGACGGAGTGTTGAGCTCGATTTTCCTATTCACAACCTTGATATTGGTATGTTATCACTCATATTTAACTTTCTTTCATAGTAAATTGGTATATATATATGTGCAAATGTGTATATATTTATCGTTGAATTGAGATTAGATGTAAAATGTTTTGTTGTTTTTAAAAACCTATGTTTGCATCATCATATCATATGCCTAGATACCCGTTCGAGACATACTCATTAGGAGTAAGTCTTGAATAGTCCCCTGTTTGGGGATCGTTCTTAGATGTTTAATCTCACTTAGGTGGTGAATGTATGTCTTTAGTTCGATTCTAGAGGAAAATCTTGGCTCGTTGTTTCCCTACTTTTGTTCTCTAGGTACATATGTAGATATAAATAACTATATATCTACATCATGTACTTGGAGAACTGTAGGGAAATGCTGCCGGATTTTCCGTAGATTCGAACTGAAGGCAATACATTCACTAGTGAGATTAGACATCTAAGGATGAGTTAGGTTGGAGTGATAAGGACCCTTGGAAAGCATGCCTAATTTCATTAAATATATATCGTGTATAAACTCTAATAATGTAGTGAAATTCGTCATTGACATGGGGTACTTGTTGCTTGTGTTTAATTAGAGCTAGATTTGGTTGAAATGAATCGTGCATGGATGTATGGTAGTCGTGACAAGTGTGAATTCGTGGATGAGGTCTTTGAATTTTGTGATGCTGCATTAAGTCATCAGGCTGCAAAGGGAACCGAGGGGTTTTATTGTCCTTGTGTTGATTGTGGTAATGTGAGCATTGTTAGTAGCATTGAGTCGCTTAGGAGCATACCTTTCGTCGCGGGTTTAGACAAGACTCCTATGTATGGGTTTGGCACGGTGAGGAGGGTATGTATGATGGTCGAAATGCCATTGTTAACGATGTGCATGAAGAAGGTGAGTTTGATGTCATTGAGAATGACAACATCGAGGATGAATATGAGGATATTCAAGTATAAGATGATGATGATGAAGGGGATCATATCGAGGAGATGATGGCGGGGGTAGATCATTCTGGCAAATGGCCTCGTATTTTTGAGTGCATGGACGAGGCATCTCGGAAACCGTTGTATCCCGGTTGTACGAGGTACACCAAGCTGACGGCCGTGATAACACTCTTTAATATCAAGACGAAAGCCGGTATAAGTGACTCTTGTTTCACTTCCTTGTTGCAAGCATTTGGTGATATGCTGCCGGACGACCATGAACTACCCAAGTCGAACTACTATGCTAAGAAACTGATGTGTCCCTTCTGTTTAGAGTACCAGAGGATACATGCTTGTCCAAACGATTGTGTGCTATATCGAAATGAATATGAAAATATGGATGAGTGTCCTCGATGTGGGAAGTCGCGTTACAGGCGCGTAGGGGTTGGTGATAAGAAATGTCCTGCAGTAAAGGTGATGTGATATCTTCCGATTATACCACGATTCAAGCGCATGTTTTCAATCAAAAAAGATGCTAAGAACTTGAGGTGGCATGCAGAACGAAGGAAAAAAGACGGTTTTCTCAAACATTCGGCTGATTCTCCTGAGTGGAAAGGTATCAACGATTGTCATAAGACCTTTGATGCCGAGGACAGAAATTTGAGGCTTGGCCTATGCACGGATGGAATGAACCCATTTGGCAATCTTAGTTCTCAACATAATACGTGGTCGGTTCTTCTAGTTATATACAAATTGCCTCCTTGGTTGTGCATGAAACGCAAATACATCATGTTGTCGATTCTTATTTCAGGGCCGAAACAGCCTGGAAATGACATAGATGTCTACCTCCAGCCACTTGTTGATGATTTGAGAAAAAATGTGGGATGAAGGAGTTTATGTGTATGACGCACATGCTGATGAGGTATTCACATTGCGTGCCATGCTTTTATTCACTCTTAATGACTATCCTGCTTATGGGAACTTATCCGGGTACAAGAACAAAGGGAAGAAAGCATGCCCGATTTGTCTGGACGACACAGCATCTAAATACATTACTACTTGTCACAAAGATGTTTATATGCGCACCCGAAGGTTCCTTCGACGCGACCATCCTTATCGTAATAAGAAGAAGGCATTCGATGGAACAGTTGAGGAAGGGGTTGCTCGTAGACCATTGACTGGTATTGAGGTTTATGATCAAGTCAAGGGTATTGAAACGATATTCGGCAAAGGAACGAGTGTTGGTAATAAGGGACTTTGGAAAAAGGAGTCTACTCTGTGGAAACTTCCATATTGGAGAGATCTAGAGGTTAGACATTATCTCGACGTTTATTGATTGGTTCCATAACCGAATAATGCGTGAAATAGATTCCAATGTTTATGAAACTCTGAAGTGGCTAGCATTTGCTCCTCGAGAAGCTGTGCACTCCTATGAGGGTTATGATGTTAACGGATATACGTATTGGACAGATGTCAAGATCAAAAGTCGAGATCTCTCCAGAATAGTGGTGTTTCAGTAGAGGCATCACCTACACAGTATGCAAGTGCCAAAGATAAGTCTCCTATTGATGCTAGATTGTTATACTATGGACGAGTTCAAGATATATGGGAGCTTGAATACTCTGGTTTCACGGTCTGCTTATTTTAATGCAAGTGGGTTGAGTATAACCGGCGTTACATAAGAAAAGATGACCCTTGTGGATTTACTCTTGTAGACTTGGGTCGGTTGCGTGATAGTGAAGAGCCATTCGTGCTTGCATCACAAGTTAAGTAAGTATTCTACGTAACTGACCCTTCTGATAACAAGTGGTCAATTGTTGTTCCGAGAAAAAGAAGTATACTCGGAGTTGGTGATGTCGAGGATGAGGAGTATGATGCGTTTGAAGACACCCCCCCTTTCACCATTCCCAACTCCGATGTCACTGATGCGGAGTTAGCGACAAGTTACATGCGTGCAGATCACGGGGAAGGGATAATGGTTGATACTTCATATGAAGGTGGCAAAAGTAAACAATAGGCTCGACTTCTTTGGTTCCAATTCCGGCTTTCGGCTTTGCAATGTCATTTTACTTTACTTTTCACTTTTAGCCGCATGTAGTGTCATGTATAGTTCTTATTACTGTATATATATGTATTTCAATCAACTAAACTCGCTACACATGTATTGAAACCCATTTTGGGTAAGTGAATGTCATTTCGGGCCAATTTCGGCTTTTCAGCCTCAATTAACTTAATTTCTCACTTTTAGCCGCATGTTAGGCCATGTATAGTTCTTATTAGTATATATATATATATATATTACAATCAACCAAACTCGCTTCACATGTATTGAAACCCATTTTGGGTAAGTGAATGTCATTTCGGGCCAATTTCGGTTTTTCAACCTCAATTAACTTAATTTCTCGCTTTTTGCCGCATGTTAGGTCATGTATAGTTCTTATTAGTATATATATATATATATATATTACAATCAACTAAACTCGCTTCACATGTATTGAAACCCATTTTGGGTAAGTGAATCTCATTTCGGGCCAATTTCGGCTTTTCAACCTCAATTAATTTAATTTCTCGCTTTTAGCCGCATGTTAGGTCATGTATAGTTCCAATTACTATATATATATGTATTACAATCAACTAAATTTGCTTCACATGTATTGAAACCCATTTTGGGTAAGTGAATGTCATTTCGGGCCAATTTCGGCTTTTCAACCTTAATTAACTTAATTTCTCGCTTTTAGCCGCATGTTAGGCCATGTATAGTTCTTATTAGTATATATATATATATGTATTACGATCAACTAAAAACTCGCTTCACATGTATTGAAACCCATTTTGGGTAAGTGAATGTCATTTCAGGCCAATTTCGGCTTTTCAACCTCAATTAACTGAATTTATCGCTTTTAGCCGCATGTTAGGTCATGTATAGTTCTAATTAGTATATATATATGTATTACAATCAACTAGAATCGCTTCACATGTATTAACACCCATTTTGGGTAAGTGAATGTCATTTCGGGCCAATTTCGGCTTTTCAACCTCAATTAATTTAATTTCTCGCTTTTAGCCGCATGTTAGGTCATGTATAGTTCCAATTACTATATATATATGTATTACAATCAACTAAACTCGCTTCACATGTATTGAAACCCATTTTGGGTAAGTGAATGTCATTTCGGGCCTATTAGAGTCACTTAAAGTCGGGTCACATGATTTGAAAACCGAATTGGGTAGATGAATGTCATTTAGGGTGTAATTATGGATTGGTTTTTTTTGGGGGGGGAGGGGACTGTGTGTGGGTGCTGTGCAAGCGGGGTGGGGACAGTGAAGGGGGGCAGTGAAGGGGGTTATGCAGGGGGCGTGAAGGGGCGTGGCGGGGTGGCGGTGAAGGGGGGGAGTGTGCGGGGGGCATGGGGGGGGGGCATCAATGGGGGGAGTGAAGGGGGTTGTGGGGGGGTGAAGGGAGCCGGTGAAGGGGGCGTGTCAGGGGGCGGTTCGGGGGTGTGCAGTTCACGGGGGAGTGTGCGGCGAGGGTGGGGATGTGCGGGGGGAGTCAAGGGGGCATCAAGGGGTGGGGAGTGCAGGGGGGGGTAGTTCCGGGGGAGTGTGCGGTTTTGGGGGGAGTGTGCGGCGAGGGTGGGGGCCGTGCGGTGGGGGCGATCAAGGGGGTGAAGGGGTGGGGAGTGTAGGGTGGGGCGTTAGGGGGGTGTGCATTTTTGGGGGAGTGTGTCTTTGCGAGGGTGGGGCTATGTGGGGGGGCGCAGTGAAGGGGGGTGAAGTGGTGGGGAGTGCGGGGGGTGAGGATGTGCAAGGGGGGAGTGAACCGGGGATTGCGGGGGGGGGGTGCGTGGGGGGCACGTGGTGGGGGCTGGGGTGGTGGGGGCAGTGAAGGGGGGCCATGCAGGGCGGCAAGTGAAGGGGGGGAGTGTGCGGTTCAGCGGGGGAGTGTGCGCGAGGGGTGGGGGCATGCGGGGCGTCAAGGGGGGCAAGGGGGGGGGGAGTGTAGGGGGTGGAGGCTATGCAGGGGGTTTCTAGTCATATGTTTGTTTAATCTTACGCGTTTCTAATATCGTTTTTTAAAATTTCAGGAGTTTCAAACATGGTCCGAGATGATGTAATTGTGGAGGAAGAAACCGATGATGATTATGATAAGTCATTGGATGATGATGATGAGTATGATGCGGAGAAGGAGAACGATAAAGGTGACCCGAAAGACATAGCGCATGATGAGGAGAAGCGCTTGCGTGAAAGGGAATTTCACTTGATTGAAATAAATGAGGAGCTAGCCGATAAGGCTCCTCCCATTGACAACAATGCTAGGGAAGATTATCCTTGTATTTCATCCGTCATTGTGCCACACAAAAATGCGGGGAACGAGGTTCTTAGTACCAAAACTCCAAGTAAAGTTGCAACAAAGAAGCGGAAAGGAAGGGGTGCGACTAAGGGGTTGAATTATAACACCCCTGTGACCCTCGAGTATGATGATATGGGTCAACCTTGTGGTCAATGGCGTAAAAAGTATGTGCAGCATTTAGGGTTATGTGTGCACAAACTGAGCATTTTGGTGGGGTGGAAAGATGTGCCCGATGCAATGAAGAAATCATTATGGGAAGACACTTGTGTAAGTTTATTTTTTAACTGAATTACTTTTATTTCCGGTATTTAGGGGCATGTTAGGTCATATATAGTTCCAATAGGTACATATATAACTATAAGAGTCAATTAAACTCCACTTATATGCTTTGAAACACATTTTGGGTAAATGAAGGCCATTTCGGACCGATTTCGGCCTTTACACTCCAATTCACTTAGTTTCCGGCATTTAGGGGCATGTTAGGTCATATATAGTTCCAATAGGTACATATATAACTATAAGAGTCAATTAAAGTTCACTCATATGCTTTGAAACCCATTTTGGGTAAATGAAGGTTGTTTCGGGCCGATGTTGGCCATCGAAGCTCATTTCACTTAATATCCCGCATTTAGCCAAATGTTAGGTCATATATAGTTCCAATAGGTACATATATAACTATAAGAGTCAATTAAAGTTCACTCTTATGCTTTGAAACCCATTTGGGGTAAATAAAGGCCGTTTCGGGCCGATTTTGGCATTCGAAGCTCATTTCACTTAGTTTCCCGCATTTAGCCAAATGTTAGGTCATATATAGTTCCAATAGGTAGATATATAACTATAAGAGTCAATTAAAGTTCACTCATATGCTTTGAAATCCATTTTGGGTAAATGAAGGCCATTTCGGGCCTATTTTGGCCTTCGAAGCTCATTTCACTTAGTTTCCCGCATTTAGCCGAATGTTAGGTCATAAATAGTTCTAATAGGTACATATATAACTATAAGAGTCAATTAAACTCCACTTATATGCTTTGAAACACATTTTGGGTAAATGAAGGCCTTTTTGGGCTGATTTTGGCCATCGAAGCTCATTTCACTTAGTTTCCCGTTTTTAGCCACATATTAGGTCATATATAGTTCTAATAGGTACATATATAACTATAAGAGTCAATTAAAGTTCGCTCATATGCTTTGAAACCCATTTTGGGTAAATGATTGTCATTTTTAACCGATTTTGGCTTTTGAAGCTCGATTTCTTTAATCTCTTTAGAATTATCTAAGGTCTTACTCAAACTAAAACTGATATTATGTGTGTTTCCTTATGTTTAAGGTATTCAACCAAAGGGAGAGTTCTTTCACCACAACCGAGATAAACGAGGTTCGGGATTTGCTAGCACACTACCTTACCGAAGTTTGCATGTGAAGATGATGCCGCGACTTTGAGTTTATTTGTTCTTATTGTGTTACTTGCTAGTTATTTAGGTACAATAGTATAATTGATGTTTATTTTGGATTTTAGTACTTAGTACAACTTCATTTGTAGTACATTCTCCAAATTTTATATTTATATATATATTAATTTAATTAACTCGTATACGACGCGCTCGTGGGATTTGTGTCAACTATAGCAGGTTAGATATAATAAAATATTATATATATATATATATATATATATATGTATATGTATATATATATATATGTATATGTATATATATATATGTTACATTAACTGATGCGGTTTACTAAAAGCACCGCATCAGTTACTGTTCCAATGCATACAAAGAGGTTGGCGGCAAAGCACAAACCGTTGCGGTTTTTCCTATTAACCGTTGCGGTTTTGCCTTGGAACCGCAGCGGTTTGTGCTTTTGAACCGCAGCAGTTTTTTTATGAAAACTGCTGTTGGTCCAACCGTTGCGGGCCAAAACCGCAGCGGCAAGCCCGATTTTGACCGCAGCGGTTGGACTTTATTCCACTAGTGTAAAACCCAAGATATGGGTTGATATAACCCAATAAATGGATAGAAAAACTCTCCATTAGAGAGAGACTGAAGTTTATTAGAAACATTAACACCAAAAACTAGTAACAAAAGGAGAAAAGGGGCTTACCACCGCCCAAAAGGGTGGCGGTAGCCCCTAGGTTGAAAATTAGGGTTTTGTGGGAGAGGAGAGAGAAAAGAGAAAAATAGGGAGAGGAGGCATTTATTTTAATTTACTTTGAATGAACTTAATAGTCAAGAACTCATTTTTCTTTGTATTTCTATCAAGACATTCAAATTGAAAAGTAACTGATTTTTCTTCATGTCATAGAAATATTATGGTTAATATTTGAAGAGATGCTAGAGATTTTCACCATAAAAAAGAGGGTTATATATTAGAAGTTTTTACTTCAAAGGAGATTTTGCTTCAATGGAGGTGAGGGGAGGGAAGAAGAGAAGACAAATGGGGAAAAGGCTCAAGAATTGATAGCAAAAAGAAGATGGACGGAATTAACTAGGCAAACCAAAGTAAATCTCTATTATACATGCCATAAAAATCCTAACTACAAATATGAGGGAGACAAATGCAACTATTGATTTACAATTACTTTGTGCATCATTATACCTATATATAATTGGTTTAGGTTGTGTTTTGATTTTTTTTTTTTTTTTGAAAAATAAGAAATGATACTACATATGTTAGCAATTGTGCTATCAATTAGTCCTTTTTACTATACTTCACCTTACAATTTGCTATTATTTTTTTGCATTTTTAATAGCTTGGTTAAAAGGATGAGTTTCGGGACTAAATCAGTGTGCTTCTAAGTAAAACCTACATTGTCAAAGTGGATATCCCTCATTGTAATAGTATAGCTCAAAGTACAACTTTCATAGTTATTAACACAGATCAAAAGTTTATTGACAAATGAATGGAAACATATATGAGATTAGAGGTGTATGCTACTTATTTAAGCTACTTTGTACCATATTTCTGAAAATTATTCTTGATTTCACCATACTAATCTTGAAATTATAAAAGAACATGCAAAAAAACGACAGCTTCAAGCAAAGGCAAATTGAAAGTGAAATTGGAAGCGTGAAAGAAAATAAAGGGTTTTTTTAAATAACAACACCATAACATATTCAATATAACTTTCTATGTATTATGCACGTGTCCAAAAACTAGGTTTTTGGGATTAATTTTGAGTGATAATGCATGTAATTATGTGATAACGCTGGCGTAGCCATAACTCAATTAAATTTATTTTCCAAAGAATCTCAATTCGTAGAGAAAATAGAATAACATAGATAAACAAAGTAGGTGTTTTTATTTTAGTATCAATTATAGGAAAGTAATAACATTATTACTATTTATTATAAATAAGTCATAAGTAATAACTTTACAGTGTACGGGTCGTAAGTCAACTTTAAGTATTCTCGATACAAGATCATATATATCACAAAGTTATTAGTTTTAAAAGTTGGATAGAATTGTTCCCGTGTAGTTCTACAAGTTTGGAAGCGTTGACAATAGCCAATTACGTTGATGGATATGTAAAAAGCATTTCTTCATTCTCTATAAGTCCATTCACTTCTTCTTTGTCATAGTCAAAATTTGAAAATTTTAATAAAATTTTATCTTAGTACTCCGTATGTGTAAAAATATAGTATAAGATATATCTGAATTCATTTGTTAGGTATATTACAAAAAATTAATTAGAAAAAATGTGCACCCAAGACCTTGATAAACAGGCAAAGAGAACATAGTTAAGGAATTGAGTGAGTCATTTTTTCTTTCAAGAGATAAATAGTCATTCAACTCTTGAATTTCTATAGATGATCACTCATGTTTTACAGAACTTGTACACGGCTATACGTTCTTTATACAAAAATAGCAAATGCGAAAATTTACTTTTTAAAACTTATATGTATATTCTTCTTTTAAATCATCACTTTTATAGGTATACGGGTTAGATATATAGTTTCACCACATTTTAGGGGAAATAACGTAAAATCTTGAATTTAAGAAACCAAAAATTTTCCGTGCAACTTGCACAGGTCTACAACCTAGATTTTCCTCATTTTGTACCTAAATATATTCAATTAAAAATCTAAATTTACTAAAATTAGCCAAAATTAAATAAAATCAGTTATTGTTATTTTTTTGGAAAAATATTATTACACATTATTAAGTTGTCTTTCAACGAACTATTTACATTATTTGTAATTGTTAATTATTTTCACCATTGAATATTTTAAATTGTAGAAAGAACATCATAAAAACAACAACATCATTTTTTTTTAAATAATTTATAAAAGTTACTATTAGAATTAATTTGTTGCCTCTATTTTCATAATTTTTATTGATATTTAGTAATTAAAAACATAGAACATATTAAACGGGTGGATGAATGGGTGACAAATGGGACGTAACACCACTCGAATCTAATTCAAATGTCATCAACTCCATCCATCACCTATTTTTCATATATTTACTACGGGTTTTCATCCATTTTAGAAATTTGGATAAAACAGACAATCAAATATCCATTTAAAATGAACCCCTCCCTATCTACACCATGATTTTAGGGAAAATAACGTAACATATAAATTTTTATCAACTTTTAACGTTCATTAACTATTAATATGCAATAAAAGGAGTATAAAACAAGTGATAGTGTTACTCTAGAACAAAAGGAGTATTAAAAATTAATCTACATTAATTTTAACGTAACATATAATGATAATGGACTATAAAACAAGTATATATAACGAAAATAATATGATGAGACTTTTGTGACAGGTCATTGAAAATTGTCGTGCATTTTCTCCCTTAATTGTACAATATGCCAAAATTTTCTATAATGATAATGCCTTTCAAAATTTCCTATTGGCACATGGTGGTCTAGTGGTGGCTAGTGGGTGGCCTTACAGTGCAACGTTGGTGTAATGACAACAAGAGAGGTGGGGAGGGGAAACAAGACTGCGAAAAGCTGGAGCGAAAATGGTTGCATGGTTGAATGACGGTAGTGAAACAAATTGTGATTTTATCTGAGTCTTTTAGTGAAGCTAGAAGCAAAGAGAAAAAAAAATCAATCAACTTTAAAAGAAAATGGTTAATCATATTTGTCACTGAAGGCACAAGTCATAAACCAAGTTTAAAACATTTTTAAAAATATACGATATAATTGTAAAAACTTTAAATCACGAGCTAATATTACACCATGTTTTTAATTAGGAGGAACATCCTCAAAATCTTGAATATAAAACAAAAAAATTACCGTGCATTTTTGCACGGGTCCAAAAACTATTTATTAAATAACTATTCAATTTGTTACCGAACTGATGATACATTTTTATGGATCCCGATATTATTACGTCTATGTGGTAGATTATATAGTTTGTTTAATGATCATAGCAAAAATTATTTACTAAAAAGTTTCGTGCAGTTTGCACGGGTCCACGAACTAGTGTAAATACAATAGTGTTGAAAAATCTCATTTCACAGCAACACAAAATCATCAATGTTAACAAAAAAATTGCAAAAAATAAAATAAACAACAACCCGTACAATCGCGCTTCAAAACTAGTAATATGTATAGTACAAAAGATAATAGGAATTTTACAAGGATTAGGAAACTGTGGCTAAGGCTAACCATAATATTAACAATTGTACTCTAGATATACTTCTACGATATTTATCTCAACATACTTCATTACCTCTACATCTCTTTCGTTGTTGAATCATTCCATTAACAAAACCTCAACCTAGCTAATTTCTCTTCTCCATTCATCCCTACTTTCTTTCTTTCTTGGTGAGCTAAGTTAGCTTAATGGCAGAATCATCAAAAACAGTAGGCTCGAGCAGCAACATCCCTGAGAATAATGCTGTAGTTCTCCCAAGAAACGTCCTTTTGATCAATTACCGCCTTCAACCTCTAATCAAGATCACCAACATCATAAAGCTGAAAAAATTTGCTACGTTTTACACGGCTGTAATAAGACCCTCAAGTTGTTCTTATCGAAACCAAACTCGTCACCACCTTCATCTTATGATGCCAAGACACGAACCAGCGGGCTGCTGTCTCGATGATCAATCCCATCACAACCAACGACGTCAGCAACAAAAAAGGCGGCAGCAGCAACAGCAACAATAGCAAGAACAGCAGCAGCAGCAACAACAACAACAACAACAACAACAACAACAACAACAACAACAACAACAGTAACAACACCAGCAACTGTGATTCCCTCCCATCCAACAAGCGTCTTCGTCGGGAGACCAGTAATAACCGGGAAGTGCAAGATCATGATAATCAGAATCAATTAAACAACGAGGAGGAAGGAGCATCATCGTCTACCAAAGCTGTTGGTAAGGATGGATCAGTTGATGTTGATATGAAGTTAGGATTACTGCTGGATCATCTTCATAATGTCATGAATATTAAGGATGTGACTGATGCCAAGATAATCTTTGAGAGGGAGCTTACTGCCTCTGATGTGAACGATCAACAAGGACGATTATCGATCCCTGAACAGAAGATTCTTGCTTCGTTTTTGACACAAAAAGAGTACGTGGGTCTTCAACACAAGGATGATCACAAGAAGAATGCCAAGATTCACGTGAAGGTGATCATGGGAAACTCCAAGTATAATCTAGTCCTAAGTCGATGGAACTACAAACGTAAGAACAACGACAACGACAGTGTCAAGAAGGATCATGGATTCAGATATGTGCTGACACATGGATGGACTAAACTGATGAGAGATTATAACCTCAAGAAAGAACAGATGATTCGCCTTGTGTCGTTTCGCTCCAACAACCAGCTTCATATTGTTATCCAAAGACGCAGAATGTTGAGGTTGTTCGGGACTGATAGGAGTTTTTGATTGATCTCTAGATCATATTGAACTAATTAAGTAGTTAGCTAGACATATATATTAAAGTATTAGTATATACTATTACAGTTTGTTTATTTTAATTTAGATTTCCAATGTCCTGGTGCTGTTTCGGACTATAATAGTCAAGAGTAGGTTTAGGTCGAAACTCAAAAGTTAGTAATTAGTATGTTTCGGTATTGAAACGGTTGGCGGTCTTGGTTAGTCCGCCAAAGATTTAGGGTTGTCGTCCTCTGGGAATAGCTGCACAGGGAGCAAACGTGAACTACCCTCGGGGGGATGCGAGGAAACCCCCTCCGACGCTCAAGTCAGTATGTGGCCCACTTTAGAGAGAGAAAGTAGAGAGAGAGAGAGATAAGAATTATGAGTGTGAGAGAATGTACCTGCCAAATAGTACTAGTGGGGTATTTATAGAAGTACTATTCCTCTGACAAGGTGCGTAATCCTTTTACACGTGTATGGCTGTGATGCACCTGACACTTGGGAAGATTCCCTTATTTTGTCTTGATGGGCGACCGCCAACGTTGTCGGACAACGTTAATGAATTGACTTGTTAGAGCGCTTATTCGAGTCCGTCATTATGTTTGCGGACTCTTCATGGGGGTCCGCTAACGTACTTGGGTTATACCCATACAACTAGGCCCCCCAACATCTTTTGGGGTCTTGACCGCTAAGGATGTTGTCGGTGGACGCGAGTCATTGTTGTCGTGTTCAATTTTTGGAGAAGTTTATTTGTTGGATGCCACGTGTCGTCGCATGGAGTTGAAAAAGTTTTGAAAAGTTAATCATTGCTTTTCCGAAAATCCAGCCCAACACTTTATTAAGGTTTAACCTCACTGTGACACTTGGCAGCAATCTAGAGAGAAGTTGGATGGTCCTCTTAATCTCAGTCGTTCATTCGTTGCATATATGGACAACAGTTGTCCTTTTTCCGGATTTTTCTATCCTTCTCAAGCTTTCCTTCTTCCTTTTCCATTTCCTCTCTCACGAACCTCCATACCCACAGCTTCATTTGCTCAGAAACTGATTTTTCTTGCTCAGATTGTTCCGGAAAGTTACCAAATTTCTTAGTTTACTTTCCGGTTCAGTACTAAGAATTTCGTCATTTTTTGACGAAGTTTTTCTGGGTTTTCTCTGGGATTTTGAGTTTGAGTTTCGCCGGTGACAGTTCTGTATTTCCGATGGTATTTTCGTTCGAGCTCGGGCTTTTCTACACCATTTCACTCCTCGGAATCCTCGCTCGTCTTTTTCCGGCAACCTTTTGTTCCTTGCCTTTATCTTTCTCCGGCGACTTTACTCTTCCAGGTATTTCTTCATTTCTTCTCCAAGCTTAAAATTTCTTGTTGTATTTTCATCATGTCGGACCAGTCTGATAGCCAGAATACCCCTAGTGATGCATTTATGACCGAAAGTGAACCTTCTTGCCACATGGCCGATAGCGAGCCTTCTTCCCCCTTGGCCAGTAATGAACCCTCTTCCGGTTCTAGACCTGTGGGGAGAACTAGATTGTTGTCGGACATCCCCTTAACAGCTGAGAGAGAAAAAAAAAATGAGATCTAAGTTCCTTAACGACCCCGCCACTCCTGAGGAGCATAACTTGACTAGGAGATATCTGGTCGCCCGGGAAAGCGGTGATAGACAGACGCTTAGGGAACTTAGGCACTAGATCCTTGCTAGACGGTCCCTTAGGAGTCCGCCAGCTGATGCCGTTCCCGGCCTTGATGTTGCCCCTTTAAGAGAGCATGCTTGGTTGGATAGCATGGCGGACGCAGGGGTTGAAGTAACGGCTGATTTTTATGACCGTTTATACGAAACTATGGCCGTTAATCCGCCTATCTTTGATTTAGGTGACAACAGTGATTCTATTGCGACTGTTATGGCCAACCAAGAGTCCATTTACCACCGTCGGTATACTCCTAACACCCCCGTTGCTCGTGCCTCCGGAGACGCGACGGATATTACAACCGCGAACCTTGGCACCAGAGTGCCCCTGTCAGAGCGTGTGGTTGGAGAAAGTTCTCGCACAGGCGAGAGGGGAGTTAATGTTACTTTTAATGTGCCGGAAGGAGATGTTGAAGAGGACGTTGAGTGTCCCGGCACGAATGCTTTATGGTTGCCCGAAGATGAGTGTGCCGGGCCGTTAACGGTTGAAATGATTTACCCTGGCGGCAGGATGCTCTTGACCTTGATTATCCTAAAGTCGCTGATCAGTTATTTCAGTTCCTAGCAGGTTATAGGCTGGTGATTCCTTCCGAGGCTTCCATTGTAACGGAATGCCCTCCCGGTCATGTGGCCGTTTACACTCATCATTTTGAGTTTGGGCTACGTTTTCCTTTGGATTCCTTTTTGGTGAAGATTTTCAACTCTTTCAACGTCTGTTTAGCCCAACTGACTCCTTTAACGGTTCGCAATTTGATTGCATACATCTGGACGATCCGCTTTTTGGACTCCCTGATACTCTGAATTTATTCCGTCATCTCCACTGGTTAAAAAGAAATGGTTCTGCCCGTCAAGCGGGGTGGTGGTCGTTAATGACGGCCGATAAGAAGATGACGGTACAACCCAAAGCTACTGGATTGAAGGGTTGGCAGGACACCTTCTTTTGGCTTCAGGTGCCTGAGAACTATCCAGTGCGCCGTCACTTCACTGAGCCGCGTCCACACATGGAGCACTTGCCTTTGGTTCCGCTAACCGATAATGAGAGGACAGCCTATGACTTTTTTGATACTGAAGATTTCACGATTACTTATGAGGACGGGAGGAAAGTTAAGGTTAAGGAACCCAAAAATTGGCTCCCTCACTCTAGGTATATCTTGGGGAATCAACAACTGTCCGCCATGTTGCTTTGCCATACTCATGCTAATGGTAAGTACTGCTATCGGACTGGTCTGTCTGATGTCCGAAATTTTTTTTTTTTTTAAACTTTACTTTGTCTTGTGCAGGCTTTGAACAATTAGACCTACAAACTCTTTGCGTCTCCGAAGACTTAGAGCCGCTCATTAACATGCAGCCTGCTCCTGCTGAGGGTCCTGAGACCGTGCATGGCGTTGTAAACGGCCGTAGAGGGGGAAACCGCCATGGTCCTCAGAACGTCCGCCGTATTCGCGGCGCTCATACCGGTCGTACTCCTGGCCGTGGCGGTATTACTATCGCTGCTTCTGGCGGCCCGCCTTCCTCTGCTGCCCCACTCAAGTCTTCTACTTCACGACCTGTCGTTAGGGGTAACGGGACAAGGAGGCGACAACGTGAACCGACAATGGAGGATACTTCTGCTAATAAGCGGCCTGCTACAGCGGATCCTCCGGCCTCTGCCCCTACTCGGGATGTCGTCCATATTGAGGACGTGGACGTGAATGCTCTTTTTGAGGGCCAAGATCGTAGCGAGGTCGCGACCACTGGTCCTGGTCATCACAGTGGGGCGACTTGGCTATCTGGATCTTACTCCAGTATTCGTGAGAAGATCCGTGAACTTATCACAATGCCCAGCTTCTTATCCAACTTGTCTCCCACATCTTCTCTCGGTACCATGAGTGGATCGAGAAGAAGGAAGTGCCGCTGAGTGATGCTGTGGCGGCATCCTTTGCACGTCGGCCTGTCGTCTCTGGCAAGATTTATCAACCTGACTGGGACGTCAGGGAAGATGAGTCGCTGTATGCCGACATTCCTGAAAACGGTGGCATCCTAGCCTACCGTATCCTGAAAGGCATGCAGCTGCCACTGGATAGGCCGGCAGGCTCTTTAGTGACGCCTGCTGCGAGGTTGGCTCACGACCAGCTTGTGGTACGTTTTCTCACTTGTAATATTTTGTGCCCTCTTTTACTACTTTTTTTTTATATTCTCCTTTCTTCTTCGCAGGCCAACAATGCTGCTCTTGAGCTGATTGAGCAGTACGTTGAGTACCAGAAGCTGGCGGACAGCTACAAGCAATCTCTTGAGACTTGTCAAGGCCTGCTGAGGGAGACAGAGGATAAGCTGGCGACCAAGACAGCAAAATTGCAGCCCCTGGAAGATGAGTTGTTAACCCTAAGGCTAAGGGCTGCTTTGCTGGAAGAGACTGAGGAAAATGTTAATACATTGACCAAAGCTTTGGAGGCCGCTAACACTGAAAAGGAGGTTGCCGTACTGGACGCTAAGGCAGAAGCTAGAGCCATGGCTATTGCTGAGTTTTAGCAATCCGATGAGTACGTGACGGCCCTCCACAAGAGGTATGATGGTGGGTGGGCGGCCGCTATGAGATGTGTGTGCAAGACCATTCCGGGATTTGACTGGAATGTGATTGAAGATGCTCATGCTACCGACCAACACCTCACGCCTTTCGAGGGGGATCCAAAATTTGCTGACGAGGATGCCATAGCTGATGCGGATCCTCGTGACCTGGTGGAGCAGATAAACCAGGGTGCCCCCCCTTCTTGAAGTTTTTGGCGGCCTTCTCTCAGCTCTTCCTGTTCTTCTAATAGTTTATAGCTTGTAATATTTTGAATATTTTGACACACTTTATTCGGCCCATGTTGGCATTTGTAAATGTTAACGTCTTAATTTTATAAGTACAATTCCAACTAAAAGCCTTTTTTTTGGCCGCCTTCTTTTTGTCTGTTGTTGGCCGCCAAGCCAGTAGCTTTTATTTTATGGGAAAGTACTTTATATCTTGCGTTTCTGTCGCTTTAATTATCATCTGATTGTTGTATGTCCTCCAATCTTTTTATTTGTTAATGATAATTAACATTCGGTCTTTTATATGACCGTTAACGCACATGGGCCTGTCATATGGCTTTAGTAATGTGCTAGGTCTGTTATATGACCGTTAACGCACATGGGCCTGTCATATGGCTTTAGTTATGTGCTAGGTCTGTCATATGACCGTTAATGCACATGGGCCTGTCATATAGCTTTAGTTATGTGCTAGGTCTGTCATATGACCGTTAATGCACATGGGCCTGTCATATGGCTTTAGTTATGTGTTAGGTCTGTCATACGACCGTTAACGCACCTTGAGCCTGTCATATGGCTAGTAATGTGCTAGGTCTGTCATATGACCGTTAATGCATTTTGAGCCTGTCATATGGCTTTTGTTTTTAATTTATTGATCTGTCATATAGTCAGCTAACATACATGAGAATAATAAGACAATCAATGAATTTGCTGGCGTAAGCTTGTATTATTTATGCAAAAAGGGTGGCTCTCGGCCTATTACATTTGGGGAATCAAACATAGTATTTCTTTAGAACGCTAGCATTCCAGCAATTTCTAAGCTCCTTGTCATCCATGCTCTTTAGAATGAAAGAGCCGGGAGCAATCTTCTTAGCAATGACATAAGGACCTTCCCAGTTAGCAGTTAGCTTCCCTTCATTATGAGCCTTGCCAGTAGCTGCTGTTCTGCGAAGAACCATGTCGCCTACATCTAACGGCGTTTCCATGACCTTCTAATTGTAAGCCTTGCTGATTCTATCTTTGTAAGCGGCTGCTCTTAACTCCGCAATGAGCTTTGTTTCTGGCAAGAAATCTAGGCTTTCCCTGAGTGCTTGGTCATTCTTCTGGAGGTTCTAATGTTTTATCCGATAAGAGGGTAACCCCACATCTACCGGTAACACCGCCTCTGTACTGAAGGCCAACTTGAATGGGCTCTCGCCTGTCGCTTCTTTCTCTGTTGTTCTATTTGACCATAGCACTGCCGGGCGCCGGCACCATATCAGCCCATCCTCCTTTGAATTCATCTAGCTTTTTCTTCAAGGCATTTAAGATTTGTTTGTTCGCGGCCTCTGCTTGTCCATTACTCTGTGGATGGCAAACGGCTGAGTATGCAAATTTCACGCGAAAGTCGGTTAGAAAAGCTTGTATGGGGCGACAATCAAATTGAACACCATGGTCGAAGACGATAGCAGTGGGAATCCCAAATCTTGTCATAATGTTCTACCAGATGAATTTCTTAACCTGATTGGCCTTGATTTTTGCTGTCGGTTCTGCCTCTATCCACTTTGTAAAGTAGTCAATGCCCACTATTAGGAACCTCCTCCCTCCAGTTGCTACGGTGAACGGTCCCAGGATGTCCATTCCCCACTGGGCAAACGGAATTGGGCACAGGATAGGCTGCAAATCATTTGCCGGCCTGTTGATGACGGGGGCATACCTCTGGCACTTGTCGCACTTCTTAACATAACCCTGGGCATCCGTCATCATACTCGGCCAATAGAATCCAGCTCTTAGTGCTTTCAATGCTAGGGCTTTACCGCCAATGTGATTGCCGCAAATACCTTCATGTATTTCTTCCATGATCTTCGCGGATTCCCATGCAGTTGCACACTTAAGCAGAGGTAGACTGAACGATTTCTTGTACATCTCACCCTGATAAATGACGTACCAGCTGGCTTGTCGCTTCAGTTTCTTAGCGGACGAAGGATCATTGGGAAGTGTCCCAGTCAGCTTATACGCCACCAGCTCACTAAACCACTCCCCTTGCTGGTTTATGCTGTTGACAGTCACAATTTGTTCTGTGATGCTCTTTTCCTTCAAGATGTCCACCATCACGGTTCTTTCGATGCTAAATGAGTCAGAACTTGCTAATTTAGACAATGCGTCCGCTTTCGTGTTCTCGGCTCTAGGTATTGCTTGAATCTCAAAGTGATTCAACTGCGCTATTAACTCCTTGGCCTTCTCTACATACTTCAGCATATTGGCCTCTCTGACTTCAAATTCCCCCCTTATCTGACCTCTAACCAATTGTGAGTCTGTTTTCAAGAGTACATTCTTAGCGCCTGCTGCTAAACACATTCTCAGGCCGGCAATTGCCGCTTCATATTCTGCTTCGTTGTTTGATGCCGGGAAAACAAACTTGATGGCATACTGGTACGAGTTTCCCTCAGGGCTAGTCATCACTATTCCTGCCCCAGATCCGCTAACATCGGAGGATCCGTCAACTTCCAGTAGCCAGACTTCCTTTTGCTCCACTTCTTCTTCCTCATATGAGGCTTTCACGATAAAGTCCGCCAGGGCCTGAGCTTTGATAGCGGTCCTGAGCTTTGATAGCGGTCCTGGGCTTGTACTGTATATCATATTCCGACAGTTCGACGGCCCATTTCAGCAAACGGCCTGAACTATCCATCTTCTGCAACGCTTTTTCTATTGGCTGATTGGTTAAAACCTGGATGGGATGACAGTCAAAGTATGGTCTGAGCTTCCCTGGCAGCAATTACCACAGCCAAAGCCATTTTTTCTACCAGCTGGTAACGGCTCTTTGGCCCATTAAGGATGTGGCTGATAAAATATATTGGCTGCTGCCTCTTCTCTTTTTCCACCAACAACACGGCCGCGATTGTTCTTGGAGAGGCCGAGATATACAGTTGTAATACGTCTCCAATCTCGGGCCTTGTGATGGTGGGCAACTTCTTCAAATGCTCCTTTATCTCCAGGAATGCTCTCCTTTGTTCTTCCCCCCATTCGAACTTCTTATTTCCCCTAAGCAATGCAAAGAAAGGCAAAGCCTTATCAGCTGATTTTGAGATGAATCGAGTGAGGGCTGCCATTCTTCCTGTTAACCTCTGAATATCTTTGATGCTTTTTGGTTCAGGTAGGTCGACAATGGCTTGAACCTTGTCTGGGTTTGCATCAATCCCTCTCTTGCTGACCAAAAAGCCTAAGAACTTTCCTGCTCTCACCCCGAATACGCACTTTTTTGGGTTGAGCTTCATCTTGTATCTTCTTAGAGTATTGAACGTCTCTTTTAGATCATCAATGTGTTCGCGGTCTGTTTTGCTCTTGACGATTGAATCGTCTACATAGACTTCGATGTTTCTTCTCTTCTGGTCGGCAAACACTTTATCGACCAATTTCTGGTATGTGGCCCCGGCATTCCTCAGGCCGAAAGGCATTGCTTTATAATTGAAAACTCCACAGTCCGTGATAAAAGCTGCTTTCTTCCTATCAGTTTCCAGAAGACTGATTTGGTGGTACCCCGAAAACGCGCCCATAAAGCTCAGTAGCGCATGTCCGCTAGTAGAATCTACCAGCTGGTCTATCCTTGGCAAAGGATAGTAGTCTTTCGGGCACGCTCTGTTGAGATCTGTGAAGTCGACACACATCCGCCATTGACCATTTGCTTTCTTTACCATAACCACATTTGCTAACCATTCTGGGTAATCACAAACTTCAATAAAGTTTGCCGCCAGCAGTTTATCAACTTCCTCCTTAACGGCCTTATTCTTTTCTACTGAAAAGTTTATTTTCTTTTGCTTTATAGGACGAACCGAGCCGTCGACATTCAGATGGTGGACCATCACAGTCGGGTCTATCCCTGGCATCTCGTCCGTCGAGAACGCGAATATGTCGGCGTTTTCCCGTAGGAGAGTTATCAGGTTGATTCTGACCTCTGGGTCCATATCCGTTTCGACAACCACAGTCCTCTCGGGATCATCCGCCAACGTTTCTAGCTTCGACTCCCCTTCAGGCTTTGATCTTGACAAATCCTCTGGCCGATTTTCAAGCTCCTCCATGGCTACGTCCATAGCATCCCCATTCTTCTCAGATTGCTCTTCTGCCAAGGCCTTGTTCTTAGCTCTTTTTTCCTTCCTTGTTAGCGGACATAATTCTTCAACAGGAACTCTTCTTGCCGGCTGTTTTAAAGCCGTTAAATAGCATGACTTTGCTGTTTCCTGATTTCCCTTGATCTTCACTGTCGTACCCGAATTGGATACATACAGCATGGTTAAGTGATAAGTAGATACCACTCCCTGAACATCGTGAATTAGTGGTCTTCCTATTATTGCATTATATGCTCCCGGAACGTCTACTACCAGAAAATCAGCCATCACATCTCTGGCTTCACTGTTCTCGCCAACCCTGACCGGTAGCTTCTTCTGGTATCGTGGACGCTCCAGTGAATCCGATCACCGGGTATCGGACTGGCTGTAAGTGCTCCCGGCCTATCATTAACTTTTCGAAAGTAGATAGGAAAAGAATATTAGCGGAACTCCCTCCATCCACCAAAATTCTATGAATCAAACAGTTGGCAACTTTCAGGGTGACCACCAGCGGGTTGTCATGAGGGTAGATCACATGTCTTGCATCCTCTAATGAGAATGACATGGCAGGCATGACTGGTGGCTTCCTCCACTGACAACTCTCATTAAAGTTTACTTGATGCCGGAATTCCTTTATACTTGCTTTCGCCTCGCTAATACTTCCGCCATGGATTCGACCGCCACTAATCACATGAATTTCTCCTATCCGAGATTGAACATTCTGATCTCTAGCTTTCATCAAATCGCCTCCATTGGTCTGAGCTTTATATTGAGTGAAGTACCCTCTGCGGATAAGATCTTCCAGATTATCCTTTAGGTGCCGACAGTCCTCAGTCATATGGTCGTGATCTCCGTGAAAATCACACCACTTAGTCTTATCACGGTTTTTGTGAAACATCTTCTTTGGTCTCTGCTATTTATCACTTTATTTGTTCATGGTGAATATTTGTGCCCGGGAAGTAGTTAGCTGGGTGTACGCATCAAATCTATCTTTGCGTTCACTTTTTTCCCGGCCATCTCGCTCTCGGTCATTTCCTTTTTTGACCATATTAGATTCTCTTCTTTCATCCCGGCCACGATCAACTTCACGACCCTTATCCTTCCGTGCTTTATCCTTTTTCTTCTTGTCGGACTCACGATGTTGGCTGCTAGCTACCTTGTCAAATTCTTCACCTCTTATGAAATCATTTGCTTTGCCAAGCACTGGCCCTAATGACGTGAAAGATTTTCGGCCGAGATAACTCCTGAACGCAGTTCCTTCTCTTAATCCCGTCATCAAGGCTAGGACTGCTACGTCTTGCTGCAGCCTAGGAATAGATACGACCTCTACATTAAAACGCCCAATGTAATCCCTGAGAGATTCGGTTTCCCCTTGCCGGACCGATAACAATTCCCCAGTAGTGCGCTCGCGGCGCCTATTGCTTACAAAGTGAGTACTGAACATTGATGAAAGTTGAGAGAAACTGGACACGTTACCAGGTTTGAGACTCTTAAACCAAGTTTGAGCTATGCCAGTAAGAGTGGACGGGAAAACCTTGCACCAGATGGTGTCTACCTGCGTGTATAGATACATGTGCCCCTCGTAGGCTGCGACATGATCATCGGGACCTGAGCTGCCGTTAAATTTGCAGGATGGCATTTTGATTCTCGGCATTGGGTGATTCAGCACTTTCGGCACGAATGGGGAGAGTTTGGGCTTGATTAGCAGATGTCCGCCACCCGAGTAGTTACTAACACCAGTGGTGCTGTACTCTCGGTATGAGCGGCTATGATTCTCTTCTGAATTGTTAAGATTCTCAGTTTCCAATTCGACTTCCTCGTACTCCGGGTCATCAATTTGTTTTTCCATCTAGCGTTCTTCTTGTATTAACGTACGCATCCTCCTAACTGGCGTACGGTCAACGTTTCTACCGGCCATAGCCAGTGATCGTTTACGGTGCTGAACGCCTTTCGTGTTAGGAGCAGTAGTGTTATTAGGCTGAGGAGTGCCTTGTAACATTTGGATGAATGATGCCACGGTTTGTAGTTGATCCGGAGAAAATTGACTCAACTGAGCCAAATTGAAAGGGACGCCACCAGGGTTTACCTGAGTTACATTATTCTCAGGGGTATTCTGGTCATTATCATCCTCGGGGACTTTAGGGTGAAACGATGGTGTACCAACAGGTCCAGTAATGACAGGTTGAGAAGACCCTTGGCCAACTTCAAACCCTAGTGGACCGCGACTCGAATTTCCGGTTTTGTCCATGACTGCTTTGCAGAGACGGGAGGACCCCTCCTTCTAGCGCCAAGTTGTTTCGGTATTGAAACGGTTGGCGGTCTTGGTTAGTCCGCCAAAGATTTAGGGTTGTCGTCCTCTGGGTATAGCTGCACAGGGAGCAAACGTGAACTACCCTCGGGGGGATGCGAGGAAACCCCCTCCGACGCTCAAGTCATTACGTGGCCCACTTTAGAGAGAGAAAGTAGAGAGAGAGAGATAAGAATTATGAGTGTGAGAGAATGTACCTGCCAAATAGTACTAGTGGGGTATTTATAGAAGTACTATTCCTCTGACAGGGTGCGTAATCCTTTTACACGTGTATGGCTGTGATGCACCTGACACTTGGGAAGATTCCCTTATTTTGTCTTGATGGGCGACCGCCAACGTTGTCGGACAACATTAATGAATTGACTTGTTAGAGCGCTAGGTGACACTTACAATATTCGAGTCCGTCATTATGTTCGCGGACTCTTCATGGGGGTCTGCTAACGTACTTGGGTTATACCCATACATAGTAGGTTGTATATGTTGAGGGGTTTTTTTTCCTGTGAACCCTTACCATGTGTTGGTGCTTAAATTTTCAATGAAATGCTCATCTTTTTCATTAATATATAACTTGTTTGTTTAGTTACCTGAATTTAGTTGTTTAATTTCCTGCTTTTCTATATGTCTTCGTTGTTGGCAGAGTTTAGATTACAGTATGAACTATATATGAAGTTGTTGATGCTCAACATATTACCCTTCACTCATTAATATTGATAAAATTCCATTGGTAAGAATATAATAATCTATATGTTGTTGATTTAGTAGCTAGGGTCACTAATTATTGTGTAAGAGTTACTCCCTATTTCACTGTTAATATGGAATTACAAAGTACATTCATTGAAAAACTTAT
The DNA here is from genome assembly GCA_947646795.1 of Beta lomatogona. Taxonomy (NCBI): domain Eukaryota; kingdom Viridiplantae; phylum Streptophyta; class Magnoliopsida; order Caryophyllales; family Amaranthaceae; genus Beta; species Beta lomatogona. The sequence continues at coordinate 720,491 of CANSNZ010000448.1, forward strand.
GGAACGCGTTGTTAATCTTCAATAGTTCTGCCTCACCCAATGATAATGAACACTCTAACAAAAACAAGATCACAAGTTGTCATTGGCAAAAACAGAGTTTTGTGTACGTGTATAAACAGAAACAATTAACTTTTTAAACAATTGTGGAGGAAAATAGCTGTACATTTTCTGCTGCAATATGCGTATAACAGACAACTATTACCACTAAAATTATCAATTTTAGCCAGTGTCATTGTTGGGTTTTGTGGAGCTTGAGCAAACAAAATGAAGCCCACGCTTGAAGCAAGGAGGAAGGCTCGGCCCAAACAGCGCGAGGAAGCGAAGCCCAGCTCCCCCCAGACCCAGCTGCCCGGGCCCTCGGCGGACTGGACCCCGCCCGGGCGGGCCGGCTTGGGCTCGGGCGGGTTGCCCTGTCCGGGCCCTCTTTGTCAATCCCGAAGGCGGAATTCTCCCTTGATCTCCGCACCGGCGAGATACATATTGGCCCGGCGGGCGTGTGGGCCCGGGCGGGCTGCTGGCCGTGTTTTTGTTCTGCCTCAAAGGCAGGAAGTTGAGTTCTTTAGTCCCCGGGCGGGCGGTACTTGGGCCCGGGCGGGCTACTTGGCCCGGGCGGGCGCTCGTCCGGGCAACTCAGATCTGTCGGGATTTTTTACGATTTCAAGCTTAAAGCTCGACCCTTGATTTGTATTAACCCCCTAAAAGTATATAAACCCCCCCTTTTTCATGTTTGAGGTTACTATTCACACAAAGAGAGATCAACCTAGGGTTTAGTGAAAGAGGAGAGAAAAAATAGCATTAAATCCTCCATTAATGCTTGTATTGTTCATCCATTTTCTTCATTAATCAAAGGTGCTTGCTTGGTGGATTTTTTCTCCCGGTGCTCGGGTTTTCCCACGTTAATCGGTGTGCTTTTCATTGCTTTCTTATTTGTTCTTGATTTCATTACTTTTCATTTGATTGTTGATTAGTGGCAATTACAAGTAATTAGTTGGTTTGCTTAATCTAATACTCAACAATTGGTATCAAGAGCTAAGGTTTACCTTGGGAAAAGTATTTGAATTAGATTTGTATGCAAAACTAGTTATTTGGTGATTGGAGTTCAAAGTTTTTTGCTTTGTTGATATAAAGTTGTGATTTTTGAACTTGGATTGTTGTTCAACAATGGAGGATGGAAAGGTGAGACTTGAGAAGTTTGATGGGAAAGATTTTGGCTTTTGGAAGATGCAAATAGAGGACTATTTGTACCAAAAGAATCTCTTCCTACCACTTGAAGGCATAAGGCCAAGTGGTATGAAGGAGGATGAATGGAAAGTGCTTGACCGACAAGCTCTTGGTGTAGTGAGATTGACATTGGCCCGGAGTGTGGCTTTCAATGTCAAGGAGACGAAAACAACGGCGGAGTTGATGCAAACTCTATCAAATATGTATGAGAAGCCCTCGGCAATTAACAAGGTGTATTTGATGCGTCGATTGTTTAATCTTGAGATGGTTGATGGAGGTTCGGCCGCCGAACACATAAATGAGTTCAACTCGATTATTAGCCAATTGTCTTCGGTTGATATCAAGTTTGAAGATGAAGTGAGAGCATCGATTTTGATGTCTTCTTTGCCTATGTCATGGGATACGGTGGTTTCCGCTATTAGCAACTCTTTGGGGAAGGAAAAGTTGGTATGTGACAATGTGAGGGATCTTATCTTGAGTGAGAGCACTCGGAGAAAGGAGTCCGGTGAATCATTGGGTGGAGCCTATCATAGTGGTAATAGGGGAAGGGGAAGACAACAAAAGGGCAATGCCAAGAATGGGAGATCGAAGTCTAAGGGGCGAAGTAAGTCGAAGGGAGGTGCTCATCTTGTGTGTTGGGGTTGCGGTGTGAAGGGGCACACTAAAAGAGAGTGTCCCAATCCCAAGAAGAAGGGTGGTGTGAATCATAAGAATCGGGATGATGCAAGTTCATCCGTTAGTGTTGCATCGGATGAACTTGGTGATGCTTTGATCTTGAGTGTTGATAGCCCAATTGAGTCTTGGATCCTTGATTCGGGAGCTTCATTTCATTCCTCTTCATGCAAGGAGCTATTTCGCAACTTCAAGGGTGGGAAGTTGGGAAAGGTTTATCTAGCCGATGATGAACCTTTGGATATCATGGGGAAAGGGGAAGTTATGATCAAGACTTCAAGTGGGAGCCTATGGAAACTTCAAGATGTTAGGTTTATACCTAAGCTGAAAAAGAATTTGATTTTAGTGGGTCAATTGGACTCATGTGGTTATAGAACCATGTTTGGTGACGGTGTTTGGAAAGTAACCAAGGGAGCTATGGTGGTGGCTCGTGGCTCTAAAACCGGCACACTTTACACTACCATAGGGTGTAAGAGCATGATTGCTACAACCATGGAATGTGACACCAAGCTATGGCATACTAGGCTTGGGCACATGAGTGAGAAAGGGATGAAGATTCTAGCTTCAAGGGGTAAGTTGTCGAATTTGAAATCAATCGACATGGAATTTTGTGAGAGTTGTGTCTTTGGGAAGCAAAAGAAAGTGTCCTTCACAAAAACCAAGAAGTCTTTGAAAGATGAGAAGCTAGAGCTAGTGCACACGGATGTATGGGGACCTTCCCCCATCAATTCCCTTGGTGGCTCACGGTATTTTGTGACCTTCATTGATGACTTTAGCCGAAAAGTATGGATTTACTTTATGAAGCACAAGTCCGAGGTGTATGAAACCTTCAAGGTTTGGAAGGCGGAAGTTGAGAATCAATCGGGCAAGAAGTTAAAGAGTATCAAGTCCGATAATGGAGGTGAGTATGAGTTGGAAGCTTACAAGAGGCTTTGTCAAGAGCATGGCATTGTTTTGGTGAGGACCATTCCGGGGAAACCTCGCCAAAATGGGGTAGCGGAGAGGATAAATAGAACACTACTTGAGAGGGCAAGGAGCATGAGGATCCACGCGGGTCTTCCCAAGTGCTTTTGGGCAGATGCCGTGAGCACCGCGGCATACTTGATCAATCGGGGACCTAGCGTTCCCTTGGAGTTCAAGATTCCGGAGGAAGTTTGGAGTGGTAAAGAGGTATGTCTTTCACACTTGAGAACTTTTGGTTGTGTTGTCTATGTTCAATCCGAAAAGCGTGATAAGCTTGACCCAAAGGCCATTAAATGCTACTTCATAGGATATGGTTGTGAAAAATATGGGTATCGTATTTGGGATCCTAAGAACCGTGTGGTGATTAGGCATTGTGATGTGACCTTTGATGAGAAATCCTTGTATAAGGATAATTTTGGTGGAGATTCAATTGAGAGAGGGTGGATTGGAGAAGAGCGAGGAATAGTTGAGGTAGATGATGTTCAAGCTTCTCAACATGATGTTCAAGCTCCCAATGTTGATGAATCTATTGAGTTAGAGGATGATCCTCTTGATGACATGGATGATGAGGTTCAAGGTGAACCAAGCACTCCACAAGCTAGCTCCACTCCTCAAGTGAGGAGATCTTCAAGGTCTATCAAGCCACCGAATCGATACTCTCCCTCATTGCATTACTTGTTGTTAACCGATGCGGGTGAACCAGAGTACTATGGTGAAGCAATGAAGTCTAGTGAATCGTCTAAGTGGGAGCAAGCCATGAAAGATGAGATGGACTCATTGGTGAAGAGCAAGACTTGGGTGTTGTGTGAACTACCCAAGGGAAAAAGAGCACTATTGAACAAGTGGATCTTTCGTAAGAAGGATGAACCGGATGGCACAATCCGTTTCAAGGTAAGGCTTGTGGTAAAAGGGTTTTCACAAAAGGAAGGGGTTGATTATCAAGAGATTTTTGCTCTGGTTGTGAAGCTCACCACTATTAGAATCTTGTTGGCAATAGTGGCTTCCAAAAATCTTTTTCTTGAGCAAATGGATGTGAAAAACCGCGTTTTTACATGGGGATTTGGAAGAGGATCTCTACATGAAGCAACCGGAAGGGTTTCAAGTTTCGCGTAAAGGGAACTTGGTGTGCAAGCTCATGAGGAGCTTATATGGGTTGAAGCAAGCTCCAAGACAATGGTACAAGAAGTTCGACATGTTCATGCTAGGAAATGGATTTGTGAGATCGGATGGCGATCATTGTTGCTACTTTCAAAGGTACGCAAATGGTTGTGTTTATTTGCTTCTCTATGTTGATGACATGCTTATTGCGGGTTCTAGTATGGATCTTGTGAACAAGTTGAAAGAAAATTTGTCAAAAAAGTTTGAGATGAAAGACTTGGGTGAGGCGAAGCAAATTCTTGGCATGAGAATCTTGAGAGATAAATCGACGGGTTTATTGAGGTTATCTCAAGAGGAGTATGTCAAGAAAGTGCTAAAGAGGTTCAACATGGTTGATGCGAAGCCTCGAAGTTCTCCTCTTTCTATTGACCTCAAGTTGTCAAAGGAGGATTCACCCAAAACGGATGAAGAAAAGGAGCAAATGGCCATTGTTCCTTATGCTTCGGCCGTTGGTAGTATGATGTATGCTATGGTGTGCACAAGACCCGACATCGCTCATGCGGTGGGAGTTGTGAGTAGGTTCATGGCAAATCCGGGAGAGCAACATTGGGAAGCCGTGAAATGGCTCATGAGGTACTTGCAAGGTACTTCTTCTATGACTCTTTGTTTTGGAAGAAAAGGAGTGATCTTGGAAGGGTTTGTTGATGCTGATTTTGGAGGATGTATTGATTCAAGCAAGAGCACTTCGGGGTATGTTTTCACTATTGGTGGTACGGCCATTAGTTGGATGTCCAAGCTCCAAAAGTGTGTCTCCATGTCTACCACGGAGTCCGAGTATGTGGCTATGTCGGAGGCGGGAAAGGAGATGGAATGGTTGAAGAACTTCCTTGATGAAATGGGCATGAAGTAACAACAATGTGTGTTGCATAGTGATAGTCAAAGTGCGGTTCAATTGGCTAAAAATCCTATGTTTCACTACCGAACCAAGCACATAAAGAGGCACTACCACTACACTAGAAGTTTGGTGGATGATGGTGTCTTGGTTTTGAGGAAGATTGCCGGTTCAAAGAATCCGGCGGACATGCTCACTAAGGTGGTTCCTAGTGAGAAATTGAGGTTGTGTAGGACCTCAATTGGTCTCCATTGCTAAATGGAGTGAGTAAGCATCTTTGGTGATAATGAGTGTGGATGATGTTTTTTTTGGGTTTGTATATATGGTTACATATGGAGTAATATTGGTGGTTTGAAGCTTTGTTTGCCCAAATCTCCAAGTGGGAGATTGTTGGGTTTTGTGGAGCTTGAGCAAACAAAACGAAGCCCACGCTTGAAGCAAGGAGGAAGGCTCGACCCAAACAGCACGAGGAAGCGAAGCCCAGCTCCCCCCAGACCCAGCTGCCCGGGCGGGCCAGCTTGGGCTCGGGCGGGCCAGGGGTCCGGGCGGGCTGGCTGCTTTGTCAGTCCCGCCTCGAAGGCAGAATTCTCCCTTTGATCCTGCACCGGGCGAGCTACATATTGGCCCGGGCAAGCTGTTGGCCGTGTTTTGGTTCTGCCTCAAAGGCAGGAAGTTGAGTTCTTTAGTCCCCGGGCGGGCGCTCGTTCGGGCATCTCAGATCTGTCGGGATTTTTTGCGATTTCAAGCTTTAATCTCGACCCTTGATTTGTATTAACCCCCTAAAAGTATATAAACCCCCCTCTTTCATGTTTGAGGTTACTATTCACACAAAGAGAGATCAAGAAAGAGGAGAGAGAAAATAGCATTAAATCCTCCATTAATGCTTGTATTGTTCATCCATTTTCTTCATTAATCAAAGGTGCTTGCTTGGTGGTTTTTTCTCTCGGTGCTCGGGTTTTCCCACGTTAATCGGTGTGCTTTTCATTGCTTTCTTATTTGTTCTTGATTTCATTACTTTTCATTTGATTGTTGATTAGTGGCAATTACAAGTAATTAGTTGGTTTGCTTAATCTAATACTCAACAGTCATTTCGACATAGTGCCTCTTGGCTTTGCTTGGGCTGGCTGCAATCAGTCTCATGGGAGGAAGTCATAGTTGATACTTGATAGTACTATATGGCTGATTAAAGATATGAGGAAGTTATACATTAGTGGCCTTTTCTTCCAAACAGAATGATAACTTTATTCAATTGTCCTGTATTGTTCACCATTGAAGTCAAAGTAAATAAGAAAATTCATCCTTGATGATGAACATTGCTCGTCACTTGTGAGCACTTTACATCGCATTGAGATCTTATGTGCTATCTCTTTTGTATCCCATCCCTTTCTAATCTTTTCACCTCAATAATCTAAGATTAACTGTTTTTATTGTTTAATGAAATTGGGCTGGAGTATCAAAAACTATTCTTACAACCATTGCACATCATATGTGGTACGTACAACCAAACCCTTTTCAACCAATCAATAAATAAAATAGGTACTTTTCTATTAGGAAAATTCGATTTGGGTGATAATTTTTAAAAGGTTAATATTGATTAACTCTATAGGTCAATTTGGCTGTGACTTAACTGACAATTTTTTAAAAATCTCACCTGGTTTCACTCCTTTTACCCTTTGAGTTTTCAAATGTGACCTTTAACTTAAAGTTAAGCTGTTAATATGTTTTTTAAATTTGATTTGTATTTTCTTTCTATTAACATGAATTGCCAAAAGCATCTTCTATTTTCGGGGAATATCAGAGGATTGTATTGTCACAATGTACAGTGTTTTTATGAAAAATCTTACGAGACCAGAAGATTTGAGGGCATGATATAAGTAAAGAAAAGGCTTATATATATATATGGTTCATTACACGTGCAAGTTTGAGCCAGTTTAACAAACAAAACTTGCATAGAGATTCCAACTCCTAAAAGTAAAAACAAAGTCATAAAACTAGTACACATGACAAGCGAGAGAGCAGAAAATTAGGACAACTTTCAAGCTACATGTTAGCTCCATTATTAATATTAATCAGAATCATATTGAAGGCTTAGTCTCCTTTGGAGAATGTAATTAGTAGCCTTAAGATCGACAAAATCATCGGCTGGTGCTCCTAGGTAGTTACCTGAGTCTTCAACAGAATTAAGTTTAAAACTGTCTCCTGTGATAAACGAAACTCTGCCCGTCACTAGAGGTTTTGCATCTCTGTTGACAACATAGTCGATCAAAGCTGCAGTAGGAAACGTCTGATTTGGCCTCACATATTCGACCTTCGATGAAGGTTCCGTTGATCTGAAGTAGGATTTTCTCACCACACCCATCTCTGCTCTGCTAACTTTGTTGTGTATGAATGAAAGTAATACTTGTGTGTTTTCTGTTGGTTTACTTCCTCACTAATAAGAAGCTCTTTAAGTAGTGGTTTTTTGAGTGCATCTTTTAGTGGACTATAAAGTTGTTTGAAGATAAAAATGAAATATATTCCTTCATAAGTATGAAAATGATGGATTCACTAGGGAATTGGTTAATCATCAGGGTGGCTAAAAGTTCATTACTCAATCAAAAATTGATCTACCTGTTTTCAGGAACTTTATTGTTTAAACAATTTGGAGAATCTTGAACGCGTATCGTACAAAAGTGGAAGATTAAGATTTAACCGAATCAGGTGTCTAATTAACTTATTAATTACTTCTTGATGACTGAGTCATGAGAGATATGCGTGTACAAATCTATAATTTCAGATAAACACAAGTGAAAAGTGAACATTTATTCTCTGTCAGGTTGATATTATGGGCCAACCTGAGTTCATGTTCATCCATAATCTAGTCATTTTTGCCTAGCTACTTGACTGTTTATTTTGAATCATTATCATTATACATTTTGGACAGGGGAATGGAATCATATCATAGATTGCATGATTTTTAGTAGCATTATCTTGTTGATTTTAACACGCGTGCTAATAAATTCCGGGATATAAGGCATAAAATCCCAATGTTATCCAACTTTGTAGGTTCAAGTAAATCGAGGAAGCAGCAGATAACGGTTAATCGAGAACAATAATACGGATAATCTATTCCTTTCTTATGATACAAAATTAACAATGTTTATAGTAGGGACCAAACAAGATACGTAAGATGAGATTCTTTTGAAGAACATCTATTTGTAAATGCCATTAGAATATGTTTAGTGAAACAAATAACCAATGCAAGCTGGTCTTGGCGTAATAGTTGCTCATCTTCCCTAGTAACTGGTTGGGGTTTTGATTTCCAATCTTTGAGAATGGTACGAGATCCTTGTCCGACTCTTTACCCTTAAGTGGAGCACCGGGGTGAGGAGAATAGTCACTGTTGTCGACGGTGGATCCCTTGTATTTCACCATTAAAAAAGCATATGTTTAGTGGCTAGAACAACCTTTTCTCCGTTTCCAAGCTGACTAATGTAGGGGAAGAGTAGGATTCTTTCAAACTGTGAACATAAAGAGGCATCTTCCCAAGATAGTGGCCTTAGGTTCTATGATTCATGGCATGATCTGACATGGAAGGAATATTATTTTATTTCCAATTTGTAAGATTTGGTGACATTGGTATATTTTGCAAGGGACCATATGCTATTTACAAGGGTCAAGGAACCTTTTTTTGTTGTTTTCATGACATATAAGCTAAATTGTTGAGGAAGTTTAACTTCATAACTGTGATATACAAAAAGTAGCATGCCATACCATCAATTGAACCAAAAATGCCCCTCTATAAGTCCCACAACCTTCAAAATGCTCCCTCATGGCTCATAGGACCCCCCAAGATTCCCAAAAATCACTCAGTGATACGAATTTTAAGGATATCACAATTATAAATTTGGCATCCTTCAGAGTAAGTTGACTTCATTCAGATAGACTTTTACATTAACTAGGCACTGAAGAATGTTTAATGGACTCTTTGAAGATAAGAATTGTTTACCTTGGAAATCATATAAACTTCATTTATCTTGATGCTCTTGTAAATATATTATTTCATTCCGATCTTGTGTATTTCTTATGGGTGGTTAAGCATCTAATGCTCTTTAAATATCTACTTGATCACAAGTAGACTTAGTTAATGGATGGCCAGGTCATTAGTGTGTCACCTTATCAGTGGACTAGACTGAGCCAGGCCATGTATGCACGTTGATGAGTGGTGTGGCAATGGAGGAGTAAGGAGATAGGGGATACGAGAGAGAGCGAGAAAGGATCACAAGTAAAAACTTAACCATACACGAATTCCTTTACACGATATCTTTCATTTTATACTTTGTATATATTAGATGACCCTATATTAACCCGGTCCAATATATGTCACTTCTGTCCATTGACCCAATTGTTCTTCTCCGTCAACACAAAGAATAAAGAACAACTTACAAGTGGATCAAAATGATTCATATTGTTCAGGCACATGATCCTTAATCTAAAAGAGCCTTGATACAGAAAAGGATGTTTAGGTAAGATTTATAGGAGTTTCATAAATATCATCATGGTACATCACTTTTAGTTGCTGAAGGCTGCAGAATAATTTCAGAAAGCTGAGTACAGAAGAATTCCCATAATAATAATGCACAAGATAAGAAATTTAATGATGCTCCATCTATTGTATTTCAGGATTGTAGTACGTGTTAATTTGTTATCCATCATACATTCATACTTATATGACCAAAAGGACAAAGTTGATTCGAAAAGAAATTTCTAAGACAGAATATGCTTGAAAACAATTTCAATTTATGGCCTCACTCATACTTTTGGACTGCCTCACAAGTCACAAGTTACTTATTAACCCTTGGGGCCTGGGGGAGTAGCAATAATTGAAGTATAGAACCAGATGCTGCAAAGAACAAACAGATTGTGCTTCGTGGGTGTATAATCCACCTTATAATAGTAAACAAACGCACATATGGAACTAAAAAAGAATCTCAATTTCGGGAAATAACAAGCCTGTTCCTGATATAGGATTTCTGAAGATATTTTAATTTTCAACTTAAAGTAGCTCAAGACTGTAATGGGATTAATTATCAAGAAGGCGCTGTTTCGTTGGACAGAGTTATTGTACTACATAAGCTAAAAATTATAGCTTATGTAAATTATAACTTATGTAGTTCAACACTTATACTGGGATGTCTAGTTATCAATGCTAATTACAAGCAAGGTTTAATTTGTGCAACAGAAAAGAAGTTATATATTCATGTATATGCATTTGCCTTCCTCTGGAACTGCCTGTTTTAAGCATCTATATCCATGGTATGGCGTACATGAATTATAACAGACAACGAGTAATTACCATAATCTCAGCTTTTATACAAGGTAGCATGATGACTCCTACACAATACAAGATTAACATGCATGATATCAATGTTCGGAGCAACTGAGTTCGTGCCTAAAGCGTGCTTTTACAGAAGATATATAATTTGAGGCCTTCATGTTAACTGTTTCATCAGCGACAGCACCCAAATAGCTGTCCATATGATTGACAGAATCAATTTTAGTGTCAGGGATAGCATATGAAATTGTTGGGACTGATAAAGGTTTTTGGTCCTCGTTAATGAGGTAACTAACCGAAGTATTAGATGAAAAGGATGGCATCAGCTTGACCTTCATGAAGCTAGGAAGTGTATTCAAACAACACAAATTTTTTGAGTTGAAGATTAGACGCTCTGTTGTATACTTGCCTTTCTAATGAATGGAGTATATAAGTAGTATATTGTTGCCAAGGAAACTTGTTTTATATATATAGTGGTCTGATGTTGGACATTAGTATATCCATATTATAAGTTTATCAGATTAAGATGAATCCTATGAGGATGGACGAATTTTATTCTTCATATTTTTAGCTTCGAAAGTCCAGCATTGCTGTAAGAACAGTATTATATTAAAGATTAAGCCTTAACTGAGTTATCTTAATCATAAAAAGAAATTTACCAAAATGATTAGGCCTTTTTGACTTTTTCTATGGCATGATGTTGATTACTACAGGAAACAGGACAATATAATGTTTCTTTTGTGAGACAAGATATTACTAATCTTCTAGCTAACTCCAAACCCAAAAGAACAGACTATATAGAAGCACATTCACATCATTAACAAGATATTTGCGGAATTTATCAATTGATACATAATTTTTGCAGCAACACAAGGAAGAACCAATCTAAGAAAGATTTTTCCTGCTACTAAATCAATAATACTCTTTGATTTTGGCACAGAACAGCACCTAACATCATGCTTTGAAGTCCAATTAAATCCACTATCAAGCATCATGATATTTAGTACTTTTTGATTTTTACTTAAACCCAACATATACTACCTTTCTAGAATTTAAGAACAGATGCATATTGAAAGTGCAAAGCCAGAGTGCACAGCCAAGGCTATTATTTGCTCATTTGGGAGCTCTCCTCATTGTGCAAATTCCGCTCATTTGGAGTCCTCAAAGGAACACGAGCAATAAAATAACTTTAAATGTACCACGCTTACGGTAAATATTGTAGTAAAGCCACGTATTTATGTATTTTCTTTACAACTTCAATTCACATATATCCTTCTCCACCTTGGCATATGGACTTATTATGTTAAGAAAAGAATCTTCAAAAACTAATCATATTCTTATCCATAATCTATTCAGATTTGTTTTCATTGTACATCTATTTCTGGTCCATGACCATATTCTTAATCATGTTATTAACTAATCAAAACTTCGGATAAGGGAGGATTATTCCTATGCAGTTCTTTAAAAATGTAGGAGATTTGCTGAATCCTAGTCTCATAGTAAAATATAGTACTAAATGTGATTTTGAATAAACTCAATAATACACAGGGTACTGGTGCTGCATTTTCTGTACTACTATATCAGATTTAGATAAATCATCCTACAAAGATGGAGGCTTCTTTATTCTTTGTACTTTTGATTGAAGGTTGGTCCACTTGGACAAACATATGCTTAATTATTTCTTGCTGACTTTTTTCTTATAGAACTTTTAGATATTCGAGTACTATTGCTGTCAGAACAGTGCTGAAAGGTAAATGCCTTTTGTAAGTGGAAAATAATGAGTTGATCTTAACCTTTAAGCTAATTCACCACAATTACTAGGAAGTTTTCTTGAGGCATGATGTTGATTACAGGCAAAATATATGTATAGTTGTTTCCTTTGGGGTAAGATTTTTCTTAATCTTCTAGATTACATGTCTTCCAAGTCCAAAAGAATCACAATTGTACGGTTAATTGCTTGATATTTCATTGTGGCAGCAATAGTATTAAGAATCACTATAAAAATATAATCCCTCCATTTTCCAAAGTTCTTTCTACTTAACCAATTTCCTCTCACAAAAAGATTCAAAACAGGAACAATAAAAGAAAACGGAGGGAGTAACTGATTTTGTTTTTTTTTTTTTTACTTAAATGACTTAATGCATGTGTCTTATATGACAAATGTGCATGTTAATACTATTTTACTTGATACCAAGGTTGTCTGTGATATACTAATATTACCCAATATCAATAAAAGGGGTAGGGAAGCATATTGCAAATTAGAAGCTATACACGAGACACATCCCTATGAATAGGAAGGTGTTCATTAACATTTTGTAATTTCCAATGGATATCAGTTTATTCAAATGAATATGGTAGTTCAAAACAACAATTAATTCAATTAAATGAACATTCATTTTAAAAAAAAGTTTGTTCTAAAATGAATATTTGAAGAACTTAAAAGAACATTGACTTTAGGTCTCATCATAAAAAAAGTTAAAATGCTTATTTTATGTTTCTTTTTGGTGGAACATAACACTATATGATGATGAACGTTTTAAAAAATTTAAAAATTACTGTTAAATTTGGGTGCCATTATTCAAAATTCAAATTGTTCTTTTTATTGGTTGAGCATAATATTGTTTATTGGATAAATATAACGTTGTTGTGAAATGAAAATAATTTGGAAGAACAAGACGAACATTAAATTTGGGTCTCATTAATTCAAATACGTTCTTTTAATTTGGCTTTTATGTTCATTTGGTTGAGCTTGATATTCATTTGTGTGTCGGTCTTATATTCGTGACATGTTTTTTTTTTTTTTTTTTTTTTTGAAAGAACCCAAGCAGGGAACTAATTTATCATATCAGAAATAGCTAAAGCATCAACAAAATCAGGAACATCATCAACCCAACTACATTTCCCAAATTCTCAAGATTGGAAATGGGCAGCTATGAGCGACTTTGTTACCTGTTCTCTTAACAAAACACCAAACAATAGAAATAAAAGAAGCAGAGAAAACTAAAATATCTTCTATAAGAAGGTGAAATTCACTAGCACCATTGGACCTAATTTGCAACACTACAAGAGAAGAGGAAATTAACGACGGCTAAAAGCCGTCGGTGATGGCCCCAAAAGCCGTCGCTAACTAATCAACGACGGCCAACCGTCGTTAACTGACAGTCGGTATACAGATGGTCGCTGATACTAGAATCAACGACCGTCAAGCCGTCGGTGATATTTTTAACGACGGTTTCATGACAGTCAGCGACGGTTTGTAAAAGCCCACGTTGATCCCCAGTCAACGACCGTTTAAAGCAGACGGTGAATCAGCGACGGTTTTAAACCGTCGCTGATTCACCGTCTGCTTATGAACGGCCGTTGCTTTCGATAAATCAACGTCTGTTTAAAACCGTCGCTAAGGTATTTAAGCAGTCGTTGATTTCGTGTCCATGGGTAAATAGAGAACCTTACAGCGACTGTCTAGCCGTCGTTGATTTAATGTTTAACCGTCGCTGTTGTTACAAAATAATATTATTTAAAATTCTATTGTTCTTAATAATAATTAAACCTGTACCTGAACAGCTGCACCTAAATATACCACGCTAAAGCTGTTTCTCCATCGCATTCAATTTTTTCAATTACAAAAATATACAATTTTGATATATATTAAAATTTACATAGATACTTGTATAATTACATGAAATAGATTACATTTATGTACACAAAATAGATCCCGATGTCGGGAAATAAAGTAGATGTCGGTGTTTACAAAAAATATATATCGACAAAGCTAGAAACTAATACGCTAGATGCCGATAAATATAGACACTAAATGTCTATAGTTAGACAAACTACCTAGATTAAATATATGTACGCAAAATAGATCCCGGTGTGGGGAAATAAAGTAGAAGTCGGGTTGAAAAAAAAATAACCCGACATATCAAGAAACGAAGAGAGATGCCGATAAGTATTTACACTACAAGAAAATAGTTAGACTAACTATATCCAACTATAAGTTAGTTACCTAGTTGTCCACGGCCAAAAAAACTACACTGTCAAGGGTGGCTCTGTAGCACTACCGCCACCACCAAACCCTGGGTCATCTTCTGGTCTGCGTTGTGGAGTGGGGCCTGGGTTGCAACCTGAGAACATGTGGCCGAAACTAGACATGTTCCTCATCATTTCCTCTATGAGGGCCCGACGTGACTCTTCCACCCGTGCTGCGACCATTGCCTCCACCTCTCCCATCCGTGCAGCAACCTTTGCCTCCACTTGCACCTCAATCTGAGAAAAAATGGACGGCTCATATGGTCGTGAAGAGCCGCCATCTCCTCGCCCTGATGCAGAGTTGTAGTACAAATGATCTCCCTGACCCAACCCCTGAACTTTTCCTCTGTTCCTCCCCCCAACTGTCTCCCAATACAACAGACCAGGGTTCAGTTGTGACCCCTGAGTGGTACAATGATCCAGCTTCTTATTGTATGTCTCCTGCATTTGGTTAAATATACTCATATTCAAATAATATAAAGTGCCAAAATGGCGTATATTTGGTTCTATCTTTCCTATTTTATGTATTTTCAATCAAAACAACTTATAATCACATTAAACTAACTATATATATGATGTTTGAGGTGTTTATAACTTAAACTAGCATCAAACTACTCGTATTCATTCAATTTCAAGTGAAATGGCCTAAAATGGCCTATATTAGCCTATATTTGGTTCTAACTTTCCTATTTTGTGTATTTTCAATCAACACAACTTATAATCACATTAAACTAACTATATATATGATGTTTGAGGTGTTTATAACTTGAACTAGCATCAAACTACTCGTATTCATTCAATTTCAAGTGAAATGGCCTAAAATGGCCAAAATGGCCTATATTTGGTTCTAACTTTCCTATTTTGTGTATTTTCAATCAAAACAACTTATAATCACATTAAACTAACTATATATATATGATTTTTGAGGTGTTTATAACTTAAACTAGCATCAAACTACTCGTATTCATTCAATTTCAAGTGAAATGGCCTAAAATGGCCAAAATGGCCTATATTTGGTTCTAACTTTCCTATTTTGTGTATTTTCAATCAAAACAACTTATAATCACATTAAACTAACTATATATATGATGTTTGAGGTGTTTATAACTTAAACTAGCATCAAACTACTCGTATTCATTCAATTTCAAGTGAAATGGCCTAAAATGGCCAAAATGGCCTATATTTGGTTCTAACTTTCCTATTTTGTGTATTTTCAATCAAAACAACTTATAATCACATTAAACTAACTATATATATATGATGTTTGAGGTGTTTATAACTTAAACTAGCATTAAACTAAGCGTATTCATTCAATTTCAAGTGGAATGGCCAAAAATGGCCTATATTTGATTCTAACTAAACTTGCATCAAACTTTTCAATCATATTTGCCTATAAATATATGTTTAGATATATGTACCGAGATTTGCTTTGCTTTCTTATTTGCTGGGATTTCTCCTTTTCCAGGAACAGTCTTAAAATGAGTCTTCAAGAACAACTCGGGAGCAGTAGGGAGTACTCCTCCTCTACTCTTTGCCTGTAGACATTGTTGAACAAAGGCTTTATTTTTTATTCATACCGAAAATGAAATGTAAATTACACTAAGTAGTAGATATGAAACATATTTACCATCTTCCTAGCATGCTGTGCCGCCGAAATAGAACCCTGAAAGTGTGACGGCTCAAATGGCCCTGGAAAATGTCAGTGATGGACCCACTAACCTTGTTATCATCGAACCTGAATTGAAAACCAAACAAACACGTGAATTGTGAATACCATTGCATAAAAATATCATGAAGCATATAGTAGCTTACGAACTTACCATAATCCAGTAGGACTTAAAACCTTTCTTGGTTCACGGTTCGAACCTTCACCTTCCTCCGTATGAGTGTTCGGAGTCTCCGGTACGTGGCTACCAATGTCACGTGCCTGTGAATCATCTCCCTGTGTCTCTGCTACAGGGTTCTGGCTTCCTTCTACTTTTGGTGACTGAAAAAGCCGCATCGAAATCAAAGTCCCACGACCTTGGCTTCCACCTAAGGCACCTCGACCTCCGCGGCCCTTAGGATTAGACATGATTACCTAAAATGCAAGAAATTAAAAATGCGCAAGATTAAACAAATTACATTAAAGTATGAATAATCCAAGAATAAAAAACTGATTTCTTCAATATTAACAAATTACAACTTTATTTGCACCAAAAAACAAATCACATATATTGGGAAGAAAAGAAAACGAAACTATAATAATGGGCAAAACATATGGCTTATATTAACAAAACAAGACCTCGTAGTAGTTTGCTAAAAGAAAGGACCCCCGCACCCCCCCTCACCGACCCCCTGCAGCCCCACCACCCTCACCGACCCCCTGCCCTCCCCCCCCCCCGACCCCATGCGGCCCTCCCCCTCACCGACCCCCCCGCACGCCCCCCTCACCGACCCCTTGCCCCCCCCCCTCACCGACCTCATGCACTCCTCCCCCCTCACCGACCCCCCCGCACCCCCCTCCCCGACCTCCCCGCATGCCCCCTCCTCCCCGACCTCCCCGCACAGCCCCCGACCCCCCTGCAGCCCCTCCCCCCCCACCGACCAATTTCTCTCCCCCCCACTCACCGACCTCCCCGCACTCCCTCCCTCACCGACCCCCCCGCACGCCCCCCCTCCCGACCTCCCCCGCACAACCCCCCTCCCCGACCCCCCTGCAGCCCCTCCCCCCTCACCGACACCCTGCACGGCCCCCCGCCCCCCCCCCTCACCGACCTCCCCGCACTCCTCCCCCTCATGCCCTTGTTCCCGGTTTATATATGGGTGTTTTGAATTTCACTTAGCTTGCATTTAAGAGTGAATTACATTTTGTAGAGAAACTTACAATTAAAAAGAAGGATCATACTTCAAATACAACTCAATTTATCAAAACTACCACGGGATAGCCATCGCAAAGTTCAAACAACTAAACAATTTCATATTCTTGCTAAGCAAATCGATCTCAAATTGAATTCTAAACTCGCAAAATTCACATCCAAAATACTCTCGAACGAAATCATTATGTGAATCCTTCATACTTCAATTATTCTGACTAAGAAAAACAATAGAAAGACAGAAAGAGGAAAAGGTAATTTTCAGTGATGAAAAGTTTGATTAAACCATAATTTAAAGCATGTGACTTCAAGACTCAATCTCCAAGATCACCCACAAACAGAACACATTCTTTTTAGAACCTTAGTTGATCAAACCTTTCAACAATATGAGCAACAAATCAAGCTCAAGTTCGCATCCCCGATAAACAGACTTTGCATCCAAAACACTCACAATTACAAAATGAATCCTTCATACTTCACATAAAACCTCAATTTCGCACTAGAAACATGAAAGGAAAAATATATGTATATACACATCGGCAGTGCAAAATTCAATAACATACTACAATCATTGGCACATCTAGGGTTTGAGTAACTTCAACTGAACCCCCAAAATCTGAATTTCTTCAAATTCACCAATGAAAAATGATAAAACCAAAATCAAACAAAGTTCTAACTCAAATATAAAAACTGAAAATTCAAACAACAAATTCAATTAAGTACCTGGAATAGTAGTCCAACTTACAGATTCCAAGTGAATTTTCGAATTGAGGTATTACCGGCGGCGAGGACGACCGGCGAACTTGGTGTTTATAACCTATATCCCAAAAACCCCATTTTTAGGGTTTGATGAGTAACCAAAAAAAAAAAAAAACAAAATACGAACCTTCACAAATTACCGGCGGCAAGGAGAGCGAAAATGGGCTGTCGCCGGTAGTCGGAACGGCAAGGCAGGAGGTCAGTGAGTGGCCTTCAATTCGCGCGCCCTCCTCTCCCTTTTGTGTTTTGAGAAAAGAGTTTTGAAAATGAACGACTGCAAAACAACAAAGATGCTCGAGTTTATTTTAACTACTCAGCGACCGTTAAACACCGTCGCCTAAAGTTACAAAAAATCAAAAAATTAAAATAATAAAAACAACGACGGCTTTAAACCGTCGTTGATAGATAGCGACCGTTTACCCGTCGTTAAATACTTTAATAGTTGTCGGTGATTACCGACGGCTGAAAGCTGTCGCTGAAATAAAAAAATAACGACCGTTTCACCAACCGTCGCTGTGAAGCAGTCGTTGTTTCAGCATTTTCTTGTAGTGCAAAGCTTGAATCAGCATCAAGCAATCACTTTCCACCATGATCTTTGAGAGACCCAACTCCTTCGCAAACCGTAGACTCGCCATCACGGCTTTTGCCTCAGCTACACGAACATCCCAACACACAGGCGCTTGGACCACCACACAACCCAGCACACTCCACCCTCCTCACGACAAACCACTCCCAAGCCACGGCCAACCTCCCCCCAAACAACCTGCATCCGTGTTCACCTTGACCCACCTCGCATCAGGGGGCTTCCACACTTGCGGTAAAACTGACCCAACAACCCCCTCCCATTTGACTTCGCACAGCCCACCTCCTTAAGCTCCCCACACAACTTCCTAGCATACTCGACAGTCTCCTCCGGTGGATATTCGTGGCATGTTTTGTTCTTATGTGGCTGCGTTTTAATTCTTGCACACTGTCCTCTATATACTCAAGTGTGCACTTTGCCTCTTAGAAGACAATAGGCCCAAAGACACACCATCACCACAAATTTTAAGAGAAATTCCCTACCAATGTTTCAATGAGGACTCGAACCCTAAGAACACCTTGAAATAGGGAGGTGCTCCACTAAACTACCACGTCTTCGTCAAAAAAAAAAACTGATCTCTATTCTATATGTGAAGAGGGGTAGGACACCAAAATATTGTAAATCCTATTTTACCCTCACTAGATTAACTAAATTACAACAAAAACTTTCCAAGAAAAAAAAAGAGAGAAGAAAATCTCATTCACAGCACAAAGGACACCAAAAATAGAAAAAGGAAAAAGAAAACAAAAAGTAACTACTTTATTAATTTTTTAAAAGCATCATCGTGGAAGGCAGTAGCAGTTTACAATCCACGTTATCAACAAAACTATTTGAATTCAAAAACAATCCCTGAAAGACGATTATAGTAGTTACCAATCTACTGCACCATAAAATTAAAACACTTTAATTTAAACCAAATCAAAACTAAATGGCAGTTTCTTGCTTCATTTTATCCCTCTTACCGCCCTTATTCTTAGCCTGCAAAAACACAAGAAAACAAACACAACACATCATCATTCTGCACAAAAAACACAAGCCCTTAAACATTTAATTTTGGACATAATAAGAAGTGAGTACCATTATCAATCAAGAGGAGCAAACGGAGCAACAACCAATTCAATCAGAAAAGCGACAACAGGTAATTCTTACTAATATTGCAATGCAAATAATTTAACATTATGGGATAGTAACAAAGATGCAAACTTTTTCTCATAAATTTCTGATTTGCACCCTACAACTTGAACTAAATGAAATGATAATTTGCACACTCCAAGTCTCAAACTTTTCTCATAAATTTCTAAAATAACAAATTCAACCACATCTAGTCATCCACAACCTTTCAAGACCATTAAATTTCTTAAAAATCATTCCAAAACAAATATTTGAATTCTAAAGATTTAGAACCAACGCATCAACTATGTAAAATCAATTTAATGATTTTCTCAAAACAGCCAATCATCAACTGCTAATACCAAAATTTTACAATTTTAAACCCAATGCATCAAATATATAAACTGAATTTAATGATACAATTTTCCTTCATAATTTTACAGAGATTTTTGACCCGATTTGGAGAAATTGAAATGATTTTGATGTACACAATTTTTAGATTGCATAGATAAAATTTTCCTCAAAATCAATTTAGAAATCAACTACCCAAAATAAAATATCATTTAAAAGAAATAAAAACTTACTTTGCAGACTTTTTTCAGAAAAATGGTGACGAACATTTTCTCAATCCTCTGCATTTCCTCAATAGACTTTTCAATTTGTTCTTCTTCTTCTTCCTTTCATTCAAGTTCGTCTTTTTTTTTTTTATGTCAAATGGCCCGGGTTAGAAATTGTGAATATCTAGATATTCGAGATTTGAAGGGATGAGAAATGGGTATTTTGTGGGGTAAAGAGAGTGGTGGTGTTGGTGGGAGATATGGCCATGGAGTGGAAGGGAGGGAGTGGGCGTGTAGGAGATGGAAGGGAGGACATAGAGGCAGAGGATTTAGAGAGAAAGCAAGGGGTGAAGGATTGAAGCTAAATTGTACGAGTAAACCAAAGAAAAATTTAAGAGTTCTTCCCAATTTACATTGACTTAATTAGAGAAAGTGATGTAACCCTTTTCTTAAGGCATTTCATGAAAATTTTGATCCCAGCAGAGACATCTAGAAATTACAAAGAAGCACCACACCTTTACTATGTTGATTACTGTGATGTATTTTGGTTATACTATGATTATTGTGATGTATGGATCAAGAAAGATTAACTTCAATAAAATATTTTGTTTGTGATATTTCTAGATTATTTAAATAAATGTTATGCAAAATATAATGTAAGAGTTAATCTTTAAACATAAAAGTTATAATATAGTCTCTACGATTTGTCATTGCTACCTAGATTAGTGCATTTTAGTTATACAACTTTCAATATGTAGCCATGCGATGTGAAATCTTTGTTATTTGCCTTATAACATAATTTTCTCTTTAAACATGTTGTTTTAATTATGTAAACAAGTAAATTTTAGTTTTGTAGTAATAGTGCGATATAATATTTTAACTTATTTTGTTTGTGATGGGCTTCAAGTTTAGATCAAAGGTAACAACGCACTAAATAACATGAACATGGTTATGAAATAAAGTTATTTCTCTGTTATTCTAAAAACATACTAGCTCTATATGCATGTGATGTGTTGCTGAAAGCAAATAGAAAGGTCAATTGCGTGATAATATTATGTACTAAAAATATTGGTATCTTATTTTATTAACATATTGTTACTTTAATAATTTTGTGAATAAATTTCTTACAAAATATCATTAGATATAATCATGTAATTATGCAACTAATTCGACAAAACGAGTTCGCACGCATAGCGTGCATATAAGGCTAGTATAAATAATCCTAACTTCCACTCATATTTTCAAAATAATTTCATCTCTTATTTATTCCAGAATAATAATCCCAACTTTTTTAAAAAAAAGAACTTCTTTAAAAAAAAGAACTTCTTTAAAAATCCAAACTACTATTTTATTGTATTTTTTGTCTTTAAGGTCTTCTTCAGTAGCGAACAGTTGGCCGTTTATCCTGATTCTAATCCGAACGAAGCAGGTCAGAAGTTCTACATTCATTGTCCTGGAGACCTGCATATCCAGACTATTTTCTTAAAAGATAAAACAAAACCGCCCATACTGTTATACTGTTATCTTTAACGGTGAAAACTGAAAATACTCTTGCCTATTTTTTCACTTCGTAACAGAAGTTACAAATAATAATCAAATCATAATCCTTATCCTTTTGCCGCCATCATTCTGAAACCCAAACAAACTCATCACTCTAAAATCAACAAACCCAGAGAATCGATTTAAATCACCCCGACTGAAAATTCAAAAATGTTGAGAAACGAAAATGATCCTCAAATTAGGGTTTTATACGATCTATTTTCAATGATAATTCACATACTCCGATGGCCAACACCGGTAACTCGCCGTTTTCCGGCAAGATTTTCGCCGGAAATTCCATCTTCCTCCTCATCATTTCGCCGTAATACGACACCGTATTACTCAACGCAGATGTCTCCGGCGTCGTTTGCTTGCTTATTCTTGGGGATTTCGCTGACATTGATGATATTTGGATCTGTCACGTTTCTGATTGGATTTATATTGATGCCCTGGATAATTGGATTGGTTTTGATCTTCTATTTTGCTGGATTTCTTTCGAGTTTGTCTGATTTTGGACAATCTTTTCTTACCTGGGCTTTATTGTCTCAAGATGTTCCTGGTTAGAAATTTTTTTCTCTTCAATTTAAGGTTTTGTATTTTTTTGGTTTATTTTGTAAATCTGGGTTTCCTTTTAGTAACTGTGAAAAAGTACTATGTACTTCGATGTAAGAGCGAAAAATCACTTGAAAAATATACATTTGGTGATTCATGTCTAACTTCCTTCATAAGAATATGTAGTGATTATTATTTATAAAAGGGTTTTCTTTTGATTGTTAATTTAACTTGGAATGTTTGACAAGGCGCAACTTTGACATGTAGTATCTTTAATCGTGTAATTGTTTTATATATTGAGAAAAATCTAACGGGATCCAACATAACTATGCTTTTCGTTATGTATAAATAGAGGATGGTTGTTAAAGTGAAGTGAAAATGAATAGTGTCAAAAGTCAAAATAAAACAACTTAAAGAAACTTAGGAAGAAGTATATATCAGTGAGGTTGGTGTGAATTTTGATCTCTTATGTTCTTTTTGGTATATTTAGCTATTTGGTTGCAGTTAAGATTTAGGAAGATGGCATCTTTATCTTGAGGCAATGAAGTTAGAGAGTTTAGAATGGTCAAGTAAGCTAGGAAAAAAGTCTCTCCTCTCCTCTTGCCTCTATTGTTAGTGTCATTTTTGAGTTTGAGTAGGGTGTCTTTCTGATAGTACTTTTCCTTATTAATGTGTAAAATAAGCTGATTTTCTTTTGATCTCATGGAACTGCAACTGCTAATATAAGAAAGGGAAAAAATAGAGGAACTGCAACTGCTAATGCATTTATGCAAGTTTGTGTAGGTTTGAAATCAATTAGAGAAGTGAGATTTGGGTTCTGAATTTATGAAGATTTTTGAAGGGGTGAAACATATACTGGTCGAGCTTGTCAATTTCTAGTTTGTTCTTTATGAACTCAATTATTGTTACTTTATTATATATGAAATTTTGGATAACGATAGTGCATTCGTTGATGGTATTCTGGATTGCATTATTTTCAGCTTGGAAACGCTTATGAGGAATTGAGGATTACATGGCTTGTCAACTGTAGAGAGAATTTTGGGTTGCTGAATTACGATTGCTGTATTTTCCACATATTAGTGTTGTAAGATTGTTTTTCTCCTTAATAAATTTTATGAACGGCTTCTGGATTCTCATATTCTTGCTGAGTATATGCGATAATTGCTCATTCAGTTATGTAGCATGTCAAAAACAATTGTGCAAAGCCAACTTTTTATGTTCTGTTTAACGCTGGCAGTAATTTCTTGGCTATTGTTTCAGCTTTCCTGTTTAATTATTCTGGATTTGGGATCATTGGTAGATTCTGGATAATTTTGCTGAATGGACCTTCTTCTAGATCGGAAGTCAGATAAAAAAATACTTATGTTTCCTTTTCTGGTCCGGAGCCACGGTCTATTCTGACAATGTTGTCATTTAAACTTCTCTTTAGCTTCTTTCCTGCTGACTGTGCTGAGAGCCTGAGACTTCTTGTGTCATCAACATCATCCTTGTACCTCTGCATGACTTCCTCTGGGATAAAAGTCGGTGAAATCACTTATGAGTACTCAGTCAGTTGAAGATCTTTTAGACAGAGTGAACTTTAAGATACCTTGCATCTGCATTGTGTGCCTAGACCATTTAGAATGAAGCGTAGCCTGCTATTCAGCAAGTGTTTGAGATTTTGCCCAAATCGCTCTTAAATAAACCTTCATTTGCCAATATCTCTTGTTGATCTGACTTACACTAGCAGAGAATGCTGCATATGAGCCTAAATGCAGTTTTTTGGTTAATCCCCCCCCTTCCCCTTCGGGTGGTGGTAGCCTTTTTGTTCTGAAAGCAGAAGTGGGTACTAAATTATCAAATCAAAAATTATTTGTGCATCTCCAGAATTGTGAGCTCCTATCACAAACGTTTGCATGTTTACTTTTATCCATAGAGTATAGAGAGATGAGATCTCTTATTTCTGCTGATTAGGACGTACCATTGATCTATATTGTTTCTGCCTCCTTTGGTGCAGGCCCACATGAGAAGTGTTTAAGCATTATTGTTTTGCCATCAGAAGCCTGGGTAAAGCCTTTGTTAGCCATTTAATCTGTAATGCATGAAGTGGTTCTCCAAAGGTAAAATTGAAACTTTTATCTTCACAGGAAAACCTAATATGGCTACTGCCTGCCTCTGGCATTTTTAGCAACCATGTTTAGGACGTAAATCAAGTTAAAGAAATAGCCTGAGCTTAGTAACATTCAGTGTGGTAAACCTGCAGAAAGTGTTCTCATATGCAGAAGCGGATCTGTGTGGCTTTCTTAAGAATAGAAAGTATGGTTGGGGGACACAATGAAGTAAATTTGATGTCAATCTTGATTGCATATCTCGTGCTGAACTGGAGATGGGAAGAGTGCTGTACCGATTCCTCCATCAGCTAAAAATCTATACTGTTGGTTAATAGCTAAAACTATTTACTGTAAACCTAGGCCTGGAAGTTCCTGTATAGAGTGGGTTCTCGACTTCCTACTTTGTTCAGAGAGTACTACTATGTGTCTCTTGCCAGTTACCACTGATTAGGATATCGTACTGACTGCCCATAAGTCTGTTCCTTGGGCTTCCTTCGTTTGCTTGTGTTCCTTTTATTTTATTTTAGCCTGGGTGTTGTTAGCCAGCTTAAGGTTGGTGGCTCTTCTTTTGAACCATAAATTCTGATATGCACAAAGGGTTCTCCAAAAATGGACACTAGTAACTTCTAGATGTAGATTCGTCAGGAAACCTTTCAGTCCTGTATACAGCATATCTTGGTAACCATTCTTACGAAACAAACGACTCTGCCCAAAAGAGGCTTACAAGTAAAACATAAATACAACACAAGTAGCAGAAGGTACCTGATTGATATTAAGAAACTCCGTTTACAAGACACAGTAGAGACTTCTCGAAAATATTGTTATGAATGCTGTTTATCTGTTATCCTCATAAAATCAGAGGACATCTATGCTGTACGACTCTTTTAGTTTATCATGACTTTGTATCAGTGTTATCTAATTCATGGTATGTTTTGTATGTGGCATGGGCAAGGAATTTACTAGTTGGATGATCTGCGGTTCGTTGGGGGGTTTGGTTTGCTAGTGAAACTCTTAGATAATTATGTAATAAATAGATGAGGTGGTAAGATTTGAGCTATTTGGGATGAGGCACCATGTGGGATACAGGATCCCTAGTTCATTCTAAAGCTACGCAACTTTATGTATTCATTATCCAGGATGCAGTTTCATTCTCCTTGTTTTTCCTTAAAAAAGAAGAAGAAAGGGATAAGATCAGTATGGGATTAGATTCAAAGTCCACGTGACATTTAAAGTTTACCACCTATTCCACTAACTCAATAAACTAGAAAAATGGCAAAAGAAGGTGGAACAATTAATGGAAGGCCCAGAGATGCAGGCTGAAAATAGAGCAGCCACCACCACAATCAACGGGCAAGCCACCATTCAACTTGCCCTTACCTTAGCGAACAAGATTCCTGCTATCTCTTTTCTTCACATAATCTACTTAACCTTTGTATTACCAGATCTAAGTGAGTGAACGCATGATAATTGATCTATTTTTATTTACGCTGTATACAGATCCGCTTCATCCTTATTTTAAGGCAACTAGCTTAATAACCCCAATTTCATGTAAAACTGGCTCCTCTGCTGTTATTATTTGATACTCAATTCTCCTGAATGATTAGCTGCAAGGCCAGCAGCAGATGATCAGACAGATGAGGAAAGGGTCTGCATATGAATCAACATATACATATTACAAAAGAATAGTAAATATCATAGATGTTAGGTGTACTGGTCATGGTGGACTACAATGATAAAATGATGGTAAGAGCGAGAGACAGAACCAACATAATAAAGTCGTTCTTCTTGTTGAAGTACTGCACCCCTCTTACCAGGTAGCAGCCGATGATCAGACAGATTGGGAAGGGGTCTGCATTTGAATCAACATATACATCCTGAATGGATTTAGCTCCAAGGCCAGCAGCAGATGATCAGACAGATGGGGAAGGGGTCTGCATATGAATCAACATATACATATTACAATAGAACAGTAAATATCATAGATGTTAGGTGTACTGGTCATGGTGGACTACAATGATAAAATGATGATACGAGCGAGAGACAGAACCAACATAAGATAAAGTCGTTCTTCTTGTTGAAGAATTCTACCGACCCTCTTACCAGGTAGCTGCAACTCTGGTCCAGGTGATAATATTACGCTGAATACAAATGCCACCACCACCACGACCAGCGATACTCCCCAAAGTGCCATTTGCTTTTTAAGTTTATATTTCTCAGGAACCAGTAGTTTGGTGGTTCCTTTTTTTGGAGAAATAGATGATACATAGATATATTGGTCAATGGAATTACATGTGTTCAACTTCAGCAATTTCAGCCTTTTATTTTACCTTTGTGTATTTTGTATTTTCCTCTCTAAGGATTTCACTTGATTACTTTTATGTGTAAAGTTGTTGCTGTTTGACCTCTTCAACTTTAGTGCAATGCCTGTAAAGATATTTTCTGCTGAGTTGTTTTGTGTATCCTTACTTAAGACTCTGATTTTGGAATCTTCATGATGAAATCGCCATAAGTTTGGAATACATCTAAATTCTATTACTCCCTCTGTTGAGCAAAGGTTTTCACAGCTCAATGGCTTTAGGAGAGTGAAGTGGTGGCGGGTGGGCCTTTTTTTTAGTTAAGTAGAAAAAGTAGATGTGTTCAGAGTCTCGGGCATTGTTTCTTGAAACGAGAGAGAAAAAGTACATGTGATCACAGATAGTGAGTTATTTTTTTTTATATACTAATTATTGCAAACTATCTCACAACGGTGTTTGCAAATAGCTACCACACAAGGTGATTGCTATAGTAACACTTCCTTTACGACCTAATTTCACTTCAAAAAATTTCTTTATCGTATCAATGATCATTATTGCCTTTTGTTGTCACCTAAACCTTATGAGGGTTTTGGTATGAGGGAATGCATGAGATTTAGAGGGTGAGATGAGAAGCAGGAGTTGGTGATTGTAAATTTTATTATAGTATTGTTATTACCTGGTTTGGTATGTAGAACTTCCATCTCTCCTTTCCCAATCCCAAGCCTCCATTGGTTCCAAACTAACACCCCATTAGAGTTGTATGGTGGGCAAGATTCGATCATTTTATTTGGGGTGAAGGTGGTGTTACTCTAACAAAAGAGTCTGAAGTAGTTGAGTCTCTAGTTCATTCTAGAATAATTATGCCTCCATTGCTACACCAATGTTTGATGCACATACTTAGGCTGCTATACAAACATGGTTGCATAACATATGCTAATGCATAGCTTGGACGCTGTTTGTTAACACAAACTTTATGTAATAGCTAGATTCTGATTTGGATCTGATGGATTTTGCATCCATCTACAGAGAGTGCAACATATTTTTTGTACTTCTGTACAATTGTGGTTAACTGGCTCTTACATTCTTAGGAGTGGGGTGTGACGTTGAGTAGTAATAGCTGTATAATTTATGCTTTCCAGCAACTATGAGTTTGTTACTGGTAGCGCTGCTCAGAAGTAGAAGAGAAAAGTTCATATTATCAAATTGGAAGATTACATTTTAGGATTTAGGAGTGTCATCAAACTCCTCTAAAACAATGGATGTTAATAGACCAATAAACCAGTGAAAACAAATCAAAATAGGAGCCGGCAGAACATGAGATTCTCAGCAGAGGAGCCAGAATTAGTTGGTGTAAATATGGACGCCAACGGCGATTAGGAAAATGGTAATGAGGCAAAAATAGATGACTGTGTGGACTAGTATCGACATTCCGCTGGTCTGCAGGTTTCCAAACTCCACCACTCTGTTTTTTCCAGGTAGCTGAAACAGCAGTCCGGGTGTCAACAGAATAAACAGAACCAACGCCATCACTACCGGTCCCCAATCCGCCATTTCCCTTTGTGTCTCTGTCTGGCTCGCTGTTTGCCCTGCTTTTCTGTGATAGTTTCTAGTGATGTATTGTTGATGGTGATTGGTGTGATACTTTGGAGATATACAGGGCCTGCTTTATATACAGGATAATTTCTGGGTTAGGAGATAGTAACTAGTGAGATAGAGAGAGGAAGACAGACAAGTACAGCTTAGTGTTCAGACAAAAGAGGAGGTGACCCAATTGTGGAAGGAAACATCACGAGGTCGAAATCATGGGAACTTGATTGGGACTTGGATTGATTCTATGCTTCCTTCATGGGTGGATGACCTCATGTGAAGGTTTAAGCATTCAGATTTTGCTTTTGTCTGAAGTTAGCGTTTTTGAGAAATACAGTTAGGTCCTTATCTAGAGCATCTTCATGCTTTTCTTTCTGTTACTGGGAGGACTGGTGTGTTTTCCTTCTTCTTTTTTCCATTTGATTTCCATTATTTTTCTCATGCTGGGGTCCTTATTGGTTGAGAAGAAAGCAGACTTTCTACTTCTAAATTTTTATATTCACAATTAGTTGCTGAAATTTTCATTTTTATATGTTAAGTGTTCCTGTAACTTTTATTTACGAACATTCATATTGTGATTATTCAACATGTGGTGGATTAATGTAAAAGCCATGCTCAACTTATTGTTCGCAACTTCGCATGACATGGAAATTTTCTCTTATACCCCTCGCATCATGTGTGCAAAATGATATCCGCTTGCTATGGAACGAATGAAGTACTCAAATTCAAAGGTAAATTATTAATTATCTAGTGCACATCCATGGAAGTATATGAGATCACTATCTACGGGCTGGATATATGAGTATGTTCCTTTTTTGGGGGCTTCCTCTAGTTTCATTTACACCTAAAATAGTGGTAATGTGTTTGAAGTTGTAATTTGTACCCCTTCGACACAAAGGACAAACAAAAGGTTGTTACTTTCATATGGTAGTAAAAGAAAAAAGGTCATGTCGAAATTTTTGATGCCACGTAAATCGTTCAATGACCTTCCCTACTTTTTCAAGCTCATGTAACATTATTGTTGTTACTTGTAGATTTAGATATCTAGCCTTTCTCGTAGAAAAAGACTGTTTTAAAGGTGGCATTGAGCTTGCATGAGCCCCTAACTCGTATGAGCAAGAACAAATTACTTATGGGACGGCTCCATTGAAAGTATTAATAAAAGGGAAATTACTTAAGATGTATATCGTGGCTAGCACAACATAGCCCTTGGGATGGCTGACGACACGGTAGGTTGAACTGGTCCAACCTACTGCCATGCTTAACAATGAAGAACGTACATGAAAGAAATTATGTCCTTTCTTAGGTCCCATATTTGTGTTTGCCCCTTGAGATTATTATACTTTCCCACCTTTCACAGAGTATGTATGTATCTGTTCTCAATTCTCATAAGTAGCACATAAAATGTGAAAGGATGTTTATTGTATCTATTCATATATAGCTTTATTAATCTTCTGAGACAAAATAGCTTTTCATTATTCAGCTAAGTACCCAACTAAGAAAACAGGAAAAAAAAATCAAGAAAAAGAAAAAGAGAAAAGCTTCGCCCACATCTTCCAAGTCTAGACTCCATAACTTTACACATTGCATGCTGCTTTTTTGGTCGATCAAAAACTAAAGCAAAGCAAAGCACCCAAAAAGAAAAGAGAACACACACAATAAGACCATAATATGTTAAGTATATTTGTGAAGCGTAAATTGAAAAAGCAGTTGCTTGATCCCAGTAAAGCAAACCCACTAAGTATTTTGAAACATCTATACCTTTCCTGATCCCTTCCCTCCTTAACTTTTTAATTAACCCCACTCACTTCTTTGCCTCTCTTTTTCTTCGTAAGCTTGTCTTCCTTCCTTTCACTCTGATCCTTCTTCACCAAGAAAATCCCTCTCATCTGCTCTACTTATTCCCGCGAAATTCTTTACTTCTCCTTGCACTTTCTGAAAACTCAGAGAGCGACAAGTGCTTCTCCAATTTAAGCATTTTATAGCAGAGAGAAAGATGATGGTAGATTGGGGTCCGGTAGTGGTAGCAGTGGCGTTGTTTATACTGTTGTCGCCAGGGCTTCTTTTTCAACTGCCTGCAAGAACAAGGATAGTGGAGTTTGGAAATATGTACACTAGTGGGATCTCTATTTTGATCCATGCTGTTATTTATTTTTGTATCCTCGTTATCTTGACTATTGCCATTGGCATACACATACGTACTGGTCAATAATACTTGAGATAAAAGCTCCTGGAAGTTTAATCATCAGCAGCTTTAATTTGAGTTTCTTTCTTTTTTGTATTCCTGTTTCTCTTTCTCTCTTACCCAACTGTTATTTCCTCTCTTTCAGTTACTTGATACAGAGTTGTAAAGTTTTCTGCATTTAATGAGAATAGTAAAACATGGTTCTCTCACTTGTTAGGCTAAGTTATACTCCCTGTCTCTGATGACAGTATTTTGCACTTTATTCGCCCCGACTGAACTCTTTTTTGTTGTTGTAATTCCAAGTTTACGTCTGGGTTGCTTTGCTTATTGGAGAGCATTGACAGATGTTTGGCAAAGAGTATAATCAATTATCTACTCTTCCTTATGCTAATGTTTAGGATGTTGAAATGTCATATCCTTGCCTTTGCAAGAGAAGACATGAAGATGATTCCTAATGATTCCTGAAAGTAGATAATCCATAAAAATGAAGAGCTGAAGGGAACACTAGCCCTCAAATATCAAATTACAACAATGTTTCAAACATCATTAGATACCGGTAGCTATTACAAGAATGATGATGTACTTAACATCGGGGAGCGACGGGGGGTGCGAGGTGCTCAACTGCACAGGGCCCCCAAGAACTAAGGGACTCATAACCTTGATTTCTTGTGTGTGCAACTGTTGTTCGAACCCTATTATACTTTGTTAGGGTTGTGAGTGCATAGTCGGTGGTGATCAATACTCCATACACCAAAGAAATGTGTAGAATCTTCTTGCTTGTTGCCGACATACGACTTGTGTTTGCAAACTCATGATTTCTAGAAAAATCATGATCAATCTTGATCATGTAATGGCGGCAAGTGAGAATTATTTCTCTTTGGCATTGGGCTTTTATGAAATTTGGGCCATAATCCAACAATCTCCACCTTGGAACAAATTTCGGGAGGCCACTCGTCGGACCGAGCCCCGCCGGCCTAACAAGCATGAATGCCCACTAAGTCTAAGCAATGATCGAACTTAGTGGTAGGAAGTGGCTTTGTAAGCATATCTCGTTGGATTATCCGAAGTGTGAACCTTTTTTACAATAATTTCACCTTCAAAGAATTGTATCTCCGACATAGTGGTATTTGATCGAAATGTGCTTAGTCTTGGAGTGATATGCATCATTCTTGGTGAGAAAGATAGCGGTTTGGCTATCGGAGAACACATTGGTAACACCTTGTGGAACTCCAAGATCTATAACAAGGCCTCGCAGCCATGTAGCCTCCTTTATACCTCTTTTGGCCGAAGGACGTCCACGGATGACAGGCGTAAGTGGATAACAGGCTCTGATACCACTTCTTAGGGTTGTGAGTGCGTAGTCGGTGGTGATCAATACTCCATACACCAAAGAAATGTGTAGAATCTTCTTGCTTGTTGCCGACATAAGACTTGTGTTTGCAAACTCATGATGTCTAGAAAAATCATGATCAATCTTGATCATGTAATGGCGGCAAGTGAGAATTATTTCTCTTTGGCATTGGGCTTTTATGAAATTTGGGCCATAATTAAACATACTTGATGATGGGTCAATTTGTGTAAAGGATATAAGAAGAATACCGATGTTATGTAAACATGTGATATGCACATGTTAGTATTAAACTGTTTTGTCTGTTTCCTAGATGTCTGTAATATCTTTGTAGGGGTTGGTGTATTCTCCTTGCTCTCCCATATATAAGGGACAAGATAGGTCATTATAAGACAAGACATATTATTCTAATGAAATATGAAAGGTGGAGCCTTCAACTACCAACCTCCAAAGATCCTTGAATGCCGATAACAACATCATCATCTGATTATCTCATCCTCACTCATTCATTAAAACTCTACATGGTATCATAGCTTGCTGAGGTAATTGAGAATCTGATGTTTTAAATTTTCCGTTTTAATGCATTTCAGAAGTTAAAGTTTCCATCTTTGTTCTTAGTTCAATATAAAATCTCTTATATCTTTGTGTATAAGTTAGTTTTGCAAAAATCTGTCAAAGAACTTGACTAAATCACTATGATTGGTGGTGAAGTCTCAAAAACAACTATTGAAGTCAATGTACCTACACCCTTATGATGGTCCAAACTCCCTAAAAGTGGATCCTTAGTTGACTGGTACAACTGATTACAGACCTTGGAAGAGGTCTATGGAGATTTCTCTTGCAGCTAAGAGAAAACTTGGTTTTGTAACTGGTGCAATGAACAAACCAAGTGAAAATCCTGTAAAGAAAGAAGCTTGGGAAGCTTGTAACAGCATGGTTACAGTCTGGCTCCTCAACAACATGACTGAGACCATAAGAAGGTCTGTCATGTACATCAAGTCAGGTAAGGATATATGGATGAGCTTGAAAAATAGGTTCACAGTGAGTAATGGGACCAGGAAATATAGGCTGAAAAAAAAAAAAACATATGAAGTAAAGCGGAATGAGAGAGTTTGTTTTTGAGTATTACACTCGAGGGTTTTGTGGGAAGAGATAGAGTCTATGAATGACTATCCTACAATTACTAATGTCAATCCCGAAATCACGGCTTATGTAGAGGTTGTAAATCAACAAAAGGAAGAGCAAAAATTGTTTCAATTTTTGAATGGGCTTGACCTTGGGTATGGTTCATAAAGGAGTCATATTCTTCTTATGAATCAACTGTCTACTGTAGACACTGCAGTATATATGATACAATAAGAGGAGACCTAAAATGAGGTTCTTTGAAAAGTGAAGGAAGAGAATGTTGCTACAGTCCTGTACAGTTTGAATGAGTATCACAAAAATGACTCTAAACCCTTTTGCACTCGTGTGTAAAAAGACAAATCATGTTCTTTGAAAAATCTTTGGTTCAAGATTGGCTTTCCTACTAGTCGAACAAGACTAAGCAAGGAGGGAAGCAAGCTGAACAAACTCGGGAGTATAAGGGGAATCAAGTACGGGAAGAAGAGTGTGTCTAATGCTCGACTCGGTAGTGGCAACATTGATCTTGCAATCGCTATTGCTCATCGATTACAAGAGATGATGAAACAGGGGAGGTAGCTCAAGCAATGCTGCTACCAAGAAGGGAGATCATAGCGATGATGAGCTTGACAACCATTTTGCGGGTATGATCTCATGCCATTATGTGAAAATGAATAATGCCTGAATAATTGATTCAAGGGCATCAGATCATATGATTGCAAGCCTTGAAAACTTGCACAATGTGAAAAAGCTATCTTATAAGCCCAAAATAAATCTGCCTAATGGAGGGATTGCTCATGTCACTCATGTGGGTGATGTCTTGTTAAAAAATGGCATTAAACTCAAGGATGTTCTGTATATTCCTGGGTTTAAGCAAAAAATCGTTGTACGTGCGAAATTAAATGAGCATGACAACTCTTGTGTGTTGTTTTACAAAAGTTATTGTGTTATGCTTTGGATTGCAAAACTCATAGAATTAAGGGACTTGGTAATGCCACTGGTGGTCTCTATTATCTACAAAATCAGCTTTTTACCAGCCAAGACACAAGACCTTTCATCAACTCACACCAAAAACAAGAAAACAAGCTCAAAAACACTACTAGCAATCCTAAGGCATCTGTTAGCCAACTGACTAAATCTAATGTAGTTGTTATTGCTAAACAAGGTCATGTTGATGTAATTAACTCATCTTATGATGTTTTTGATGACAGTAAAGCTTGTAATGAATTTGTATCTATGAATGCAAAATTTTCTAACTATTCTCTCTGGCATGTTACACTAGGACATACTTCTATAGACAAAATGAAACACATACCTGCTCTTAGAGAGTATGTTAAAGATGCCTCTCATGAAACCTGCCTATCCTGTCCTATGGCCAAGCTTACAAAATTCCTTTTTCCTAATAGTAGCACCACAGTGGCAGGACCATTTGATCCAATTCATCTAAACATCTAGGGACCTTATAAAGTTCCTTACAAAGGAAAATATAGATTTTTCATGACAATTGTGGATGAATATACTAGAGCAACTTGGGTGCATTTGCTCAAGTATAAATCTAACTCTTTTGCAACAATAAAAAATTTTTGTGCTTATGCTCAAAACCACTTGACATAAGAGTTAAAATTATAAGATCAGACAATGCACTAGAGTTCAAGGATCAAGAGTGTATTTCTCTCTTCATTGAAAAAGGGGTTGTGCATCAAACAAGTTGTGTTGATAGACCACAACAAAATGGAGTGGTTGAAAGAAAATATAGACATTTGCTTGAAATAAGCAGGGCTCTTAGATTTGGAGCAGGTCTACCCTTAGCCTATTGGGGTGATTGTGTTTTAACAATTGCATATATCATCAATAGGTTACCCTCTAATGTCTTAAATCATAAGACACCTTATGAAGTGATGCTTAAACAACAATGTAACTACTCTCAACTTATGTCTTGCCATGGTTTACAATCCAGGACGGGCACAAGGACAAGTTTAGTTCTAAAGATGTCCCCGCATCTTCTTGGGCTATCCTACAACTCAAAAGGGTTACAAGGTTGAAAATGTTCTCACCAAGCAACAATTTGTCTCCGGGGATGTTAAGTTTTATGAACACATCTTCCCTATGCAACCTAACCAATCTCACAACTTTATGCACCCTCTACCCATTGATATAACTCAACTCACACCTACCACCGAGCTTCAAGCTCCGGACCTCACAAATCATCCACCCCTTATGATGCCCCTCTCACGGATGAACCAAACACAACTCCAAACACACCTCAACCTCCAAATACTCAAATTCATCATCCTGAACCACCTTCACTTAGAAGATCCAGCAGACAAACTAAAGCTCCCACCTGGCTAAATGACTTTGTAACATCTCACACCCAAACCAACCCAACTCAGCGGCAAGAAGCTACACACCTGGTTACAACATGTGTTAGTGAACATTTTGCCCACATGGTGATAAAGATTGTTGAAACAGAGGAGCCAAGCTCCTACTATGAGGCCGCAAGTCAACTAGGTTGGGTTGATGCCATGAACAAGGAGCTTCGAGGCCCTAGAAGACAATGATACATGGGATATCACCTCTTTTGCACCTGGTAGAAAAAAAATGGGGTGTAGATGGGTTTATAAGACAAAATATAAAGGTCGATGGTAGTATAGAAAGAAAGAAAGCAAGGCTTGTTATTCAAGGGTGTAACCGGGAAGAAAGGGATTGAATACACCCACACCTATGCACCTGTTGCTAAAATGAGCACATTTAGAGCTTTGCTTGCTATGTTTGCCATGAATCATTGGCACACTTGTCAAATGGATGTGCAAAATGCATTCCTCCATGGTGATTTAAATGAGGAGATCTATATGCATATACCTTTGGGCTATAGTATTCCATCACACAAGCCTATCTCCACTGGTTCTTCAACTCAGAGGGAGTGTGAATAACAACATGTCTGTAAACTAAAAAAGGCCTTATATGGGTTTAAACAAGCCCCTAAACAATGGTTTGCAAATTTGTCTAGGGCACTTCTATCATTTGGATTCAAACAATCTCAAGCATATCATTCTCTCTTCATTGAAGAAACAGACACCACATTCACATCAATTCTCATCTATGTTGATGACTTGATAATTACCGGCAACAACATGGAAGAGATTATTAAGGTCAAAGGCCTTCGAGCTCTCGGTTTCACATGAAGGATTTGGGAGATCTTAGTTATTTCCTAGGAATGGAATTCTCTAAAACTTCTCAAGGCATCACAAAGAAAATCCTTGAAACTTCCCCTAGATACTCATATGAAGCTTGAACCAGACAAGGGAACACCTATTGTCTAATGCTCACAGAAGACTGGTTTGTCAATTGATTTATTTGACCATTTCCAGGCCTGATATCACATTCTCTGTTTAGCTTCTAAGTCAGTTTATGCAACATCCCACTTCTATACACATGCAGGCAGCTAGGAGGGTTCTTAGATATATAAAGCAATGTCCTGAACAGGGAATTTTGTTGGCAAGCAACACAACAGCTAAGCTCACTGCTTACTATGACTCAGATTGAGCCTCCTGTCCATTCTCCAGAAGGTCCACTACTGGATATTGTATTCTTCTAGGCTCATCTCCTATATCCTGGAAGAGTAAGAAGCAAAGTGTAGTGGCGGATCTTCAGCGAAGGCGAGTATAGAGCCATGGCTCTTACTACTTGTGAAGTAACATGGGTCATGACTCTTCTTAAAGACCTTAGGCTCAAAGCAATGCCACCGCAACTTTGAAATGTGACAATCAAGCGGCCTTGTCCATAGGCTGCAGATCCAATCTATCATGAAAGGACCAAATACATAGAAGTGGATTGTCATTTCTTTAGAGAAAAGGTGAATCAGGGTACTATACAGACTTCCTATGTACCTTCTAAGGAGCATATTGCAGATATCCTAACAAAAGCTCTTCCAGTTTATCAACACATCAGACTTATCAGCAAGATGGGAGTGATCAATCCTTCTCACTCATATCTTGAGAGGGGAGTGTAAAGGATATAAGAAGAATGCGATGTTATGTAAACATGTGATAGGCACATGTTAGTATTAAACTGTTTTGTCTGTTTCCTAGATGTCTGTAATATCTTTCTAGGGATTGGTGTATTCTCCTTGCTTTCCCATATATAAGGGACAAGGTAGGTCATTGTAAGACAAGACACATTATTCTAATGAAATATGAAAGGTGGAGCCATCGCCTACCAACCTCCAAAGATCCGATAACAACATTATCATCGATTATTTCATCCTCACTCATTCATTAAAACTCTACAATTTGCATGCAAAGAGAAATTTTCGGTCCAAATGATCTAATGTAATTGCCTTCATCGTGAATGCAAAATTACAACTAAAGAAAATGAGACACCAATTTAATGTAATTAATTTCCAAGAACATCATTTACAGTTTTTAATTTATTAGAATATTACTCAATTTTAAGTCTCAAACTATCAATACAAGGCCCCGGTTCATTTCCTCTCTAGAAAATAAGAGGCAAGTGAAATAAATTCTCATTGCTAAAAGAATGAACTCATTAACGTGACTTATATAGTTGTATACAAAAGTCCTCATGCCTCAACTAGGTGGTATTCACTCCAGCTTTTTCTTACTTCTCAATCAGTTTTTAATTCACTCCATCTTTCCTTAAACATTTTGTAGTTAGCTTATGTTTATATGTTTTTTTTGGTATTATAGGCTCTTCTAATTTCTTCTTTTAGTAAACATGTAATTTAACTTCCTATATATCAAATCAAAATTTTACTTTTGAGTAATTAGTTAGTAACCAAGAAAAAAGGCATGCAAATAATTTTAAAGATTTATTACTTTTATGTTATTTAAATTTTGCGCAATGTATTGAAGGCCCAATTCATTTTTTTTTTTGAAAGAAGTCCCAAAGGACACTATATTTCATTAATTAAAGCCATACGACATCTACAATTGACAATTAACGATATTCAAAACAGTTTGAACAAAATAAAACAAGAATTAACTGGTGAATGGTTGAGAATCCAAATACATAGATATAACAATTCAACATATTCTCGTTTTGTTGTCTCATACAACTTTTTGAGTGGATCCATCAACGCTTCATAATTTTGTGGGGGAAGAAAATTATTGTGTTGATTTCGTAATCCGAATCCGATCAATAAACATCAATCGTAGCCCCGCATAACTGGAGACCCTATTAAACGCAAATAAAACCTTGTCTTTCAAAGGAGTTCGAAAAACCCTGTCTTTCGAAGGAGTTCGAAAAACCCTTGTCTTTCGAATGAGAATAACCATTTCTTTCGAGGGAGACATTATTAAACCCAAGAAATAAAAGAAAACTTAAAAGAAACAAAGATTTGAGGATTTCCACCGGTAAGATCCGATGGAAGCCCCTTCAAAATTGACAATAGAGGCTAGGGTTTTTTTTGATGCTCTTTTGTACTTAGTCAAGATAGATTTGGTGTCATAATCATGCCCAGTTCATTATTAGAGCACTCTTAACCATGAACCGAAAAAAATTTCATGGCCTTGAACCATTTTTTTTTGTTAGTCGTGAACCCAAAAATGGTTTGTGCATGAATATATCGATGAACGAGAGTTCGGGAAAACAAACATTCGTGGTTGAAGAAAGAAGTTGACACATGTTGCTGGTTTTATAAAAAAATCAACAAATTTTAAAAAAAAGGCCCCCTTGTGTTACAAGTGTAGAGGAAGTTTTGTGAACTACATACGTTTGAACCAGCTGGACATCATAAAAGGATGGGCCATGGACTTTCTCTCTTTGATGCATGTCAGTATCTGAAGTGGTCCCATGACAACAAGCCACTTGCCACCATCTGGTTGGTTCTGGCAATATTAACGTTACAAAGAAAAAATTCAAATAAAAATATTGCAAGTACCAAAATTCATAATTTTTCATTGTCTATAAATAGACACGCATATTGCTATATTTTATTCACAATTTCAAATTCACTTCTCCTCATATTATCATTTCTTTCTTTACATAATTTTAGTTTTTAATTGGTTTTGCTCCTAATTTTTTTTTTTTGAAAAAAAGCTTCATAAATTTATTGGGGTAGGAAAAAAGGATGAGAGAGAGTGATGAACCATTATTTATTTGCTCATGGTTAAGAGCGAAATTGAAAATGGTTTGTGAAAATGATGTGGAGGCGAGAAGGATGAATCATCTATTCGGGTTCATGAATAATCATGCCCCTAGTAGCACAGGGCCTCCAATATCTTTGACCTGACCGTGTACAAACTTCAACTCGTACTTTCGTTTTCTTTTTTATGAGTATTTGTTGAAAATTACTTTCACATCAAAATATAAATTTCTAGGTGAACAATCAAAGTTAATTTTAAGTAATGCAAATGCTACTCAATCAAGATTTGCAAGTTTATATACAATATGAACATACCTCCACACATTGGCGGGCCGGGACAAGTTCAAGGTATGACAATTACAAACCCCTGTGATAAGAGCAAGAATAGAATCGCAAAGATCTTGTTGATCATCAACTACAACATTAAAAAAAATATGTCTAAATAAGCCTCAATAACAGAATTCAGTTCCCGATCTCATACCGCTTAGCTAAGCATCCAACATAGTCGAAGTGAACAACTCAACATATCCATATAGATGTTACAACCATTAACTTGGTTAAGAGGTGCGTCTAATCCACAATGAAATGTCAAGCTTCTAAGCAAGGGATTTATAAAATCTAGATCACCTGATTGACCTTCATTCCAATAACACCCGTTTATCAGCAGTTTTACAAGCAATGGACACTCAGACAAAAGTTCATCAAGACCATAATATTCTGCAGCAGGAGTACAATGTGGATCTGGAAACGCAACTCCTTTGAAGAAAAGGATTTTAAGTTATGTCAAACGACTAAACTTTAGCTCACAATGCCTCCTCATATCAGCTATTGATAGATCAAGTTCATCAATCTTATGAATCCAAACAACATTAATCCAATCATGTAGTAGACGACGCTCTATTTATGTCCGCTCTTAAGTCGGAACTTACTAATATGAAACAATAGAATTCGATTCAGCATTCTCTAATTTTAACCTCAAACGGGCCACATATAATGCAATCTTTTGTCATGCCTAAAAGAAGGTCCAAAGGAGCAAATAAATTAAAAATATCTTCACCTTATTTATAGCCCTTACCTCACTAATTTTTTATTTTTTTTTTCATTTACCGATGTGGGACTTGTCTTGCAATGCAAGGAGAAAAGTACAGCTAGTTTGCGAATTGTTATACAATTCACGAGAATGCTTCTTTTGTTTTTCTTTTTTTATTAGGAAGACCTTTATAACTATAAGTACATGTTGCCAGTATCAATTTGAGCATTAGTTTTTTCTATAATGAATAATAATGTTTTTATTTTATTTTCACTAAATATATATCATAAAAATAATAATCAAGCTGTTCATGAGCTTAGCAAATCGAGCGTAACAAATCGAACTTAGCTCAACTCAGCTCAGCTAGGCTCGTTAAGGTTTCTAGCTGGGCCCAACACCGTGTTTCATAATCGAAAATATGTTAGCTAGTTAGTCAAAAGGCAATAACAACGTGATTCAATTTAAATAGATGTTTCGAGCTTTGACTTGAATAATTCAAGGATCTAATCCAAAACCAATAACGATTAATCAAATACTCCTTTTGTCTGTTTTTAGTTGCTACATTTTGACGGTGGGCACTATTCACATGATAACTTTGACGGTCTTTTAGTTTATATACATGCGGAAAAACATAGTCATGTTGTATCTTGTTTGATTAGTCCCAATTTGTATTTTCCAAAAATATAACTTTTTTTTTAATTGTTTTCATGTATGTAACTCAAGATATTGGTATTTGAAGTTGCATCTCATAAACTGTGAAAAAGCAAATGTAGCAACTAAAAAAAGACAGTGGAAGTAGCCATTAACAACTAACAACAATAACGTTAACAACTTTATCATAATTGAAAATATATTGGCTAATAAAGATAAAAAAGTAACAACTCCCTCTGTTTCTATAAATAAGTCATCCGTCAATTACTCTTAATTTATGTTGATAGAAAATTTTAAAAAATAATATTATTATAGTATTTTTTAAGACGAATACAACGGTATAATTTTTATAATTTTTATTTATCATATTATGAGAGATATTTGTGGTCAAAGCAAATTTTCTTAAAGCGTGAATGCCTTATATTTTGAAACGGAGGGAGTATTTTATAGGTGTGACATTCATAGCATGACACGATCACTTAATTGTATAACCGACATGGCGACACATTATTCGAGGTGACAACGGGAATACAATTGTTGGTCACGCAAATCAACTGAACAACGCTCATCGTAAACTCGACATGAAGTTCCACAATTTTGCGGACAAATTTTTTGGTAATAACCACCTTATGTTTTACCCATTTTTAGAATAACCAC
This sequence comes from Beta lomatogona, assembly GCA_947646795.1. Taxonomy (NCBI): domain Eukaryota; kingdom Viridiplantae; phylum Streptophyta; class Magnoliopsida; order Caryophyllales; family Amaranthaceae; genus Beta; species Beta lomatogona. The sequence goes on from CANSNZ010000448.1 coordinate 761,702, forward strand.
CTTAATACTTTTTTTTTTTGTATTTTACCACCTTAACTTTACTAACTTCTTAAATTTTACAACCACTTAACACTTTTCGTCCGAAATTTCGTTTACCCCCTTTTATTCCTTTCTATCCCTCCTCGATATGTCCGGATAATCTTTGAAATTTCATTGAAGATTAAATTACAAAGTCAACGTATGAATTTACCCACTCCTATGGTAGATTTAGTTAGAAGAATTTTGACAAATAAGAGAGATTGAGCAAGGTTTAAGGAGGAGTAATGGAAGAATCATAGAATAATTATAGGGTGAAATTAAGGGAAATCAATAGGTGGGGCCACGTTGGATGGAAAAATAGATCGAAAACATTAAGTGGTGGTGAAATTAAAGAAGTTAGTAAAGTTTAGATGGTAAAATAAAAATAAAAACTAAAAAGTATAAGGTGGTTATTCTCAAAGTAGGTAAAACATAAGATGGTTATTATAAAAAAAAATCCTATAAATTGTTACTATCTTACTCCATTCTGGTGTGATTTCAATCCAAACTAATGTAACATTGGTCCAAAACTAAAATTAACTTAATCGAAACTGAAAAGATCGTTGTTGAAATTGTTGTGGTTTGAACTGTTAAACTGTTTAACTAATTGGGTAAAATCTGAAATAAACTGTAACTGGATTGAATTAAACTGCTTATTTAAGAAACTGAACTTCTAATGTTGGACAAAGAGCTTTTTGTTCTTTTGAAGCAACTTTTGGAGTGAGGAAAACTAATACTCCATATATAACTCCAACACAGAATTGACACCTCTAGCTGTAATCCTAACAGTAGTGCCTTTGCCTCTGCCTGTAGAGGATTGTTAGCACTTAGCAAGAATAACTGCTTGTCTGACATTGTATCATTCCATGTTATACAGTCCTCTTCCCGTGTATTTAGGATGTGACTTGAAAGGATTATGTTTGCATTATCTTTCTTAAACAGTCTCCAAATTAAATTTATAACGAATCCTTTTCTACATGCCTGGACACTCTTGCAAAGCTCTTTAAATGCCCATGATGCTCTTTGTGGGATTCTGTTTTGCAAACCACATACCACAGGTGATCCCTTATATGCTGCCCGGTAAAGTGTGGGAATTAGAGAGGTTGAATTTATATGAATTCTGTAACTCTGTCTTGCCAGAATGGCTTTATTAAACAAACCAACACTTCTCGACCCTATTCCTCCTGATTTTGGCAAAGTCAAGATGTCTTGTTTTCTCCATGAAAAAACTTTTTGTTCCTTAGAACCTCTCCACCAAAAACAACATAAAAGTGAATCAATCTATCCTTTTTTGTATGGAATTGGGGAGCAAACAGCTAGGATATGTTGGAGATTTAGAGTATAAGGTTAGTTAGCTTCATGATATATCGTTTGAGTTACTTGGTAATGGTGTTGTTACTCGAATAATATATGAAATAATATGCTATATGTATTTGCGTTTCGTCGAGAACATAATGAAGAGTACACGCTGGATCAAGGGCGAGGAAATGGTAATGGTCGCGACTCGCGACCATGGTCGCACCTCGCGATGCTCGTCGCGGCTCGCGACGATGTCTCTGACATTGGTTGTTCTTTGCGTTATTTCGCGTATTTTGACGGTTTGCCAAAGTATCGTTTCGGATTTTCTGAAACAGGATAGCATTGTTATATATATGAGGTCTCTCATATGATGAAGGATGTTGAGAAAACTACTTCTCTCTTTGCATACAAACTCTAAAGGATCAAAATCAGAAATTCTTCATCTCTACATAATCTCACAAACTCATTTTCATTGAATAGTGTTCATAATAAGCGTGACCACTATTGTTTCTTCTTTGTATCTCGAAGGTGAATTCCGTGAACCCGTGCTTTACGATTATGGTCGGAATATTACTTTTGGGAAAGTGATCCACGCCTAGAAGATTGTTATCTTGTGACCCTTGTTCATTTGTTTATTTTTTTTCTAACAGGATATGGGTACAAAGAGAGACTAGGATTGCATTTTTCAAAAGAAGTCTTCCTGTCGGTGAGAGATATTTTTCCATCAAGAAATTTTCTTCTTTATTTTTTCTATCATAGTGTGAACTGTGAATTGTTGAGGTTTTCCTGCCATTAATATATAAAATAGCTACCTAAAGTTTATATTTCTGGGGTTTTGAATGAATTTTTAACCTGTAATTTGACAGTTTTAGGTATTTGGGCTGAAAAGGATGCATGATTTATGTAATTATCAATTCTCCAGATATCGAACAAAAGGATGTCAAAGGTTTCTTTTATTGCTGTACAAGCTTGTGAGGTTATTTTGAAGGTTAAGATACAATCATCAGTTAGAAAAGGTGTGAGATGGGTGGTGCTAATCTAGTGACATCAACTAGCGGAAAAAACGTCAACTACTTCGGGCTTTTAGAGGCTTGCGGCTTCGTTTAGGCCCGAAGCAGTTGCAGCCGAAGCCTTTGGGTGAATCACAAATCTTGACAAATTCTTCGTGCTTCTTAAATGCCCGAAGCATTTGTGAAGAGCAAATGCTTTGAGTTTCTTAAATGTCTGAAGCATTTGAGCATAGTAAATGCTTCGCTCTTTAGGAAGCCCGAAGCATTTGTGAGCCTTAAAAAATATAAATAAAAATTATAATTATTATTTTTTGCACTCTTTTAGCCTAAAAAACTGCAAAAAGTATTATATAAACAAGTTCACATTTTTATACATACAAAATATATGTTTATAATACAATAATAGAAGGAAAAAAAATACAAACATTGACATATAACTAACCACTTAGCCCCATGATGCAAACACCCCACCACTACCCTCCTATAACCACACCACTAACCCTTGTCTCTTGCAACCCCTTCCTTGTTCTTTGGCTTGAGCAGCTTGAGCAACATTGAACAAAAAATAGGTGTATGCAGCAACAACCACCAAGAACACAAACCTACAGTGACTGCAACATTGACAATGAGCATTAGCCAACAACAAAACCCACAACAGTCACTAGTGTCTGCAGTAGCACAAAAAACCAGCAGAAAAATCAAAGGAAAAAAATGACATCCTTGATATAGGAAAACATTTTGTAAACTAGTATAACACGAGGAATTGCTTGAGAAAATTCGATATAGGAGAAAGAAGTTAAGTGGAGGAGGGAGCAGGTAGGAAAGACTATCAGTGAGGTACCTAAGGTCCACTATTTGAAGAGCTCTATCAGTCCTCCATATTCTTGTAAACAGCGATGCTATGCTAAAGCAATAAACTTTTGGGAAAATTTAGCTTTCTAGTTATTGTCCTAGGGACCTAACTATCTCAACTCCCCAGAGCTCTAAGAGTCTGCCGACCTGGGAGCTTCTCAAGTATTGTCATATGTTAGATGAGGCATCGTGCCCATGGTGTGAAGTTGGGGTGGAGACGACTGTCCACGCCCTTGTACAATGTCAGAGAGTGATTGAATTGTGGGAAGAAAGTGGCTGCAAACACTTAGTGGCAAATGTAGGGGAGAGTTGGTGTGATGTGCTGGTGGCGTGGAAGACGGGTGATGCGAAACTGAGACAACGAGCTGCTATCCTTGTGTGGAGTATATGGATGGAAAGATATACAAAGGTGTTCGATGGCAAGACTACGCCAAATGCGGTCATTCTTGCTCGAGTAGCGCGCCTAGCACACGAACACAACACATACACGCAGCAAGTCTATACGAGCACAGTGCCACGGCACCCTCCGAGTGTGAGCTGTTGGAGTGCACCGCCTGCTGGAGTGGTGAAGTTAAACTCAGATGCTTCTCTGTCGACGGAAGGGTGGATAGGAATGGGTGTAGTGGCAAGAGATGATAAGGGTGATGTTCTCTTTGCGGCTACACGCCGAGTTCGAGCATGTTGGCCTTTAGAAGTTGCGGAAAGTAAAGCTCTCCTTCTAGCTATCAAGCTTGCCAAGAGCCATGGGTTTGACAACATTATCTTGAAGTCGGATAGTCAAGTACTTGTGAACCGTCTTTCTAGAGCAGTAGTATTTTATTCTGATTTTGATAGTGTCTTGGAAGATATTTTGTCGTTTAGTTGTTAGTTTAATTCTATAGTTTGGTCTCATGCCAAAAACAGGTGTGAATTTTGTCGCCCACCATCTTGCTAAGTTAGTTCCCTTTGGAGTTGAGCAGATTTGGGATATCACTGCCATTCGGAGATTTCCCCCTATGTACTCTCGGACATTTTGTCCCTTGATAAATGACTAGTGGTCGTTTCCTTTCAAAAAAAAAAAAAAAAAAAAAAAAAAATCTCAACTCCCCAAAAATGACAGGCAAGCTAGAATTCAAACATAACTTAACTCCCCACACAAGTTGTGGTCAAGCTATCATTAGCATGTGAACCGTCATGCGAAGTCCAGTGTTATACAGTATACACCAAAACCACAAACATGTTCCCAACTGTTCAGCTCCAAAACAATCAGAATCCACCATTATCACATTATCAGCAAAATTTTGGAGCTCAAACAAATCAAATAAACATTGAAGTAAATCACACCCGTATCCTCGCCAAGACAAAAACTCGACATTAACCCAGATAAACTTTATGCGTGATTCATGATCCACCTACATCCCTACAGTACACATCTCACGACAACTTCACCTATTGATCGAATCAAAAATGCAATTCTACTAAAATAAACCCCATATTACCCTCCAGTGCATATTATATCGACTTACATAAACTACATTAACCATTATAAAGTGATTTGGATGAAAATACAACAACAATGATCTTAAATTAAACAAATAAAGGCAAAATCGAGATCATACCAAACATCTACCAGCTTCTAGATCCTTCTTTTTGCGAGACGAAGCAGCTGGCTTAGATAAAACTTGAGCAGATGCCATTCGCAGAACAACAATTACACCTTTAATTCAATTAATAGCATCATTAAAGCAGCTCCTAACCACCCAAATTATCATCCAAACAACACATACAACTGCAGCTGCAAAACCAGCATTACCACCACCCTTTCTACCAACTTCGAACCCTCCAAAATGCTGGAACAACACCTGCACTTAGGTTAACTGAATCCAAATAAGAAGTACCAACTCAATTAAAATTTAATTACTAAACATCAACTTAAGGCATAGCATGAAAAAATACGTGACTCTAATTATCGAACGTCAGCCACAACATGGAAATCAGAAGATCGGCTAGGTTCAAGAACCACACAAAGGCAAAGGAAAGTCAGAAGAGAACAATATTCTTCAACCAACTCTGCTCAAACAATGAGTTATTCAATCAAAATTTTCAAACGGAAAGTCAGAACGTGACTGTTGATTGTCTGTACTGCCTATACCAAAACACAGAGACGCAAACAGCATCATAGAGAATGGAAAACAAAGGTACCTCAAGGCTTTTATGAATGGTGAAGTCTTCTGTGTTCAGGAACTAACAGGTCATTGATCTCCTCGTTATAAATCTCCAAATAAGACATCAGGAAAAGAAACTCCCGATCAGGATTCAAGAACCTTAAACAAAGAGAATCATTAGATCAGAGGATGAGGCAAATATAAGAATATCACAGTGACAACTTGGCAACAAGCTTCCAGAATTGACTTCGCTTTTATTACCAATGACAAACGTATAAAAGATCACAACACCACCACCCACTAGATCACTAAGCCTTAAGCAAGTAATACCGAAGATAAAGAAAATTCAAACAGGAGAAAACTATAAGTAACACATGCTAGAGAAGATGTCAAACTACTTATTGAACTTGGTATAACTAGTACCAACAGAGAAATATACATGTTACTTGAGTACATACCCATTATGGTAACGATTTCCGTGAGAAATAGGATTGTTAGAGGCAATCAAACTCTCTCTGGAACCTCCTCCGTCTAAACCATGCTCCCACTCACGAATCACTAGGTTCAATCAAGTTTTAATGGAAGCTATTGCAAAAGGAAACGCAGGTAGGAAACTATGTAAAAAGATTAATCCTTCAGGCAGTTCTGAATGACAGACCCAAATGAAATGCACGATGTATTTAACTACATTCAACAGAAGCTTAATATATGTACCTAATACTTTGTTGGATAAGAGGAAAAGATACACAGTTATAAATTTCACATGCCCTCAGAATGTAAAAATAATTACCACTTAACTTAGAGCAACTCAGTATATAATTGTGGGATTTTATGTATATACATTTGTTATTGAAGATCATATATCAAAAATAAATGAAATCAGAATATGAAAAATGACAAATTAGGTAACTGTTATGCTCCTATTTGGGCCCCTCATATGTATAGTTTATGTATAGTTTATTTTGAGAGCTTAAATGTAAAAAGCCCATGTAGCCAATAGTAGGTTGTATACATATCACTGTTCTTTGAGAAATACAACTAAGGAAAATATAATCCCAACATGGTATCGGAGCATCACCATTAACCTATCTTTCCTCCGCCGTTTTTTTTCACTACCACCTCACGGTCGCCGGAATCTTCTGTTTTTTTTTACCTCCACTGCAGCCTTCTCACGGACGCCGCATCTTTCTCCTGCTATCTCACGAACGCAGCCATGACCGAAGACTCAAAAATTGATGCTTCCTCACCGTTCTATCTCGGATCGGGTGATCAACCCGGAAACCTTATCACTCACGTGATTCTTAAGGGTGATAATTATCTTGCGTGGGCTAGGGCGATCACGTTGTCCTTGAAAGCTCGCCGGAAATTCGTTTTTGTAGATGGCACCATTAACAAGCCTTCTGAGAAAAAAGAAACTTTTAGATTGGGATACTGTGAATTCCATGCTTGTTTCTTGGATGCTTCGTAGTATGGACTCAAAGCTTGCTTCCTCTATTCCTTATTTTGAAGATGCTCGTGCCCTCTGGTTGTACTTGGAAGCACGGTTCTGCCTCGCCGACGGCACTCGCCTACAACAACTCCGCTCCAACATTACCACCTGTAAGCAATCTACGGGTATGTCTATGGAGGACTATTATAACTCCTTAATGGGATTATATGATGATTTGGCCCGTTTAAAACCTCTTCATGGTTGTGTGTGTGGTGCGTGTACCTGCGATGTCGCCGGCAAGTTCGCCGCTGATCGTGAAGAAGAAAAGCTTCACCAATTCCTTATTGGTGTTGATGATGATCGTTATTCCACGGTTCGCTCTAACCTTTTATCTCAACAACCTCCTGCCACTCTTACTCGAGCATACCAAACCTTCCTTCAAGAGGAGCGAGTCCAAGGCATTGCGCGTGACAAAACCATCGTTGCTGATGCTCACGCTTTCGCCGTCAAAGTCTCTCATGGTCGCCCTGATAAGTCGACCCTTCATTGCACTCATTGCAAGAAACGTGGCCATGAAGTTTCCACCTGTTTTAAACTTCATGGTAAACCTGCTTGGTGGGAAGAAAAGTTTGGTAAGTCTGCTGCGTCGGCTTCCACACCTTCTGACCCCTCTCGTCTGCCCACTGCCAGCGTCTCTACCGGCGCCCCTGACCGGCGCTCAACCACCACTGCTGCACGGGCCCACGCCGTGTGCAGCACCATACCGGTCCTTGGCAGCAGCACTGCTTCTGGCAGCAGCTCTTCTTCGATTGGTGTTGGCGAGAACGGTCGTGGCACTCCCCTTGCTTCCTTGAGTCCCGCGCAAATGGAAATCCTCTTGAACATGGTAAATGAAAAAGCATCCGAACGCATGATGGGTGAGTGTACTTCTTCTTCTTGGCTACTTGACACTGGCGCATCTTATCATGTCACCGGGAATGCCGCTCTTTTGGTTGATATTATTTATATTACTGCTTGTCATGTCGGGTTGCCCAATGGTCAACATGCCATTGCAAACCAGGCCGGTGTTGTCACTCTTCCTGGGGGCCTTGTCCTTCGCCATGTTCTCGTGGTTCCGTCTCTTCAATGCAATCTCATCTCTGTGTCGCAATTAATTGATGACTCTAACTGTTTTGTTCGCTTCACTGACTCTCTTTGTGCTATACAGGACCTTCGCTCGGGGAACCTGATTGGAGCCGGTGAACGAAAGGATGGACTCTATTATTATCGGGGGATTCCAAGCGTCTGTGCGGTGACTGTTTCAGAGATTAGTGACTTTGAGCTTTGGCATCGTCGTCTGGGGCATCCATCAGATAAAGTTGTGAAGCTTCTTCCCGTTTTTGGTCCTTCTAGCAGCAAACAATCATTAAATAAGGCATGTGTTGTTTGTCCTCAGGCAAAACAATCTCGTCCCAGTTTTCCTATTAGTTACAATAAAGCAAGTCGCATATTTGAACTGGTTCATTGTGATTTATGGGGTCCTTATCGCACCCCCTCTTCTTGTGGTGCACATTATTTTTTGACTTTAGTGGATGATTTTTCCCGTGCTACTTGGGTATATTTGTTAACTTCGAAAACTGATGTGTATGCGTCATTCTCTTCATTCTTTGCTATGATTGAACGTCAATTTGAGGTGAATGTCAAAATGGTACGTAGTGACAATGGAACTGAATTTAACTGCATGCTTGATTATTTTACCGCTCATGGCATTATCTTTCAAACCACTGGTGCTGGAACCCCACAACAAAATGGCGTGTAGAACGGAAACACAGACATATACTTAATGTGAGTCGTGCTTTGATGTTTCAAGGTCATTTACCGATCTCTTTTTGGGGTGAGTGTGTCCTTGGTGCGGTTTACTTAATTAATCGTACTCCTTCCCGCTTGTTGCATAATAAAACTCCCTATGAGGCTTTATTTGGTGTGGTTCCTGATTTTCATGATTTGAAAGTGTTTGGGTCTTTGTGTTTTGCTTCTAATCATCGCACTAAGGGAGACAAGTTTGCTTCCCGCAGTCGAAAATGTGTTTTTGTCGGTTATCCTCCACACAAAAAGGGGTGGAAATTGTTTGATTTAGAGACCCATGAAATCTTTGTTTCTCGGGATGTCAAGTTTTATGAGAATGAATTCCCGTTTGAGAATCATCTTTCTTCCTTTACTGAAAATGTCGGGGTTGATGGGGAATTTTTGGCTGATTTGGAACATGTTTTGAGTATTCATGATGATGACTTAACCAGCCCATCAATGGCCCCTCATGCTGGTTCTTTGCCTCCTTCTGTTTCTGGGCCTAGTTCTTCCAGCGCTTCGCTACTCCCAGATGGGCCTGATACATCTTCCGCTGCTGGGCTCTCTGGCACGCACTCTACCGCCCCCCTTGTTGGGCCTGAGGCCACCCACGACACAGGGCATGCTGTCTCGCGGACCGCGAGGGACACAGCTCCCCTCGCTGGGCTCTCTGACTCTGGGCCTCTTGCTGGGCCTGTTGATGGTGATGTGGCTGTCGTTGATGATTTGGGTCCGGTTGATGCTGTTGCTTCTTCAACCTCCTTGTCCTCGTCCACTTCGTTGGGCCGCGGTAAGCGCGCCAAACGCCCCTCGATTTTGCTCCGTGATTATGTTACTTCTATGAATCCCGCTATGAGTCCATCCCTGTCTTCGCCTACTCCTTCCAGTTCCCCAGGTACGCCTTATCCTTTAGCACATTTTGTGAATGCTGACAAATTCTCTCTGCGCCACCGTGTGTTTCTTGCTGCTGTTACTGCAGGTCATGAGCCTCGTAGCTTCAAAGAAGCTATGGCCTATTCTGGCTGGCGTGACGCCATGCAAAAGGAGATTTCTGCATTAGAAGCTAATGATACTTGGGTCTTGACTCCTCTCCCTTCCGGGAAACATGCTCTTGGGTGTAAATGGGTTTATAAAATCAAATATCATGCTGATGGCACAGTTGAACGACTCAAAGCTCGTCTGGTTATTTATGGGAACCGTCAGGTTGAAGGTCTTGATTATAACGAGACTTTTGCTCCTGTTGCCAAGATGGTTACGGTTCGCGCTTTCCTAGCTATAGCTGCCGCGAAAAATTGGGAGCTGCATCATATGGATGTCCACAATGCCTTTCTTCATGGTGATCTCGATGAAGAGGTGTATATGAAGCCGCCTCCTGGTTTTCATGGTCACAAGTCTGGTTTGGTGTGTCGGCTTCAAAAGTCTCTTTATGGTCTTCGTCAAGCCCCTCGGTGTTGGTTTGCAAAGCTCGCTGCTTCTCTCAAAAAGTATGGTTTCGCTCAATCCTACTCCGATTATTCTCTTTTCACTCTCACTCAGGGTTCTGTGCAGCTCAATGTTCTTGTCTACGTTGATGACTTGATTATTTCCGGGAATGAATCTGCTGCTATTGTTGCTTTCAAGCAATATTTGGGTGAGTGTTTTCACATGAAAGATTTGGGTATTCTCAAATACTTTCTTGGAGTGGAGGTTGCTCATAGTTCTGAGGGCATTTTTCTGTGTCAACGCAAGTACACCCTCGACATTGTGGCCGAGTTCGGTCTCCTTGGGGCTCGGCCTGCTAGTTTTCCAATGGAGCCAAATCATCATCTGGCTCTTGCTACTGGTTTATATCTTGAGGATCCGGAGCGTTATCGCCGCCTTGTTGGCCGTCTCATATATCTCTCGTTCACTCGCCCGGATTTAGCATACATAGTTCATATTCTTGCTTAGTTTATGCAGGCTCCTCGGCAGGAGCACTGGGAAGCTGCCCTTCGCACCGTTCATTATTTAAAGGGCTCTCCCGGGCAAGGCATTCTTCTCCGGGCTGATTGTGATCTTCAGTTGACTGGTTGGTGTGATTCTGATTGGGCTAGTTGTCCTCTCACTCGTCGTTCTCTTACTGGTTGGCTTGTCTTTCTGGGTCAATCTCCTGTATCCTGGAAGACTAAGAAGCAACATACTGTCTCTCGTTCATCTGCTGAAGCAGAGTACCGCTCTATGGCTACCACTACGTGTGAGTTGATTTGGCTTAAGGCTTTGCTTCTTAGCCTTGGCATTGCTCATCCTCGCGCTATGAGTCTATATTGTGATAGTCAGTCTGCTTTATACATCGCTCAAAATCCTGTCTTTCATGAGCGTACGAAGCATATTGAGGTGGATTGTCATTATATTCGCGATGCTCTTCAGGCTGGTGTGATCTCCACTCATCATGTTCCCACCACTGAGCAACTTGCAGATATTTTCACCAAAGCCTTAGGGAAACGCCAATTTCAATATCTTTTAGGCAAGCTGGGCATTTGCGATCTTCATGCTCCAACTTGAGGGGAGGTGTTATGCTCCTATTTGGGCCCCTCATATGTATAGTTTATGTATAGTTTATTTTGAGAGCTTAAATGTAAAAAGCCCATGTAGCCAATAGTAGGTTGTATACATATCACTGTTCTTTGAGAAATACAACTAAGGAAAATATAATCCCAACAGTAACACATGAAACTAATTTGACCAAACAATTATAGAAAAAAAATCATGAAATTCCCTCGACCCCCACTAAAGTGAAATTGCAGCATATATCGATAGTAATGCCAATATGCTAATAATATATCATGTTCGGTATTGATTACAGAAGTTCAGTACCTTTACGGCCCGTTTGGTTAGTGGTCATAAATAGTGGTAATGGTAATGAAATTTAGTATATATTTGTAAGGAAGTTCACATGTCAATGACCATGGGAATGAAACTTTATCACAAAACATGGGTTTCCCTTTATAAAATTTCCATAACCACCCAATACCACCATTGGCGGATCTAGGAATTTATGAATGGTGGGTCAATACCGACTAGGTTGCACAGAGACGGGTAAGGGTACGGGTTCGGATACGCACATCCATACATGATAATCCATGAATTTGTCAAACATATCAATCAACTTCACTTAAACTATTCAAATTTAATCTCATATCAACACATTATGCATATATACCAAATAATTTCACATTAGAGGGAAATCCTATCCATCTCCAACTAATTCCACCAGCACATAAAACACATAAAACCAAAGGCTCATTCATGGCCTCTCCGAAAACTTCACAATATAGGTCCAATTCTAAAAATCCTAAAACAAGAGTTTTAGTGCATTACCTGAACACAATCAATCAAACCTTCAAAGCTAATCCAAAGCTCATAGCGTCACAGTCATCATTCACCAATTAGCCATAACAAATTATATTAAATTAACAACAATACATATAACAATAATCAATTAACAACAATAAATTTAGGCATTTAGCCACTGTAAATATATTAGCCAAGTTACAATTCTACATAAAAACCACTATTTTGATATAACGGCCCTAGAAAAGTAGTCACAACAACACTTTTCTTTGCAGCAAGGACCTCTGCAACTAATTACTAATGTAATAATTCCTTAAACTGTCTTAGATGAGTGACCAAATGACAAAAGATTAAACACCATCATAATTTACATTACAGGACCGATAAGGCCAGCAAGATAGCATTGCAGGATAATGGATATAGACTTATAGAGAACGGACCAGTAATATGTTGGCAGATCACAACTCACAAGGCAACATTGTACATATTGCAGATTGCACTACGTCAGAGCTCAGCTTGACAAAGGTTCTACTTGCGCTAATACCTGTTTGCAGGTACCAAGAACTAAACCTACTCACAACATTCCAGAAGACACAGGTTTCCTGCACATAACATTTCATTATCATTCTGCATCAACAAAATATAAAAACTCAAAACTAAACCAATGAAACTGAATTTCAAACAAACAAAAAAACTCACCTGACGTTCAGCGAGAGAAATCCTAATGAAACATGCTGCCAATTTGCCATATACCATAAAAAATAATCAACATAATCAGCATTAACATTGATAATGCCCAATTCAAATATAATGCCATTTCAATTTTCAAACACCAATAACACCCAAATCAAAGTGCAACAACAAAATTAACATTTATAACAATTCTAAATTATATAATCTGATATATAAACACCCCTAACAAGTGAAATTGCAATTTATTTTCCAATTCTCATGAAATTGATAAACCCTAATCTGTAAATTAAAACAAGAAATCAACAAAATTGAGCAGATTAAGATGTACCTAGTCTGCTAGTCACGAGTCACGACTCTTGGAGGTTGTCCGTCCACCGTCATCCACCGAGTTCCGAGCCAAAACGTTGCGGCTGCAAGTCGGTGATTACGAAGCAACTAGGCAACAACAGCCGGCAGGAGGTCCGAGACTCCGAGTTACGATTTCACGACCGTCTTTAGATGCGCGCGCCGCCGCCAGTGAGGGCGTATGAGGGAGGAGTGAAGGTGACTGGATCTGAGGTTGTATGAGAGAGAAAGGGAGAACTGAGGTCTGAGATGTAGTGAGATGTGAGAGAAAGAGAGTTTGAGAGAGTGTGAAAATAAAAATGAATCGCTGAAAGATGCGTGAATTGGAATAGATTTTTTTTTAATTGCTGGTGCACGTGCACCAGGGTGTTATGAGCTAAATCCGCCACTGAATACCACCTTCCCAAGTGGTAAAATGAATATCTTGAGATGAAGTAGCATTACCATAGGTAATGACATTGGATTTCTAGTACATATTTACACTATAATGCATTACCATTCACACCATTTATAACCTCTACCAAACGCCCGTTAGTTCTTTACAAATAAAAGTAAAGTTGGCAAGTTTGATGACATTTTGACAAAAATTATGTCTTTCTTATTAAGTTGTGTCATTAATGGAAGTTTTGCTTACCCCAGTATGAGAAATAACTACTTACACTACCTATCTCGTAGAACCATAGATGTAAGGGGAACTTGATTGTAGAAAGTATAACATTAACAATACAATTTCAAAGAACTTGAGAGGAACTGCATCTAACATTCTATGTCCAGTCAAACCATATAAGAATGTTGTCAATGTGCACAAGACTCCAAATATTCATCTCAAAACAAGGACATTTATACAATATAAGTAAGATACTACATTTACGGCCCGTTTGGTAGTTGGTTATAAATGGTGGTAATGTAAATGAATTTCTATGTAAATTTGTGAAGAAAATCATTGTTCATTCCCATGGTAATGCCAATATATCCTATGTTATAAGGGAAGCACCCTTAAAAATCTCAATTTGGAGGCAATTTGTATTAGGATCGGGATGATGGCTATTAAGAATGATATCAATAAAGATGAGCTAGAGCAAGTAAATAGCTGGGAATACAAAGACCTTCAAATGCCCTAAGTTCATATCAACCCACCTGCTAAGTTCTTAACTCACATGTTTTTGCTTTATAAACTGCTTCTGTACAAACTATTTCGTTTGCAAAATTAAGTGTTAGCAATCAATGCAATTTCTAGGACCTAGGGTTTGCTAGTTAACTTCAAGTTCAACAATAAATGCAAAGTTGTAAACTTTAAGTGAGAAAAGTAAGCAATAAAGAGAGACAAAGATTTAACGTGGTTTGGTCAACCTTGACCTACATCCACAAGCAAGAACCTTGGAGTTTTCTTTAGCCTCTCTAATGGAGGAATTACAATGGAGAAGAAGAGAGAGAGGAGGAGAGAGAGAGAGTTAACTTTTGTGGCTAATTTGAATCATAGGGTTCTAAATGACTTTAGGATGCCTTATATATGACATCCTAAAGGTTACAAAATTACCCAAAACCCAAAACATTAAATCCGGAAAAATCCGGATTAAAAAACATGAAAATCGCGAACAGGGCAAGTTGCCCGGCCGGGCGCCCGCCCGGGCCAGACAGCCCGCCCGGGCCCACTACCTGCCCGCCCGGTGCAGGGTTTAGCAAGGTAATCTGCCTTGAAGGCAGAATGTAGGAGAACGGCAGGCCCGCCCGAGCCTATCAGTTGCCCGCCCGGGCTACACCGCCCGCCCGGGCCCATGTCATGCCCGCCCGGGCTGATCCTCGTGGCCGGGCTCGGCTTCGCTCGTCCGGCCTGAGCTTCGAGCATCTTCAATCTCTCACCTTTTCTTCTTCACCGAGAAATCAAAGGCACATATAACAATTTTCCACCTTGACTTGAATTTCTCCAAACACCTCCAATAACACCAAAAATGCTAATCACACTCCAAGGCTCTACCCCATAGGGGTCTACAACAAACAAGAGGAGAGACCCACCAAGTTCACACACAAAGTGAACTTAGTGGTTGGCAAAGGCTTTGTCAACATGTCGGAGGGGTTCTTCTCGGTACGAATCTTCATCAATGTCAACTCTTTCTTATCAATGACATTTCGGATGAAGTTGTACTTCACATCAATATGCTTCGTTCTTCTATGGAACGTGTTTTGTTTCTTAGCCAAGTGAATGGCACTTTGGCTATCACAAAATACGGACACCTCCTTAGAACACGAGCTAATCTCCCCAACCAAACCTTTGAGCCACTTTGCCTCCTTGAATGCCTCGGTAATTGCCATGAACTCCGCTTCCGTAGTTGAAAGAGCTACAACATCTTGTAGCGAAGATTGCCAACTCACGGCCGTACCTCACAAGGTAAACACATAACCCGAAGTTGATTTTCGATCATCCAAGTCTCCACCATAATCCGAATCACAATACCCAATCACACCATTTGCATATTGGCCAAACTCCAAGCAAATGTGTGAGGTACCCTTCAAGTACCTTAGAAGCCATTTCAAAGCTTCCCAATGCCCTTTCCCGGGCCTTGACATATAACGGCTCACCATGCTCACCGCTTGAGCAATGTCCGGCCTAGAACATACCATGGCATACATCACACTCCCAACGGCACTAGTGTAGGGGATGTGAACCATGGCCCTTTCTTCTTCTTCGGATTGAGGACAAAGCTCCTTTGAGAGCTTGAAGTGAGAACCGAGAGGAGTAGAAACGGGCTTTGCATTGCTCATTGAGAATCTCTCAAGAACCTTCTCAATGTACCTCCTTTGGCTAAGGTGCAATGCCCCCTTAGATCGATCTCTCCAAATCTCCATCCCAAGTATCTTCTTGGCTTTACCAAGATTCTTCATTTCAAACTCACTACTCAACAACTTCTTCAAATTGTTGACCTCAATCAAATGCTTGCAAGCAACCAACATATCATCAACATAAAGCAAAAGGTAAATGAAGGAACCACTTACTAGCTCTTTTTAGTATACACAACTATCATAGGAGCTTCTTGTGAACTCATGAGCCAACATAAGCGAATCAAATCGCCTATACCATTGCCTAGGGGATTGTTTCAACCCATACAATGACTTCACCAAACGGCACACATGTTCTTCTTTCCCTTCAACCTCAAAACCTTCCGGTTGCTTCATGTAGATTTCCTCCTCCAAGTCCCCATGGAGGAAAGCGGTTTTAACATCAAGTTGGTGTAGCTCCAAGTCTTCCATAGCTACCAAGGCAAGCAAGACTCTAATGGACGAGTGCTTCACAACCGGTGAAAATACCTCATGAAAATCAACACCCTCAACTTGAGTGAAACCCCTTGCCACAACTCTTGCCTTGTAGACGGGACCTCCCGAATCCGGTGTACCCTCTTTTCTCTTGTACACCCATTTACACCCAACGATCTTCTTCTTCTTAGGTGCAACAACCAACTCCCAAGTATTGTTCTTGTGCAAAGATTCAATCTCTTGCTTCATCGCCATCAACCACTTGCTTGAATCGGGTAGAGACATTGCTTCCTTGTAGGAGCATGGATCATCAAAAGTCTCTACCTCATTTGCCACGGTGAGAGCATATTGCACATAGTCACACTCCTCAACATATCTTTGAGGAGGCTTGATTTGCCTTCTTTGTCTCTCACTAGCAAGTGTCTTGCACTGGGTTTGTGGTGAACCCTCAACATGCCTCTCTTGAGTGAGAGCATCATCATGTGAAGCACTTTCAAGCTCCACCTTCTCCTCGGTGTCATGAGATGAACCTACATCATTACAAATAGCAAGCTCCTTCTCCGGAGTGATCATACATGATTCATCAAACACAACATCTCTAAAAGTTATTACCCTCCTAGATTTTTCACACCAAACTCTATATCCCTTAACCCCCAAACCATAGCCAACAAATACACATTTTCTAGCTCTAGGTTCAAGTTTATCCTCATTTACATGAATGTAGGCCGGACAACCAAACACTTTCAAATTAGAATAATCACAAGGAGTTCCGAACCATACCTCTTGAGGAGATTTAAAGTTAAGGGCGGAGTGAGGAGATCGGTTCACCAAATAGCATGCCGTTGCAACCGCTTCGACCCAAAAAAATCTTCCCCAACTTGGCTTGGGAGAGCATACATCTTGCCGTCTCTAGGAGAGTCCTATTCATCCTCTCCACAACACCATTTTGTTGAGGCCTCCCAACACAAGTTCTATGACGAACAATGCCTTCATCAAGACAATACTTAGTGAACATCTTTTCAACAAACTCTAGGCCATTGTCGGTTCTCAAAACCTTGATCTTCTTGTCGGTCTTCTTCTCAATCATAGTCTTCCATTGAAGAAACATATCAAACAAACCATCCTTGTGCTTGAGAAAGAACGACCACACCTTCCTAGAGAAATCATCAATTATTGTGAGCAAGTAACTACAACCACCCAAAGAAGTCTTCCTAGAGGGACCCCACAAATCCGAATAGATGTAATCAAGAGGTCCTTTGGTGTTGTGTATGGCGGGCTTGAAGCTAACCCGCTTGTGTTTACCAAACACACAATGCTCACAAAAGCCAAGGTTGCCAAGCTTCACATTATCTAGCAATCCTTGCTTGCAAAGCTCGGACATTCCTTGCTCTCCCATATGACCAAGCCTCAAATGCCAAAGCTTGGTATCATCGTCACTCATAGTGCCGGTGGAGACATTTGCCGAACCACTAACCATGGAACCTTGTAGTACATACAAGCTTCTCCTTTTAATACCCTTCATCAACACAAGTGCACCCCTAATAACCTTCAATACTCCACCTTCCGCTATGTACTTACACCCATTATTGTCAAGAGTACCAAGAGAGATCAAGTTCTTCTTCATTTCCGGAACATGGCGGACTTTGGACAATGTTCTAACCGTGCCATCAAACATCTTGATATCCACGGACCCTATGCCAATCACCTTGCAAGTTGCATTGTTTCCCATGGTGACCGTGCCTCCATTATACTCCTCATATGAGGTGAACATGTCTTTGTAGGGTGTCACATGAAAAGAACATCCCGAATCCATTATCCATTCACTCTTGCTCTTGAGCCTATCATGAGTAACAACCAAAGCTCCACTTTCGCCATCGGAGTCAACATAGCTTACATCGGCGGAGTTCATGGGTTCCTTGCCTTTCACGGGCTTACTATCCCTCGATTGCTTGTTTTTTAACTTGTAGCATTCGGACTTAATGTGCCCCTTTAAATGACAATAATTACAAGTCTTGTGCCTATTAGAATTGGGCTTCTTTGACTTAGAACGCCCCCTATTCTTACCACCATTACCACCTTGACTAGTAGATGCAACATCATTTGATCTACCCCTAACAAACAAGCCATCACTGGAGTTTGATGATTTAGATGTCAATTGATTATCAATCAACTCCCTTTGTTTCAAAGCATCCCTAATATCATCAATACTCAAATCATCTCTACCATACAAGATAGTTTCCCTAAAATGCTTGTATGAAGATGGTAATGAACACAACAACCAAATAGCCAAATCTTCATCATCCAAAGTCACATCAATATTTTGAAGATCCATCACAATAGAATAAAACTCATCAATATGAGACTTAAGAGAATTACCTTCCTCAAGTCGAAGGTCATACAATCTACTCTTGAGTAGAAGTCGGTTGGTGACACTCTTTGCCATGTAAAGAGACTCCAACTTCAACCATAGACCCGCCGCCGAGTCCTCCTTAGCAACTTCCCTCAATACTTCATTCGAGAGGCAAAGTTGTATAGCCGATAAGGCCTTCAAATCCACTTCTTCCCATTTCTCATCGGTCATAGTAGTGGGCTTCTTCACCTTGCCCTCTAGAGCCTTGTGAACACCATTTTGAATCAAGATTGCCTTCATCTTCACTTGCCATAGTCCAAAGTTAATGGACCTATCAAACTTCTCAATATCAAGCTTCATTGTTGACATATTCTTCAAAGAAATCAACTAGAAACCTCCCAAACCTTAAGCTTTTGATACCAATTGTTAGCAATCAATGCAATTTCTAGGACCTAGGGTTTGCTAGTTAACTTCAAGTTCAACAATAAATGCAAAGTTGTAAACTTTAAGTGAGAAAAGTAAGCAATAAAGAGAGACAAAGATTTAACGTGGTTCGGTCAACCTTGACCTACATCCACAAGCAAGAACCTTGGAGTTTTCTTTAGCCTCTCTAATGGAGGAATTACAATGGAGAAGAAGAGAGAGAGGAGGAGAGAGATAGAGTTAACTTTTGTGGCTAATTTGAATCTTAGGGTTCTAAATGACTTTAGGATGCCTTATATATGACATCCTAAAGGTTACAAAATTACCCAAAACCCAAAACATTAAATCCGGAAAAATCCGGATTAAAAAACACGAAAATCGCGAACAGGGCAAGCTGCCCGGCCGGGCGCCCGCCCGGGCCAGACAGCTCGCCCGGGCCCACTACCTGCCCGCCCGGTGCAGGGTTTAGCAAGGTAATCTGCCTCGAAGGCAGAATGTAGGAGAACGGCAGGCCCGCCCGGGCCCATGTCACGCCGGTCGGTCTCGGCTTCGCTCGTCCGGGCTGAGCTTCGAGCATCTTCAATCTCTCACCTTTTCTTCTTCACCGAGAAATCAAAGGCACATATAACATTAAGTAATGCAGAAGATGAGTTCAACTTTTAAAGTTACCAAATTAACATACATATCAAATTAGTTAACAATCATTACATTCATTAAATCATCATATATAAACAATCGACAAAGAAATTCGAATGAGTAACTACTTACTACTACCTTGCTGTATGTCAAATTCAGGGCACCGTGCCAATTACACTCTAATTACCAATTACCATCATACATACCACCAACAAAAACCATATCATATACAGAACATGCAATTCCAGTCTTTTTATTCATTCAACATCAAACGTTTACATAGTGGAAATCGAATTTGGGACATAAATTCAAACTAAATTCGTTTACCAAAAGCCGAATTCAATGGCACGACTTGTTGATTTGCTTCCCTCAAATCCAGATCTGATTGAGATGAAGGTTAGGGGTGAGTGAGTACAGTGAATCGTAAGGGTGAATAACCAAAATAAAAAAGAAATTCAAATGCTTCGAAGCTATATGAGTTTAGTGGGTCTGAATGAATTAAGGGTGGGTAGGTGATATCTACTTTTGGTATTAAAGCTATATGAGTTTGGTTCCACTATTTGAGAATGTTCGTCTTCTTCTGTTCAACTTATTTTCAATACTTATTGATTTAGATAAGTTCGAATAAGTACCAATAAATATTAATAAATACCAATAAGTTCAGATAAATACAAATAAGTTGAAGAGATTAGACCCGTAGCTTTTATAAAACAAATATTCAATTGCTTGAGTCACATATGTTCCTATGATGTCCCATGTTCTGTGAAAGAATATTGCAGATGTTCCATCCTGGGGCTTTTAATCCTCCCGGTTGGAATGCTGCTTCTCTTATTTCTTTTGGGGACACTTTGGTTTGCAGGATAGAATATGTGTGCATTATTAATTTTGGGGATTAAGTGATCTAAATTGTTTGGTGGTGTCCACTGAATTTTGGTGCTGATTTCCTGAGTAAATAGAGGTGAAATGGTTTTGGAATGTTTGGGACTTGGGAGATTTCATCTTTAGAAGTGTGCCACTTTCCATGCTCTCCCTGAATCATCAATATTTCATTTTTTATTTTCCTTGTTTTGGAGCATTTATAAAAGTATTTGATGTTTGTGTCTTCTAGGGCCTAATGTTTTCCTTTTGCTCTTTCCAATAAGAAAGCCTATAAGGGCCTCACAGATTCTTTCTGTTCGAATTATGCCTTCCTCATAATAAGAGCCTCATTGATTCTTTCTGTTCGAATCATGCCTTCCTCATCTCCATCAAAGCTGGAGGCCATTTGTGCTTGGTTACATTTCTCAAAAATATCATCTGAAATCATATTGTGATTGGATTGATAGTTCTTTGCCCATTTGAACAAGCTGAATCTAGAGTGGGAGATTTTCTTAGAACAGGTAAACATTGGAGAGCCATTGAGATCAACTTTCCATTGTGCATTGATTTGTTCTTTTACTACCGGAAAATCAAAGATCCAGGAATCTATTCTAATGCTTTTTGATTTTTTTTTTTGGGGGGGGAGTGTGAATTATAATGGGACTCGATCGGAGAGGAGAATTGGTTACTTTAGGATCAAAGCCTCTAGATGTTTATTCCTCCAAATTTGGGAACCGTGCTAATCTCTCATAAATCCTATCAGTGCCTTCTCTATTATTGCACCAAGTATAGTCTAAGCCATAATAGAATATATCTATAAGCTCAACATTCAGTTTCCAGTCTGTAAACATATTACATCCTGCAATGTGAGGCGATCCTCCTAGTTTTTGTGAACTGAATTCTACTTGATTAATGTCCCCTTGAATCACAAAATTGATTCCTGAATCCACCTCCTTAAGTCGAAATGGTTTTTAACCTTTTCATAATCATATACCATCTGGGCCAAAGTTGATTTCACTATTCCTGGTGATCCAATTACAGGAATAACAGACATTTGTTGAGAGGAGAAGACAAAAACTAAACTTAATGGCATTTATGTAATTACTTTGCTGTTTACTTTTTTGGGATCATGTGCCTTCTCTTATTGGGTCATGTGACCATAGGAATATTCTAAGGGGGTTTCCCTAGGTTTGGTATGCTGTCCTATATAAAGGCAGCCTTTGTCCTGCGCAGCAATGGGAAAGAATGAATGAATGAAAGCAACTCTACAACTTAAACAAATATTCATGGCACTGTTCTACTCACAGCACACATAGCTCACAATGACAGAAGTCATCATGGTATCAGAGCAAGGTTCGAAATTTCCAATCTTCTCTTAGTAATTCTGTTCTTGCTATGTGTTCATGTTGTTAGTAAAAATCCTGGTAGAAAGTTGGAGTCTTTAGTTTAACTCCTGTGTATGTGAAGAAAGTAGGTTACAGTAAGTTAAAAATATATAAAGATTGAGTCTTTCTTAGATTTGGTCGAACTTTACAACAATCTGAGCAGTATAATGAGTAATACAAAGATAGAAATGTCTAGCCCCTTGTACCTTCATCCTTCAGAGGGTACAAACACTATTAGTGTTGAAAAATTAGAGGGTTCCTCTAACTATAGGGCATGGAAGAGATCATTTGAGATCAGTCTTGCCTCAAAAAGAAAACTAGGTTTTGTAACAGGAGGTGAAAAAAGAAATGACAGTGATTCTGTCAAAAGTGAAGCTTGGGATACATGTAATAACATGGTTATCTCATGGATATTGACATCTGTGTCAGAACCCATAAAGAAATCTGTGATGTTTGTGCAAAGTGCTGCTGAAATCTGGAAACAGTTGGAGCAGAGATAGTCTGTGTCAAATGGAGCTAGGAAGTATAAGTTGCATAGAGGTTTGTATGAAACAAAGCAGCAAGAAAGGCTGGTAGCTGACTATTACACTGAGATGAAGTGTAAGTGGGAAGAACTGGAAGCTCTGAGTGATTTTCCACCAATTTCAAACGTCACAACTGAAATTGCTGAATATATAAAGGCTGTAAGAAGAGAAGAAGAGGAGCAAAGATTGTTTCAGTTCTTAAATGGGTTGAATGATGCTTATGCACCACAAAGGAGTCACATTCTGATGATGACACCTTTGCCTAGTGTGGACATAGCATGTAGTATTGTGCAACAAGAAGAGTCACAGAAGGAAGTTCTTAGAGATGTAAAAGAAGAAAGTGATGTATTTGCCATGTTCAGTAAGAGGGGAGAGCAGTCATGTGGAAATTGTGGGAAAGTTGGACACTCGGCAGAGAAGTGTTGGGCGTGCAAAGCTTGTGGAAAGACAGGGCACACATATGATAAATGCTGGACAGTAGTAGGCTTTCCTAGCAAAATGCAAAAGACAACAAGAGATGTAAGAAGTAAAGGGAAGGAAGGTGTGAATAGAAGTCCCAATTTTAGAGATAACAAGCAACCTTACCCAAAATGGGGTAAAGGAAGACAAGAAGGAAAGGGAAAGATGGCTGCAAATGCTTGTAGTCAGAATGAAGGTGGCTCACTGAGTAGTGGAATCACTGCACAACAATTAGAGCAATTATTAAGGATGCTGCCTCTTCCATCAAAAGGAGGTGATGATGACTCAGGAGAAGAAATGGAGGTAAACTATGCTGAAATGATGAAGTGCAACTTTGCTCAGACAGAATCTAAGGAATGGATTATAGATTCTGGAGCCACTCACCATATGACAGGAAGGGTTGATCATTTGTGTAATGCAGAAAAAACCCCCCATCAGGCAAAAATCAACCTGCCAACAGGAGAAACCTCTGTGGTGTCACAATGTGGGAGTGTGAAACTTGCAAGCAATCTAGAACTGAAAAGAGTGATGTATGTACCTACCTTCAGGCACAATCTTCTATCTGTGCAGAAGCTGACAACTCAGGAGGGATGCAAAGTTGTTTTTCACCCAAACTTTTGCATCATACAAGATATTACCACATCTCATGTGAGGGGTGTTGGTAAAGCTGTGAATGGGATTTATTATCTCATCAACTCACCTATACAAGAAGTCCTGCAACAAGTCAATAAACTTGTTAACAAGAAGAAGAAAGAAGATAAAACTGATCTGAGAATGGTAGAAAAGAGTGGCATGGTAGCAAATACTAAACTCAGGGTGCCAACAACAGTAACAAAACAAAGAAGCAAAGTGAACTTGACTACTGTATGGCACCATAGGCTGGGTCATGCACCCTTACATAGAATCCAGAAGATTTCTGAGTTGGAGGGATTTGATTTGAACAAGGCTGAAGAGTGTATTACATGTCCTGTAGGAAAATTTACAAAACTACCCTTCAAACAAAGCACAAGCAGAGCCAGTGAAGCTTTTGAGCTTGTTCACATGGACACATGGGGTCCTTACAGGGTGAGTACACAGCAAGGGCACAAGTACTTCCTAACTCTGGTAGATGACTACAGCAGGGTTACTTGGGTGCAATTGCTCAAAGCTAAGAGTGATGTATTTAGAGCAATTGTGGAATTTGTGCACATGGCAAAGACTCAATATAACAAGTCTGTGAAGAAGATCAGATCAGACAATGCAATGGAATTTGAAGACAAACAATGCAAGCCTATGTTTGAACAGCTAGGTATCAAACATGAGACAACATGTGTTGATAGGCCTGAACAAAATGGAAGAGCAGAAAGGAGACACATAAATCTCTTAGAGATGGGAAGAGCTCTCAGGTTCCAGTGTGGTCTTCCAGTGCAGTTCTGGGGAGAATGCATCATGACTGCTGTTCGCATAACAAATAGGCTACCTACTCATGTGCTGAACAACTTAACTCCATATGAGGTACTGAACACTGTTAAACCTAACTACACTTATTTAAGATGTTTTGGTTGTCTTGGCATTGCTGTGAATCCTGCTAAAACACATGATAAATTTCAACCAAGGGGAGTACCTTGTGTATTCCTTGGTTATCCTGTAAAGAAAAGAGGATACAAATTGTTAAATTTACTCACAAATCAAACCTTTGTAAGTAGAGATGTCAAGTTTTATGAACATATCTACCCATACCATGTATTTAAACCTACTGGTGAGAAAAACACCCCTCTGTCTGTCAATGCCAGAAGTAAAGCTGATGATTGGATAGAAGTTGCAGAAGAAAATGATGACTTGTATACTGACACTCACCCAACCTTAGAAGGAGACGGTCATTATGATGAAGCAACTACTGAACCTGTCCCACTTAATGTCCCTACTGCTCCTGCTGTGAGACAGTCAACTAGGGTCCACAAACCACCTGGTTGGTTAGATGACTACTACACAAGCAATGTTGTGTTGACTAAAGCACCATCTCACATACAGCCTTGTACTGCCACTCACATCACCCCTAAGTTTGCCTGTTTCATGTCCCAAATTACTGCGAGTAGTGGTGAGCCTAAAAAATTCAAATTTGCTGTACAACAACCTCAGTGGGTCAGTGCTATGAATGAGGAGCTGAGTGCTCTTGAACTGAATCACACATGGGAAGTCACTGACCTTCCACTCAAGAAAAAACCTATTGGGTGTAAGTGGCTCTATAAAACTAAATATAACCCAGATGGGAGTATTGACAGATACAAGGCTAGGTTGGTGGTCCTTGGCAATAGACAGAGGTATGGCATAGACTATGAAGAAACATTTGCCCCTGTAGCCAAGTTAGCCACAGTGAGATCTTTTCTAGCTGTTGCTTCTGTCCAGAACTGGCTTGTACATCAAATGGATGTCAAGAATGCTTTCTTGCATGGTGAATTACATGAAACTGTGTATATGACTCTACCACCTGGGTATCATGACCTTGGTCATAGAATTCATCAGGTTCAATCAGAGGGGGAGTTTCAACATGCAACCCAGTCTAACAAGGTTTGCAAATTGAACAAATCCCTATATGGCTTGAAACAAGCCCCCAGGCAATGGTTTGCCAAACTGAGTGAAGCTCTTAAAAGTTTTCATTTTCAACAGTCCAAATCCGATTACTCTCTATTCACTAAGCTAGATAGAGATTCTTTCACTGCTATCTTAATATATGTTGATGATCTTTTGATAGCTGGATCTCATATGCATGTATACAGGCAGCTAAGCAATTTCTCTCTACTCAATTTCACATGAAGGACCTAGGGGAGTTAAGATACTTCCTAGGTATTGAAGTTGATAGAACAAAAGCAGGGTTCTTCCTCTCTCAGAAGAAATATCTCACAGATGTTCTCTAACAATACAACATGACACACTGCAGGCCTCTTAAGGTTCCTATGAGCTCTCATGTCAAGCTCACTGCAGACTTGGGAAATCCTCTTCCTGATGCTTCAATTTATCAACAACTCATTGGGAAGCTCATTTATTTAACACTCACCAGGCCAGACATAGCCTTCTCTATTCATATCCTCAGTCAATTCATGCATAAACCAACATGTGCTCTTCTTCAGGCTGCCAAAAGAGTCCTTAGGTATCTCTCAAGCACCATTGATCAAGGCATACTACTTGCATCATCCTCCAGTGCTTCTCTCACTGCCTATTGTGATAGTGATTGGGCAGGCTGCCCTATCACTAGAAGATCCACATCAGGGTTCTGTATTATGCTTGGCCACTCACCTATATCTTGGAAAAGTAAAAGGCAATCTGTTGTTGCTCGTTCCACAGCTGAGGCAGAGTATAGATCCATGGCTCTCACTGTGTGTGAAGTCCTATGGCTGAAGCAACTACTAAAAGACTTAGGCCTGTCACACATTGGCACTACTCCTCTTTTTTGTGACAACCAAGCTGCTCTAGCAATATCAGCAAACCCAGTACATCATGACAAGACAAAGCATGTCGAAATTGACTGCCATTTCATCAGAGATAAAGCTCAGGAAGGCATCATTCAGCCCACATACATTCCATCCTCCAAGCAAGTTGCTGATATCTTCACCAAGCAGTTACCTGTAGCTCAACACAAGCTACTACTGACCAAGCTGGGAGTGTCCTCTCCACTCTCAGCTTGAGGGGGAGTGTTGAGAGGAGAAGACAAAAACTAAACTTAATGGCATTTATGTAATTACTTTGCTGTTTACTTTTTTTGGGATCATGTGCCTTCTCTTATTGGGTCATGTGACCATAGGAATACTCTAAGGGGGTTTCCCTAGGTTTGGTATGTTGTCCTATATAAAGGCAGCCTTTGTCCTGCGCAGCAATGGGAAAGAATGAATGAATGAAAGCAACTCTACAACTTAAACAAATATTCATGGCACTGTTCTACTCACAGCACACATAGCTCACAATGACAGAAGTCATCAACATTGGTTTCATCTTTTCTCAGTGGTGGCATCAGCATGTCTATGATCATCTTTTTGTCATTGTCCCTCCCTAAGTGTTTGATCTTTATCATTCCTATAAAAAGTAGTAAAGTGTTAGATTGAATAGAATTATACAATGAATACAAGCTAAGGTAAGGTAGATTATAACACGGTGTATATATAATACCTTTTTTCTATTAGGGAAACAAGTTATATATAATAACTACTTGTCTGCCTTGATTGCTTAAGTTTGGTGTTAATTAACAAAGTTGAGTTCGAGAGAGCCATGTCTTATTCAGGTAGATGCCGACTCATTGACTAAAAAGTTGTCAGAGTTAACACACTTTTATCCCTTCTAGTAGTGTTTTATATGGTATATTAGTATAGGTTGATAAGTTTTGATTGCAATGGATTAAACACTTCCTAAAAAACTAAGGACGGGTGATTATTGGTGAATATATGATCCTCCAAAGTCCGCTAGCTGGCAGGTCTGGGGTTACTAATAATTTTATACTATTATGAACATGTACAAAAGCGGGTACTTCGTACTTGATTATGCTTCACTCTTCAAAGATGGGAAGGATTACAGTACTCCAGTGGTTATAACTGCCTTGCCCCTTCGTAAAATTTTCTTGGCATAGATATATTATTTGCTTATTGACAATGGTTGGAAGATATCTGGGAAACTAAACAAAAGTATAAATTATCTTGATAGAACTAACCTATGGAAAAAAAAAAAATACTATAGTGTTCAATCACACAGGTTAACCTTCTCTTGTGGAGAAGAAAAAAAAAGAATACTTGTAATAACTATATTCATTAAATAGGATTGATGTGATCATGATTCATGCGTCACATTAAGTTCCTTGTAACCAAAAGAAAAAGTCAGCTTCAATTAGTACACGCCAACCTCATGTTTTAAGTGGTTCACTACTTCATACCATCATGTTGCTATCTTTCCCTCTTGTCTTATGGTTGACTTCAATTGTCCCTAAGACAGACTAGAAATGTCTGAGATACGAGCTCTCTCTCTTCTTTTCTCATGGCTATGGCTAAGTTTGGCCGTCACTACATCCGCCACCACCCCTATAGCGAAGCCCGGTTGCCCGACTAGGTGTGGAAACGTAAGTATTCCATACCCGTTTGGTATCGGGCTAGATGGGGCATGTTCCCTTAATAGTTTCTACAACATAAATTGCAACACCTCTTTTAACCCACCGAAACCCTTCTTGAATACGAGTAACCTTGAGATCATGGATCTATCCGGTAACGGTCAAATGCGAATAAGAAACTTTTTGGCAAGCAGATGCTACGAAGGAGGTGAGAGTGAAGCACCAAGTTCTTCCTCCGATACGGCATATATAAATCTCAGTTCTCTACCACTTGTATTTTCGGACACCGCCAACAAGTTCACGGTCGTAGGTTGCGACGAAGTTGCTTTGATCAAAGGTACGCTGGGGCGTTCTTTCACAAGTGGGTGCCTTGCCGTGTGCTCCACGCCAGATGAGGTGCTCAATGGTACGTGCTCGGGGACGGGTTGCTGCCAAGTATCCATCCCAAAAGGGTTGAAAATGTTCTTAACACTAGTGTCAAGCTTGAACAATCATACCAATGTGTCCAACTTTAATCCATGTGGTCACGCTTTCTTAGGGGAGCAAGACAAGTTCACCTTCAATCTTGCTAACCTTTCTGACCCAATGTTTGTTAACAAAGTGAAGGATGAAGTTCCTGTCGTGCTTGAATGGTTTGTTGGTGCTAATCAGACTTGTCGTCAAGCCAAGGGGAATCCGGTTACTTATGCTTGTCAGCAGAATAGTAATTGCACTGATTTTGATGATGGACAAGGATATCGTTGCGTTTGTCGTCCTGGTTATGAGGGTAACCCTTACCTTAGTCCTGGCTGTACAGGTCAGTTAATTCTTCTCTCGTACTTTCTAATTTCTTATGAAAGTATTTTCTGAAAAAGAACAATAAATACTCCTATTGGGTAGGACTCTAGGAGTGAGCAAAATTGAAAATCAGAGCCCATTTTAAAATTAATCGGATTGAATTTGGTTTTTTATATCACAAAAAACATGATCTATATCTGATCGGTGCATATTCGAATTTTCATCGGATTGGATTTGATTTTTCAGATCACAAAAAACATGATCAGTATCTGATCTGGTGCATATTCGAACTTTTGGATATCCTATTCAACCAGATAAAAAATCAGATAATATGGATTTGATTTTGACATGTGTATAGGCCATGAATATTAAATGACATTCGACTCTTTGCCTTACAACAACAACAACAACAACAATAATAATAATAATAATAATAATAATAATAATAATAATAATAATAATAATAATAATAATAATAATAATAATAATGACAATGACGATCGATGATGATAATATTATAACAATAATTACTATTAGAATTATACTTAAAATTATAATAGTAACAATAAAAATAGTAATAGTAATATGGTGTTTTACGTAATCAACTTTGAAAAAAAGTTTATTTTAGTAGTACTTGCAAACTTTTCATGTAGCTTGCAACCTTATAAATGTAAGTCAACGCTAAATAGAACATTATACTTCTATGAATTGAAAATAAAATAAGGAAATAGTGAAAACCAGATGAGATTCAAATATCTGAATATACAAAAATATGATCAAATTTTGATCCATATCTATCCGAAAAGTTTCAGATCAGATATCCGATCATGTTTTTTCAAATTGGATATCCAAAATTTTGAAACATTAATAAGAGTATTGTATCAAGAATTCGAATATCCAGTTTTTAGGATTTTTTTTGCGGCTCTACTACTGGGTCATAAATTAAAAATCATAACCTAATTTTGACGAGTTCATTTTGATATTTGATGAGGCCATTGGCCCATTATCTTGGAACAAATTACGGTAAAATTAAGCATAATTTGGTGAAGCTTTTCTTATTTAAGCTCAAATATTTAGAAACAATTTGTTGATTAGTTAAAATTTATAGACTAAGGGCTTGTTCTCCCCAACTTACTTTCAGTTCAGTTCAATTCAGTTCAGCTGCAATTAGTTCAGTTCAGTTTAGTTCAGTTCCAATCAATTCTGTTCAGTTCCTAATTTATTTCTCTGATAATAAAACAATGATTATTATTAATATTACAATTACAATTATTTTATCATCATTATTATTATTATTTTTATTATTATTATTATTATTATTATTATTATTATTATTATTACTATTACTATTACTATTACTATTACTATTACTATTACTATTACTATTACTATTACTATTACTATTACTATTACTATTACCTATTTGTGTGGGATTGGAAAGGAAACAGATTGTCGATTATTCAGAGATTGTGAAATGGTGCGGAGAGTGTGGAGTGCTTCGGGTCTGGGTCTTCGGGTGGAAGGACAACAAGGGATTCAGTTGAGCACATGGATTAGAATTATTTGGTTTATTTATGGAAAGAAGCACGGAATGGTTTTCAGGGTATACGCATTAATTTCATCGCTACTCTGTGGGCCATATGGATTTTCAGGAATAGGGTTGTTATTAAAGGTATTAAGGTGTGTCCCTATGAAATGGTGAAGGAGATAGATAAGTGTATGCAGAATAATTTGGTAAGAGTCACATGGATGAGTAGAATAGATGTGTGTCAGATTAATGAAAGGTGCAGGGATAACAAGCTAAGAAGAAAGGGACTGGGGGTATTGATGAGAGAGATTGTTGTACTATCATGGTGGATGGAGCTTGGAAGAAACAACGGAACGGTAGACATTTGGCAGGCATTGGTTGGGTAGGAATAATTAATAAAAACATTGTCTTTGAGGGGAACGCTAGGATAATGGCGGTCTATGCTTTGCAGACAGAGGCTTATGCACTCCTAAGGGGTGTCCTGGTTGCTTATGAAAAGAGAATAATGAAGATTCGGTTCATTTGGATTCTTCTACTTTATTCCAATCTGTTAGGAGGAAAAATTAGGTAGTGGAGTTCGAACTTAAAGTTATAAGGTTTGGTTTTTTGGAGTACATAGTACAAAACTCTTTTCATCCCAAAGTCAAAATGATACGTATGTAGCAAGTAGTTACATAATTTTTTTTTTAATGGTAAGGATAAAGACCCAAGTCCCAACTAGAACAACACCTTTCGCTAATAAATTCCCTCTAGCTTTATGTGTAGGCTAGGCCCTCGGAATAATAGAAGGTATTAAAGAAATTCTATGTATATATCTCATGGCTAACAAATGCCATGCTGCCACATGTACCCCCTCCCGGCCTCCCAAACAAATGATGCAAAGTAATCAACAAAAATATATGTGTGAAGACTCGAACACGCAACCTCTCATTTGAAATATGAACACACTAACCAACTAATCTACAATTACTTTTTGGTTTTTATGGGAAGAAAAAATAATACAACATACATCTAAGAAAATCATTTTAAAATATGGTAACTTACATCCCACAATATACCCTGCAATTATTGAGGAGACCCACCATAACATCCAATTATCTCAAAAGTTATGGCCCACAATACTTGGATTATATTCACTTGATTTGTATGAATGTATACTCAACTAAAATAATCATAGTCCCTCTTCTTGAATTTATTATTGAGTATACATATCAAAATTCTTTAATTGAGTAGGCGCCTACTCATTTTTGCTATGAGTGAGTGTCTGAGTAATATTTTCCATGTCAATAGGGTAATTGATGTTTTCTTCATGTAACTCATTTTTTTTTACTTCCCCAAATGTTTTATTTAAGAATTCAAATTGACATTGATAAATAATCTGGGGTATCACCCGGTCCAACAACTAGTTTCATCCTAAAAGCCACATTTGGTAGAGATTGAATCTATAACCTCAAACTACAAGGTAAATTCCCTAGCTACAATCTAGGGAGCTATGTACGCCGTACCGGTCAAATACTAGCAATTGTTCTTTGAATATGTATTCGTACTTATTGAGCAGTAGGTGTTGGCCTAGTGATGTACGTAGGCATCACTTTCGATCTCAGGGGTCCTAGGATCGAGTATCATTCCTAGTAATGTTGGACTTATTCCCCAAACTTGCTTGGGCTTCTCCTTACCTACTAAAAAAATTTGTATTCGTACTTATCAGAAATATCATTTACTGCAAATAATTAAAATAGTGTTGCAAGAACCCTGTTAGGGGGGCCAAAATGTGAATATTCCAAAATATTTTGAGATCAAGTGCTTTGAGTTGGATGCCTACTGACTACTGAACTATGTATTTCTGTATAAATTTTTTATTGTAGATATTGATGAGTGTGCTGGTCCAATCAAGCGTTGCTCTCATCTCTGTACCAACACCCTTGGTTCTTACAAATGCTCTTGTCCTAAAGGACAACGCGGTGATGGTCGGACAAACGGCGCCGGGTGTACTAGCGATCACTCACAATTTGTTACGAGGTTCAGTTTAGGTAATTACATCCTCAGGATTTCCTATTTTGTTATGTTTTGACTTTTTTCCTATTTTGTTATGTTGATTTGCTTAGAAAGCAGCAAGAGACAATAACCCTTTTGGTTTGATGAAGAAATTTTATTACCGATATAGAATTAGATTAGTAGACAACTCCTACTACTTGGAAGTTGATGAGTCTAACTTACCTTTCTTGAAGTTATTTTATGTCTTTTATGCCATTTTCAGTCCAAACTATTGAATTTATTCTTCGATGGTTTCAACTATTGTTCATTTTTTACAAAAATGGTCCTAGTAGGTGAATGATTTGCTACAACAGGTAAAACATGCTACTAATTCACGTTCTAATATTCTTATTCCCCCCACTTCTTCACTACTCTACTCTCAGTTTTAATTTGGAATTTTTTTTCATCACCATTCATGAATTCTTGGCAAAAGGGAAAGAATCTCCTTATATCTCCATCCTCTTTGTGGTCGAAATCTTGAACTTCATTCAACATTAAACATAAACCTTGTTGAATTTCAAATTAATTACACCAAACTTGCTAAAATCTAGAACTTCATTCAACATTAAACATAAACCTTGTTGAATTTTAAATTAATTGACCCAAATTTGCTGAAAATACAAGTCCCTCAATTTTCTCGCTCCTCACTTGGTAGCTCTCTTTATTGGTTATGGAACAACTGATGTCAACTCTGTTTATCGGCACCAGTCGGTTCCGCCCCGGTGTTCCCTTAGTGGCTTCTCCATCGGTGCCGCCAGTCACTGTTTCTCCATTTCCCAGTCATCAGCTGTTGTGCCATCTCTCTCCTTAAGCGGGTAGTGCGTCCAACGAATAAACCTCTCCTGCTGGTGTTCTTTACTCCCCGCCTAAATTGGCATTTACTAAACTAAGAAAAGGGGAAAAAATTGTTAACTCGTGAAACCGACCAACGGTTAAACTGGGACCATATTTGTAAAAAAGAGGCATAGTTGGGACTTGGGCCTATTGTGGAGTAATTAGAAGTTCGGACTAAAACTGGCAGAACTTTTATAGTTGGAATGGTTGCTATTAATTTTTCCTTTTATTTTCTGAACTTTTTATTTAAAGTTTTTTGAGTTATTTTTGAAAAATTTCTAAAGTTTTCTTATTTTGTGAAATTGTCTGAATTTTCTAACCTTTTCTTACTTTTTTTTTTCCAAAAATAACTAAATATAAGATGAACATAATAGACCCTCAGACCTAGTTCTGAATTCTAAACATGTCTTCAATTACTAAACTAAGGAAAACAAGATTTTTTTTTTTGGTGAAACAAAGCTGCATAAATAAATCAAGTTTGGCTAAAAAGCCTCATACTATCCGAAGAAATAATGTTATCACATATACTAGGGGGGAGGGGAAGATCCCTAGTTACATTTACATCTAAAAAGTTCTTTCGGATATCCTTAGCTAGCATATCAGCGAGTTGGTTCTCTTCATGCTTGACGTACTCGAATTGGACCACCCGAAAGCTCCGGCTCAGCTCCCTACATGTTCAAATAATATTAGTATATAAATCTCGCTTCATTCCCAGATTAGAGATCATGAAAATGACTAGTTTGCAGTCCAAAAGGTTCTTGACTTGATTACAATACTCCCGGCAAGCCATCCGAAGACCCTTAATGATGCTCAACAGCTCGACCCCAAGAGAATCAGAGATGTACCAGTTTCTTTGAAAGCCAAACTGCCACTCATCTTTATAATTTCGAGCACTACCTACAATCCCGATTAGATCCCATGTTTTTATGAAGGACGCGTCCACGTGAATATAGGTGAAATTAATTGCTTGGAACATGTTAGGAGGGGGGTAAGGCTAGGTTGGGTATTTATCAACGGTTGAGACGCTATGAATTCCCACTCAGTGTGGGTAGCCTTCCTAATATCACTTTCCGGTGAGGGGGTTGCAATTCCTTCAAACACACATTTGTTCCTCGTAATCCATATTTCGTGACAGACAAAAGGGAAAAGAATCTTCCACTTAATTCTCTTTATTCGGTCATTACAAGCTAGGTTTTCTAGGATCCAAGGTTCCATGGGAACAAGGAGGTCAGTCTGGGGTTTGATATGATTCTAGATATTCTGAGCTTTCGGGCATTCCCTGCTTACATGATTCGAAGACTCAGCTTTGTGGGAACAATGATGACATCAAGGATGAAGGAGAATTTTCCTTTGAGCAAGAAGCTCCTTGGTAGGCAGCCTTTCCCTCCAAAGAGTCCAGAGAAATATTCTCATTTTAGGAGGGTGAGGACCCCATCAAAAGGGGGCGGCACCCGAGGGTGCTTAACATTAGCCGCCATCATCGAGGAGTATGCTTTTTAAGGGAAAACATATTATTTTGGACAAAGGACGAGCACGGGAAATCGATACTCTCATGGGGGTTCCAACACAAACTATAAAAACGATCCACAAAAGGGGGGGTGGAGGGGGGGGAAGAGTGATGGATAACAAGTGAAGGTTCCACTCCCTATTCGACCAGCAATCGCTAACCGTAAGGTTATACTCATCCTGAGTAAGGGGGTCGATATGAACTCTCTCAAACTACCCGCACCTAACCAATTATCAAACCAAAAAGAAGCTCCCTTCCCATCCCCAAGGATCCATGTACAATTGGAAGAAAGAAAATCCCACCCTTACCCGACATCTTGCCATATATGCGATCCCTTAGCAAAAGGAGTAATGAAATTTTGACGCACGTATTCTGAGCGAACACAATCTTGAGCAAGAGGAGAAAGGCCATGAAAAAGTCTCCACCCAAGCTTAGACATGAGGATTGTATTCAAAGTTTTGTGACTTCGAATACCCAACCCCCCACCTCCTTTGGGGTGAAGGTGGTGTCTTTGGCAACAAGGTGCAACCTATTCTTCCCATTACTCTCACCCCAAAAGAAGTTATTACATATTCGATCTAGCACACTCAAGGTAAATATGGGGAGAAACGTGGCTTGCATGTAATAAGTAGGGATGGTGTTAAGAGTCGAATTTATAAGAATAAGACGCCACACCCTAGAGAGATATTTAGTTTTCCAATTAGCAAGCTTCTTCCTCACTTTCTCAACCACAAAGTGGACATCCCACCTCCTAGGTCTCTTATGAGAAAAGGGAAGCCCAGGATAGGACCCCAAATTTTCATTTTCATTCGCCCTAATAGTTTCTTGGAAAAGAAGTTTCTCCTCATCACTAGTATTTGGAGAGAAAGTTAACCTACTATTATCTTCATTAATCTTTTGACCAGATCGGATATCCCACAAAAGGATTCAAGCACCTCTCTTACTTGGAAGGCCGTGATTTCATCCACTCTTCCAAATCATAAGAGATTATCTGCAAAAAGAGATATAGGAACTCTTTTTGCACTGACAGGCTAAAGTCGTATCACCCAATCAAAAGTAATCCTAAAGTCCTCTAACAAATAGTAGTCAGGGAAGTAGGGTCGAATCCACAGGGAAAACAGTGTTCTTTTCCTAATTGTCGATCAAATCTAGATTATAGAGAACGAGTATTTGTTGGTAATTATACTAAACTAGACAATAATTATATCAAGAATATCAATAATAAAGAGTCTAGGGCATAGGTTCACCAATGAATAATATTCCAGGATGAAACACAACAATCAATAATGAATAACGCAGTTAAAAAGGTTGATTTCCTCTCTCGAGTTGAAATTAACCATAGAATGATATTAACAGGCTCTTGCAATTTATTAATACCAACTCTACCTATTGAAACTAGCCTTAATATCAATTTTATACCTCTCGCCGCATAACCTAATATTGCAACACTATAACAATCAAATCTGGCCAAATCGGACTAAATAGAGATAATACATTCAATAGGAATCAACATACATCATCAAAAATCAATACTATATAGATATCCCTTCATAATTGATCATGTATCCCCTTAACCCTAGAAATAGACTACTCAATCATAATTGGGGAAAACATACTCATGATGAAATAAGTAAACATGGTGAATTAATAATCAAGGATTGAATAGGAATAATAAGAGAAAAGAAGAAATAGCAATTGTAGAACCAATCTTACAAAATTAAAGTTTCTATTGAAAATTCAATGTAAATTGGGAAAAAGTAATACTAGGGTTCTTGAGTAATTAAAATGTGCTTAGAAAACTAAAGACTGAAATTATAATGAGAAAACGTCCCATTCCAACCCTAAAAGGATAAGTATTTATAATAAAACCAAAATCGGCACAACATACGCTTCAAAGCATAGAAAACAGCCCCGCCCGACCATCCCGGGCAAAATCCGCCCGACAGGGCGGTCGTCAGGTCATTTTTCGTAGAAGTGAAATAGCGCCCCGTCCGGTCGGCCCCGCTACAAAATATTTTGTTTTCTTCCAAATCTTCTCCAAAGCGATGAAATTTGGCTAAGTAAGGGCGCCCGGGCAGCCGGGGAGGATTCCGCCCTGCCGGGCGGTCGTCAGCCTGCACAAAATCTCTATCTTTAATTTAAAACGCCATAATATAACTTCTTCGTTATTCGTTGGAATTAGGCAAGTGACCACTCGTTGGAAAGCTCTTAAAGTTTAGAATCTAACCTACTTGAAATAATTGCATTTGGATTTTTAGAAATTGATATACAATCAAAAGAGTAGACAGGAGTCATTTTTCTACTTCTTTCACTATTTGCTTTGCTTCAAAAATCTTCCAACTCAATGCTCGTGCTCTCGAAAGTATATCATCTCTTATAGTGATATAAATGAGTAGGAAATGCACTAAAACATGCTAATTCCTACAATGATCAACCTGAAACTACAAACACACTACAAGTAGCACATTAGTACTAAAAGTAGCTCTAAAGAGCACAATTAAGACCAATAATCAATGAGGAACGGGGTAAAAACTCTATATAAAATAGACATATCATGCACCCACCCAAAAGGGGTCCAAACCTTCTTTTCACAAGCCACATTAATCAAAGAGGTTAAATACTCAAGGCAAATGTTGAAAATGTAAGGGGACATCGGATCACCTTGTCTAAGCCCCCTAGAGTGATTGAAACTTGAAAGCCTGCGATTTTCTACCATTAATGAGAATGGCCAAAGAAGCTTTGGATATACAACCCATGATGAGAGCAATGGATTCTTTATCCATGTTTTGGTATTTAAGACACTTTCTCACAAAGCTCCACTCCATCCTATCGTAGGCCTTCTCAAGATCAACCTTGAGGACAAACCACCCTTTCTTCCCTTTTTTCTTATGCATTGAATAAAGGACTTCATAAGAAACTACAAGGTTTATCTCCGGACCCCTTCCTTTAATGAAACCATTTTGGTTTTTAGAGACCCATTGAGGCACCCACAGTTTAAGTCGATTAACTAGGATTTTCATAACAAGTTGATATATCGTGTTGCAAAGACTAATAGGCCGAAGGTGCTTTACGGTCTCATGGCAAGCTTGCTTAGAAATGAGACAAATTAGAGCATGACAAAGCGATTGCGGCACAGTGTGGTGAAGGAACCACTCACGGATATTATCACAAATATCACTTCCTGTAATGTCCCATTTCTTTTGAAAAAAATATCGTATGGAACCCATCGGGGCCCGGGGACTTTAAAGGACTCATATTGAACAGGGCGGTCCTAATCTCATCATTTGAAGGAAGGATAACAAACACTACAAAAAACTCTTAGAGAATTTCAATTGCGTCTCTAAATTAGTCAAGTAGGTATGTTTTATAATGCACTTTAGGGAATCCGTCTCTAAATATGAGACGGAAATTCAAATCCGTCTCTACATTAGAGACGAATTTTTATTTTCGTCTCTAATTTAAACGATCAGATATTTTTAATAATGCATTTTATAGACGGATTCATATATATGTCTCTAATTTTAGAGACGGATTCATATCGTGTTCTAATTTAGGGACGAAAAATTAATTATTCCGTTTCTAAAATAATATAGAGACGGTGTTTAAAATCCGTCTCAAAATTAGAGAAGGAATTAAAAATCCGTCCCTAAATTAGAGACTCATTTTAAAATCCGTCCCTAAGTTAGAGACAGATTTTAATATCCATCCCTAAGTTAGAGACGGAATTATAAAATCTATTTCTGGTGTGTTTTACCAATTTTTACAGACTTTGTCAAAAAAGTTAGAACTAATTTAGGGACGGATTTTTAAATTCCGTCTCTGAATTAGAGACGGATTTTTAAATTTCATCTCTAATTGGAGACGGATTTTTATATTCCATGTCTAATTTAGAGATGTATTTTTAAATTCCTTCTCTAATTTTGAGACAAATTTTCAAATTTAGGGACGGATTTTTATTTCAGTCTCGAAATTATAGACGAATTTCAGTTCCGTCTCTGATTTAGTCAAGTAGATATGTTTTATAATGCACTTTAGAGTATCCATTTCTAAATTAGAGACGGAAATTCAAATCCGTCTCTAGATTAGAGACGGATTTTTATTTCTTCTCTAATTTGAACGATAAGGTATTTTTAATAATGCATTTTAGAGACGGATTAATATATATGTCTCTAATTTTAGAGACGGATTCATATAGTTCCGTCTCTAAATTAGGGACGGATATATACATCCATCTCTAAATTAGAGACGGAGATTCAATTCTGTCTCTAAATTAAAGACGGATTTTTAAGAGCTTCTCTGAATTCGACACGGATTTTTAAGATCCGTTTCTAATATTTCTTTCAATTATTATCAATTCCACACGTAAAAAGTAAACAAGTAGTACATGGTGTAGTTGTTATGAGTTTCTCCTTATGACTTAGAGGTTACAGGTTCGATTCCTACCAACTGCAGTTCTTGGGAATGGGGATTCCCCTTACCCTTTCCCCTGCTTCCAAGAGCCTTGCCTCCAAAGCCAGACTGGGTTGACCAGAGCGAGGTTCCGAACTGGTAATGGGACCGGGTTGAACCGAACAATTAACAATAGGTGATTTAAAAAAAAAACGTTCCTAAAATTAGAGACGGGTTCCAAAATCTGCCTCTAACTTTAGAGACGGGTTTAATGATCCGTCCCTAAAATTAGAGAAGAATTTAAAGATCCGTCCCTAATTTTAGAGACGGATTTTGAAATCCGTCTCTAATTTTAGGCTACGGAATTAGAATCAGATATTATTCCGTCGCTAAATCAGAGACGGATATTTGGGATTCCGTCTCTAATTTCGTTTAGCGACGAGGACTTTAGCAACGGACATATTCCGTCCCTAAATCCGTCTCTGAGTAGATATAGTGACGGATTTTAATGATTTAGAGATATTATGTCCGTCGCTATAGAGTGACTTTTTTGTAGCTAGTGAAAGTGGTGTTTGTTACTCAAGGTATCGACTCTAATGTCCACCCGAGGAGACATCACATGGCCAGTAGTGTAATGGTCTAGGAAAGCCTACCTTATATGGGTCGGTCCTTTGGTTATCCCTTCCGGAAAATGCTTCCTGAGTGACCAAATTTACCACAATTTCCACAACACCACGGCCCCTTTAGGTACTCCATGCGTTGGAAGTATTTTCCTAACCAAACTCCAAGGGGAGGAGATGTGTTTTCCTTCACCAGAACACCTAGCTTTGCAAAACATCTCTTATCACCTTGTAAAGTACGAACATCAATCTTGATAGTTTCACCGATAGCATTCCCAGTACTGGTTTGGATTTCCTTCCTATAGAATTCGAGGGAGAGCTCAGGAAAGCTAACCCATACAACTCTGGTATTGCATTTAGCAAGGGTAGGTTTAAAACCTGGCTCCCAGCACTGAACCCATAAATGGGTCCCTTGTATAAACTAGGGTCCTTTAGCGAGAGTTTTTTATCTTTCCTGTTGTGAGGAAAACTTATTAAGAACGTAAAAACCTTTCCCTAAAGGAATAAGGTCTTCAGATGAACTTATGGACCACAATTTAATTATCTGATTCTTTAGAAATTCTCAAAATAGTCTTGCAGATTATAGCGGACTGCCATGGCTCACTAGCTCCTCATAAAAGTCTTTGGAAATAGGCACGAAAACAGTGGAACCCAAAGATAGTTGGGGAGGGGGGGATACCGCAAAGGGTAAGGGGAATCTTTAGGGGGGAGGTAGCCAGAGATGGTTGCAAACTCTTTCTGAAGAGTAGAAGGTTTTACTAAAGCAAGGGCAAAGGAGGATGGAAGAGGGTTTGGGGAGGCAGGAGGGAGATCGGGGGGGAAGAGAGGGCTGGGGGAGGGGGTGACTTACCGCATCTTGTGAACCTGAGTGGGGACTGGTGAGGCGGGGCTGCAAAGGCTGGAGGTATTAGGGGTCGTGAGGGTGGTATGGGATGGCAAGCTTTTTTGAGGGGTTTCCCTCTCACTTTATCTCTCTACCATTGTGTATGGTAAGATCAGACTTTATCCATCTTGGATCCTTTTGGGAAAACAAGATTTTAAACACATACATATGCTGATGAAATTGGTGAAGAAGATCTCTAGTGTTAGTAAATACGATTTTCATAGGGTGCCCCGAGTTTTCAAAAATTCACCGGGTACCCTCACTTATCAAAATTCACAAGGTGCCCCCGAGTTTCATAGTGATACATCAAAATGCCCTTAATAACTAACGACCGTTAACTCTGTTGGTCATTAACCCTAATTTTTTATTTTATACCGTAATTAACCCTAATCCTAACCCTAACCCTAACCCTAACCCCTAACCACTAGTCCACCACCTATCCCTACCCTCACAGCCCCCTCACCACCTCCTCTAACCCCGCAGCCCCCCACCCCCACGCCCACCACCTCCCGCCACCCCCCGCAACCCTCTTACCACCTCCTCCACCCTCGCGGCCCCCCTCCCCCCACCCCCTTCGATTTTGCGGCCCCCACCCTTCCCCCAACCCCCTTCAATTTTCGCCGCCCCACCTTTTCGTCCACGGCTCCACCCCTTCAATTTTCGCAGCCCCCCCCACCCTTTCCTCCACGGCTCCACCCCTTCGATTTCCGCAAACAGCAAATGGGGGTCCACAAGTCTTCGTCCCTCCTCTTTCCTTGCGGAAATATGCGGATCCTAACATTCCTCGCCCTTGAAGCCGGTACTCAAATTATAGGAGAAAGAAAAATATGCTGAAAACAAGTTTTTGGTTTCTCGCAACGATGCCGAAATAAAAAGG
The DNA here is from genome assembly GCA_947646795.1 of Beta lomatogona. Classification (NCBI taxonomy): domain Eukaryota; kingdom Viridiplantae; phylum Streptophyta; class Magnoliopsida; order Caryophyllales; family Amaranthaceae; genus Beta; species Beta lomatogona. Next base: position 803,023 of record CANSNZ010000448.1, read on the forward strand.
AAGATCGACAACAAAATTAATGAAAATCAATTATCCCAAATTTCAGGAATTTATGCGAGTTATGCGACCATGTTCTAAGAGAAAATTTTGGGACGAAGATCATGAAATCGAAGGAGGGTGGGGAGGATGCAACCTCTAGGGGTGGGGTGGGGTGGGGAGGGGTGGGGGGCTGCGAAATTGAAGAGGATGGGGGAGGGGTGGGGGCCGTGGTTAGGGGTTATGGTTAAGGGTTATGGTTTAATTAGGGTTTAAAATAAAAAAATTAAGGTTAGTCATTAAGGGCATTTTGATGTCTTACAATGAAACTCGGGGGTACTTGGTGAATTTTGAAAAGTGCGAGGATATTTGGTGAATTTTCTGAAAATTCGGGGATACTTGGTAAAAAAACCCGTATTAAATATTGCATAGCATATCTAAAAGAAGATAATTTTGGGAACTTGGTCGGATCGGACCTTTGCTTAGATTTGCCTAATATAGTAGATAAGCTAGTCTTAGGTAAGACCATGTCACATTAATTTTTCGAAGATCATCCTCTAAAAGATTTTCAACCCTAAATAAAAGTCACCCTTGTCATGAATTAAGTCCTCGTCTGATCCCATTTCAATTATACAAGAAATCGACATAGTATATTAGTACATATTAGTTAGGAAATTCTAGATTGTAACCCTTTGTTTTGTATTCTAGATGGTGGAAATTTTAATTTTTTTAATTCTAGATGGTAACCCTGAACTTTGTATAAAGTAACTTTTGTAACCCCATATCACAAACTGATATCTAATTAAGAAAAAAAATATTTTTTTGTAAAAGAAAATATATTTCCCTTTTCTCTATATATTTTCAACTTGGTGGAATCTCTTTGTTAAGTTCCAATCATCATAACTAGCCATATTAGTTTTTCCTAAAAATATTAAGAATTTGCCGATTCTTATGATTTATTAAGAAAGTTAAGGTCATCAAAGTTACTTTATACACTTTATTGATTCATCTGAGAAATAGTTTAATTTTCTTAATCAAACTTTGGTTGAGCCTCAATTAGATAATATTGTCTCTGTTTTTTGGGTTGCAACATATTTTTGCACAAATATTAAGGAAAGAGGAGAGAAAGTAAAATTTGACTCAATTGCCCGTGCTTTTTACATGTGAGGTAGGTAGAGTGGAGATAGCCTCAAAACCTTAAACCATCGCATGAAAGGAAATGTCGCATCCAAATAAAAACACCTAAAAATAAAATTGTTGCAACTAAAAACAGATGAAGTAGTTTATAAACAAAATTTAAATAATAAGGTCATAGAAGTTACTTCATACAAAGTTAAAGGTCGCCATCTAGATTAAAATAAATTCCACCATCTAAAATTTTGCAAAACACAAGTCACCATCTAAATATACTAGCTCTCTTTTCCTCTCAAAAAAAAAAAAAAAAAAAAAAAAATACTAAAATTTCCATATTAGTTATTAATCACACATCTCCCTTTCTGATTAGACTGTGAGGAGCCACTATATGGAGTTTCCTTTATGTAACTAGCAAAGCTCAATTTCGCTAACTGAATTTAGACACTTATTTCACCTCTTAGATCAAGTTTTTTAGCCAACTTTTTGTGTTATCTTTGAACTCTAATGTAAAATTAATTTGCGTAAGTGACAACCTATTGCCTAAAACTGCTTTTACAGGTATGAGCTTTGGCTTCTTATTCTTGCTTATTCTAGTGACTTGGATATACTTTAGCATTAGACGAAAGAAACTTATAATAATGAGGGAGAAGTTCTTTGAGCAAAATGGAGGAATCCTATTGAAACAACAACTATCTCAGAAAGGAGGGGCAACAGAGTCGTCCAAAATATTTTCTGCAGACGAGTTAAAAGTCGCAACAAATAATTATAGTGAAGATCGCATTTTAGGCAAAGGTGGTTATGGAACGGTGTACAAGGGAATATTGCGAGACGGTCGTGAAGTTGCAATTAAAAAATCTAAGGTTGCTGATCAATGTCAAGTTGAGCAATTTATCAACGAAGTAGTTATTTTGACACAAATCAACCATCGAAATGTGGTGAAACTACTAGGATGCTGTCTTGAGACCGAGGTTCCTTTGCTGGTATATGAATTCATCTCTAATGGTACACTTTTTGAACATATCCATAAAAATAAGGGTATGACATCTTGGCTAACTTGGGCAAATTGCATTAGACTTGCCGCGGAGGCTGCTGATGCTCTTGCTTATCTTCATTCAGCTGCTTCCATACCAATAATTCATAGAGATGTTAAATCGACCAACATACTGTTAGACGAAAGCTATACGACAAAAATAGCTGATTTTGGCACCTCTAGGTTAATACCAATCGATCAAACTCAGGTTACAACATTAGTGCAAGGGACATTGGGGTATTTGGATCCGGAATATTTCCATACAAGCCAGCTAACTGAGAAGAGTGATGTTTATAGCTTTGGCGTTGTTCTTGCTGAGCTCTTAACCAAACAAAAACATCTCTCCTTCGAAAGGAAAATAGAAGAGAGAAACTTGGCAACGTACTTTGTTTTGTCGATGAAAGAAGATCGGTTGATGGAAATCCTTGATCCTCAGTTAGTGAGGGAAGCTAGTGAAGTGCAGCTAGTTACAATGGCCAAACTTGTAAAGAAATGCCTTAGTGTTCAGGGTGGTGATAGGCCTACCATGAAGGAAGTGGCTCTCGAGTTAGAGGGTTTGAGGAAGCAAAATAGGCATCCTTGGGCTGAGCGGAACTACGACGAGGAGACAACGAGCTTAACGGGTCAAGAGGATCTTTACCCGGTACCTTCAATTGCTTCTAATGGTAATCAAAGTACTGGGGAGTTTTCTGGACAATATTCAGTGCAAACGCATATGATTACTGAGATGAATCGCCCACGTTAATGCTTAAACCACACAGCTATCCCCCCAAATAAAAGCGAAAAACGAGACGAGTGTTGTATAATAGTCTTCAATGTTTTGTTGGTGAGGTTGTGTGTGGGTTTTTATATTGACTCTTGTGCATAATATAGTAATTTGGTAAAAGGGCCACAGAGCTCCGACGGTGCCATGTTGAAGTAGAATTCGTTTGTTTTGCTGCTGATCTGCATAGTTGCTGGAAAGATGTGGAAATTTTTTACTTCATTTGGTGATCCATGTTTGGATTATTCAAGAGGAATGTTTTAGGACAAGATAGTTGGCTTGCAAGATCTCAGCTTCTTTTCCTTCATTTTCATGATATATATCTCATTTTATTATCAATAAATGTAACACTTATACTTAACTTTGACCTTCAATGCCTTTAATAATCTGCTACACTTAGTAACAATTATAATAAGGATTTTTTGTGGGGAATGACCAATTATAATAGGATTTTTGTGGGAGAAACACCACTTAAAAAAATTTTGGAGGGAAGGACCAATTAAAATACTTACGCTGGCAAATAAACACCACTTTATGATTCTCATGCCATTTTGTCAACTTTCCGGTATTGACTTATTTTTCCCAACCAAACATCGATTTTTTTTCTTTTGTCTTATTATACACTAACTCCTCTCACCTACCAGATTTTCTCTCCTCCCATTAACAGCCCATTTACTTCTTCCCAACCATCAAAATTAACCCTTTTCCATTTTCGAATCTTCAACCCTTCTCTCCCCTCTGGCATTTCTTCTCTCTCCCTTGTTAAAGATCGTCCTTTCAAGTTTCAGGACCACACACTCCAGCAGGGAGGGGGAATCTTGTTGTATAAGGAAGGAAGAAAGGAATCTTGTTGTCAATCCCACAAAAACCGAAACCCTAAATTACACAAACTTCAAAAAATAAAGTGAAAGGAAGAAATTCATTTAAGTATAAGGAAATTCGAAACTAACCTTGGTGAGAAATTGTTGGAAATGGTTGAGTGAAGTGCAGTTGAGGAGGAGAGCACCTTCAATTACTTTGAGGGAAATTTGGTAAATTAGGGTTTTAAATAGTAAGAAAGGGAGGTAGAATGAGACAAAAGAAAATAAAATTGATGTTTTGGAGGGAAAAATAAGTCAATATCGGAAAATTGACAAAATGGCCTGAGAATCATAAAGTGGTGTTTAGTTGCCAAAGCAAGTATTTTAATTGATCCTTCCCTCCAAAATTTTTTTTTTAAGTGGTGTTTCCCCCACAAAAAGCCTATTTTAATTGGTCATTCCCCACAAAAAATCCTTATAATAATTAAGTTTATATCTTTTAATTGTATAGAGAAAGTTAGAAACTAATTCAACAACATCTTATACAAAGAGACAAAATATAGAAGGAGATCAGAATAAACGAAATAATGTTATGGCAGGTTCAAACTACTTGCATTTGGAAGTAGGGATGTCTGTGGGTCTAGGACGGTAAGGGAATACCCAGATCTTTCCACCCCATTTTGAAAGGTCTGGGTCTATGTTTTTTAGACCCTATGGATCCAAGTCAGCTCTGGGTTTAAATGTTCTTGGGTCGGGTCTGGGCCAGTCCAGTGATGTCGGACCAAGATCCGCCCCAAATCTGACCCATGGACCCATCTATATATTATATTTCTTAAAATTACATATATTATTGAATTCGTAAAATACAACTTAAATGCTCACCATAACTATTTATTTTCTAAAAAATTGAAATAAATGATGAAATGGAGGAGAATTTACAAATAGATTTTTTTTATTGTTTTTATTGTGTACTGAGTATATATATGATACTTTTGTAAGTATCTCTAATATTATGGATTTTTTATTGTTTTGGGTACTAAATTTTTGAATTGAAATAGGTTTGAATAGTTCTTTTATTGAGTTGTAATTTACTTTTTCATTATTCACAAAGTAGGTAGTAGTCGAATTCAGCGTAAACTTTTATATGCAAACAAATTTGGGCGAAAAATTTTTTTTCCATATCAAAGGATCAATGATCGATAAAAAATTCGAAAGTATCATAAGGACCCATTTTAGGCCCATGACCCGCTAGATCCAAGAGTCTGGGTAAGGGTTGAAATTTTTGACCTTGTGGGTCTAGGGCGAATATGGGCCAGTTCCAAAAAAAAATTATTAACCCTCGCAACTTCTTCTCAATTCACCCACATTCAAACCCATTTGTGAAGCCGAGCAAGAAAATATCAGCCACCATGAAGTACAAATAAATCTAGAATTATTGTGGAGTTAAGGATATAAACAATTATGAAGTAAGGAAATGTGACTCTGAGTAAGAAACTAAAAAGTTATTGAGTCTTATTTCTCAAAATAGGAAAAAAGAAGTGAGTAAAATTTTGTGAAACGTATTTAAAGTAAAGTGAGTGAATTTTTATGAAATAGGAGTACAATATAGTTTGAGTTAACTTAAACAATAAACATTTATTAATATAGTGTAGATAATTAATGTTGATTGAGCAATCTAATGGTTCATATCTTAGTTACTGGTCAGAATAAGTTTTTTTTTGAATGAATTTGTCAGAATGAGTTTTGATCATATTGATTACGTTGGGCGAAGGAACAAATTAATTATTGGGATTAATTCATTGTGTTGTAATTAGTAGTATTGGGCTCACTTATTATATGTATTTTGGGTGTAAACATTAGAGCCCACACTTATGTAATTAATAGGTTGTATATATAGCCTTTCCTCAGTAATATTAACTCAAGGGAAAATATTGTTTCCTTACATGGTATCAGGCTAGAAGATACGGCTAGGTCTTCTCTATTCTCTCAGCACCATGGCTGTTGATGAAGGCTCTAATAATGGGACGAAACTTGATCCTTCGTCTCCCTTTTTTCTGAGTTCGAATGACAATCCCGGAAACTCCATTACCACTGTTGTCTTTTGTGGTGATAACTATGAAGAATGGTCGCGCTCGATGCGGCTATCCTTGAAAGGTAAACGAAAATTTGGGTTTATTGACGGACATCTCACTAAACCCACCGACAAGGACAAGTTAGAAGATTGGAAGTGCGTTCAATCGATGCTTGTCCAATGGATTTTGATGACCATTGATTCTTCTATCAAGAAGACGATCCCGTTTTTCAAAGAAGCAAAACCTCTCTGGGATGTGTTGAAGAGGTGTTTTAATGTTGGTACAGGTCCTCGCAAGCAGCAGATCAAAGCTGCTCTGGCCGAGTGTCGGCAAACCAAGACGATGTCTGTCTCTAATATTTTGGACTGCTTTAAACTTTGTGGGATGCTTTGGCCACGTACAATCCACCTCCACGATGCAAGTGTGGATTATGCACTTGTAATTTAGGTGAACAATTTCAGCAGATGGTGGATGAAGAAAGGTTTCATGATTTTATTTATGGTATTAATGGTGAACTCTATAGCACTGCTCGCTTTTCTCTTTTGGCACAAGACCCTACTCCGTCTCTTGATCGTGCCTATCAAACCATGCTCCAAGAAGAGCGGTTGCGCTCGTCTTCTCGTCCTCCTGCTGATCGTGATGACGTGATGACTCTTGCTGTAAAAACGCAATTTCGAGGTAACTCTCGCTCAGATTATCGTGATAAATCCACTATTTTTTGTTCCTTTTGTCATCGCACCGGACATGAAGTTGATAATTGTTTCACTAAATCTGGGAATTACCCGGATTGGTGGGAGTCTCGGAATCGACACGGGGCTGGACGTGGTCGTGGGACAGTCGGGTCAAGTGGGTCGAGTGGTGTACCCATTGGTGGCAGTAGCGTGGGAAGGGACCAGCCACCTACGGCAGGTACCAGTAGGGGGCGCAGCAGTCCCGCCGATGTGAGAAACACCGTGGCTGCTGTGGGCAGCAGTGGTGCCTCATCACACGCTCAACCTAATGGTCTTAAAGGTCTTACATCAGACCAGTGGCAACAACTATTAACTTTGCTTGGTAATTCTACTCCTAAGCCTACTGATGATAGGTTAATTGGTAAGTCCTTTGCCCATCCTTGGATTATTGATACTGGAGCTTCTATGCATGTTACTGGTGATATTACTCTTTTGAGTCATTTGATTGATATGCCAGAGTGTCCAATGGGTCTTCCTGATGGCAATAAAACCTTTGCTACAAGTTTATTTGGCTCGTGGTTTGGTGTTGAAAAATGTATTATATGTCCCGAAGTTGAATTGCAATTTAATTTTTGTCTCTTATCTTGCTGATGATTTAAATTGTGTTGTACAATTCACCAATAATTTGTGCGTTATACAGGACCACACTTCGAGGACCCTGATTGGAGTAGGTGAACAGAGGAATGGACTGTATTAGTTTCATGATGTTCCATATATTCAAGCTTTGAGTGTTGATGGGGTGGTATCTCCGACATTGTGGCATCAACGAATGGGGCATCCCTCTGATAAAGTAGTTCAGTCTCTCCCTTATGTTACTAGTTCTAGTATTATTTTGAATAAAGCTTGTAATATTTGTCATCAGCAAAACAAACTAGAGATAAATTTACTACTAGTGAGAGTCGAGCTACTAGATGTTTTGAGATGATTCATTGTGATCTTTGGGGGCCATATCGTACGCCTTCTTCTTGTGGTGCTAGATATTTTTTGCCTCTAGTTGATGATTTTTCGAGAGCTGTTTGGGTGATTTATTGCTTGATAAAACAGAGGTTAATAAAATGTTTCAAACTTTCTTTGCTATGATCGACAGACAATTTAGTGCCAAAGTTAAGGTTGTTAGAAGTGACAATGGTACTGAATTTAATTGCATGAAAGAATATTTTGTGGAAAAGGCATTATCTTCCAGACCTCATGTATAGCTACACCTCAGCAGAATGATCGGGTGGAGCGTAAACACCGTCACATTTTAAAAGTGGCTCGTGCTTTGCGTTTTCAGGGTGATCTTCCTATTGAGTTTTGGGGAGAGTGTGCTTTGGGTGCTGGTTTTTTGATCAATCGTACCCCTTCCCGTGTCCTTAATTATAAAACTCCATATGAATTGTTGTATGGTGTTACCCCTTCCTATGCAGATTTGCTTGTTTTTGGTTGTCTCTGCTATGCCCATAATCACAAAACGAAAAGTGATAAATTTGCGAGTCGCAATCGTAAATGTGTTTTTATTGGTTATCCAAGTGGTAAGAAGGGGTGGAAATTATTTGATATTGCAACAGGTGAATTTTTTGTGTCCCGAGATGTCACATTCTATGAACAAGAATTCCCCTATTCTGTTATGTTACCCGACACTCCACCTTCAACCTCTGTTTCCTTACCCTTGATTGGTGGTGATGATGACTTTGTTTATGAGGATTTTGAGTTCCCTAGTGGTGATCCTATTTTAGACACTAATGTTTCTACTGCACCTCCTCTTGGTGTTGCTGGCGATATACAGCGAGATGAGGCTGTTGGTAATGTCACCGAGGCCACAACAGGAAGGGGCGGTATTGGTGTTGTGGGTGTAACAGAAGAGGTGGAGTTGGAAATTGTGGAGTCCCCTGCAGGTGATACTGAACTTGGGCGCGGCAAGCGTTCTAAAGTTCCTTCGATCAAGTTGAAAGATTATGTTACTAAAACTGTTCGAAAGTTGAGTCCATCCCCATCTTCCCGTTCCTCTACTTCTCATCATTCCTCAGGTATGTTTTATCCTATAGCACATTTTGTGAATTGTGACAGATTTTCTATGGGACACAAAAATTTTCTTGCAGTTGTGACAGTAGGTACAAAACCTCGATCTTTTAAGCAAGCTATGAAGGATCTTGGTTGGAGAGAGGCGATGCAGAAAGAAATTGAGTCCCTTGAAGGAAACGACACTTGGAGTATGGAGACTCTTCCTCCTGGGAAACATGCTCTTGGTAGTAGATGGGTGTACAAGATAAAGTACCATTCAAATGGGAGCATTGAGCGCCTTAAGGCACGATTGGTGGTATTCGGTAATCATCAGGTTGCTGGGATCGATTACACTGGCACTTTTGCTCCTGTGGCCAAGATGACTATTGTTCGTGCTTTTCTTGCTGTTGCTGCAACTAAGAATTGGGAATTGCATCAGATGGATGTTCATAATGCATTTTTGCATGGAGATTTATCAGAAGAAGTTTATATCAAGTTACCTCATGGTTTTCAGAGTACCACTTCAAATCAAGTATGCAGATTGCGGAAGTCTCTCTATGGTCTGAAACAGGCACCACGTTGTTGGTTCGCAAAATTAGCCACTTCTCTGCGCCAGTATGGATTTACACAGTCCTATTCTGATTATTCTCTATTTACTCTGTGCACGGGTACTCATTTATGTTGATGACTTGATTGTTTTTGGGAATGATTCCGCTGCCCTTACTGCTTTTAAGAGCTATTTGAGTTCTTGTTTTCATATGAAAGATCTTGGTATCTTGAAGTATTTTTTGGGTATTGAGGTTGCCCGTAATCCGGAGGGTATTTTTCTCTATCAACGAAAATATACTCTCGATATTATTTCAGAAGCAGGGTTACTTGGCGCCAAACTGGCAACCTTTCCTATGGAGCAGAATCACAAATTGGGTAGTTCTGTGAGTCCTCTTTTTGTTAATGTGGAGCAATATCGTAGATTGGTTGGGCGTCCCATCTATCTTGCTTTTACTCGCCCTGATTTGGCGTATGCTGTTCATATTCTCTCCCAATTCTTGCACGCACCACGTCAAGATGACTGGGATGCAGCTTTACATGCTGTTCGCTACTTAAAAAATAGCCTCGGTCGGGGAATTCTGTTACGTGCCGATTATGATTTGACAGTTTGAGGTTGGTGTGACTCTGATTGGGCAAGTTGCACTCTTACTCATCGCTCTATTTCTAGTTGGTTGGTCTTTCTTGGGAGGTCCCCTGTCTCTTGGAAAACGAAAAAGCAAATTACGGTCTCGCGCTCATCTGCGGAGGCCGAATATCGCTCTATGGCGGCCTTGACTTGTGAGTTAAAACGGTTAAAGGGTCTTCTTGCTAGTCTTGGGGTTGATCATCCCAAAGCTATGTCTTTGTATTGTGATAGTCAGTCGGCATTGTATCTTGCTCAAAACCCTATTTTTCATGAGCGCACGAAGCATATTAAGGTTGATTGCCATTTTCTGCGCGATGCTATTAAGGATGGCACAATTAGTCCTTCTTACGTTCCTACGAATAGTCAATTAGCAGACATTTTCACTAAGGCCTTGGGTCGTCAACAATATGAATTTCTCCTTCACAAGTTGGGCATATGTGATTTACATGCTCCAACTTGAGGGAGAGTATTGGGATTAATTCATTGTGTCGTAATTAATAGTATTGGGCTCACTTATTATATGTATTTTGGGTGTAAACATTAGAGCCCACACTTATGTAATTACTAGGTTGCATATATAGCCTTTCCTCAGTAATATTAACTCAAGGGAAAATATTGTTTCCTTACATTAATTTATGAGAAAAAGATGAACAAGTAATTATTGTGACGTCCAATTACACGATAAGCCTACTAATGTCTATATAGTTCATGACCTCCTCACCTGTAATTAAATAGACCAAAACATAATTAATACTCCATTATGCTCTATGATTTGAATCATCCAACCGTATATTGCAAAGTCCCAATTCTTCTCTAAACCAAGGACACCTTCAACTAATTACTGAATTCCATCTCTATCGTTCATCCTGTTGTTTGAGGTCATTTATAAGTACTTAATTGCTCTGCAGGTAGAGTGATCTAGCCATAAGCCATAAAATTTCAATAATATATAATGCTACAGATGAGATCTATTTTCTGTCTTCTCGCATGGCTGTGCTTGACTACTGTAGCCATGTTTTCATTCACAATTATCGCTGCGACCACCATCACGAAACCCGGTTGTCCGCCTAGGTGTGGAAACATCGCCATTCCCTACCCATTTGGCATCGGCTTAGACGGAGCATGTTCCCTTAGTCGGGCCTATAACATAAATTGCAGCACTTCGTATGAACCCCCAAAACCATTTCTAAGCAATAATAACAGCCTTGAGGTCATAGACATTTCCGATACAGGCCAGTTGCGGATTAGGAACTCATTAGCTACATCATGCCGTGAGGGAGTAAAGAAGGAAGCATTAACAATAATAGATCTGAACCCTTTACCACTTGTGTTTTCAAACACTGCAAACAAGTTCACTGCCATTGGTTGTGATACCCTGGTGAAGGATTTATGTCCTCGACTTAAATGCAATTACTAATTATATTATGGATCGTATTATAGAGATAATAAATTCGTTCTATTGGGTCGTCTATACGTCTTGCTAGAGAATGCTATAGAACTTTGGGTTAGGAAATAATAAACCCAAAGCCCAATATAATGGATCCTATTAGGTCACACAAAATACTTGGATCAACAAAAGAAACCTAGAGCCCATAAAGGGCCCTAGGGTGGCCGGCCAAGAGGAAGAGAGAGAGGAGAATTGATTCTCCTCCTAACCTAATTATATCTATATATACTTGGTTAGGCAATAAGGAAATATATAAGATATCTTTCATTATTCTTCTCTCTCATATATTCTTTCCAAAAGTCACAAAAACTCCATTAAAGTAGAAGAAGAATTTCTTCCTTCCAACTAGCATTGGTGGAGTGTTGATCCGGGTTGGTGGACCAAGTAGAGGAATCGCAATTGAGGTTCTTAATCCGGGTTATTCAAGCTTTGTGGAATTCACGCTTCAAAGGTAAATTCCTAACTATTATGTGATCCTTGAATGTATATGCATGAGATCCTGTTTTAAGTGCTTATGAATTTGATTCATGAAATTCCGCTTAGAGTAATTATATAATCCTACAGTGGTATCAGTTTTAGCCTCTTGCATATAATTTTTGGTCATAATAATTATGTGTTCATGACTAATTTTAATTTGATTAAGGGGAGGAATTGAATTATGGAATGAATAATTAATTGGAATTGATTAAATGGAGATTTAATTGCTTAATTTTTCAATATAAAGTGGCCGAATTTGTTGAAAATTCAACCCTAATTTTCGAAATTTAAATTCTGATTTTATTTCGAATATTAAGTTCATATTATTAATCTGATTTTCATGTTTAAATTTGTTTATGTGTGAAAATTAATTCATGTGAAAAGAGTTTTATATGAATTAGAGATTAATTTATGTGAATAACCCTAAAATTAATTAAAATGATGATTTTGATTTAATTTTCTGAATTAGGCATAAAAGAGTTTGTGTTTAATTTAATTAAGATCACTAAATTAATTTTACAAGTGTTGTAATTTTAATTTCCTTCAAATAAAACAATAAAAATAAAAATAAAAAAATAAGGAGGAGGAATAGGAGCAACCTCCGGTGGTCTGCCGGTGGGCAGTAGGCGCCAGAAGGTGCTCCGGTGGTCTGCCGTCTGTACGCCGGTGAGGGATTGACGGACGCTGGCTGGGCAGTCGTCGAAGTCCGGTGGTGCCAGCAGCCACGCAGCCGACGCACGTATCGCGCGCAGCAAAGCGTCTTCTTTGGCGCGCCGGGCGGTGGCCGGTCTTTGGCAAGATGTTGCCGGCGTCGGCTCGCAATGGGTTGCAGGTGAGTTTCGGTGAGGTGCTTGACGTGGGTTGCCGGAATTCTGGCCATTCGTTGTTCTGGGCAGTGCTGCCGTGGAAGGCAGCCTTTGTGCTGCTGGATTTTGTTTCACAATTTTAATAAAAAAAAAAAAAATTAATTTTAAAACAGTTTTTTGAGATAATTAAGCCAATTCCAATTAAGTTAATTATGTTAATTTTGACTAGGTCATGAATTAATTCCATAATTTTATTCTTTAATCTAATTAAAATTAGTAGGCAAGATATTATATGATAAAATCTTTAGGTGGTTAGGAATTACTTAAATGTTTTATCAACTTACCATAATTAAGAATATTTGATATTTTGATTGATGGCAAGTATATAATATGTGATATTATGATGTGGCTTTTATATATTTTGATATAATTGCTATGTATGACTAGTATGGCCCAAATTAAGTTTGAAAATACGATCTGCGTATCGTGATGTATTCTTGTAATTTTAAATACGATCTGCGTATCGTTAAGTATTTTTGTAATTTATTTAATTTAGTTATTATTTAAATTATTTTGATACTTATGTAATCCAAAGACGAAGTCCATCAAGAGAAGGCCCATGGATAAGGTGGATGGAGATCCATGAAGAGTCCAAGAATGAGCCATTGATGATTAGTTCTTAGGATTAGGGGCCATACTAGATCATTTTATTTTCGCATTTTATTATTCTTTAAAATGCTTATAAGTTTATTGTATGTTGGTTGATGATGCGCTAGAGTTCACTAATTCATAACAACATAATAAACTTAGGTCCCGTAAATATTAAGGTTGCTTTTCCAAACATAAAGTACTTATCAAACCCTTAATTAATAGTAATAGGTCATGCCTCCGCAGGGTGTTATCATTAATTTTGGGAATATAAGGTAAAATTGCGAATTTTACAACTTAATTTGGTTGTCCTTAACAAAATTATCAAAAGCGTTTTTGAATTTTGAAGCAAGAGATAGTTAAGCATGCGATGTTTATCCATCTAAACAAGAGTTATAATTTGTTATAATTAGTAAAAGAGTTTACTTACCTTGATAATGTAACGTTAAAGATAAGGCCTCCGTCTGCTTAGTGTTGCATGTGATAGGATCTTGTCAAACACTTATTCAAATGGGACATTAAAATTGAATAGGTGATCAACCTAGAAACCTTTGCATGTTTTAGGTTACTTTATAAACATAAAATTGAACTTTGCTTTTCTGTCTGTAGATACTATGTCTAATAACAACAACAACAACTCCGGTTTCAACATTCGTCCTTTTCTGGAAAAGGACAGACTGAATGGTGAAAATTTCCTTAATTGGAAAGGACCTTAAGACTTGTTTTGAGGTCTGAGGGTCGAGAGGATGTCTTAGAAACCCACTTCCTGTGATTACTAATGAGTCTGAAAAGACTTTGCAAGAGTTGCATGGATTGTTGGTCAACGCTGAAAGGAACATCCCTAAGATTGAACCAAAGAAAGAGGTTTTGATGGTTCAAAAGGGAAAGGGTTTTAAGAAGAAATGGGCAGGAAAGAAGGACAAAGGCAAGCAAGTTGTCGTTGTTGCTGAAAAAGCTAAGCCAACCGCCAAGCCAAAGGTGGCCGCGGAAAGCAAGTGCTTCCATTGTCACAAGATAGGACACTGGAAGAGGAACTGCCCTCTATACTTGGAAGAAAAGAAGTCTGGGGCTTCCACTTCAGGTATATTTGTTATAGAAATCAATTTGACTTCTACTTCTTTATGGGTATTGGATACCGGCTGTGGTTCTCACATAGTTAATGATGTGAAGGGACTAAAAAAGTAGGAGGCTGGCAAAGGGCGAGGTAGAGCTTCGCGTTGGAAATGGAGCACGAGTTGCTGCACTTGCCATAGGAAACTATAGTCTACACTTGCCATCTGGGCTTATTTTAGAACTAAATAATTGTTATTTCGTTCCTTCAATAACTAAGAACATAATTTCTGTTTCAGTTTTGGATTCTGAAGGGTTTTGTTTTGAAATAAGGAACAAGTGTTGTTCTATTTCTTACAATAATATGTTCTATGCCAATGCTAAATTGATAAATGGCTTATATGTGCTTGATAAGTCATTACAAATCTATAACATAGATAGCAAGAAACAAAAAATCAAATGATTCCAACCTAACCTACATTTGGCATTGTCGAATGGGTCATATAAACCAAAAGCGTATTCACAAGTTACAAAAGGATGGTATAATTCCATCATTTGATTTTGAATCATTTGATGTATGTGAATCATGCTTAATGGGAAAGATGACAAAATCACCATTTACTGGAAAAGGTCCGTGATCTTTTAGGACTCATACATACAGATGTGTGTGGTCCTATGAGCACAAAGGCAAGGGGAGGGTTTAACTACTTCATTACATTCACTGATGATTTGAGTAGATATGGATATATATACTTAATGAAACATAAGTCGGAATCTTTTGATAGATTCAAAGAGTTCTAAAATGAAGTACAGAATCAACTTGGTAAGACAATAAAAGCACTACGATCCGATCGTGGTGGTGAATATTTGAGCCAAGAATTTGATGATCATCTAAAGGGTTGTGGAATTCTTTCACAATTAACTCCACCAGGAACACCACAGTTGAATGGTGTATCTGAAAGGAGGAACCGAACCTTGCTAGATATGGTTCGATCAATGATGAGTCTTGCTGATCTTCCGATTTCTTTTTGGGGATACGCTCTCGAAACTGCTGCACACACACTAAATAGGAGTCTGTCAAAGGCTGTAGAAAAGACTCCATATGAGTTATGGAATGGAAAAACTCCAAACTTGTCTTTTCTTAAAATCTGGGGATGTGAGGTCTATGTAAAGCGGTTACTATCAGACAAGCTTGCACCCAAGTCAGATAAATGTCTCTTTGTGGGATACCCAAAAGAGACAAGGGGTTATTACTTCTATAACCGTCAAGAGAACAAAGTGTTTGTTGCTCGTGATGGTGTCTTTCTTGAAAAGGAATTTGTTTCTAGAAAGACAAGTGGGAGTAAAATAATTCTCGAAGAAATTCGAGATGAGCAACAAATAGACGTGGTTCACACTATGTCAGAGACGGCCCGATAAGACGAAAGTCTAGTTCAGGAGATGATGTATTCAACGCATATACCTCCTACCGTCCCAATTGAATCAAGTGAAGATCTTCAAGGAGTTGAAGAGAACTCTTTTCTTGATGCTCAGGCCCCGCGTAGATCTAGTAGAGAAAGGATCCCAAACAAAAGGTTGGTTGATTTCCGTTAACCGAAAACTCGAAATTATGATTTTGGAGAATTCAGAGCCTACTACCTATAAACAAGCTTTGACGAGCCCAGACTCTGAGAAATGGCTTGAAGCCATGAAATCCGAGTTAGACTCCATGTCTGAGAATAAAGTTTGGACCCTGGTTGACTTGCCTAGTGGGGTTAACCCTATTGGATGCAAGTGGGTGTTCAAATTGAAAACAGACAAAGATGGGAATGTCTATGTATATAAAGCAAGACTGGTTGCAAAAGGATTCAGACAAATTCATGGTATAGACTATGATGAGACCTTTTCTCCAGTAGCAATGCTTAAATCAATTCGGATACTTTTAGCGATTCTTTGCATTTTATGATTATGAAATTTGGCAGATGGATGTCAAAACTGCATTCTTGAATGGGTTCTTGAATGAGGATGTGTACATGACACAACCTGAGGGTTTTGAGGATCCAGAAAATCCTAAAAGGGTTTGCAAGCTTCAGAGATCCATTTATGGATTGAAGCAGGCATCTCGGAGCTGGAATCTTCGATTTGATGAAGCAATCAAGAAATTTGATTTCATCAAAAGCGAAGAAGAATCTTGTGTCTACAAGAAGTTTAGTGGGAGCAGCTTAGTCTTCTTGGTATTGTATGTAGATGACATACATTTCATGGGAAATGACATACCAATGCTTGAGTCAGTCAAGGAATGGTTAAAAAGTTGTTTCTCTATGAAGGACCTGGGAGAAGCTGAGTACATACTGGGAATCAAAATCCATAGAGATAGGTCTCGAAGGATGATTGGACTAAGTCAAGAAACTTATATTGATAAGGTTCTTACAAGGTTCAACATGGAAAACTCGAAGAGAGGTTTCGTTCCCATGTCACATGGCATATCGCTTAGCAAGAGTCAGTGCCCGACTGAACCTGATGTATTGAAGCGAATGAGTAACATTCCTTATGCTTCGGCTATAGGATCTATCATGTATGCCATGATAAGTACTCGACCAGATGTTGCATATGCCTTGAGCATGTGTAGCAGGTTCCAAGCAAATCCAGGAGAAGCACACTGGATTGCAGCTAAGAGTATCCTCAAGTACTTGAGAAGAACTAAAGGCATGTTCTTAGTTTATGGGGGACAAAGTGAGTTGGTTGTTGAAGGTTACACGGATGCAAGCTTCCAAACCGACAGAGATGATTACCGCTCTCAGTCAGGGTATGTCTTTCGTCTAAATGGAGGAGCAGTGAGCTGGAAGAGCTCAAAGCAAAGCACTGTAGCAGACTCTACGACAGAATCAGAATATTTAGCAGCAGTTGAAGCGGCTAAAGAAGCAGTTTGGATCAAGAAATTCTTGACAGAGCTGGATATCGTACCTAGTGCTCTGGAAGGGATTGAGTTGTTCTGTGATAACAATGGTGCTATTGCGCAAGCAAAAGAACCGAGATCACATAACAAATCCAAACATGTAATGAGGAAGTATCACCTCATTAGGGAGATTGTTGACAGGAAGGATGTCAGGATCTGCAAAGTTCACACGGATGAGAATGTGGCTGATCCGCTCACTAAACCATTACCTCAACCCAAGCATGAGTGTCACGCTAGGGCTATAGGCTTGAAGCAAATGTTAGAGTGGCTTTAGATTGTACTAGGTTTAGAGAAACTTGTTACAATGTAAAGACATGATTTTGCTATTTATGTTTATGAGAATAAATTTTACATTATTTAATTATTGGTTTAGTATTAAATAAAATGTCCAAAATATATCTTGAATTCTATGGTTTTGTCAAATATGTGATTTGATAAATGAAACACCATAAGTGAACAGAATTCATAGAATATTAAAAGTTCCTAATCTAAGTCATTAAACTGGACATGAATGACTTGTTAAAAGGGATTAGCATATAAGATTGATTGATAGCACCGTTTCATGGGCTATAGAAACATAGAGATGTTTAATCAATCATATGGATATGTATAGTTGATGCATAGTCGAACTAGACCTGCTTAGAAGTTTTATAACTTCGAAATTATATTAGTAGATTCCTTAGACATGAGTGGAATATTACTTAGCCCAATGATTGGTATAACTTTGATACTGTCAAACGTCATGCCGTAAAAGGGAACTATAAAGGCAGCATTCAGGTTGTGCCATAAATTGAGTGGGAGTATTGATTACCATAAGATTGAAAAGGTCCTCCTATATGAGATAGGATAGGTGTCTTGGCCCCTTGAAGAGCGAAAATTGAAAAATGCATGGCCGTGCTCAAATGGATCATTAGATGATCATTTGTTTGTCAATTCGAACTCGGATTTCAAGGATTAATTTGAAAACTAGTATGGATGATATGTAAATATGATCATACTATCAAATTAAGACATTAAGAGACTTGAGGAAATTAAACATTGCACACTCGTCTCGGGCAAGTGGGAGATTGAAGGATTTATGTCCTCGACTTAAGTGCAATTACTAATTATATTATGGATCGTATTATAGAGATAATAAATTCGTTCTATTGGGTCGTCTATACGTCTTGCTAGAGAATGCTATAGAACTTTGGGTTAGGAAATAATAAACCCAAAGCCCAATATAATGGATCCTATTAGTTCACACAAAATACTTGGATCAACAAAAGAAACCTAGAGCCCATAAAGGGCCCTAGGGTGGCCGGCCAAGAGGAAGAGAGAGAGGAGAATTGATTCTCCTCCTAACCTAATTATATCTATATATACTTGGTTAGGCAATAAGGAAATATACAAGATATCTTTCATTATTCTTCTCTCTCATATATTCTTTCCAAAAGTCACAAAAACTCCATTAAAGTAGAAGAAGAATTTCTTCCTTCCAACTAGCATTGGTGGAGTGTTGATCCGGGTTGGTGGACCAAGTAGAGGAATCGCAATTGAGGTTCTTAATCCGGGTTATTCAAGCTTTGTGGAATTCACGCTTCAAAGGTAAATTCCTAACTATTATGTGATCCTTGAATGTATATGCATGAGATCCTGTTTTAAGTGCTTATGAATTTGATTCATGAAATTCCGCTTAGAGTACTTATATAATCCTACACCTGGCTCTAAGCGAAGATGATTTGGGCCATGCTAGTGACTGTATTGCTACGTGTACCACCCTTGAGGATGTGCTTGAGTATAATACCTCATGTTCGGGTATCGGTTGCTGCCAAACAGCCATCCCAAAGGGAGTCTTAAAGTCTATTACAGCACTAGGAAGCATATACAACCACACCAACGTGTCGTCGGACTTTAATCCATGTAGCGCTGCTTTCTTTGCTGAGGAAAACAAGTTCACCTTCAGTGTTGCTGACCTTTCTGACCATACTGGGCTAATAAATAGGACAATTGACAGTGTTCCCGTGGTGCTCGATTGGTTTGTTGGTGTTAATGAGACGTGTCAGCAAGCTAAGCAGAGGCCATCCAGATCCAGCTATGCTTGCCAAGAGAATACAAACTGCACCGACTTCGATGCTGGCTCCAGATCAGGGTACCGTTGTAATTGTCTCCCAGGCTACGAGGGTAACCCTTATCTTACTCCTGGATGCACAGGTCAGTTTTTTTTTTTTTTTTACCGTATATATATGTTGAATATTCAAACATGTTTTGGCCAAGATTATGAAAGTTAACACATAAATTGTTGGAAAATATGCTTCAGAGTGCTTAACTATCTTTCTTTATTTTAGGAATAAAATTGTTAGTGGCTTATCTGTCGTTAACTAAATGTCTAAATCTGATTTAGGAGCATCACTTGTAGTTTGTTAGGAGTAGTGGACTAAACTTGGGCCATGTTTGCCCACCTTTTCCTTTTATTTTGCTTAATCTGTTAGATTGCTAGCCTTTAAATAAGGCCTTAGTTTTCTCTGTTTAATAAAGTTGAAGATACTCTTTCATAAGTTTTCTTTTCTCTTATAAGTTCATCATAAATATACTTAAAAGTAACCTAAGCTTGCTCAATCAATAATTAAAGAATATAGTTGGTTACATTCTATCAAATTGACAACCATTAGGGACTTAAAATATCACAGGAGTTAGGTAAAAATAGGGGGACTTGGTAATTGGTAGTTTGGTACTATATATCATATAACACTAGTTCATTATTCTATCCATCACCTTGGTATATATTAAGCTTGCGATGATGCAACAACATCCGTCATCATCACGTTGTCTATTTCTACCAAAATCATAGACCATTTATCGTTCAACCCATGAATTACTTGAAGATAGACTAGATGTTAACTTCATATTGGTGATAGTCCTATTGAGCTGCCTTCTAATACAAACTAGTTAATTACTTACTGTTATAAAGGTGCCATGTTGACAGCCTTCTTTCTATTTTTTATATATGCCATGCTGGCATCCTCAAATAGAATATAAATACAATTGTACTGCTGTAAGAAAGAATTATTCATGATCTTTCTCTTATACAAATATTGTGAGCATTTTCTCTCTCTAAAATGAAATCCTTTGATCCTCTAATTACTCTTGAATAACTGTGTGATTAGTTGATTACATAATCAGTTTTCACTGATTATATCATGGTATCAGAGCTGACTTAGCTCGATTCTGCTTAATTCCGCGAAATTTCAAAGTTCGTTTTCTACAGAATTCGATCGCGAGAGGGTTCTTCTGAAATTCTGGTAAATTCTTTCTTAATTCTCTAAAATCGTATTGAATCTGTGTTCCTGAAAGTAATTGAGGTGAATTCGATTGTATTTGTTGAATTTCAGGAAGTATTTGAGGTGTTTTGTGTTGAATTTCTGGAAGTATTTGTTGAATTTCTGGAAGTATTTGAGGTGTTTTGTGTTGAATTTCTGGAAGTATTTGAGGTGTTTTGAATCTGATTGTGTTTGATGAATTCTTGGAGAATTTGAGATGTTTTGATGAATTATCGCTGATTGTGTTTGATGAATTCTTGGAAAATTTGAGGTGTTTTTTTTGATGAATTCTTGGAGTAATTGAGGTGATTTTGAATTTGAGATTGTAAGCGTAAGAATTCGATTGGTTAGATTGTTTGAATTTTGTTGCTTCGTGTTGATGTTTCAAGATTCTGATAACTGAATCTTGAAATTCTTTGGTGAAAGTTGAGGTTTGACAGAAGAAGTGTAGCAGTTGTGAAGTTCATAGAAGTTGATTCACTTGATTAAGGTTTTTGTTGATTTTAGAATCAAAATGACTGGTAGTACTGTTGATCCTACTGCTGTGCTAGGTAGTGTGTACTATATACATCCCGCAGACAATAGTAACACTAAGCTAGTTAATGAACTGTTCAATGGAACGAGTTATAACGATTGGAAGAGATCTATCATGCTAGGTCTTTCATCGAGGATTAAACTTGGCTTTGTGGATGGATCTCTGGAGTGTCCTGAAAAAACAGAAGAAACATATGCAGCTTGGCACAGATGCAATGATCTTGTGCTTGGCTGGCTGCTTTTCTCTTTGGAAAAGAATATTGCTAAGAGTGTGTGGTTTTGTAAAACTGCAAGAGAGTTATGGAAAGATTTGGAAGAGAGGTTTGGACATACATCTGCCACACAACAATATTCCTTAGAACAAACTTTGTCTGATTTGCATCAAGAAAAATTTGAGTCTGTTTCAGCATTTTTCACTAAGATAAAAGCTGTGTGGGATGAAATGGATAGCATTGATCCTCTCCCTATGTGTTCATGCAACAAATGTTCTTGTGCATTAACACAGAGAATGCTGAAGTCACAGCAGAACAGGAAACTTCTGACGTTTTTGATGAAATTAAATGATGATTTCACTATGGTAAGGACCAATGTTCTTATGATGGATCCATTACCAAATATGACAACTGCATATAGACTTTGCACACAAGAAGAGAGACACAAGGAGGTTAGTAATCTCATAACACAAGAGCAACAACCATTAGCTCTTGCTGTTGACAGAAGAGGTTTTCAAGGCAAGGGTTATAGATCTTCTGGTTATGATAAAGGTGCAAATTCTGGATATCCTTCCTCCTACAAGGGACAGCCTGGTAACAATCCGTCCAAAATGTTATCTGGTAATAAGAGACAGTCATCTTGGTATTGTGATCACTGTAAGATGACTGGCCACGGAATTGAAAGGTGCTACAAACTCCATGGTTATCCTGCTACATGGAACAAAGATAGAAAAAGTGCTAATATGGTTCAAGGCCTTGATGATTATGACTCTCATAACCAGGAGATACATGATAATACTCAAGAGAGTTCTCCTGCTCTTACCATTGATCAGTATAATCAACTGCTCAGCTTGCTAGGCAAGCAACATGGTCTTAGTTCTGCTGAACAGTCAGAGCCACCAAGGCAAGCTAATGCCTTCTTGGCAGGTAAATTCTGTCTCATATCTACTTTTACTTCAGAATGGGTGCTTGACAGTGGTGCAACTGACCACATTTGTCGAAACCTAGCCATGTTTGTGTCTTATACTCCCATATCTGATGCTGCTGCCACTATCACCATCCCTGATGGTAGAAAAATTGCTATTGCTCACATTGGTACAGTCCAGTTGACCGACAATATTCTATTGAAAGATGTTCTTCATGTTCCTCATTTTCAATTCAATCTCATATCTATCCACAAATTATGTATAGATATGAACTGTGAAGTGGTGTTTAATGCTGATTCTTGTGTGATTCAGGGGCCACAGTTGACCCAAGTACAAGCTCTTGGTAAGCTCAAACAAGGCTTGTATTGCACTGAAGCTTCTATACCTGCTGGTTCTTTTATTTCTAATCACAATACTGATGTTTCTAAACATGCTGCTCATGCTACTGTAGCTTCTTCTTGTAATCAAATAGCCAAATTATGGCATTTGAGATTAGGACATTTTCCTATGAAGCAACTTAGACTAATAAACCCTGATCTTGATCTAAGACATATTGATGATTGTATCTGTCAGCTATGTCCTTTAGCTAAACAAACCAGACTTCCTTTCCCTCATAGTTCCATTAAAACCACTCGACCTTTTCAAATGCTCCATATAGATGTTTGGGGCCCTTATAGTACATCTACTCATAATGGTTGTAAGATGTTTCTCACAATTATGGATGACTTTTCAAGATGTACTTGGGTTCATTTCTTGAAATACAAATCTGATGCTGTAACCATTGTTCAGAATTTTGTGATCTATGCTGCTACTCAGTTTGATGCTTCTGTTCTTGTTGTTCGATCTGATAATGCTAAAGAGTTAACTGAAGGTGCTTTGTTACAGTTCTACACATCAAAGGGTATTATTTGTCAAAAGAGTTATGCTGAAACTCCACAACAGAATGGAGTTGTGGAGAGAAAGCACAGACACTTGCTTGAAACAGCAAGGTCTTTGTTTTTTCAGTCCAAATTGCCACCATCCTATTGGGGTGAATCTATACTTGCTGCAGCTCATATTATCAATAGACTTCCTCTTAAATCCTTAAATTTTTCTACCCCTTACACTAAACTTCATGGTTCTGCCCCTGATGTCACTCACCTTAGAGCTTTTGGCTGTCTTTGCTATGTTTCTACAGTTAAGCAAGGGAGATCTAAATTTGATCCTAGGGCACATCCATGTGTATTCATTGATACCCATCTCATCAAAAGGCCTATAAGGTTTTAAATCTTCAAACTATGAAAGTCCAAGTCAGTAGGGATGTGATTTTTCATGAAAATCATTTCCCTTACCATCTTTCATCTTCTTCCTCTCCTATCCCTTTCTTTCTACCTTCTTCTACTCCTCATACTCCAATTTTTTACTATGACTTACCTGACATATTTCATTCTCTCCCTGATTCTTCCACTTCTTCTCCCTCTTCTCCTCTATCTCCCACATCTCCACCATCTACTGATTCATCTCCACCACCTACTGATTCCTCATCTACTTCTATTACCACTGCTAATGATTCTTCTCCCACTTCTTCTCACCATTCTTCTCCTCCTGCACTTGTTAGAAAATCAACCAGACCTACTAAAGTCCCTTCTCATTTCACTGATTTTCAATTCACTCTTCCTTCATCTAGAGCTGCTACTATAAGGGCTGTTCATAATGATCCGTTCCGGCCGATCCGATCCGAAAAATCGGATATCCAATCCGTTTTTTTGAGTTTCGGATATTTCGGATCGGATATCCGAAAAAAATCGGATCGGATACGGATCACGTTTTTTGTGTTTTCGGATATCCGAAATATCAGATTTTTTTTAAAAGTATATGTTTGTAAAAAAAAAAAAAAAACCTAAACAACCTTACTCAAAACACTCTAAACTGAAAAAAAGAGTCATTCTCAAAAACTAAAACCTAAGTTCAGTTGAAAGAGACGCAAGACGCCCAGATTTAATTCTACCAAAATCAAAGTGAAAAATATAAGAAAGAAAGACTAACACTGAAGCAGAAAGAAGATGACGAGTTTCGTCAGTTTCCACAGCTTTTGGAGATGAACCTATTGTCCCTCTCATTGTATGAGTTTCTTGAGATTTTCTTTGTTTTTATAAAAAATTGCAAAAATCCCAGCAAAAGAAAGCTTACATCTGATCAATTAAAAGACAAAAATGCAGCAACATAAGACAATTTGTAGTAGTAAAATTTGGGAATAACAGAAACCTACAAACAGAAGATTTGGAGACGAAAGAAGAAAAGTTGGCAGCTCAGAATTCAAGAGAGGGGAGAGAAATGGATCTTACTTGTTGGGAAGTAGTAGGAAGCAGCAGAGAAATATTATGCTGGGAAGTTGTCAGTAAATTCTTTAATTTTGACGGCCAAAGACTAAGTGTGCTGCAAGCCTCAAATGGTGGTTAGTGTTGGAAAAAAGAATGTTAGGATGCTTAAAAAAAAACAAAAAGAATCAACTCTTTAAAATTTCGGATATCCGTTATCCGATCCGAAAATTTCGGATATCCGATTTTTTTCGGATCGGATTCGGATCGCTATTTTGCCAATCCGAAATTTCGGATATCCGAAAATTTTGGATCGGATCGGATCGGGTATCCGAAATGAACAGCCCTAGCTACTATCACTACACATTGGTGTAATCTAGTTCAGCTTAGTTCTTCTGTCCATCAAGCTTTTCTTTCTTCTCTTGATGCTTTACACGAACCATCTTCTTACAAGATTGCTACCACTGATCCTAACTGGATTCTAGCCATGAACAAAGAAATCCAAGCTCTTAATGATAATAATACCCGGGATGTGGTTCCATTACCATCTAACAAAAAACCCATAGGCTGCAAATGGGTGTACAAAGTCAAGCTTAAAGCTGATGGTAGTTTGGAAAGATATAAAGCCAGATTAGTGGCAAAGGGCTTCACACAACAATATGGTATTGACTACCAAGAAACCTTCTCTCCGGTAGTTAAAATGGCTACTGTGAGAAGCATTCTGGCTGTTGCTGCTTCTAAGGGATGGGATTTACATCAATTGGATGTAAACAATGCATTTCTTCATGGGGATCTCCATGAAGAAGTGTACATGAAAATGCCTGACGGAGTTCCTAATCCTCATAATCATGTTTGCAAGTTAAAAAAGTCTCTTTATGGCTTAAAACAAGCATCACGACAGTGGTTTGCCAAGCTTGTACATGAGCTTACTCACTTGGGTTTCAAGCAGTCTAAGCATGATTATTCTTTATTCATCAAGAGGTCTACTGGTTCTCTCACTATTGCAGCAGTCTATGTTGATGATATTATTGTCACAGGCACAGATCCTACTTCTATTCACACTCTTAAAGCTCACCTTGATAAGGTCTTCAGCATTAAGGATCTAGGCAAGCTCCATTTCTTCCTTGGTATTGAAGTAAATTATACTACTGATGGTATCACTCTTACTCAACAGAAGTTCACTAAAGAACTTCTTCAGTTTGCTGGGCTTTCTTTTAGCAAATCAGTTGCTACACCTCTTCCTCTTCATTTAAAATTATTAGCTGATGAAGGAGATTTACGTCCTGATCCAGACATGTACATAAGTCTTGTGGGCAAGCTCAATTTTTTGACTAATACTAGACCTGACTTGTGTTATACTGTCCAAGCTCTAAGTCAGTTGATGCATACTCCTAGAGTTCCTCACTATAATGCTCTTATGCACACTCTCAAGTATGTGGCTTCTACTCCTAGTCAAGGGATTCTTCTACAAGCTTCTGCTCATCTTTCTCTACAAGCATACACTGACAGTGATTGGGGTGCCTGTCCCAACTCAAGAAAATCCATTTCTGGCTATGTTCTTTTACTTGGTTCTTCTCCTATAAGCTGGAAGAGCAAGAAGCAGTCCACAGTCTCTAAATCCTCTCCAGAAGCAGAGTACAGGGCCATGGCCACTGCTGCCTCAGAAGTCACTTGGTTGTTCAGATTACTAGAAGAGCTTGGAGTTACTCAATTGCAGCCTGTTTCCCTACATTGTGACAATCAAAGTGCTTTGCACATTGCCCACAATCCTGTGTTTCATGAAAGAACGAAACACATAGAGATTGATTGTCATTTCACAAGGGATAAAATCATGGAGGGTCTACTTGAGGTTCACTATTTGCCTACTGCTCAACAAATTGCAGATGTTTTCACCAAAATACTTCCTTCCTCTCAGTTCAACAACCTCTTATCCAAGCTTGGCATGCTTCAGTCTTCTTCCTTGCCAAGCTTGAGGGGGGGTATTGGTGATAGTCCTATTGAGCTGCCTTCTAATACAAACTAGTTAATTACTTACTGTTATAAAGGTGCCATGTTGGCAGCCTTCTTTCTATTTTTTATATATGCCATGCTGGCATCCTCAAATAGAATATAAATACAATTGTACTGCTGTAAGAAAGAATTATTCATGATCTTTCTCTTATACAAATATTGTGAGCATTTTCTCTCTCTAAAATGAAATCCTTTGATCCTCTAATTACTCTTGAATAACTGTGTGATTAGTTGATTACATAATCAGTTTTCACTGATTATATCACTTCATAGCCTAGAACACCGAGTAAGCTAAATAAGAACAATGTACTAGATAATAACTAACCATCGTTGAAAATAAACATATCTCGAAACAAAGACCTCACGACGAATGATTTGATATGCCTATATTCTTCACCCATCTTTGTCAGAATACTATATGCATGTATCCTAAAGAGAAAAGCAAGAACTGCATTTAGTGATCTAGAAAAAGTCACCAATCCATTTGCAATAATTTAAGAGATTGTCAAACTAATTTATGGGAATCATCCATTATATGTTACATTTTGGGTGCAAATCCACCATTAAGGGTTTATCCTACGTATTTGGGGGAAAATGAGGATTGATAAGATTGCGTCCATTGGAAGAGAGTTATTCATTGTCAGATGTTTGAATTTGGAGAATAGGGATAATATCTTAAATGGGGGTTTTCATTTCATTGATGGGAAGCTTCTAATTGTTCAAGCCTGGAAATCGGACATGGATTTGAATAAGAAATGTGTGAAGAATCTCCCAATTTGGGTTGAATTACATGGGTTAGAACTGAAGTATTGGGGTGAGAAAAGTCTAACTAAGGTTGTGAGTAGCATTGGGAAGTTTATTAAGGCGGATCAAGCCACATTGAACAGGGATAGATTGAATTGCAATTTGCAAAAATCCTAATTGAGGTGGGAATTGATCAATTATTTCTTGATATGATTCAGTTTCAAAATGAAAAGGGTGCTATAATGGAATAAAAGGTTGTATATGGATGGAAACCCATCTTAAGTAAAAGCTGCAAGGGATATATATGAACATAAAAAGGAGGATTGTGTGAAGAAGAGCAAGCCAAAGATAGTCTAGGTGGATAAACAAGTTGCTGGTGGAAAGGATTCCAAGTTGATGACTGAAGTAAATAAAGATCAAGCTGGTCCTAGCAGGATTATAGCAGGGGTGTAACACCCGACCCATACGGAGTCGAGTATATCGTCACCAATGCGCATCCAGGGCCAACAATTGTCATCAATAACCAATACAAGGTCTTTCGGCGCATTTTGTCCTCACTCATGCGCACCCCGAGAAACTTCTCAGTAGGTCTCCCATCCCTGGACTACTCCCATCCAAGCACGCTTAACTGTGGAGTAACTACGGAAATAAGCTCCCTAAAAGAAAGATGCATCTTGTTGGAATGAGTAGCCTGTTAAATCCCTTTAAAGCAATCATGAGGGGTATTACAAGGGGCGTCAGCTCAACAGGTTAAGGAGGTAACTATCTCTACTCTTAAGAATTAGTTTCATGTACTAACTAAAACTAGTATTGTTGATCTATTTTATGGTGTTGAACAACACAAGAACGTAGTGTGCAGGGGTTGGAACCCCCAACCTACATGGATAATATCCTTATGTGGAATGTCAGGGGACTGAATAGGCTGAATTAACAAAATGAAGTAAGGAAATTTATTTCCTATCATAAAGTAAAGTTATTCAATCTCCTGGAGAAAAAGATAAAGATTCCTAAAATGGGTCTATTTTACCAAAATGTGTGTTCTAGCTGGTGTTTCACAACTTATAGTTGTGTTGTTGATAAGGAAAGGATTGTTGTAGCTTGGAGACCTGAGGCTTTCTTGGTTATTATAATTCATTTATACATTAGGATGATAAGTATAGGGTAAAAAGTTATCAGATTTTGGGACTTAAAGATATATGGCTACTGATCAAACCCATGTAACGACTCGTGTTATGGGAACATTTGGTTATTTGGATTAAGAGTACTTTCAATCAAGTAAATTCACTGAAAAGAGCGATGTTTACAATTCTAGTGTGGTCCTTGTTGAACTTTTAACCAGACAATAGGCATACGTGCTATGACTGAAGAATAAGATATATAGAAGTTCGGCTTCATGGTTTCTTTCTCATATGGAAAAGTCACAATTGCTTGATATTGTGGATTTTCAAGTCTTAAAAGAAGGTTCTAAGGAAGAGACTTTTACCATCGCTGATCTTGCTAGGCGATGCCTAAATTTGGATGGGAGGAGACCTACTATGAGAGAAGTTCTACTTGTACTGGAGACGATGGAAGCAGTCATGCCTTGCCCAATCACCCCAAATTAAATAAACGATTTCCTGTGAACACTAAAATAAGCATGTATGATGTATAGCAGTATAGTTGTATAGGTTGATGAGCTCTAGCAGAAGGTGGCTAACTTATGTTTTTATTGTTTTTTCGCTTGCCTTTTCTTACGTTTGCTATGATGTTAATTTTTTTTTTTTTTTTGGTTAAAGAGGCATAGCATAAAAAGGTTTACGGCTTAAACAGCCTGTTACAATCGTCCATTAGGAGTTTCGTACAGAAATTAGGGGGGAAGGGGATCTCCCTAATAGCATTAACATTAAGCGCGAGCTTCCTGCAGTCCTTTGCCAAAGCGTCAGCCACTCTATTGTTCTCCCTCTTTGTGAACTCAAAATTCACTTCCATGAACCCCTTTTTGAGTTCCCTGCAAAAATCTATTACATTAGCATACATGTCATGAAAGATGCTATCCTGATTCAGCCTTTGTATAGCCATTTGACAATCCGAGATAACAACCAAGTGAGTCACAAACTCCCTCTGTGTTAACTTGAGCCCTTCAACAATACCACACAATTCTAGCCATGAGACTTGTGATGTTTGAACACAATCTTTATGTTATAACTAATGAATTGTACGAAAGATGTCGCAGAGAGTTAATTAAGTGTTTTTACATTTTTCATAGTTAGTGAAAACCATTGTTATAAAGTTATATCCAAAATTTGAGAAAAAAATCTTGATAGTTTTAATTCAGAACAAACTTTAGCTAAATTTCGCATATTATTTAAGAGTAATTATTAGATAAGATAACAACATAAAATGAAAAATCATAGTGGTTGTAATTCTAATTGTGCATCCTGTTTTCTATGTAGAGAAACACGAAACGCCTCTGCACTAGAGGTGATCAACATGGGCCCGGGCAGACCCGATTTTTTGGGCAAAAATTCTGGGCCACTAGAAACTTAAATATGCAAAACTAGTCTAAATTATGGCCCGGCTCGAATTTGCGGGTTATGGCGCGGAAAATTTCGGCCCGCGGCTAAGCCTGTCTCGGCCCAAGACTTTGGCCCGAAATGGGCCACTTTTTTGGGGCCAAGCCCTGCCCGACCCATGATCACCTCTACTCTGCACTACATTTCATATTATTAATACACCAAATCACCGTACCTTTCGTAGAATATGCTCATATAAGGAGTATTAGTTATATAACTAACTCAATATAGCTATGTCCTGAAGTATATTTTTGCTATATATACGCTGAGCTTGATAGAAATCCAGGCGCGCACACGGAATTTTAGTGGACCCGAGCATTATGCAACAAAACTACATTTCCATTTAGCACAAAATAATTGATTACATTCACAAGATTTCACATATAGAAGTATGTGAGACCTCATGTCTCTCACTCTTACTTGCTTTTGTGAGAACTCGGGTTTTTTACTACACAATATACATGGATCCCCTTAGCTATCCATAACCTTAGTAAAATACTCATGTACACCCTTAAACACAAGCACTTGGTACACATTTATAACGTTTACATATTTAACTCTAGAATTTTCTATACTCATCTAATAGATATTTATAATATCTTATGTCTAGATTTTTTTAAATCACATATTTTTAGATATCTTACTTGTAACACCCCCAAATTCCATACACGTCTAAGCTACGTTGCATCGACTTTGGGAGTGTTACCGCCGCGGTAAAACGCAAGGCATAATAAAATCAAAACGTTACAACTCCTTATTAAGAAAACTACATTGCAGCGGAAATAAAATATTTACTTTAACTACAACTCGAGAATCACCAAGGATCCCTTTTTATTCAAACCACAAACTAATTAAGTAAATTATAAAAGTCTCATAATGCTTAATTTAAAACACTTTAAAGTTTCAAGACCAAGATCTATCCCCTGTATGCTCAACATCATGCAGCAACACCAGCACACCTAGTCTGCTCCCCATTGTAGCATCAATGGTTCATCACAGGTCAACAAACACACAATAACACACAATCAGCTATGCTGAGTACATAGTAAAGCATTGAGTGCATACAAAGCATAAACAGAACAATAAGGATCATTCCTAGACATGATACTACCATAGCATTATATTCTTTACTTTTTATTTAGTTGGCAACGAACGGGCATCGTCATCTGACTAGAATCATACGGGCTACTTAATCCTTACTAGACAACTTAGTCTATTAGATGGAATGTAAATAAGGTTTCGTTCCGTTCCACTTCCATCACCTTAGTATGCATACCCCCAAGATCGTACGGAACCTTCCGCCTACTTGAGTTATCAAAATTTATAAGGACACTACTGTCGTCACAGTAGGCCTGCGTAGGAGTGTAGAGCAAGTCTCACACTCCCCCCATTGTTCATCACTTGTAGGGAGTCCAACTACAAGTTTATCGCCAAAATCCTTTCTTAGTATTGATCATTCATACCACATTAAACATGTAATCATTTTAACATTCCTTCTTAGATACAATACTCAAATCTTTATTCTTGTAACATCCTTGTCACGCCATAGATCAAAGAATACAAATCCAAAACTTTCATGCTTATGATACGACAGAATTACGCATAACAATGCTACATACCGCAATCATGCTACCAAACAATCTCAGCAATCACAATCATACAATCGTTCTCTATCATGATTCTAGGTTCCAATAGAATAATTCACAACCTAACTTGATACTAGTAATTGCAACTGAGCTAGTACGCGTACGTACCTTGTAACGAAGAATCTTTGCTGATTACTTAAAGTTCCGCTTATGAAATTGGGACCTAATCGAATAATAGAAATACTTCAGTGCTAAGTCCTTGATATTATTAAAGTAAAACCCATCTTATCCAACTATGTAAGATATGGTGTTTTGAATATTAAAATTAACCAATCTTATTGCTTTAAATTTCTTTTCATGAAATCTATTAAAACTAACATTTTTAGAAACTAGTTAATATGCTTGTAAATCTGATGTCTCTTTAATTTTAATTTATACTCTGTTTACAATAACAAACTTAAACAATTATATATACAAGCATTATGAAAATCATATTTGAGACATAAGTTACCCAGAGAACTAAAACATATCTATAATCTGATTTCTTTTACTAATTCTATACTATAATTATAATTATAGAATTTCATCAAGGATACATAAGAATACCAAAATCAGATTTGATAATATAATTTAAATAAGAAAAGAATGAAATTTTTTTATTTTATTTTAAAAGCATACCGGAGACCACCGACAACCACCACAACTGGCGGACTGATAAGTCATATTTATATATAGTTATAAGGTGCATTTAGGTTGTATTTTAGAGCATTTAGATTCATATTTAGGTTCATTATTGCATCATATTCTTAAGTTATGTTATTCTATTCCTATTCGGTATGCTTTCTTGTTTTTGATGAATTTCAGGTAATGAGAACGTATTTGGAGTATATTTAGCTAAGCTTGAGGATTAGGAGCACTTGCAAATAAGCTACGATGCATAAGGATAGTATGGATACGTCTTAGTACGAGCTTGAGCGAAAACGAAGCGGAAAATCATTAGAAGAAATGTGAAAAAGGAGTCATGTATACTCTTCTGATCATAATTTTTGATGTACTTTTTAGAATCAAGAAATTCTAGTTGGGTTGGAAACTAGACTTGAAGGGCTTTCCAACGATAGGTCACACGCCCCAAATGGACTTCTGGTTCGAGAGATATAGCCTTCACAAGTTGACGCAAAATCGCTGTTTTTCCGCCCGGTCGACCGGGCGAAATGAAATTTTCACAGGATGCAAGGCATGTTAGCCCGGTCAACCGGGCGAGAAAGGAGCCAAAATCGCTTGCGCGCCCGACCGGGCAGATTTGCTGTTCTGTCGTAGTTCCTCAATCACCGTCGCCCGACCGGGCGGTTTTTCGAGACGGGTTTATTTGCTTTTTTTAGCCGGTTTTGTAAAAACTATAAATAGGACTTCTCTCTCTCCCCAAAGAACCTCTTTTCTGACGTTATATTTTGTATTCTTAGGTTTAGCTTTAGTTTCCTTCTTCCTTTTCTCTCTAGTTTTTCATGGCAAACCCTAGTTTCTCTTTTCTTCATTAATTCATGAGTTTATAATTTTCATCTCTTTTCTTTCATTGATTTCTTTGATGATGCTTTTCTTTGTAGATTTAAATTTCTTCATTTATTTCATGATTGAGTAGTTTATATTTTAGGGTTTGGGAATCCATATTTATATGCTATGATTCTTGATTGATATTTATTAATGGTTTGATTAGTTATTGATATCTCTAATTGATTAGTGTTTTTATTGTTAATCTTGCAATCTGATCAATTGTCTGATTAAATATTGCTAATATCGAGTCATAGATCGGGAGTACTCTTTAGAGGCTTACCTACAATTAGCAAATCTGATTATGTTGAGCGACCGTACTAGCATATGTTGATTTGAGAGCGTTAAGGCCCGACCGTAGGATTAAAATGTGCTCTAGATATCTGATTAATTGAATCATTGATGATATTTTGATAGATTATAGTTATGAACATGGTGAACCATTGCCCTAGATCCTTTTTAGCTTGATTTTCGTAGTTTGACTAGTTCAGAACTTCAATTTATTATTCCTGATCTTGTTTAGCTTCTCCATGCATTAGAAGCTAGATTAAAACAACCATCTCTCTGTGGATTCGACCCTACTTACCCTACTACATTGTTAGAAGGTTTTACAGGAATTATTTTTGACAGGTGTACGACAACCTATCAAATTTTGGCGCCGTTGCCGGGGAGACGGTATTGTTTTATTTTGTTTTTATTGTTGGTGATACTAAACTGTATATATTTTCTTTTTCCTTTCATTCTTTTTGTGAATAGTTTTTTTTTTCTTTGTTTTCCTCTCTGTTTTAGTGTGTTATGGAGTCGTACAATTTTAGTTCAGAGGGGGATGTTTTTTCGAATTATCAAGGGCAATATGATTATTTTGGGTATAATAATGCGAATGATTATGTTTATGATGCATCATGTGATTGTCAAAATTCACAAAATCTGTGCATGAATGCCTATGAATATTCCCATTACCCTAATGAGTCTTATGTGCCTGACTATACTCAATGTTATCAACCTGAAGTGAATAATTATTTTCAATCCGAAACATCAGAGCGTCAGGAACTATTTAACATGATGAAAGAGTATATGGTTAAACAGCATGAAGATTTAAATGAATTAGATCATGATTATCAAAACATAGCGAAATCTATTGAATTACTTGCTGTGCAACAATCAACTAATCAACAGGTTATACTTGATGATGATGCTTTTGGTGTTGAGAATTATACTCTGGAGGAGAAAGGCGTTGATATGACTCATGATAGTTTGGTAGAAGGTAAGGGTGTAATTGGTGAAGTTGGTAGTGAGTGTCTCTATGTCAACGAATCCTTAGTTGAGAGTGAAGTGTCTCACACTTCTTCTATAAACTTTTCATCTGCATATGAGTCTAAAGTTGAGAGTGAGATAATACATGAGTCTTTGTCGGTTCCATCTGATACTGTTTTTGAGTCTCATGTTCCCTTCTCTAAAAAACTTGATCTTATTCCTTCTTCCCCTTTATTATATCCTCCATCGTTCCTTCTTTCTCCCCTTTTGAATGACTCTCATGATAATGTAAATAATGTACAATTGGTTTCTTTTTCTTCTTTTGAGTCCTGTAAAATGACTAACGATTTTTCTTTTCCTTCTTCTTGTAAATATAATTTTTCCTTTGATTTTTCTTTTGGTAGTTTTAGTAATATTTTAGTACTAATTTTTTTCATTTTTCCTTTCCACTCTTATATAATATGCTCTGAGATGTTTGCAGGAACATATGATAAGCTTCTTAGAGCGTTAAATTATTATGAGTGATCTACTAATTTTAAACGGTCATGCAAGACCTTAAATCAGCGCTTATCGGGAGGCAACTCGACTTTGTTCATTTTTTATTTTTATTTTTATTTTTATTTTTATTTTTATTTATTATTTTTTTTTTTTTTTTTTTTTTTTTGGTTTGACTAACTTTGCTAATGTGTGATGAAGTCTTTTGCTAGGTGCAAGCATAGCCAATTTTTTTGGCTAAGTTCATTGCCTCATTACAACTATCGATTGTGGTGGAGGTGTCGATGCTTTTTGACACTCCCTTTGATTACCCACCCCTTTTGTAAGTTGTACCTCTCCCTCATTTAATTTCTCTTTGTTCAAATTGAGGACAATGTGTCATTCATCTTGGGGGAGGATGTTTGTCATCATTACTTAGCGCATGTTAGTTGCATTTAGAGTAGTTTTTTCATTGCTTTCATAGGATGTTGCACGGTTTGTACCGCTCACTAGGAGTGGGAGTTTACGTGTAACCAAAAACATTGTATTGCTTTCTTAGTTGCATTAGCATATTTCATTTCATTTTAGACTTCATCTCATTTTAGTTGCATCTATAGGATTATTGCTGGCACTCTTTGAGAACTTTGATGATATTTTACTACATTTCCTAAGCGTCATCCATCTTGAGCATGATACTTTATAGCACGATTGTTTCGCAATTGATTGTTTGTGGTAAGATTGATTGATCTCTCTCTGGTTCGATTTAACTTTATTGTGCAGACACCTTAAACTAAGCAAGCTTCTGTGCCTATAAATTGACGTATCTGTGTCAGTTATGTTCTTTCATGTGTGTTTAGTTCCTTAGTTGTCGCATTGATCTTAATTTTGACTTGGTACTCTTTGATTTTTGATAGTGCATACATTTTGATATGATTGAGGCATTTTATTTCATGATCTTAGCTCCAGAGTTATTCTTGTTTTCATATTATCCTTCCTCTAGCCCCGCTGAGCCTTTCTGACTATGTTTGATTGCTACCTACGTTAGAAGCCATTGGCCTCATTTGATATTTGTCCTAAGCCTAGCTTGGGGGAGCGAGTATTATTTTGGTTTGGTTTGTATTGAATTGAAATGCTCTATTTGTGGTTTAGAAGGATGGAAAAGTATGTTTAGTGAGCTTTGAAATTGAATTGTAAGTTCGAGAAAAAAAAAAGTGAAAAATGAAATGAAAAAGAAGTGGAAAAAAAAGTTGTGAATAAAGTGAAATAAAAAGTGTTATGATTGAATTTGTTGAGTGAATAAGGTTGTTGATTATATTTGGAGATTGTTGGTTGTTGCGTGGAGTTGTTGTGATCTTTCTTGGTCATGTTTTCAGTTATATGATGCTCCCCCTTCTTGGTTTTTCCACCACAATTCCCAAATTATTCCATACCTTTAACCTCTACCCCCATTACAACCCTTAAAAGTCATCTTGATCATTGTGTATTGTATTGTTGAGTGTTAAGTGAGTCAAAAAGTCAAAGTTAAAGAGTATTTGTTTCATCTGAGTCGACTTGATTAGGTTGAGTGTCATCATTTATCCTTTAAGCACATGAGAGATTTGAGCGCACATGACTATAGTGAGGTCTGTCAGGTTTGGTTAAATCCAGCTTGGGAGAGATGGTATGTGCTATGATTGGAGAGTTGATTGTGATACATGACATGCTATGCGGCTTTGTTCGAGATTGTTTCGATGCTTGGTTTGTGTAGTGATTATATCTCTTGTGTTTTCAGTTGAGTGTTTAGCCCTGTTTTAGTCCTATATTGTAGGTTGTCTTACTTTTCCCATGTCTATGTCTTATTGCTTGGGGACAAGCAATGGTTTAGCTTGCGGGAGTTTGATAAGTCATATTGATATATAGTTATAAGGTGCATTTAGGTTGTATTTTAGAGCATTTAGATTCATATTTAGGTTCATTATTGCATCATATTCTTAAGTTATGTTATTCTACTCCTATTCGGTATGCCTTCTTGTTTTTGATGAATTTCAGGTAATGAGAACGTATTTGGAGTATATTTAGCTGAGCTTGAGGATTAGGAGCACATGGAAATAAGCTACGATGCATAAGGATAGTATGGATACGTCTTAGTACGAGTTTGAGCGAAAACGAAGCGGAAAATCATTAGAAGAAATGTGAAAAAGGAGTCATGTATACTCTTCTGATCATAACTTTTGATGTGCTTCTTAGAATCAAGAAATTCTAGTTGGGTTGGAAACTAGACTTGAAGGGATTTCCAACGATAGGTCAGACGCCCCAAATGGACTTCTGGTTCGAGAGATACGGCCTTCGCAAGTTCACGCAAAATCGCTGTTTTCCCGCCCGGTCGATCGGGCGAAATGAAATTTTTACAGGATGCAAGGCATGTTAGCCCGGTCAACCGGGCGAGAAAGGAGCCAAAATCGCTTGCGCGCCCGACCGGGCAACCGGGCGAAATGAAATTTTTACAGGATGCAAGGCATGTTAGCCCGGTCAACCGGGCGAGAAAGGAGCCAAAATCGCTTGCGCGCCCGACCGGGCAGATTTGCTGTTCTGTCGTAGTTCCTCAATCACCGTCGCCCGACCGGGCGGAATTCGCCCGGTCAACCGGGCGGTTTTTCGAGACGGGTTTCTTTGTCTTTTTTTAGCCGGTTTTGTAAAAACTATAAATAGGTCTTCTCTCTCTCCCCAAAGAACCTCTTTTCTGACGTTATATTTTGTATTCTTAGGTTTAGCTATAGTTTCCTTCTTCCTTTTCTCTCTAGTTTTTCATGGCAAACCCCTAGTTTCTCTTTTCTTCATTAATTCATGAGTTTATAATTTTCATCCCTTTTCTTTCATTGATTTCTTTGATCATGCTTTTCTTTGTAGATTTAAATTTCTTCATTTATTTCATGATTGAGTAGTTTATATTCTAGGGTTTGGGAATCCATATTTATATGCTATGATTCTTGATTGATATTTATTAATGGTTTGATTAGTTATTGATATCTCTAATTGATTAGTGTTTTTATTGTTAATCTTGCAATTGGATCAATTGTCTGATTAAATATTGCTAATATCGAGTCATAGATCGGGAGATAGTACTCTTTAGAGGCTTACCTACAATTAGCAAATCTGATTATGTTGAGCGACCCTACTAGCATATGTAGATTTGAGAGCGTTAAGGCCCGACTGTAGGATTAACATGTGCTCTAGATATCTGATTAATTGAATCATTGATGATATTTTGATAGATTATAGTTATGAACATGGTGAACCATTGCCCTAGATCCTGTTTAGCTTGATTTTCGTAGTTTGACTAGTTCAGAACTTCAATTTATTATTCCTGATCTTGTTTAGTTTCTCCATGCATTAGAAGCTAGATTAAAACAACCATCTCTCTGTGGATTCGACCCTACTTACCCTACTACATTGTTAGAAGGTTTTGCAGGAATTATTTTTGACAGGTGTACGACAACCTATCACGGACGCGCGACTGAACCACGAACCTTTGCACGACGCGGCTCCGACTCGAGCCACTCACGCCCAGCGAGGACCCCGACACACTTGTACACCTACGCGAAACCCGAACCGCGAACTGGCGTTTAGCACCGGCGAGGACCCCGACGAACCGCGAACCTCCGGCGAGCAGGCGCAACCTCCGACGAGCAGGCGTGACCTCCGGAGATTGAGTGCCCAGATGTTGTGAAGAAGAAAGAGAA
Source organism: Beta lomatogona (assembly GCA_947646795.1). Classification (NCBI taxonomy): domain Eukaryota; kingdom Viridiplantae; phylum Streptophyta; class Magnoliopsida; order Caryophyllales; family Amaranthaceae; genus Beta; species Beta lomatogona. The sequence continues at coordinate 841,198 of CANSNZ010000448.1, forward strand.
AATAGAGGGTGTTGCTCGCTGGTGAAGAAAAGGGGAGGAGAGAGAAAATTCTCTTGGGGAAAAACGGCTGATGCAAAGGTGAGTAGGGTTTTAAATTTTTTTTTCCTTTTTTTTTTTTATATTTCTCTCCTATTTATAGTATGAGAAACCTTGGATTAAAAGGATTTGTTTCCCAGTCAAACTCCGATTTATTATTCTATTTGGAAAATAAAACGAAACCAAACTACAATATAATTAGGTACGAAAATAAGTTGTATAGTTATGTTATAACTGTAGGCTTACCCAAACTATAATATTATGTGAATAATATTAAGAACACTTTCAACTTTATTCTTTATATTTTCTCATTTATAAAAGAATAATTTTCAAAAATACGGAGTATTACAGGCTTCCCCCTTAAAGGAAGTTTCGTCCCGAAACTTTGAGGTAGCCAGTCTTAACGACGATCTTTTGCACTTCTATGTCCCAATATTTCACAAGCGTTTTCTAGTTTTCGCAAGTCACATAAGCAATAATACACATAAATAACTGACTTAAGCAAACTTTAGGGGAAGCACGAAATTCTATCGCATTCTTCCCCCTTAAAAGAAAAGTTACGTCCTCGTAACTCGCCTACCTCTTGAAAAAGCTCAGGGTACTTCAGACGCATCGCATCCTCTGCTTCCCATGTGGCTTCTTCAGTATTCTGATTTCTCCACAACACCTTCACGATTTTGACGTCCTTATTTCTCGTACTACGCACCTTGTGGTCTAGGATCTTGATGGGTTTCTCCTCATAGGACAAGGTTTCGTCTAACTCGACGTTTTCCGGTTCCAGGACATGCGACTCGTCAGGTACGTATTTCCGAAGTTGGGATACGTGAAACACGTGGTGAACCCTTTCTAACTCGTTTGGCAAATCTAAGCGATAAGACACTTTGCCCACTCTCACCAAAATCTCATATGGTCCTATGAACTTAGGGCTTAGTTTCCCTTTCTTTCCAAATCGCATCACTCCTTTCATTGGAGACAACTTCAGCAGCACTTTTTCACCAACTTCATAGTTCTCTTCCCTTCGCTTCTGATCAGCATAGGACTTCTGCCTGTCCTGTGCAGCCCTAATCTTGTCTTGAATGACTCGCACTTGATCAACAGTCTCTTGAATCATTTCAGGACCTAACACCACAGTCTCACTAATATCGTTCCAGCACAAAGGACAACGACACTTTCTCCCATACAATGCTTCAAATGGAGCCATTTTGATACTAGTATGATAACTATTGTTGTATGAGAACTCTATGAGGTCCAAATGGTCTTCCCATGATCCCTGGTATTCTAAGGCACAAGCTCTTAACATGTCTTCCAAGGTCTGGATGGTTCTTTCTGTTTGACCGTCTGTAGCTGGGTGAAAGGCTGTACTCATTAATAGCTCACTACCAAATGCTTCCTGGACCTTTTTCCAGAAATTCGAAAGGAATCGCGAATCCCGATCAGACACTATTCTCGTGGGTACCCCGTGCAATCGAATGACATATGCTTTGGCTAGGGATTCCATACTCCACGTGTCTTTCATGGGTATGAACCTTGCAGTTTTGGTCAATCGGTCCACTATCACCCATATTGTGTTATTACCTGATAGGCTGTCGTACACCTGTCGAAAATAATTCCTGCAAAACCTTCTAACAATGTAGTAGGGTAAGTAGGGTGGAATCCACATAGAGATGGTTGTTTTAATCTAGCTTCTAATGCATAGAGAAACTAAACAAGATCAGGAATAATGAATTAAAGTTCTAAACTAATCAAACTACGAAAATCAAGCTAAAAAGGATCAAGGGCAATGGTTCACCATGTTCATAACTATAATCTATCAAAATATCATCAATGATTCAATTAATCAGATATCTAGAGCACATGTTAATCCTATGGTCGGGCCTTAACACTCTCAAATCAACATATGCTAGTACGGTCGCTCAACATAATCAGATTTGCTAATTGTAGGTAAGCCTCTAAAGAGTACTATCTCTCGATCTATGACTCGATATTAGCAATATTTAATCAGACAATTGATCAGATTGCAAGATTAACAATAAAAACACTAATCAATTAGATATATCAATAACTAATCAAACCATTAATAAATATCAATCAAGAATCATAGCATATAAACATGGATTCCCAAACCCTTAATATAAACTACTCAATCATGAAATAAATAAAGAAATTTAAATCTATAAAGAAAAGCATGATCAAAGAAAACAATGAAAGAAAAGAGATGAAAATTATAAACTCATGAATTAATGAAGAAAAGAGAAACTAGGGTTTGCCATGAAAATCTAGAGAGAAAAGGAAGAAGGAAACTAAAGCTAAACCTAAGAATACAAAATATAACGTGCGAAAAGAGGTCCCGGGGGAGAGAGAGAGAAGACCTATTTATAGTTTTTACAAAATCGGCTAAAAAAGGCAAAAATTAACCTTCCGGAAAAACCGCCCGGTCGGGCGAAGTTGTTCTGAAACTATGACAAAAATGGAATTCCGCCCGGTCGGGCGCTGTAACAGTCCGCCTTCCGAGCTGCTAGATGATCACAATTAACATTCATAAACCGTAATTATCATTTAATTAAATCTCAATTTACATTCTCTTGCAGCGGAACATAATCAACAAATCGGTCCTGGACCTGTGGGTTTTGGGCCCACCAATTTAACATTCTTTAGAAGAAATCCTTCATACATAACTATCTGACCCGAAACCTCAAAATATAGTACAATCAAATACCACAAAGAAGATATTCTCAATAAAACATCTAACTATAACTTTAGTCTACAATTTACAACGCAAGCATCTTCTCGCTCATTTAACATATCCCAAGTCCTCGATACTTCACCTGCAAAATATCTACAATGAACTCTGCCCCACCAGGACAGGTTCCAAGAACAAAATCAGAAAAACTGAGTACACACTGTCCAACCAAAAATCCATTTTAGTGGCTTAAAATATGATCACGTAATTTACTAGTTCTCATTTAAATACGTAAACTCACACTATACAAGTAACAAATATGAAGGTAACAAAATATACTTCTTAGAATATAATATAACATGTTTAGAGCGATCTTTAAAACACATCAGGTCATACTAAACCATAGGATAACTCATAAATCTTTTGAAAACAAAAATATAAACGTTACTGTATCTTGAATATAATTCTAGTTCACTTATAATATGTTCCATAGAGACTTTCTTATCTTTCAGCTAAATCATATATAACTTTAAGTAAGTCTATCAAATACATATGCATTACTTAGAGAGATTATAAGAATCACAACCTCTTACTAGAAAATCCTTTTGTAATTGTTCCACTTCCTAAGAAGCAAACCCCATTCATAAATCATTAAATTGTTGTATCAGACACAAGCTTTTTGAAAAATAACTGTATGAGTTTCTAGATAAAATTTTAGAGACCAAATCATACTTTCTTAGTTTCTTCCTTAAACTAGCTCACCAAACATACCAGGGAAGAGAATACGAATAGAGAGGGAACTATGCCACCATCTCTAAACTCATGGGGACGTCTCCCCTAACAATATTTGTACAGCCTACAAGACTTATTCCAGGACATGTCCTATCATTTTATATCACACACATGCCACGATGCGTTCATCACTGCTACTGCAGTTTCTTCCCCATCATTAACAAAATCAAGTCTGATTCATAGTTTCGCAATATATCTTCCATAACTCAAATTCATGATTGCCAAAGTTAGTACTATTTATAATCAAAATGGTAATCATAAAACGTTTTGCAATCGAAGCCCTCGAGGTTCATAAATCGGCATTCATATTGTAAAACCGATTCACATAAGTCAAAAACTCATATAACCAATCTTTAATCACTTTCATAAATAAGCGCTATTCATGAAACTTATGAAGGAATCTACACTTGAATATAAAAATAGATAGACTTAATTTACCAATAACAGAAAATAGTATTCTCATATAACTAAAACGTCCTTCAGGTTGGTTCATACAATCATCATGTAAAATATAGTTGTCTTAGTATAATTTGTAATCAGAGGTTCAATCAGTAAAACCTAACATATAATTAATATTACGCTCATGGCTTAAAACTCATATTCAGGTATTCTACAAACCTTTTGTATACGCAATTGCCACTTTTAAACAATCCAATAATTAAAACATGTAAAAGTGTTTCGAGTTGAATTCATGAAATACATATAATCATATAAAATATCAATTTATAGTACGAAGGTGGATGGACATGTGTGTACCTCGATACGATTCCCAATAAATCAACATTCTGGATCACCAAGTATAGCTCAAACTTCATAAATTATCTCCATAGCCATACTCCAACATAAACCTCAAAACAATAGCAACAATTAACATTTATTCTCATTGAACTCAAATAAGGAAGCTAACTAGACTAACTCTCTTAATACACCTTACTTCCTAATTCGACTAGCCCTTTTCTAGATAACTAAATTTCACTACTCAATGAAATCATGGAGTAAAATAGTTGAGATTTCTAATATCTATTAGCTAACTAGAACAACCAAATATAATATAATTTCAAAAGTACTACCAGGTTGATTTAATTTGTATAATCAAAAGCCATAATCTTTAATAACTTTTAAATACTACTCATCTCAAAAAGAAATCGTAACTAATATTCTTTTGCCACTCAACCACTTTCAAACCATAAACTGATTCTTCTTACTATAGGAGAATTGATTCAACTTTTAGAATATAATTCTCTAAACAACATCCAATCATAACCACTTGAATTTGATACATAAAGATAGGAGAAGAGGAGGCTGAACTAATACCTGCAACAATGGTTTATATGAATCAGGATTCTGAAGGAGGAGAAAAACACCAAACAACAATACCAAGAAGCAGCGTCAACAACCAACACCACAACACTGTCGACCACGACATCAGCACACCAGGATAACGACGACAACAACACGCCACTGAAGAAATGAAGCAGAGAAGAGGGGTGGAAAAACGAAGAACAACAACAGCAACAAGAATGGCAGCACTAATCGCGACACCACGGCAACACCTCATAGGGTGGCGCACCGCCAGTAGCAGAAGACGAAACAACAAACCCGAACCAAGAAGAGAGAGAAAACAAATTAAGAGTTTGATTCTTCACCCAATTCGAATGTGAAGTTGAACTTTGGATCATCAATTTGCTGAATTTCTGAAATTGATATGTGATATTGAGAAGCTTTTTAAGAGAATTGCAATTGACAACTCAAAATCTTAGAGAACTCTTGCTTGACACGAATGAGAAGAAGTGTTGTTCTGGCTTCTTGGACTGATGACACGAGGAGGAGTGAGAACTCAGAGAATGGGGTTTTTTTTTTCTCTTTCTTTATAAGCTTAAAATCATTGAGTCAATACCTCTTTTTACTAGAATCCTCCCTAACATAATTTGTATAAAATAATAATTCCCAAGTAATTTCTCATTGATAATTAAAGCTTAATTAGACTAATAAACATAATTACTTTATTTAAAATATGCTTAAAAATATGGGCTATTACAGGCGCGCAAGCACTTTTGGAGCCACTTTCGCCCAGTTGACCGGGCAAAATGCCTTGTACTCTGAAGAAATTTTCGTCTCGCCCGGTCGATCGGGCGGAAAAACTGTGATTTTGCGTCAACTTACGAAGGCCGTATCTCTCGAACCAGAAGTCTATTTGGGGCGTGTGACCTGTCCTTGGAAAACTCTTGAAGAATGGTTTCCAACCCAATTGGAATTTCTTGATTATCAATTTTCTATTAAAAGTTATGGTCAAAATAGTAAACGGGTGTCAGTTTTGGCACTTCTTTCACTAACTCTTTGCTTCATTCTAACTCGAGATTGTCCCAAACGGATGCATTGTAATCCTTGTGCAAGCTATCTTCATCCTCAATGATTAAAAGGCTTGATCTTAGATAATCATAATCAATTTGCATCAAAATAACGTGAAAATCATCGAAACACGCAAACGGGGAGTAGTAGAGCACAACTTACGTAATTCATGCCATTATGCACCTAAATGCTCTAAAAGGAGTTCTAAATGCAATCAAAATGCATCTAAAAACTATATATAAAAGTGACACATCAAACTCCCCCAAGCTAAACCATTGCTTGTCCTCAAGCAATAAGACATAGACATTGGAAAAGAACGACAACCTACAATATAGGACTATAGGGTCAAACACTCAATTGAAAACACGAGAGATATAATCACTACACAAACCAAGCATTGAAACAATCTCGAACAAAGCCGCATAGCATGTCATGTATCACAATCAACTTTCCAATCATACCACATACCATCTCTCCCAAGCTGGATTTAACCAAACCTGACAGACCTCACTATAGTCATGTGCGCTCAAATCTCTCATGTGTTTAAAGGATAAATGATGACACTCAACCTAAAACAAGTCAACTCAGTTGAAACATATACTCTTTAACTTTGAATTTTTGACTCACTTAACACTCAACAATACAATACACAATGATCAAGAGGACTTTTAAAGGTTGCAATGGGGCTGAGGTTAAAGGTATGGAATAATGTGGGAATTGTGGTGGAAAAACCAAGAAGGGGGAGCATCATATAACTGAAAACATGACCAAGAAAGATCACAACAACTCGACGCAACAACCAACAATCTCCAAATATAATCAACAACCTTATTCACTCAAGAAATTCAATCATAACCCATTTTATTTCACTTTATTCACAACTTTTTTTCACTTCTTTTTCATTTCATTTTTCACTTTTTTTTTCCTTTTTTTTTTCTCGAACTTTCAATTCAATTTCAAAGCTCACTAAACATACTTTTCCATCCTTCTAAACCACAAATAGAGCATTTCAATTCAATACAAACCAAACCAAAACTAATGCTCGCTCCCCCAAGCTAGGCTTAGGAAAAATATCAAATGAGGCCAATGGCTTGTAATGTAGGTAGCAATCAAACATAGTCAAAAAGGCTCAGCGGGGCTAGAGGAAGGATAATATGAAAACAAGAATAACTCTGGAGCTAAGATCATGAAATAGAATGCCTCAATCATATCAAAATGTATGCACTATCAAATATCAAAGAGTACCAAGTCAAAATCAAGATCAATGCGACAACTAAGGAACTAATCACGCATGAAAGAACATAACTGACACAGATACGTCAGTTTATAGGCACAGAAGCTCACTTAGTTTAAGGTGTCTGCACAATAAAGTTAAATCGAACCAGAGACAGATCAATTAATCTTACCACAAACAATCAATTGCGAAACAATCGTGGGATTAAGTATCATGCTCAAGATGAATGACTCTTAGGAAATGTAGTAAAATATCATCAGAGTTCTCAAAGAGTGCCAGCAATAGTCCTATAGATGCAACTAAAATGAGATGAAGTCTAATACGAAATGAAATATGCTAATGCAACTAAGAAAGCAGTACAATGTTTTTGGTTACACGTAAACTTCCACTCCTAATGAGCAGTACAAACCGTGCAACAACCTATGAAAGCAATAAAAAAAAACTACTCTAAATGCAAATAACATGTGCTATGTAATGATGAAAATCATCCTCCCCCAAGCTAAATGACACATTGTCCTCAATGTGAACAAAGAGGAATTAAATGAGGGAGAGGTACAACTTACAAAAGGGGTGGGTAATCAGAGGGAGTGTCAAAAAGCATCGACACCTCCACCACAATCGATAGTTGTAATGAGGCAGTGAACTTAGCCAAAAAAAATTGGCTATGCTTGTACCTAGCAAAAGACGTCATCACACATTAGCAAAGTTAGTCAAACCAAAAAAGAAATTGAACAAAGTCGGGTTGCCTCCCGATAAGCGCTGATTTAAGATCTTGCATGACCGTTTAAGACTAGTAGATCACTCATAATAGTTCAATGCTCTAAGAAGCTTATCATATGTTCCTGCAAACATCTCAAAGCATATTATATAAGAGTGGAAAGGAAAAATGAAAAAAATTAGTACTAAAATATTACTAAAACTACCAAAAGAAAAATCAAAGGAAAAATTATATTTACAAGAAGAAGGAAAAGAAAAATCGTTAGTCATTTTACAGGACTCAAAAGAAGAAAAAGAAACCAATTGTACATTATTTACATTATCATGAGAGTCATTCAAAAGGGGAGAAAGAAGGAACGATGGAGAATATAATAAAGGGGAAGAAGGAATAAGATCAAGTTTTTTAGAGAAGGGAACATGAGACTCAAAAACAGTATCAGATGGAACCGACAAAGACTCATGTATTATCTCACTCTCAACTTTAGACTCATATGCAGATGAAAAGTTTATAGAAGAAGTGTGAGACACTTCACTCTCAACTAAGGATTCGTTGACATAGAGACACTCACTACCAACTTCACCAATTACACCCTTACCTTCTACCAAACTATCATGAGTCATATCAACGCCTTTCTCCTCCAGAGTATAATTCTCAACACCAAAATCATCATCATCAAGTATAACCTGTTGATTAGTAGATTGTTGCACAGCAAGTAATTCAATAGATTTCGCTATGTTTTGATAATCATGATCTAATTCATTTAAATCTTCATGCTGTTTAACCATATACTCTTTCATCATGTTAAATAGTTCCTGACGCTCTGATGTTTCGGGTTGAAAATAATTATTCACTTCAGGTTGATAACATTGAGTATAGTCAGGCACATAAGACTCATTAGGGTAATGGGAATCTTCATAGGCATTCATGCACAGATTTTGTGAATTTTGACAATCACATGATGCATCATAAACATAATCATTCGCATTATTATACCCAAAATAATCATATTGCCCTTGATAATTCGAAAAAACATCCCCCTCTGAACTATAATTATTCCACTCCATGACAACACACTAAAACTGACAAGGAGAACAATATATATATATATATATATATATATATATATATATATATATATATATATATATATATATTCACAAAAAGAAAGAAAAAAGAAAAAAAATATAAATAAAAAAAATAACAGTTCAATTTCACCAACAATAAAAACTAAATAAAACAATACCGTCTCCCCGGCAACGGCGCCAAAATTTGGTAGGGTGTCGTACACCTGTCAAAAATAATTCCTGCAAAACCTTCTAACAATGTAGTAGGGTAAGTAGGGTCGAATCCACAGAGAGATGGTTGTTTTAATCTAGCTTCTAATGCATGGAGAAACTAAACAAGATCAGGAATAATGAATTAATGTTCTAAACTAATCAAACAACGAAAATCAAGCTAAAAAGGATCTAGGGCAGTGGTTCACCATGTTCATAACTATAATCTATCAAAATATCATCAATGATTCAATTAATCAGATATCTAGAGCACATCTTAATCCTACGGTCGGGCCTTAACACTCTCAAATCAACATATGCTAATACGGTCGCTCAACATAATCAGATTTGCTAATTGTAGGTAAGCCTCTAAAGAGTACTATCTCCCGATCTATGACTCGATATTAGCAATATTTAATCAGACAATTGATCAGATTGCAAGATTAACAATAAAAACACTAATCAATTAGATATATCAATAACTAATCAAACCATTAATAAATATCAATCAAGAATCATAGCATATAAACATGGATTCCCAAACCCTCAATATAAACTACTCAATCATGAAATAAATAAAGAAATTTAAATCTACAAAGAAAAGCATGATCAAAGAAAACAATGAAAGAAAAGAGATGAAAATTATAAACTCATGAATTAATGAAGAAAAGAGAAACTAGGGTTTGCCATGAAAATCTAGAGAGAAAAGGAAGAAGGAAACTAAAGCTAAACCTAAGAGTACAAAATATAACGTCCGAAAAGAGGTCCCGGGGGAGAGAGAAAGAAGACCTATTTATAGTTTTTACAAAACCGGCTAAAAAAGGCAAAAATTAACCTTCCGGAAAAACTGCCCGGTCGGGCGACGTTGTTCTGAAACTACGACAAAAATGGAATTCCGCCCGGTCGGGCGTGCAAGCGCTTTTGGAGCAACTTTCGTCCGGTTGACCGGGCAAACATGCCTTGTACTCTGAAGAAATTTTCGTCTCGCCCGGTCAACCGGGCGGAAAAACTGTGATTTTGTGTCAACTTGCGAAGGTCGTATCTCTCGAACCAGAAGTCCATTAGGGGCGTGTGACCTATTGTTGGAAAGCTCTTGAAGTCTAGTTTCCAACCCATCTATAATTTCTTGATTTTCAATTTTATATCAAAAGTTATGGTCAAAATAGTAAACAGGTGTCAGTTTTGACACTTCTTTCACTAACTCTTTGCTTCATTCTAACTCGAGATTATCCCAAACGGATGCATTGTGATCCTTGTGCAAGCAATCTTCATCCTCAATGATTACAAGGCTTGATCTTAGATAATCATAATCAATTTGCATCAAAATAACCTGAAAATCATCGAAACACGCAAACGGGGAGTAGTAGAGCACAACTTACGTAATTCATGCCATTATGCACCTAAATGCTCTAAAAGGAGTTCTAAATGCAATCAAAATGCATCTAAAAACTATATATAAAAGTGACACATCATTACCTCCCCGACTCCTAGGTAAGGCTACAACGAAGTCCATGGATATCGAATCCCACTTCCATGTTGGGATGTCCAGAGGTTGTATTTTGCCTTGAGGTCTCTTGTGTTCACTCTTAACCTTCTGACATTTGGAAACAAACTCGGCTACTGCCTTCTTTATTCCAGGCCACCAAAACATCTTTTTGAGGTCCTTATATAACTTATCCCCCCCTGGGTGGACGGAATAACTCGTATTATGACCTTCACTCATTATCTTTTGCTTCAACTCCTCACATTTTTGCGGCACACACCACCGACCCTTGTAGCATATACTCCCATCCTCATGGATTTCAAACCCTTCTGCTTTTCCCTCCTTAAGTTTTGCTTTGACCCGCTCAAGTTTCACATCCCCAGGCTGACCCTCCCTTATTTCATCTAGGAAGTTGGGCTGGATGGTTAGGGCACTCAATAACTTTTCCACTTCCACTTCATGAACCACTTCAAGCTGGAGTTTAGAAAATTCTTCACAAAGTTTGTCAGCAACTACCAAGGTGTTCAGGCTATGGCTAGACTTACGACTCAATGCATCAGCAACAATGTTTGATTTACCCTCATGGTATTGAATATCTAAGTCATAGTCCTTAATGAGCTCTAACCACCTACGCTGTCGCATATTAAGGTCTTTCTGGGTGAAAATGTATTTGAGGCTTTTGTGATCGGTGAAAATTCGACAAGTCACCCCGTAAAGGTAATGTCTCCAGATTTTTAAGGCAAAGACAATTGCGGCCAACTCTAGGTCATGTGTAGGGTAAATAACCTCATACGGTTTCAGTTGACGGGACGCATAAGCTATAACCTTCCAATTCTGCATAAGAACACAACCCAACCCATTCCTTGACGCATCACTATAGACATCATACCCCTCATCCCCGTTAGGCAAGGCTAGAACAGGTGATGAGGTTAATCTTTCTTTGAGTGTTTGAAAGGCTATCTCACTATCATCAGTCCAGTTAAACTTGCAATATTTCTTCATTAAGTTAGTCATGGGTTTTGCTATCTTCGAAAAGTCTTTCACAAACCTCCTATAATAACCGGCTAAACCCAAAAAACTCCTTATATCTGTGTCATTCTTTGGTGTAGGCCATTCGCTCATAGCTTTTATCTTTGCAGGATCTACTGAAATACCCTCCTTAGAGACGAAATGACCCAAAAATGACACATTTTCTAACCAAAACTCACACTTTGAAAACTTGGCATACAGTTGGTTCTCCCTAAGTGCCTGTAAAATAAGCCTCAAATGTCCCTCATGTTCCTTCTTGCTCTTTGAATAGATCAATATATCGTCTATGAACCCGACTACGAATTTATCGAGGTAGGGTCGAAAAATCCTATTCATGAGGTCCATAAAAACAGCAGGTGCATTGGTTAACCCAAAAGGCTTGACGGTAAACTCATAATGTCCATACCTAGTCCTGAAGGCAGTTTTAGGTATATCTTGGTCAGCAATCCTCAACTGATGGTAACCAGACCTTAAATCTATTTTGGAGAACATCCCTACACCCTGAAGTTGGTCAAACAAGTCATCTATCCTAGGTAATGGATATTTGTTTTTCACAGTAACATTGGTCAACTCACGGTAGTCTATACACAACCTCAAACTACCAACCTTCTTTTTCACGAATAAGACAGGGGCTCCCCATGGTGACATACTAGGTCTAATATACCCCTTCTCTAGTAGTTCTTCCAACTGGTTTTTCAACTCGTTCATGTATGCTGGAGCCATTCGGTATGGGGCTTTTGAGATAGGTCCAGTTCCAGGTACTAAGCCAACAGTGAACTCTACATCTCTCCTTGGCGGCATACCAGGTATTTCTTCAGGAAAAACATCCTGGAATTCGCTAACTATAGACACATTCTTAGGTTTTAATGGATCATCCTCAACCCTTCTCACAGAACACATAAAGAGAGGCCATCCTTTGTCTATATAACCCTTAAGTTGCAAGGCATTGATTACCTTAATCCCAGGTTCTCGAGGTATTCTCCTATATGACACCCTTTTTCCCGAAAGATCTCTCAGTTCCACTTTCTGTGCATCACAATCTATCTTAGCCTTGTACTTCCCAAGCCAGTCCATCCCCAAAATGACGTCTAGGTTCAATAAGTTAAACTCTATTAAATCGGAAGGAAAGAAGCCCTCCCCTATTTTCAATGAGACATTCAGGAATTTCTTAGAGCAATTTACACTATTCCCAGACGGAATTATTATAGGCATAGAAATTGACTCGGACTCAACCAGTGCTAAAGTTCTAACAGTTGTATGGCCAATAAAAGACAAAGATGCTCTAGAATCGAACAATACTTTAACAGGAATTGAGTTAATAGAGAAAATACCACTGACAACATCTCTACGAGCTTCTTCTTCACTAGCTGTCATCATATACAGCTTCCCTTTGCCCTTATTATCATTGTTGTTGGTCACATGGTTCCAAGATGGTGTCTGATTATTTGCATTAGTTGGTGGTTTGGAGTAATTAGAGTTCCCTGACCCATTGTATGCATTTCCACCATTCCCATTCCCATTCCCATTCCTAGGCTTGTCTCCATAGTTCCCTTTCGTTTGACCATTGGGGTTAATCTTATTCTTCGAGTAGCACTCATACGCCCTATGCCCCAATTTTCCACATTCACGACACTCCACCTTATTACCCTCGCAATCTCGCCCAGGATGGTTGTTTGGGCACTTCTTACACCTGTACACAGGCTCAGGTCTGCGGTTGTTGGTGTTATTGTTGCGGTTATTGTTATTATGTTGAGTGTTGTTGTTGGTGGGTCCCTTACCAAAGTTTCTTTGGAAGGTTTGGTAGATTTGGTTCCCCTTGTGTTTCTTTTCAAACCTTTGAACCTCGGGGTTTGGATTCTCCTTTCGCTTCTCACCTTGTTTACCCCCTTCCTATCGTTTCCTTATGGCATATAGGTGGGAAGCTTTGCCAAATACATGGTCCAAAGAGGTGAAAGTATCTCCCCACGGCTCCCCTTGTAGGTCAATGATGAGCCCTAATTCAAAACGTGAGGCCTTAGCTTCCTCAGTATGGGCTATTTCAGGAGCAAATCTCATCAACTCAATGAATTTGCGATAATACTCCTCAACAGACAGGTTCCCTTGTTCAAGCATCATAAACTCTTGGGCTTTCTGCTTCTTGAGGTATGGAGGGGTAATACTTATCCCTCAGGGCTTTCTTGAAGGTTTCCCACCCAAAGTCAGGTTGTTTAAGGAAGTTGTCCTTAGCTTGGGTTCACCAAAAGTGGGCATCCCTCGTAGGTAATAGCTTGCTAAGGGCATAGTCTTGTCATCCGGACGGGAGAGGGTAAAGAACAGCTTATCAAACTCCCAAACCCAGTTTTCCAATTCCTCGGGTCCCCCTTTCCCATTCAGTACTGGTGGGTTTGTACGGGCAACCTTTTCAGACAAGTCCCCATCTCGGTGGGCTAGGTTAGCTGTGATCTGCACTAGATCACGAATCGATTGCTCGACATTCAGAGAGGTATCAGGCGTGCCGCCTTGACGAACCATTCTTCGCTGAAAAATATCACAACGGCTATTTTAGCGATATGCACATAGTCGTTTATTTATTTAACTACTACACATTGGCATATTTATATAACACGTTCTTTTTTTTATTGCAAACAATCATTAAGTCTCTATTTTCTTTCAATATAAATATCTCAAATAAGACGTTACATCATATAAAAGAATAAAACTGTTGTATTATTATTGAAAAGGGTAAAATTTATTGTTTCCAAGGAAAATATAATATGAATAAATAAAAGAATAAAAGAATACTAATTTGCTACTTGGCATGCAAGCCTTATTAAAACTGAAATAAACGAATAAAATAATATTCTAATCCTAATTATATAATCAAAAGAAACTAGGGGCTATAATGGTGAGCTTCGTCATCTGAATTAGGATTTTCTATTCCTTCTTCCATGTCAGCTTCGTCCTCAGAAGACTCGTCGTCCTCTATAGGTTCATCTTCCTCCAGAGGTTCTTCTTCTATGGGCTCTTCTTCTGCTTCTTGGTCAATTTCCTCAATCGGATCCTCCTCAACAGGCTCATTCTCATTAGGATATCCCTCTTCAGCAAACTCATTTTCATTAGGATCTCCCTCTTCCTCATTTTCCAAGTCAAGTATAGGTTCAGCATTATCTTCCCCAATCACTGCTATGAAAGTCCTATTATTCCCCTCATCATCGGAAATATAGATAAAAGTTTTGAGGTTTGACGCTATGTGGTAGTCCTCGGGTATGAACTCATCCTCAAAAGTTTGGTACCTAGCTCTTTTTGCAGCTCTAAAGGACTCTTGCGGCTTAGATTTAACTCTAGGGTTCTCAGAATTCACATTAATTCCCGAGCGTTCCCCCACATGATAGGTTCCTCGAACTAAAGGTGATGAGGTAGAGGGCTCCCAACTTCTTTTCTCACGAATTCTCCATTCATTTTCACAGTATTTAAGATCAGTAATGAAATGTCCTACAGTAGGAAGGTATTGGTTCCAGTAATTGTGTTTGGCCCTATTAAAACCTCCATTTTCTGACCACATATCCTCATATCTACGGTGTACGAAAAGGTAAGGTTCCTCCTTAGGGACGTACGGCAGCATAAAATATATTTTCTCCATTTCAGTCTTTAGTCTAGTATCTCCCTGTAAGGTCCTATACTCCATAGCAGCTTTCATTTTATGGGCCCAGATGTCCCAATCCTCCGCTATTCGGTGTTTCATCAGGTATTCCTTAGGACCTATGTCGTAAACCATCTGCAAATTTAAAGAAGGAAAATAGTCTAAGTTTTGTGAATTTAAGTTATTAAGTATACATTATATATAAACATATATAAGAGGTAAACAATTATGTTCAATTTTAGAACTCCAAGTTCAAAATATTTATAACAATTTATATAATTCTTTCCTAAAATATTCGAAACAAGGTTTTAGTTCAATACCTTTTTGAAACATCTTTGGAATATTATATTAATTCGAAATTTAAGGAAATAAAATATTTTACTATCGAATTTTAGTGCTTTTAACCACTATCTACGTACCTATCCTTGTACATCCTCCTACTCTATTCACATTTCAAAGATTTCAAAGAACCTTTCACCAATTAAATCAAGCAAGCCACACTATATTTCATATAATCGGACATCGATTCATTCCACAAGCATTTGCATGCTTTATATAAACATATCGGACAAGTAAAGGCAAGAAAGGCATTACAAATAACATTATTCCAATGATTTAATGCACGCAAAAGTAAACTATATGCTCTTAGCCCATACTACCCATTTTAAAATCTTTTGAAACATCTTTGAAAATAGGAACTTTTGGCTCCGATGACCGGTTTTGTAACACCCCCAAATTCCATACACGTTTAAGCTACGTTGCATCGACTTTGGGAGTGTTACCGCCGCCTGTAAAACGCAAGGCATAATAAAATCAAAACGTTACAACTCCTTATTAAGAAAACTACATTGCGGCGGAAATAAAATGTTTACTTTAACTACAACTCGGGAATCACCAAGGATCCCTTTTTATTCAAACCACAAACTAATTAAGTAAATCATAAAAGTCTCATAATGCTTAATTTAAAACACTTTAAAGTTTCAAGACCAAGATCTATCCCTCGTATGCTCAACATCATGCAAAGAACACCAGCACACCTAGTTTGCTCCCTATTGTAGCATCGATGGTTCATCACGAAGTCAACAAACACACAATAACACCCAATCGGCTATGCTTGAGTACATAGTAAAGCATTGAGTGCATACAAAGCATAAACGGAACAATAAGGATCATTACTAGACATGATACTACCATAGCATTATATTCTTTACTTTTTATTTAGTTGGCGTGAACGGGCACCGTCATCTTACTAGAATCATACGGGCTACTTAATCCTTAATAGACAACTTAGTCTATTAGATGGAATGTCAATGAAGAATGCGATAGAATTACGCATAATAATGCTACATACCGCAATCATGCTACCAAACAATCTTAGCAATCACAATCATACAATCGTTCCCTATCATGATTCTAGGTTCCAATAGAATAATTCACAACCTAACATGATACTAGTAATTGCAACTGAGCTAGTACGCGTACATACCTTGTAACGAAGAATCTTTGCTGATTACTTAAACGTTCCGCTTATGAAATTGGGACCTAATCGAATAATAGAAATACTTCAGTGCTAAGTCCTTGATATTATTAAAGTAAAAACCATCTTATCCAACTATGTAAGATATGGTGTTTTGAATATTAAAATTAACCAATCTTATTGTTTTAAATTTCTTTTCATGAAATCTATTAAAACTAACATTTTTAGAAACTAGATAATATGCTTGTAAATCTGATTTCTCTTTAACTTTATTTTATACTCTGTTTACAACAACAAACTTAAACAATTATATATACAAGCATTATGAAAATCAGATTTGAGACATAAGTTACCCGAGAGAACTAAAACATAACTATAATCTGGTTTCTTTTACTAATTCTATACTATAATTATAATTATAGAATTTCATCAAGGATACATAAGAATACCAAAATCAGGTTTGATAATTTAATTTAAAGAAGAAAAGAATGAAATTTTTTTTATTTTATTTTAAAAGCATCACCGGAGACCACCGACGACCACCACAACTGGCAGACGCGCGACTGAACCACCAGCGAGCACCACCCGACTCCGACGACCGCGAACCTCTGCACGACGCGGCTCCGACTCGAGCCACTCACGCCCAGCGAGGACCCCGACACACTTGTACACCTACGCGAAACCCGAACCGCGGGCGCGGCGTGCGGCAACCGGCGGGGACCCCGATGAACCGCGAACCTCCCGGCGAGCCGGGCGCGACCTCCGACGAGCGGGCGTGACCTCCGGAGATTGAGTGCCCGGACGTTGTGAAGAAGAAAGAGAAAATAGAGGGTGTTGCTCATTTGGAGAAGAAAAGGGGGGAGGAGAGAAAATTCTCTTAGGGAAAAAGGGTGATGCAAAGGTGAGTAGGGTTTTAAATTTTTTTCCTTTTTCTTATTTATTTTTCTCTCCTATTTATAGTATGAGAAACCTTGGCTTAATAGGATTTGTTTCCCAGTCAAACTCCGATTTATTATTCTATTTGGAAAATAAAATGAAACCAAACTACAATATAATTAGGTACGAAAATAAGTTGTATAGTTAAGTTATAAGCTGTAGGCTTACCCCAAACTATAATATTATGTGAATAATGTGAATAATATTAAGAACACTTTCAACTTTATTCTTTATATTTTCTCATTTATAAAAGAATAATTTTCAAAAATACGGAGTATTACATTACTAGTCTAACATTAAGATACATTAGACATCTAGATTTTTCTAGATTAACCTTCAATAGAGCTTACTCTCATTTTACTAAATTAGGCCATCATTAGAGAATAATTGCCTTTTACTCAAGGCTTGTGTCTTTGAGTCACTTGACCTAGATTTGTCTTTGCAACCCCTTAACCAAAGGGTAAGGAAGTAGGGGTGTTCATTTAGGGTATCCGATTCGATCCAAAATTTCGAATTGGGAAAAATGTGATCCGGATCAGATACCCGAAATTTCGGATCGGAATATTGCATATCCGAGAACAAAAAAAAATTGAAATTTTCAAAGGAAAAGTTGATAAAATATGTCTTTGGATCGAGATCGGATCATCGGATATTTCGAGATATCCGGCCTTGAAAACATATATATTTCGGATCGGATATCCGAAAAATTTTCATGTCTCGGATATTTCGGATATCCGAAAATAAAAAAATCCCGATCCGTATCCGATCCGAAAATTTTCGATATACGATCCGATAACTAAAAAAGCGGATCGAATATCGAAAAATCGGATCGACCGGGATCACGGATCGGAATGCCCGGATAGGATATTTATGAACACTCCTGGTAGGAAGTATAGTTCCATTTTTTTTGTTTTAGGTTGAGGTGAAGAAGAAAAATTATAATGACGTCCAATCATACAGATAAACTCTCAAGTGGAGAAAATAAATCATTTGTAATAATTGTGAATTAGTTAAAAGTAGGCCTGGCAATCAGGTCGGGTTGGGTTAGGTTCGTGTTCGGTTCAAGTCAAATCGGGATGAATGCCCCTAACTCTGAACTCTGATTTGTTTCTATTTTCGGGTCAAGATCATTAACCTTAACCCGATCCGAAAATTATCGGGTCAACGACTGCTATGTTTGACTCGATTATTTTTTACTTATTTTAAATGGGTCAACTTGAACTTGTTTAACCCGCTTTTTTCAGGTTGACCCGACCCACATAACTTGATTTTTTTTCTCCAAAACAGTATGCATATTGCATAATATAAGTTGTAGGCCTTGCATTGCAACACCTTGAAATTTCAGCTAAGCTTTATGCTTTTAGGCGACCAAGTTCGTAATTGACAATATCACAATTCACAAACATAGTTCGGAGGACTAACGGTCATAAAATATTACAAACCAAATCAGCTAAGTTTTATAAAATAAAATAAGATTAATGTAGCCTTAAAGTTTTGAAGCTAAGTCAATCTCCTCTTACGCCTCTGAAGAAAGCTCAATTTGCTAGTTGAAGTTGTCATCGGCCATATTAACTGAAAACCCCATAATATAAACTAATGAATAAACTAAATGAATAAGCTAAACGAAACAGGCATAGAAATTAAAAATGGAAAGTACGAGAAAAAAATGCGAGAATAAGTATTAAATTAAAACATAAAATATAGGAAAAAAAAAGCGGAACATTAAACACATAGGGAAACGAGAAAAATAGCGGGAAAAAAAACGATAAGAGCAAAGAAAATAGATGACAAAATACGAAAATCACATAGAAAAATAAAAAAAGCTGAAAAATAGCGAGAAAAAAACAAAAGAAAGAGCAAAGAAATAAATGTCAAAATACAAAAAATCACATAGAAAAATAGAAAAAGCTGAAAAATAGTAGGAAAAAAACAAAAGAAAGAGCAAAGAAAATAAATGACAAAATAAGAAAATAAATGACAAAATACGAAAAGCACATAGAAAAATTAAAAAACTGAAAAATAGCGGGGAATAAAAGAAAGAAAGAGCAAAGAAAATAAATGACAAAATAAGAAAATAAATGACGAAATACGAAAATCACATAGAAAAATAGAAAAAGCTGATAAAATAGCATAAAAAAAGAAAGAAAGAGCAAAGAAAATAAATGACAAAATAAGAAAATAAATGAGAAAATACGAAAATCACATAGAAAAAGCTGAAAAATAGCGAGAAAAAAAAAACGAAAGAAAGAGCAAAGAAAATAAAACATAAAAAAATAGCGGGAAAAAAAAACGAAAGAAAGAGCAAAGAAAATAAAACATAGAAAAATAGCATAAAAAATACGAAAGAAAGAACAAAGAAAATAAATAACAATATAAGGAAAAAAATGACAAAAGAAGAATACGATGTTGAAGAAGAGCAAGTGAAGATCGAAGGAGAGTGAAGAAAAAGCAAATAAATAAAAAAATACGAAAAAAATCGAGTGAAGAAATAAAGAGCAAAGAAAAATACGAATTGAAGAATCCCGGATGTTGATGTCTTGATGAAGAGCGGCGAAGAAGATTTGTGAATGATCGAATTCGACTTGCGAGTGAGCGAAAAAGAAGGAGCGAGGAGAGAGAAAGAGAGGGAGAGGGGGGCTGGCCATTGCGTTAGAAATTACTAGAATTCTAGGGTTAGGATGTTAGGTTAAGAATTTGTTTTTGGGCTAGGCAATCTTTTTCATCTTTTGGGCTAGGCAAACAAACGTACAACAATTTAATAAACCGTTATTATTTGGGTTGGGTTATACGGGTTGACCTGGCTCGATTTTGACCCATTTAAAAATCGGGTCGGTCGGGTCATATTCTAGTTAGAAATTTCGACCGAACCTGTTCCATTTATCTTTCAGGTCGGGTTCAAGTCGGCCCATTTAACTAATCGAGTTGAATAACTCAACCCAAACCCGTTATTTTCAAGTCGGATTCGGATCGAGTTGTCGGGTTGGGTCTTTTGTCGGGCCTAGTTAAAAGAACATTAGTGAAATCAATATTCATGAATCATGCATCACACTAATACCAACAAAAGTCAACTCTAATCATTACTATAATAATGCATGACCTTATGAAAGAACCAAAACACACCCACTATATTCTTTGTTTATGCATCATTTAACAGCGTAAATTGCGCCAAATTAATTTGAAAGTCCCAACTCTTCTCTAAACCATAGACATCGTCAACTAATTACTTCAATCTCAATCGTTCATCCTGTTGTTTGAGGTGATTCAAAAGTACTTATTTGCTCTGTTAGAGTGAAATATCCATAAGCCATAAACGAAGTTCAAAAAAATGCTACAGGTGAGAGTTTTTCCCTCTCTTCTCTCATGGCTTTGGTTGACTATTTTGGCCATGTTTTCAATCACAACACTAGCGACCACCTCCATTACAAAGCCCGGCTGCCAAAGCATGTGCGGACACATCAACATTCCCTACCCATTTGGTATCGGCTTAGACGGAGCGTGTTCGCTTGATGAGCCCTATATCATAGATTGCAGAACTTCCTTTGAACCCCCAAAACCATTTTTAATAAGCAATAACAAAGACCTGGAGATCATAGACATATCAGTTACCGGCCAGATGCGAATTAGGAACTTATTGGCTACAAGATGCTACCAGCAAGGGGAGGTGGTAGCCTCGGAATCCAACACAACAGCACTAATAGATCTCAACCCCTTACCATTAGTAGTTCACCGTAATTGGTTGTGACGATCTGGCTGTCACCGGAGATAATGAAAGTCATGTAAGTGGCTGTATTGCTACGTGTACCACCCTTGAGGATGTACTTGACTATAATAATTCGTGTTCCGGAATTGGTTGCTGCCAAACCGCCATTCCGAAGGGACTAACCATAATCGCGACAGCATTAAGCAGCTTAAATAACCACACCAATGTGTCCGACTTTAATCTGTGTAGCGCTGCTTTCTTAGCCGAGGAAAGCAAGTTCACCTTCAACGCGGCTGACCTTTCTAACCAGACCGCATTGGTAGATAGGACAATGGACAGTGTTCCGGTGGTGCTCGATTGGTTTGTTGGTGTTAATGAGACGTGTCATCAAGCTCAGC
The DNA here is from genome assembly GCA_947646795.1 of Beta lomatogona. NCBI lineage: Eukaryota > Viridiplantae > Streptophyta > Magnoliopsida > Caryophyllales > Amaranthaceae > Beta > Beta lomatogona. The sequence goes on from CANSNZ010000448.1 coordinate 862,923, forward strand.
AGACGCCATCCAGGTCCGGTTATGCTTGCCAGGATAATACCAACTGCACGGACTTTGATGGCGGTTCCACATCAGGGTACCGTTGCAATTGTCTCCCTGGCTATCAGGGCAATCCATATCTTAGTCCTGGATGCACAGGTCAGTCTTTCCAGCATATATTAAAACCTGTGTATATGGCTAATATTACGGAAGTTAACACAGAAATTTAGTCACTACTTTCAGAGGTAACATAATCAGCTCAATCTTATGCATATGAACAAATTGTCTCATACCATAAGCAAAGGACATTGTTGGTTAGAAAGGATCAAATCAAACTTGAGAACCACTACTCCACTAGCCTCTTAAAATATTATAAGGGTGAAGAAGACACAGGGGAGTGTTATTAATTTTTATCTAAATTTTTCCATCATGTTGGTGTTAACTGTTAAGCTTGCAATGCAGCAAGGTCAGTCATCTGTCATCATCACGTTGTCCATTTCAGCTACCAAAATCATAGACCATTAATTAACGCTAAACTGATACTTGAAAACAGACTAAGTGATACCTATTTAACCAATCAAGGAACTACAAACCCACATGTCATTGGTGCTTAAGCATGAGGCTCCAATCAGTAGTATACCATTTCTAATCAAGAACTGGTAAAGGCCACATTTTTTACTAAGCATGAGCATGAATACTTATTCTTCTTTGTGCATTTATGGGATTTTCTCATCCTTGTAGTCCTTCACAAGTAGTACTCCAATGAGCGAGTCCACGTTCTTCCCTAGGGTTCCTCATGGATGAATAGACTTCTTTCGGTACTTTTGAATATAACCAACTTTTACAGTTTTACTACACCAAAAATCAACAAAAGATATAGGCTAATCAAATCTTGAAGAAATAATGTAAGCATGTATACACACATAAATGGAACTATATACTCCAAAATTACATGAAAAACCCAAACTGGGTATAAAACCTATTATTTACAAACATGGTCAATCTTTTTTATGAGTACTCCATTGGCTTCTCTTTTATAATGGTCCAAGATTATAAGAAAAAGTGGTTAACTTTTCCTTATTAGCAACGTTTACGTTGTGGTAAGGACATTATTTTTTCCTATTTTTTTTTTTAAGAATATCTATCGTTGTTTTTGAAGATGGTAATAAATGGTGGTAATAGTAATAAATTCATCTGTAGTTTTATAAAGAAAATATTATGTCATTGTCCATTGTAATGTTTGTCCATCCCCTAACTTGTGATTTTTTAAATATCACTATCATCATCCAGTATCATATTAGAGGTGGTCTTTAAGTGGAAGTGGAAATTGTCAAATTTGTAAACAAAATTACATTTTTGAAGATGGCATTGCATTACTATGGTAATGGTCACTAATGAGAAGGAGATTTTCCTTATAAATGATGTAAAATTTCATTAACATTACCACCAGTTAGTACTACCTATCAAATGGATGGTTAGTTCTTACTTTTGAATATGATAAAAGACATCAGTTTTTAGTATCAACATATCAAATGCGAATTAACTTTGACACACATGAAGAGTTGACCATCATAGATTTGTAGCATGTATATATATGGTCATATGGATATATTGATATACTCTCTCCGTATGAAATACTTCTTCATGTCTCTGGTGATGACATGATCATGATGGTTGACCGCAAAAAATATTGGAATGACCAGCGTACATCGTGCTAAAAAGACTTTAGTCTCAACTATCAAGCTTATGCCAGACTTGATTAAATAATTACTTCAATCTCAATCATACATTCTGTCTGTTAAATTATTATTATTAAGTGGTTAGTAACTATATGGGATAGTACTTCATCTCTCTGTGTTGACATTGGCCACAAGCTATAGCCAAAAGCTCTACCAAAAATGTCTCTTCCCTCATGGCTCTGGTTTGCTATGTTGGCCATGCTTTCAGTCACCACTGTTTCCGCCACCTCTATTGCGAAACCCGGTTGCCTAAATAAGTGTGGAGACGTAACCATTCCGTACCCATTTGGCATCAGCCTAGACGGAGCATGTTCCCTTAGTCAGCCATATAACATAAATTGCAACACTTCCTATGATCCTCCAAAACCCTTCATAGGCAGGACTAACCTGGAAATCATGGACATCTCCGATAGTGGCGAGATGCGAATAGTCAATTTTGTAACCACCAGATGCTACCAAGGAGGTCAGGTTGTGGAATCTAGTCAATCTACTATTGGAGCACAAATAAGTGTCGACACCTTGCCACTTGTGTTTTCTGACACAGCAAATAAGTTCACTGTCATTGGTTGTGATGATCTGGCTTTGGTCGGAGATACTGATGGCCATACCAGTGGTTGCATTGCAACATGTACCACCTTAGAGGACGTGGTTAAGTATAATGGTTCGTGTTCGGGGATTGGTTGCTGCCAAACAGCCATCCCAAAGGGAGTCAAAGTATTCTTGACATTACTAGAAAGTTTACACAACCACACCAATGTGTCCGACTTTAATACGTGTGGCGCTGCTTTCTTAGCTGAGGAAAACAAGTTCACCTTCAATGTTGCTGACCTTTCTAACCACTCCGCATTTTTAGCTAGAACGGTTGCCAGTGTTCCGGTGGTGCTCGATTGGTTTGTGGGTGTTAATGAGACCTGTCACCAAGCTCAACAGACGCAGTCCACGTCTGGTTATGCTTGCCAAGAGAATACCAATTGCACCAATATTGATGCTGGCTCCGAATCAGGGTACCGTTGTAGTTGTCTTCCTGGTTATCAGGGTAATCCTTATCTTAGTCCTGGATGTACAGGTCAGTCTTTCTCGCTTATACTACTATTGGTTAACATGTCTTGGGTGAGACTTGACTACTACAGTTACCCAAAAGAATAGAGTAAGAAATTGCATCTAAAAGAAATAGTCTTACTAATCTTGCAATTAATAAATCACGAAGAGATTATTATGTCACATCATACTTTGTAATAATGATCTATACTTCTTGATTTCATATACTAACATTTAATTTGTTTTTATTTGTGCTTTTGGTAGCTTTCTTTTTCTCAATAAGTACTACTATGAGATCATCTCTCATATATGTCCTCTTGCAGATGTTGATGAGTGTGCTGGGTCAAACAACCCTTGCTCTCATATATGTACTAACACCCCTGGCAATTACAAATGCTCTTGCCCTAAAGGACATCGTGGTGATGGTCGGAAGAATGGCTCCCGTTGTTCTAGTGATCGTTCAGAGTTTGTAACAAGGTTCAGTTTAGGTAATAATCCCCTGAAAATTTATGTATATACGTAGATGGATTAATCGTTTTTCATTAACGATCGATTAAGCTTTGTGTCAAAGGACCAACTCAACCAAAAGCTTAAGGCTGATGGTTGAGGGCCTTGAGGCCCCACAAATAGTTTTATATTCTATCACTTTGAGTTGAGTTTAAGCTTTTTTTCTTGTTTCTCTAAACAAGAAACTTTTGACCAAAGAGTTTTACGCTATAAAAACTTATCTCTGATGATAAGAAGTTTACGGTTTTTCATTTTATCAATCAGAGCTTTTGTGAGAGAAAAATTGAAAGACTCATACTGCTTGAGAATTGCACGGTATTTCGAGAGTGTCAAAGGTACGGTGTTTACTAAGATATATTTCGGACCTCCATTTGCTTGTATAAGAAGCACACTTCGATGAACATTTCTGTAATTTTTACAATTATAGAGAGAGTTGGGTTGGGTACATTTAGGTGTATAGTGTATTTGATCCTTTTAGTAACACTTATAGCTAAGTGTTGGGGAGCACTACTAGAGTTAGTAGTGGGGTTAATTGTACCTTGAGGGAGGTGTTAGGAATTCACTTATAGTGGATTTGGTGGACGTAGATCTCTTGGAGATCGAACCACGTTAAAATATTTGTGTCTCATTCGTTCATAAGTGATTTGTATATGCGGTGTGTTTCAACATTAAACTAAAAGCTGTATTTTTAGTTGAAACACGGTGCATGTTACTGGTTTCATAGATTTTAAAAGTTCGGATTTTTACGAAATTTTCATAACTCAATTCAACAGTGTTTATTACAATTCTTAACCTATCCTAAACATGACTTTTGACTTGTTTTGTTGAGGAAAAAATCAGCTAGTTGTCTAGCAGGTACAGTTTATGGCATTTGCTTCCTCTGTTGCCCATAGTTAGCTCATTATATGTTTTCAAAGTCAAAAATTCAACAATAAATTTTCAATGTTTGACGTGAGATTTTCGTTACTACATGATAAAAGATATTATTATTAACAATTATTGATTGTCAATGATGTGTCTTAGAGATTGTGGCAAAGTATTATATAGACAATTGAGGACAGAGAGTGTAGTTAGTAAAATAAGGTGATAATAAATCGAATAGATAATAATTTTCTATTTTCAGCGAAAAATAGATTATATATACTTCCTCTGTTTTTTTAACTGCACCATTTCAATTTTTAGGACTATTCATTAATCAATTTTGTTAAGCTATCTCGCATCATCATATAAGAAAAAACATAGTCAATTGAAGTCTTGTTAGATTGTCTCAATGCAAGGATTCCAAATATCAAATTTTTCTAATTTTTTACTTATTTACAACTGACGTTTAAAGAAGCTTCTTCGGCAAACGTGAAAAACGAAATGGTGCAATTAAAAAAAATGGAGTAAGTAGTTGAATAAGCTACGAAAACTTTGTCAACCGTCGTAATCGAGTTATCACTATAGGATGTTATCTAGCTCTGAAACATAAATTATAAACGAAAGTTTTACCAAATTTGCCAAAAAATGCTTGTGTAGGTATGAGCTTTGGATTCTTGTTGTTGGTGATTGTGGTGAGTTGGATATATTTCATCACCAAAAAAAGGAAACTTATGAAAATACGGGGGAAATTCTTTGAGCAGAATGGGGGAATACTAATGACACAGCAACTTTCTCCAAATGGAGGAACTATGGAGTCATCCAAATTATTTTCTGCTGCTGAACTAAAAGCCGCAACAAATAATTATCGTGAAGATTGTATTCTAGGCAAAGGTGGTTACGGTACAGTATACAAAGGTCTTTTAAAGGACGGCCGTGAAGTTGCAATCAAGAAATCTAAAGTGGCTGATCAAACTCAGGTTGAGCAATTCATTAATGAAGTAGTTATTTTGACGCAAATTAATCATCGAAATGTGGTGAAACTTCTAGGATGTTGTCTTGAGACTGAGGTTCCTTTGCTCGTATATGAAGTCATCTCCAATGGCACTCTCTTTGAGCATATCCATAGATATAAAGGCATGACATCTTGGCTTACTTGGGCAAATTGCGTAAGGCTTGCCGCGGAGGCTGCTGATGCACTTTCATATCTCCATTCAGCCGCATCAATACCAATAATTCATAGAGATGTTAAATCCACCAACATACTACTAGACGAAGCTTATACTGCCAAAATAGCTGATTTTGGTGCCTCAAGGTTAGTACCAATTGATCAAACACAAGTGACAACATTAGTTCAAGGAACTTTGGGATATCTGGATCCAGTACTTCCATACAAGCCGGTTGACAGAGAAAAGTGATGTTTATAGCTTCGGAGTTGTCCTTGCAGAGCTTTTAACCAAAGAAATACCTCTTTCCTCACAAAGAAAAATGGAAGAGAGAAACTTGGCAACATACTTTGTCTTGTCAATGAAAGAAGATCGCCTAATGGAAATCCTTGATCCTCAGCTAGTGAGGGAAGCTAGCGAAGTACAGCTAGTTACAATGGCCAATCTTGTAAGGAAATGCCTAAATGTTCGAGGTGAGGATAGGCCTACCATGAAGGAAGTGGCTCTTGAATTAGAGGGATTAAAGAAGCAAAACAGGCATCCTTGGGGAGAGCAAAACTACGAGGAGACAAGCTGGTTTAATGGGGCAACAAGATCTTTATCCGGTGTCTTCAAATGGTAATCCAAGTCTTGGGGAATTTTCTGGACAATACTGCGTGCAAATGGATATAATTACTTGAAATGAACCGCCCTCGTTGATACTTTTACCATGCAATTCTTCTTTAATTTCCAAAGTAAAAAGAAAAAAACTACCAGCAAACACCTTCGAGCTAATTTGTTTCTTGTTGAACTTTGTTGTTGATCTTTCATTTTATTGTTGTCGAAGTCTTATGATTTGCTCTCTCTAGTTTCGTATCACGAAGAAAGTATTGGCATCTATCTCAATTAGATTGGTACACTTCCTCTTCCAATTGGTACTAACAACTTGGGATTAGTTCCAACTAATACGGCCGCTTTCTTAAAACAGGACTCGAATTTTCGTTGTATCTCTCACCCCTTCCTGGTCCGCTTACTTTATGTTCCCGCATCGAGCCTCTTGACGGGTAAATTATGTTTTCAACGTTCAAAACAACTATTAAAAAGAACGTTGAAAACTTTACATTACCTAACCTTCTTGCCATTACCTAACCTTCTTGCCATTACCAAAAAAAGGAAAAAAAACTAACCTTAAATCCTCCATGGGGGCTCAAAAATAATCCCCCTATGGAACCTTTTTTTATTTTCTCAACTCTTCCATGCAAGAATGCACAAATTGAAAAATTGCATACTATCAACTCAAATTTCATATATATCCTATTAAAATTTTGTATTTATTTCAATTCATATATCAACTTTGGGATGAAATTTGGCAGTTTTCGATCCTAGGTTTCTTTTCATTGTCCACGAATTATTGCCCACACAAGATAAACACAATGTGAGAAATCCGGAAAAAAAAAAAAAAAAAGAGGGGGGTCAATAATGGTCAATCTTTGGAAAAGTTGGGTCAATTTCGGATTCGGCCAAGTGGTGGCTTTCCACTAAAAAAAACCATGGATTCTTGGCTCAGTTTTCGAATCCATAAAGAAATCCATCATGTTTGTCAATAGTGCCCACCTGATCTGGAAACAACTTGAGCAATTCTATGAAACTAAGCAACAAGAAAAAAGTAATAGTGAATACTTGTTAGGGTTTTATTTTAATACCGCAAGTGAACGGTTTAAGTAGCACATACGGGTCGAACTCGGGGAAGGTGCAAGATTAAACACTAGTTAATTTTAGACTATGAAATAGCTGCACAATTCGAATTAACAAAAGATGATCAACTATGAAATATATGATAATTAAAACACTAAGATTAAGCACCACCACAAATATGCATGAATGGATCAAAATCTAACTCACATCCCAGTTATTTAATTATAGCTTAGACGAGATTGACATTCCCTTATGACTCAGTAATAAAGCACAGCTGCGAACCAAAACTAAATTCTCAGTCATTCCTCAATATCTAGAGCTCCCTTTCGTGATAGCAAAAGGCCTAATTAACATGTATGTCTCCTATTTTCATGGCTTACACACATAATTAGTAGCATTAAGAACCAATGTCAAATAATTCTTAAGTTTAGTTCCCACCTATTTTCATGGGAGAATTCAAATCAATAATGACAAGATTATCTAAATTAAGACCCAACTTTCATTGATGAACTCAATTAACAAAATAACAATTTAGCATCAAATAAATAACTCTTAATTCCCCAACTCCAACTTTCATTGATAATATAAAACTAGGGCTAAATAAAGATGCAAAATTGACAATAAGAACAATCTTATCAAACCCTAAGCATATAACTCAATAACATGGGAATTAGAGAAGAATTTACATGGTCAATCCACACTAGGGCTCAACTCAATCCTAGATAAAAAAAAATATTCACTTAAAAACATAAATAAAATATAATAAAGAGAATAGAAAAGTAAAACTTAATTAATATTGCTTGAATGAAAGATAAATCTCCAAAATAGCAATAGGAAAACTAAGGCAAATATGGAGAAACTAGAGAGAAAACCCTAAGAATGCAAAATAACGTGAAACGTGAATGAATGATAAATAATAGATTTTCTAACCTATTTAGAAATCCGCTAATATAAAGTTATACTTCCTCCGTTCTTTTTCTATTGCAACAATTGAGTTTTCACGCTTGCCAATGCACAATTTCAACTATTAATATCTTCAATTACCTTTTAGTAAAAATTATACAAATATGATATTTTAAAAGTATATATCGTGACGAATTTAACAAGACCCCACATGACTATATTTTCCCTTACATAAAAATCACAAAAGATAGCTAAAGTGTGGTGAGTAAATAGTGTAAAAATTTCATTGTTGCAATAGAAAAAGAACGGGGGAAGTATCTCCCAATCATATCATATCATATCATCATATATAATATTAAAGCAAGAAAACTTCGTCCTATGTGGCAAGCCATTACCCTTCCTCTACTCTCCTTCACCCTCAATTTCCCAGCGTCTCTTTCAATATGCCACGTGGCCAAATTTTCAGCCTCCTCTTTGCTTGATTTATTGCCTTAATTGACGCCTCAAAAAATTATGCATTCTTCCTTGCTAATCAATTAACGCAGCAAATCAACTGTAATAAAATTCTTCCTTTTTCTATCCCTTGATTAGAGGAATTGTATCAAATCCATTCAAAACTTTCCATAACTTGAAGATTTATCCCTTCATTTTCCGCTATCAAAGATTGATTCCTCACTTTTCTTCAAAAAAGTAAAACTAAAAAAGACCAAATCTTTCTTGCTATATAATGCCCATATGCTATTCGATCAATAAAGATTTCATCGGGATAGAGAACAACAACGACGATTCATCGGTGCAGCGAAATGATGGTGGTCCCTACAATCGGAGAGCCGAGAAACGCAAGCGGCATGAGGCTGGGTGGCACCCCACCGGCGAAGCAACAACTTCTTTTTGTAGCTTCTTTTTATTTGTTATAATCATATCAATCAATCCTTGGAGTACATAATTGAGAAATTTAAAAAAAAAGATCTTTCATTATAATGATGAATTTGCAATCATCATCTTCAACCCCGGAAGCATCACGTTTGCGGTACTTGATGTCTTGAAATTTTTTCACCATTATTGCAATAAATATCTTGATTTATTTCTTGAAATGTCCATGATATTTTTTAAAAGGATAAATAAGAATGAGATAGAATGTTTTTGGATTATTGGGAGTTTGGGTTAGTTAGGTTAGAGAGTTCTATAGATGTTGAAGAGGAAAGTGAGGAGGTTTAGCAGAGTATAATGGTTTAGCAAAGTATGACGGGGAGAGATTGAGTGTGGTTGAACTTCAATTGTTAAATGATAATGTTAACATTTAAAACGAAGCATTGTACTCAAAGTTATTGTTGTACATGAAATCGCAAGTGTTAGTACATTCAAACTTATCATCTTACATAACTGACTAGCTTGCCTTTGGATCAATGCAAATTGAACATGAAAGTTTTATTTTATCAATATTAAGTTGTATGGGTCAAAAAATTCCAATTCATTTGATGGTAAGTGCTAAGTATATACCAATTAGTGTTAATAATATTAAGTCGTATGGATTAATACTATTAAGTCATAATTTTCTTATTGTAACATTCTTTTTAAAAAAAAATTACGACTTAATATTTGACCCCCACGACTTAATTTCAGCAACATTTTATCTACGATATAACTATTTAATATAAATACTTTTCGATAAATTTAAGATTTTAAAATATAAAAAATTTATTTAAATACTTTTTGATACATTTCATATAAATTTAAGATTTTATAATACGTTCCTTGGAATATAAACTCTTTTCGATATTCTATATATTTCGTATAATTATAGAGATTGGCAGAAATTGTAGATAAATTAGGAGAGAAATAAGGATATAATTTGAGTAACATTAGTGAACTCATAATAATAATTTTGAAGTCATGATAGAATAACGTATAAACAAGCGAGTGTAATTAAATGGGTACATTCTAAAAGATATTTTAACATATTTATCATATTTTCATAAATAATGTATATCAATATTTTGAAATCAGGAGCAAAATTGATAATAAATTAGCCCTAATCTATGTTAGGCATTAGAAAATAATGTGACTTTCTACTTATATAATTATAAACTAAATCTCACAAAGTAGTAATCTTAATTATATTATTGTACATGAAATCTTGCCTTTAGTACCTAGGATTTTATATTAGTCAAAATTATGTCTTAATTTATATGATGATTGAGGCTTAACATATTAGTTAATAATAATTTATACTATAATGTCAGGAAATATTTGTAGAAAATATATGAAGCTACAATTTTGGAGAAATAATAAACTAAAAGAAAAGAGAAAATAGGAAATCTCGACATCAAATTTGGCAAGTCTATGTCCTTCACTAAGTGGCTAAGCACCTTTTTCGACATTAAGCTGAATCATATTCTTTACTTTTTTATCATAACCTGGTTTGACAGGCTACCACCAGGTACCCGGTCCAGTTTTTTTTTTTTTTTTGCTACTACTATGACTAATTTTTGTATTTCTTAGTCATAATGTCAAGATGTCTTATAATTGATCAGGGACGAGCTAAATCCAATGTTAGAAGGAATATTCATTGTCCCATAATTTGGAATATTTTAGAATAATTCATATTGGAAATCACTAAAAGTAGACGATCATAGTTCGATTATTGTGGTTAGTTTTTCTTATAATTATGATTTTAAAATATATGATTTTTTAATTTTCAAACCATAATACTTCGAAAAAAGTTGAAATTTAGAATCATATGCATGTTTCATAATTGCTTAAGATTTTGTTTACAATGTCTTTGTGTACATTTTAAAAGTAAATATAGGTTACTATGGCGTCATATTGTAAATAAAGTTTTTAATACATAATTAATGTTAGCATTAACTATATCATGATTTTGAGCGAACTCAAGGTAATTTTTTTAAAACTATGTAAAGTATTCTTTCCATTTCTTTTTTTCTTCCTTTTTTGGTTGTGCCTGTTTTTTCCACTACTGACTCTTTGACTTTAAATATCATTATTTTTTGTTTAAAAAATATAATTGTAAGTCATAAGCGCGCTACGTAAGTGTTTTAATCCAATTTTAAATCATATTCTTATTACTATATTATAAAATTTTATATCACAAACAAATAGTTTTAGAATCATCTACAAATTTCCAAATGGAATTCTCAAAATTTGCAAGCACTTGCGATCGGCAATGTGACATTGATAATTACATGTAAAAAATCTTTATTCCTTCTCCAAGGTTGCATTCACTTCTTTTGTCGAAGGTCAAATTTTGAAATATTTGATATAATATCATCTTAATTAGTATGTGTTCACTTCTTTATACTTCCTCCATTCCAATTTAGTTGTGACACTTTTTTTTCACAACTCCCTATGCAAAATTTTAATGGGTATTAAGAAGGGGTAAGGGGAAAGTGATTAGGAGGGGATGGGGGACCACTTCACATGGGGTGAAAAGGAAGAGAGGATAGAGAAATCGGGGACCCACGTGAGTTTGGAAGAAACCATCATCAAAACCATTAGCAAACCATTAGAAATTCAAACCGCAAATCAGAAAATCAAAATAAAAATAAAATAAACTTCAAGTATAATACATCATCAAAAAATTAACAAAAACAATTTTTCATGCATGATAGCAGCATCAAACACCAAACTTACAGGAAAAAAAAAACTAAAAATGAAGAATCTAAGGAATTAGGTGAGAGAAATGCAGATCGTCACCGATCATCGGAGTTACGGTCGGAGAAATCAGAGGCGAGATGAGAAGCGATAGCAGAGTGTTACATAACATCATGAAACGCCGCCGTATCTTTTGTCATCAACCTCAATTGCTTAGCTTTTTCTTCGGTGCAAACTTCCAGGAGAATGGCGATTGAGGAGAGAGAAGGTTTAATTGGGTTTAAAGACGATGAACAGTCGAAATGAAGATGAAGGTTGAGATGAAAATGTGGGTGGGGGTTTAATTTGAGGAGAGAGAAAGTGATGATTTGAGGAGAGCGAAAGTTGAATTGGGGTTAGAGAAGATGAACAGTAGAAACGAAGATGAAGGTTGAGATGAAAATGTGGGTAGGGGTTTAATTTGAGGAGAGAGAGAGTGGGGATTTGAGGAGAGAGAAAGTTGAGTTGGGGTTAGAGACGATGAACAGTAGAAATGAAGATGAAGATTGAGATGAAAATGTGGGTGGGGGGTTTAATTTTTGGTGGGAGTCATTTAATCACATTAGGATTAATGTGGTTATATTAAGTAGGATTTCAATTTCATTAAATGTTATAACCAAGGGTAAAATCGTAAAGTCATAGTCAAAAACTTTCCATTTAAGGTAAAAAAAGTGTCACAACTAAATTGAAACATGCCAAATAAGGAAAGTGTCACAACTAAATTGAAACATGCCAAATAAGGAAAGTGTCACAACTAAATTGAAACGGAGGAAGTAGATAAAAAGCAAATTAAAATTAAAATTTACATTTTCATACTTATATATATGTTTTTATTTTTTATTCTTAACTTTTCAATCATCACTTTCATAGATTCACGGGTTACATATTTTCACCATAATTTTATGGGAAATATCATAATATCTTAAAATTGTAAAAAAAAGAAAAAGTACCCAATGTAACTTGCATGGGTCTAAAACCATGGGCGTGGTTAACTTCTAAATCATCAATTCTATTGAACCATGGGCATGGTTTTTGGCATGTTGGAGGCAATGATAATGTGGGTATAAGTTGTAAGTACTCAAGTAATTTTCTACAGAGCATCTCATTTGACAATTTAATATAGATTGTGATCTAAACTATATATATGATTTTGCACAAGAAAATTAGTGGTGCAAAATGGCAAGAGAGATAGAGGGTGAGCGGAATTGTCATAAGTGAGAGAGAAAGCGGGTGTACGGCTGAGTGCAAGTGGTGGTGCGAAATATGATTTTATCTGAGCCTCTAATAAAAGAAGCAGTAGAAAAAGTAAAATAATCAAGTTAATATTAACTACATAAGCCACTGAATACACGGGTCATAAGTCAGTTTTAAAAGATCTCAATGCATGATTATAAAATTTTAAATCACAAGTTAATATTCACCACCATGATTTTAGGTTAAACTTTTGATTTAAAAACATAAATTTATAAAACAAAAAACTTCCCGTGCGGTTTGCACGGGTCAAAAACTAGGCCAAGGGCAATCTCTATCTCATGTTGGTTGTTCCTATCAAGTTTCAAAGGAGACAACTTCCTTTGGTTGTTTGCTTTGCAATGACAATTAATAAAAGCCAAGGGCAATCTCTATCTCATGTTAGTTCATATCTTCCTAGGCCGGTTTTCAACCATGGATAATTTTATGTGGCAATTTCAAGAGTTACGAGCAAAAAAGGATTGAAGATTCTAATCAGCGAAGTCGAATATTACCACTAACGTGGTGTACAAAGAAGTGTTTCAAAATGTTTAAGTATTAGTGATTATAGTTGCCTAATTTGTTAATGTAAATTATTTTAATGATATTCATGGAAATTAATATTTATTAATTTCAAATTCATCACTTAAGTATATAAAGTTCACCTTATTAACTTTCTTTCGAATAAAATAGATATTAAATTATCTGTTACTAAATTGATAATACCTTTTTATGTATCCTAATATTATCACGTCTATGTTGTATATTAATTTGTTCAATGATTTTAGTTAAGAAAAAAAACTGAAAAGTTCCCGTGCAGTTTGCACGGGTCCAGGAACTAGTATATACTAATAAAAGAAGAAAAGTTCGTCCCTACGTGTCAACCCATTATTCTTCAAAGCCTCACATTGCTCATCGGTTTGTCATTGCATTTCACACAGTTGCCACATGTCATGATTCTTAAAGCCTCTCATTAGAAAATATTTTTGGGCGTTACTAAATTCCTTCAATCTATCATCTAACATTTTAGCAAACAAATCATACACCAATAAACCGGTTATGTTAAGGATTTTAAATTTGAATCAATCACTTCCCAAAATAATAATAACGTGCAAGCTTTAAGGGAAAAAGAATAATTCACAAAACCTGTTACCTTTGTTTTAGTTTATGTTGACCATAGAAATTTTATTTTTTCCCCTTCATAAACACAACAAAGCATTTGGCTCAATTGAATACTGCATAGACCGACTAATACTATGGCTTCAAAATTCAATCTCACAAAGCTAGGCAAAGTCATCATGCTTGATGAAAACGACAAGATTGAAATAGGTAATATACTTTATGTTAGTTCTAATTTTATATTTATTCTTAATTTAGTGGTTGCAATTTTAATAGTCAATGTTCAATTTGTTTTTTTTCCAGATTTAGTAGCAATGGTTATAAATTTAGGTCGGGTGGAATTAGACACTGTGCGAAACATCAACAAACAATGTATTATCATATAAGTTACTATTATTTGGACTAACTAATGACTACAAAAATTCCTCGAAAATAGATTGACAAACACACATGCATTCATAAAATTCTAGAATTATTTAAGTTGTGAAATAGAATTATTAAGCAAAGTTGATTTTTTTATAAAAATAATCAATTGATACATACAACCATATAATAAGTTATCGGTAATTTCTTTTTTTTTTTTGCTTAAGAACATACTAGATGTTTTTTAGGCCCATTTTGCGAGAGAAAAAGAAAATTTTGTTGGTTTAAGATATATACGCATACAAATAGGAATAGTGATCAAAATAAAATAAAAAATTGAAGTTAGAACCTATAATAAACTGGAACTTATCATCAAAGCTTACCTTTTGTTCTCTTTGAGTTAAGTTAATATCCAAGAACTCAATTTATTTTATATATCGAACAAGAAATTCAAACTGAGAATACGTAGTTAAATTTCTTCATATCACAGAAAGGTCGTGTTTAATATTTGAAGTGATATAAGAGATTTTTCACCATAAAAAAAGGGGGTTAGATATTAAAGATTTTTTGGGAAAGATGACAAGATTTTGTTTTTAAAGGATCCTTCAATGGAGCTGAGGTGAAGGGAGGAAGAAGAGAAGGCAAATGGAGAAGAAGAGGCTCATTTGATAGGTTACGTTGGATAAAGTGGACGGATTCTCCTAGGCAAACAAATATTAATGCCCAATTTTTATTTATTTTTCTTTAAAGATATTTCTAAGTTGGATAAAGTAGTATTCTTTCGTTAATATCATTCCACTAAATGGCTATATTAGTACTGACTAAGTATAAGTTACCTTTATCTAAAAGTAAGATACGTTTGCGAAACCCTAGCCTCCTCTTCTCCCCTCTCTTCTCTTCCTCCAAAAAAAAAAACCCTAATCCTTTTCTTCTAGTTTGGGGCTGTCATGATTCTTTCGATGGTGGTAAGCCCCCAATTCTTTTTTTTCTTCTAGTTTTTATTGTTTTTGTTATTAATAATCTTCCATTCTCTCTCTTTTTGAGAGTTTTCTACCCAATTTTTGGGTTCTTTCTCTCCTCTTATGGGAGTTTGCGGTTTAGTTCTAGTGTCTTCCCACGTGGAAGTTTAAAAATTGGTATGAGAGATTGTTCCTATTGGTTGAAGTTCAAGACCATCAACATCGAAGTATTGAGAATTCAGATGCGGTCAACATGGTTAAATCAAGAATTTTCTTCCCCAAACTATGTCAGAATGATAGACTTCCCCATCAATAGCTGTGTGATTCAGCAAATACAAGGGGGCTTATTTGTATTGCTCGATTTGGTTCATTGTAGTTTTTTCGAAGACGAATTTGATTTGATCTTGTCTGATTATATCTTGTTTTTCTTTAATACTTATTGTAGATGCCGTTTGGCCTTCATTTAATGAAATTTATCTTTCTTTCAAAAAAAAAAAAAAAAGTACTGACTAAGTATTTTAAAAAGGTTTTCTAAAAAAATTAGTATTTGAGAAGTGTTGTTTCTCAAACACGGTACTATTGTTTTTAAACAATTGAGTCAATTTAAACTAATATCAAATAAGAATAATGATATTTGATAGATAGAATAGAACTTATCTTTCCGTAAAATATTTGATATATTTTTAACTATCATTAGTTTTAGATCTGTTTGATCAAATACAAAACCACTTTGTTTGATTTGCACTTCATATGTAGTATATTTTTCTGGAACAACAACTAGAGAAGATTGTGTGCAACAAAACGTCTTACCTAGCGCATGAACATCATGTTACCAAGTGGGACTATCATTTTTTTTATATGTAACACAATTCATATAGATATTTGAAATGGGTATGTAAATAAAGATGAATAAAATTTACATGAATCTGAATAATCATCTTAGTACTCTGTATGTGTCGGTACCGTCTCGGAATATATATTGTGCTTTATATTATTGGAATTTTTCCCCATATATATATATATTGTTGGCGTACTAATTTGAATTGTCAAAAAAAAAATGGCCACCGTGCCAAAACGTCGAACATTATAAGAGCTTGAAATGGGAGAAAGTGGAGAGGACAAGATAAAAATTCTTGGCATGGTTATGAGTTTAATTAGGATAAAAATTCAAGAATGATAGTTTTGGCCACCTACCAAAACTTTTTAAAAGATTTTTTTTCAAAGAGATGGGTCCCATAAAAAAGAGGGACTTGAGTCGTCACTCATGGTGCTCCCCTTATTAGCCGGCTCCGGTATGTGTTCAAATTTTTTGTACGATATGCTTGGATCCATTTGTTATGTGTAACTAATAAAAAAGTAATGATCAAATGTATGCGTTTAAGACCTTGAGAAAACAAAGAGAATAACATTGGATGATGGAGCAAGTCACTTTTTCTCTAAAATAAGATCTAAATAAGTAAACAATAAGTTAACCTTTAATTTCCTATACACAACCACATATTTTTTTAGGAACATTGTACATATGTGTGCTTTATTATAAATAGTAGTTTTAAGTTTTTGATGTTATGGTTTTATATAGAGTTTTTCCCCTTATATTTGAGCTAAATGTGTATCAATGGTGCCCTTATTAGCCGGCTCCGGTATGTGTTCAAATTTTTTGTACGATATGCTTGGATCCATTTGTTATGTGTAACTAATAAAAAAGTAATGATCAAATGTATGCGTTCAAGACCTTGAGAAAACAAAGAGAATAACATTGGATGATGGAGCAAGTCACTTTTTCTCTAAAATAAGATCTAAATAAGTAAACAATAAGTTAACCTTTAATTTCCTATACACAACCACATATTTTTTTAGGAACATTGTACATATGTGTGCTTTATTATAAATAGTAGTTTTAAGTTTTTGATGTTATGGTTTTATATAGAGTTTTTCCCCTTATATTTGAGCTAAATGTGTATCAATGGTGCTCTTAGGAGCCATTTCACGCTAACTTTCTCCATCTAGTTGTGGTTTTCTGTTACGTGTCGGATTGCGGGTTATAGGGAGTTATCTCCCTATTTTCTACTATTATTTGACCATTATCTTTGGATTGGAGAGGTTTCATGCGGAGTTTCAAAGTCCCGAGGACACTTTTCAGGGACCCTTGAGCAAAGAAGAATTGATGTCTTGGCGTTTAGAGCCAAGAAGGAAGAAATGCACCTCAGCCCGATTCAATCGGGCTCCACTAGCCCGATCGGGCGCTCATAAGGGTGTTAAGCTGTGTTGTTGCGAGCCTGATCGGGCGACGTCGCCCGTTCGTTAGTTCGTTGTCAAGCCCGATCGGGCGTGATTTGGTGATGGTTTGGGCGCATGCGAGAATCGCGATTCGGCCGTGCATCGGGCGTGTCGGCCCGATTGAATCAGGCGAGGCCTAGTTTTGGAGCTCTGCTGCTGCTTTGCGCCCGATTTTATCGGGCAGACTTGGCCCGATCGGGCGACTTAACCCGGCACGCGTTTTTAATGATTTTAGTGCTATTTTTCTAAGACTTTTCCTAGTTATTTTAGGATTAGTATAAATAGCAAAAATCAGAATATTACTATTCATCTTTGTTTTAATCCTTATTCTCTCATAGTTTCTCTCAAGAACCCTAGTTTTACTACTTTTCATTGTTGATTCAAGATCAAACCTTTGGATTATTCGCAAGTTTAATATAATTCTTCAATTTGGTAATCCACTTTATTGTTTTCTCTATTATCGATTAGATTAATTTCTTAGTTATTTGCAATAGTTCAAAGTATGAATTTTTACATGGATTTTGTTATTGTTTTCTCAAGCATGAGTGAGTAGTTTTATTTCTAGGATTGTGGGGATCTATGTATGCAATGAGGGATTGATAGATTAGTATAATTACCCTTTATTTCAATTGTTTCCTGTGATTGAATCGTTCATGCTAGATTTATGAATTAGGCCTGATTTGTATTTCTATTATCGCAATATTGAATCTACTTCGAGAGGAGAGATTTCGTATAGGCTTTCAATCATTAGGCATAGTGATCCTTGACCATGCGAGAGTGGCTAGGTGATCTTTGAGGGAGGTAATGTTCGAGAGAAATTACATGTGCCCTAGATAAATTGACTTATTGGGTAGTTATTATTCGTCTCTGATTTCCCGAATTGTATGCATAGTGATCCATAGTCCTAGTTCTTTATTAATTGATTCTTACCTTCATATTTAGTTCTATCATTTGCCTATTAGTTTAGTCACACACCCATTTTCAACTGATTTAGTTAGTATAATATTAGAATTCAAATACAATAATATAACTTTCTCCCTGTGGATTCGATCCTGACTTCCCTGACTACTTGTTAGTGGACCTTAGGTTATTTTTGATAAGGTGATACGACTTTAGCCTGTCAAATTTTGGCGCCGTTGCCGGGGAGACGGTTTATTTTTATTTTGTTTGAATTATAATATTACACTAACCTCTACTCTGAAGAAACCCTGTTCTTTGGAGCATCTCACGTTTGTTTTAGTGTTTTTGGTGTATGAGCAGGAAATTGAAATCCCCAAATCTCATTCCATTTGATCCGGAGATTGAAAAGACCGCTCGTAGACTCAGAAAGCAAACAAAGCAAGCGAAGTTGTCTGCAGGGACATCCCAAAAGACACCTGCTCCACCATCTTCACCACAACAAAAATTTTCCATCTCACCTATTACTGCTATAATGGGTGACGAAGCTAAACCAACCTTCAGAGATTATGCACAACCTTTGCCTGACAATGTACCCACTGGGGTCCGGATGCCTACCATTCTTTGCTATAAACTTTGAAATCAAGTCTCATGTTCGAATATGGTTCGGAATAATCGTTTCTTTGGGTTACCATCTGAAAACCCAAATCAGCACCTGCAGCGGTTTTTACAATGTTGTGCTACTCAGAAACAAGCTGGTGTTACTGCCGATGATATGAAACACATCCTATTTGGTTTCTCTCTGCGCGACAAGGCTCTATTTTGGTATAATAAGCTGCCTTCCACCATCACCACCACACAGGCGGAACTATCCAAAATCTTCCTCATCAAGTGGTATCCTTACCAAAAGACTGCAGATATGCGTCATGCCATAGTAACTTTCACCCAAGACCCTGGAGAGTCATTATATGAAGCTTGAGAGAGGTTCAAGGATCTGCAACGCCTTTGTCCTCATCATGGTTTAGACCAGTGGTATTTATGTCAGATTTTCTACACTAGAGTTGATGCAGATACAAGGAGGGTAATTGATGGAGCCTCAGGTGGGTTCTTCATGGATAAGGCCATTGATGAGGGGTATGAGCTTCTGGAGAAACTCGTTTCTAATCAAGCATCTACCATTCGTTCCTCCATGAAAAGGGGAGGGAAACATGATGTCGAGGCCATTTCTTTCTTGTGCGGGCAACTAGCTGCTTCTCACCGGGAAGATTGATTCTTTGAAGCTAGGTAATGACTCCTCCCATATGAGTGTTAATGCGATGGCTAGTGCTTCTAATTATCTTGCTCCCATTTGTGATGCTTGTGGAATACACGGGCACAACCGTCAAGAGTGCCCTGCGCTCCTATCTTCTAATGTCGGGAGTAAGCGTGAGGCGGTTAATGCGTTTCGGTCACAACCTAGGGGCTAGTTCAATCCATATTCTAACACTTACAACCCCGGGTACAGAAATCACCCCAACCTTTCATATCGGAGCAATAATGTGTTGAATCCTCAACCTCAACAACCATATGTCCCACAGAATCAGGTTCAACAATATCAACCTCAACAACAAGCTCCTCCTGGTTTTCAGAGAAATCAGGCTCCACAACCACCTGCTCCTCCTACTGACCCAGCCATGACAGAGCTGAAGAATATGATGTTTCAGATGCAAAAAGGTTTTAATGCCTTTCAAGCCGACACAAAGGCTCAGTTGGAAAACTTGGGTACGCATAACAAGATGTTGGAGACTCAACTAGCTCAGTTGCCTAGTTCTTCTGCTAGTAGGCCGTCTGGGTCATTACCTTCACAACCCATACAACCAAGAGATACCGCCAATGCCATCACTCTTAGGAGTGGAACGCGGTATGATAGTCCAGAGATGCCTAAAGATGATACGGTTGGGTCCGACAAGGATGAAGCTGTCACTGACAATTCCACAGCTCCTAAGGAGGCCAGTGATGCAGAGAAGCAGACAGTACCTAAAAAAGTTCCACCTCCCACTCCTATGATCAAGGTACCGTTCCCCAATAGACTATTGAAGACTAAGCTTGATCATCAGCTCGGTAAGTTTTTGGAGATAGTGAAACATCTGCGGTGTAATCTGTCCCTTTTTCGAACTTATTACTCAAGTTCCTACATATGCTAAATTTTTGAAGGAAATTCGACTAGGAAAAGAGCCTTTAATGAAACCGAGACCGTAGCTTTCCTTGAAGAATGTAGTGCTCTTTTGCAAAACCAATCCCCACCTAAATTGAAAGACCCGGGGAGTTTCTCTATCCCTTGTAACATTGGCACCATTTTTATCGATAAGGCTTTACGTGATTTGGGTGCTAGTGTTAGTGTCATGCCCCTTACTGTATGCAAAAAGCTTGACATGGGAGATTTAAAATGTACCAATATTACTCTTCAAATGGTGATCGTTCGTCAAATACCCCTTAGGTATCCTAGAGGACGTCCCCCTGTGAGAGTAGGTAAATTTTTTATTCCCTGTGGATTTTGTTGTGCTTGACATGGAAGAGGATACTCGGATCCCAATTATTTTAGGGAGACCATTCCTTCATACTCTTTGGAGTGTCATAGATGTTAAGAATGGAAAATTAACTTTGACTGTGGGAGATGACAAGGTGACCTTTAGTTTGACCAATGCCTTAAAAAGTCCCATGCTAGAGGAAGCCTGTTATAGAATTGATTTCATTGATGTGCTAGTTAACGATGATATGTCTCAATCCCTTCTGCGGGATCCTCTGGAGGCTTTGCTTTGTTTTGCATCTTCTACAGGTGATGGTAATCCCTTGAGTGTTGCGGTGGATGACCGGGAAGCGGTTCTTACATGTGAAGAGCTTGACGGTATTACCACTCATGACAAGGAACGGTTAGTATATGATACTCAACCGGTAGAGGTAAAGAGACCGAACCGAAACCTCTTCCCCCCTTCTCTGCGCTATGCTTTTACGGATGAATCGAAAATTATCCTGTGATTGTTAGTGCTTCATTGAATGATGGTCAAATGTCTCAACTTTTGTCTGTTTTTGAAAAAAACATAAACAAGCCATTGGATATAATATTGATGATTTGAAAGGCATAAGCCCTGACTTCTGCATGCATAGAATTCACTTAGAGGATGATCATCGTCCTAGTATACAAGGCCAACGTCGTTTGAACCCCAATATGCAGGAAGTGATTAAGAAAGAGGTTATGAAATTGCTTGATGCTTTGGAATCATCTACCCCATTGTCGACTCCAAGTGGGTGAGTCCGGTTCAAGTGGTTCCTAAAAAAGAGAGGTACTACTGTTGTTAAAAATGAAAAAAATGAATTAATTGCTACAAAAGTAGTAACTGGTTGGCGTATGTGCATTGACTATAGGAAATTAAATGTTGCCACCAAAAAGGATCACTTTCCCCTCCCCTTCATTGACCAAATGTTGGAAAGACTAGCCTGTCACTCTTATTTCTGTTATCTATATGGGTATTCGGGTTTCTTCCAAATCCCTATCCACCCGGATGACCGAGGAGAAGACCACCTTTACCCGCCCTTATGGTACCTTTGCCTATCGAAGGATGCCATTTGGATTATGTAATTCCCCCACCACCTTCCAACGTTGTATGATGGCCATTTTTTCTGAGTTCATTGAGTCCATTATGGAAGTGTTTATGGATGACTTTAGCGTGTATGGAATTGATTTTGATGCATGTTTGCTAAATACGGCTAAAGTTTTGAAAAGGTGTGAAGATGTCAATCTTGTCTTGAATGCGGGAGAAGTGCCACTTCATGGTTACTGAAGGAGTGGTACTTGGTCATATTATCTCTGAACGTGGCATCCAGGTGGATAAAGCAAAAATTCAAGTGATTGAGCAATTGCCCTCTCCTGTGAATGTAAAAGGGGTGCGAGGCTTTCTTGGTCATGCGGGGTTTTATCGCCGTTTCATCAAGGATTTCTCTAAAATTGCTAAACCACTTACTCAGTTGCTCCTCAAGGATGCCCCGTTCATGTTTGCGATAACCTGTCTTGTATCTTTCAACGGGATCAAGCAAGCTTTGATTCTTGCTCCGATCATTCGATCTCCGGATTGGAACCTTCCATTCGAGATTATGTGTGATGCTAGCGACTATCTTTGTGGGAGCTGTGCTTGGTCATAGGAAGGACAACATCCTCCATGCGATATACTACGCTAGTAAGACACTAGATGAAGCTCGAGTTAACTATGTCACCACCGAGAAAGAGCTTCTAGCTGTGGTCTCGCACTTTGGACAAGTTCGGGACTTATTTCTTTGGGGTCTAAGGTCATTGTTTATACCGACCATGCTTGCATTGAAGTACCTCCTAGCCAAAAAGGAGGCCAAGCCTAGACTAATTCGGTGGATTTTCTTGCTCCAAGAATTCGATTTAGAGATCGGAGATAAAAAGGGAGCGAGAAATTGTAGTGGGCGATCACATGTCCAGTTGCGGTATGGAGACATGGAAGAAGGTCTACCCATTGATGACTCATTTCCTGATGATAAGCTCCTGGCAGTCACTTCTATCACCCCGTGGTATGCCGACTTCGCCAACTTCTGTGTGAGTGGACAGACTCCACCAGAGCTGAGTTACCAGCAGAGGAAGAAATTCCTCCATGAGGCTAAAAAGTATTTTTGGGACGACCCTCTCTCGTACAAGCTTTGTCGCGACACTATCTATAGGCGATGTATTCCGGAATGGGAGGTGCATGACATTCTAAAGCACTCCCACTCCCGCCATGTGGAGGCCATGCTTTGGGTCCTCCAAAACCGTTGCTAAGGTACTTCAATCTGGTTTTTCTTGGCCTACTTTATTTCATGATGCTAGTACCTTTGTTAAGTCATGTGATGCATGCCAACGAACGGGAAATATTTCCCGTAGACATGAGATGCCCCAAACCCCAATTTTGGAAGTTGAATTATTTGATGTATGGTGTATTGATTTTATGGGCCCCTTTCCCTCTTCATCCGGCAATAATTTCATACTTGTTCTTTGTTGATTATGTGTCTAAGTGGGTAGAAGCCCTTGCATCACCAACTAACGACTCCAAAGTCGTTATGAAAATGTTTAAAAAGATTATCTTTCCAAGGTTTGGGGTACCAAGGGTTGTCATAAGTGATGGTGGATCTCATTTTTCGAAACGCACTTTCGAGGCTCGCTTAAAAAGTATGGTGTCTACCATAGGACTGGCCTAGCTTATCACCCTCGGACAAGTGGGCGGGTAGAAGTGTCTAATCGTGAGATAAAGACTATCTTAGAGAAGGTGGTAGCTAAATCTAGGAAGGATTGGATTGACAAATTAGATGACACCTTATGGGCTTACGTAACCGCTTTTAAGACCCCTATTGGCACCACCCCTTACAAGGTTAGTTTATGGAAAAGCATGTCACTTACCTGTTGAGCTAGAGTACAAGGCTTTTTGGGCTGTTAAGGAGCTGAACTTTGATGCTAAGTTAGCGGGAGAAAAACACCTTTTGCGAGATTAATGAACTTGATGAACTCCATTTGAATGCTTATGATAGTTCGCGTCTCTACAAAGAGCGCACTAAGAGATGGCATGATAAGAAAATTTTGAGTAGAGAGTTCTCAATTGGTGACAAGGTCTTATTGTACAACTCTAGATTAAAACTTTTTCCTGGTAAGTTGAAGTCTAGGTGGTCTGGTACATTTTTCGTCACCAATGTTAACAAGTTTGGTTCTATTGAGGTGATGAATGCAACGGGTGAAAAATTCAAGGTTAATAGCCAACGCTTAAAGCTTTATCATACGGGAGCTCTTCTTTGGATCCGTGGAGGAATTATACCTCCAACCTCCTTCCCCTTCGTTTGAGGGATGTGGCATTATGATCGTGCGGGACCCTTATAAACCCCGCTACTCGAGAGGCAACCCGATTTTCCCTTTCCTTTTCTTCTTTTTCTTTGTTTTTAGTTTTTCTAGTGTCGTAGTTTTGGTAAGAGAGTGAGAGGCTACTAATCATCATCTTGAGGCTATATGTGTACAGGAACTTTTCGCATAATAGCTTGGTCTGTTTTCCCATTGAAAGGATCGCAAAATTTTGAGGGAAAAAGTTTGTTTGGGCATCCGCCCGATGATGTCGGGCGCCTTCCGCCCGATCGGGCCCGAGAAGGATTCTGGGCTAAAGGAAAAAACAGAAGCGCCCGATTGGATCAGGCCATTCCGCCCGATCGGGCGGTCTTCCGTCAACGAAAACCAAATCGCCCGACGGAATCGGGCATAGACGCCCGATTGGGCAGCACTCCGACATTTCCTGGAACGAAAAATTCTTCCGCCCGATCGGGCCCGCAACCAGCATTTGACTTCTTCAACAACGAAACTCGCCCGATCGGGCTGCTTTTCCGCGATTTCATTAAATCGGGGTTTCCCCCTCACTTTTCTCATTCACCTCCCAATTTCTTTCTCTCTCTTCTTCAAGCTCTAACCCCCAATTCTCACCTTCTTCCCCAAATTCTCCCTCCACCATTAACAACCTCCAATCCAAGCTACTTCTATCTTCACAAAATCACTCCTCTCATCTTCCCCTACCAATTACACACTCCATCCTCTTCATTTTTCTTTCACTCCATCTCTCCCATCCATCCTCTTCCACCTTCCTTCCACCATTAAAGTGAGTGAAAATCTTCCCTCCATCATCCCCCATTAGAGTGAGTGTGAAGTCCTCTACATTTTCCAAGCAACATGACTTCGAGGAGGCGTCGCGAATCCCGGCACCGGGTCTCAACCACCACCACCGGTCCCCGAGACGAGACTTTTTCGGATGTCATGTTTTCGTCGCCGGAGCAGCGTGAAAGGTTTCAGCGCCTAAAAGGGCGCGAGGTGAGTCCTACCCACTTTCTTGATATTGAATTTTTGAATAAATTGGGTATTGCCTCTGAATTTAAGGATTTCATGAAAATAATAGGGATGGAATCATTTTTTTCCGTGCATGTTAATACATCTCCTGTACTTATGTATGAATTTTATAGTAGTCTTAAGGTTACCAAACCCCGAACTGGACCTGTCTCATATGTATCCTTTAGACTGCTAAATCAGGATTTCCACCTATCCCTACCGGAATTTGCATGGGTACTTCGAGTCCAATGTGGTGGGGAGATTGGGCACCCCCCTAACTACCACCATCGTAGCACCTACTATGCCATCACCGGTGATGGAAATGACTTCACCCTACAACATTGCAAGGGCAAATACATCCACCAACCCATCTTTAAAATTTGGGTTCGATTTATGTCTCGGGACACTATTTGGGAGGGTGGAAGGACAATTAATCGGGGGGGATGAGCGTACTTAATTGGAAGCTACATGCTTAAAGGGACGCCTGACCATTTTCAATACAACATCCCTCATCATGTTGCGCTCCGGGATGGAGCGTATTGCTACCACTTACCCTAAGAGGAGAGCGGACGGTACCTTGACCTCTCGTGCCATTGTAAATGGGGGGTTGGTGACTCTCTTTGCTAGAAAAATCCGCGGTTTTGACGAGTCTCGCTACCAGTTAGCCATAGGACCCACTCTCATGGATTATGCTTTCCTAGATCGTCTCCATTGGTTAGAGAGGGCTGGGGATAAATATCAGTGGCGCATCAACGGGAGGCGCTCTATTTTGGAGAACATCCCTACACCCTGAAGTTGGTCAAACAAGTCATCTATCCTAGGTAATGGATATTTGTTTTTCACAGTAACATTGGTCAACTCACGGTAGTCTATACACAACCTCAAACTACCAACCTTCTTTTTCACGAATAAGACAGGGGCTCCCCATGGTGACATACTAGGTCTAATATACCCCCTTCTCTAGTAGTTCTTCCAACCGGTTTTTCAACTCGTTCATGTATCTTTGGAGCCATTCGGTATGGGGCTTTTGAGATAGGTCCAGTTCCTGAGTACTAAGCCAACAAAGTGAACTCTACATCTCTCCTTGGCGGCATACCAGGTATTTCTTCAGGAAAAACATCCTGGAATTCGCTAACTATAGACACATTCTTAGGTTTTAATGGATCATCCTCAACCCTTCTCACAGAACACATAAAGAGAGGCCATCCTTTGTCTATATAACCCTTAAGTTGCAAGGCATTGATTACCTTAATCCCAGGTTCTCGAGGTATTCTCCTATATGACACCCTTTTTCCCGAAAGATCTCTCGGTTCCACTTTACGTGCATCACAATCTATCTTAGCCTTGTACTTCCCAAGCCAGTCCATCCCCAAAATGACGTCTAGGTTCAATAAGTTAAACTCTATTAAATCGGAAGGAAAGAAGCCCTCCCCTATTTTCAATGAGACATTCAGGAATTTCTTAGAGCAATTTACACTATTCCCAGACGGAATTATTATAGGCATAGAAATTGACTCGGACTCAACCCAGTGCTAAAGTTCTAACACGGTTGTATGGCCAATAAAAGACAAAGATGCTCTAGAATCGAACAATACTTTAACGAGAATTGAGTTAATAGAGAAAATACCATCGACAACATCTCTACGAGCTTCTTCTTCACTAGTTGTCATCATATACGACTTCCCTTTGCCCTTATTATCATTGTTGTTGGTCACATGGTTCCAAGATGGTGTCTGATTATTTGCATTAGTTGGTGGTTTGGAGTAATTAGAGTTCCCTGACCCATTGTATGCATTTCCACCATTCCCATTCCCATTCCCATTCCTAGGCTTGTCTCCATAGTTCCCTTTCGTTTGACCATTGGGGTTAATCTTATTCTTCGAGTAGCACTCATACGCCCTATGCCCCAATTTTCCACATTCACGACACTCCACCTTATTACCCTCGCAATCTCGCCCAGGATGGTTGTTTGGGCACTTCTTACACCTGTACACAGGCTCAGGTCTGCGGTTGTTGGTGTTATTGTTGCGGTTATTGTTATTATGTTGAGTGTTGTTGTTGGTGGGTCCCTTACCAAAGTTTCTTTGGAAGGTTTGGTAGATTTGGTTCCCCTTGTGTTTCTTTTCAAACCTTTGAACCTCGGGGTTTGGATTCTCCTTTCGCTTCTCACCTTGTTTACCCCCTTCCTATCGTTTCCTTATGGCATATAGGTGGGAAGCTTTGCCAAATACATGGTCCAAAGAGGTGAAAGTATCTCCCCACAGTCTCCCTTGTAGGTCAATGGTGAGCCCTAATTCAAAACGTGAGGCCTTAGCTTCCTCAGTATGGGCTATTTCAGGAGCAAATCTCATCAACTCAATGAATTTGCGATAATACTCCTCAAGCAGACGGGTTCCCTTGTTCTAGCATCATAAACTCTTGGGCTTTCTGCTTCTTGAGGTATGGAGGGTAATACTTATCCCTCAGGGCTTTCTTGAAGGTTTCCCACCCAAAGTCGGGTTGTTTAAGGAAGTTGTCCTTAGCTTGGGTTCACCAAAAGTGGGCATCCCCCGTAGGTAATAGCTTGCTAAGGGCATAGTCTTGTCATACGGACGGGGAGAGGGTAAAGAACGACTTATCAAACTCCCAAACCAGTTTTCCAATTCCTCGGGTCCCCCTTTCCCATTCAGTACTGGTGGGTTTGTACGGGCAACCTTTTCAGACAAGTCCCCATCTCGGTGGGCTAGGTTAGCTGTGATCTGCACTAGATCACGAATCGATTGCTCGACATTCAGAGAGGTATCGGGCGTGCCGCCTTGACGAACCATTCTTCGCTGAAAAATATCACAACGGCTATTTTAGCGATATGCACATAGTCGTTTATTTATTTAACTACTACACATTGGCATATTTATATAACACGTTCTTTTTTTTATTGCAAACAATCATTAAGTCTCTATTTTCTTTCAATATAAATATCTCAAATAAGACGTTACATCATATAAAAGAATAAAACTGTTGTATTATTATTGAAAAGGGTAAAATTTATTGTTTCCAAGGAAAATATAATATGAATAAATAAAAGAATAAAAGAATACTAATTTGCTACTTGGCATGCAAGCCTTATTAAAACTGAAATAAACGAATAAAATAATATTCTAATCCTAATTATATAATCAAAAGAAACTAGGGGCTATAATGGTGAGCTTCGTCATCTGAATTAGGATTTTCTATTCCTTCTTCCATGTCAGCTTCGTCCTCAGAAGACTCGTCGTCCTCTATAGGTTCATCTTCCTCCGGAGGTTCTTCTTCTATGGGCTCTTCTTCGCGCTCTTGGTCAATTTCCTCAATCGGATCCTCCTCAACGGGCTCATTCTCATTAGGATATCCCTCTTCAAAGAAACTCATTTTCATTAGGATCTCCCTCTTCCTCATTTTCCAAGTCAAGTATAGGTTCAGCATTATCTTCCCCAATCACTGCTATGAAAGTCCTATTATTCCCCTCATCATCGGAAATATAGATAACAGTTTTGAGGTTTGACGCTATGTGGTAGTCCTCGGGTATGAACTCATCCTCAAAAGTTTGGTACCTAGCTCTTTTTGCAGCTCTAAAGGACTCTTGCGGCTTAGATTTAACTCTAGGGTTCTCGGAATTCACATTAATTCCCGAGCGTTCCCCCACATGATAGGTTCCTCGAACTAAAGGTGATGAGGTAGAGGGCTCCCAACTTCTTTTCTCACGAATTCTCCATTCATTTTCACAAGTATTTAAGATCAGTAATGAAATGTCCTACAGTAGGAAGGTATTGGTTCCAGTAATTGTGTTTGGCCCTATTAAAACCTCCATTTTCTGACCACATATCCTCATATCTACGGTGTACGAAAAGGTAAGGTTCCTCCTTAGGGACGTACGGCAGCATAAAATATATTTTCTCCATTTCGGTCTTTAGTCTAGTATCTCCTCGTAAGGTCCTATACTCCATAGCGACTTTCATTTTATGGGCCCGGATGTCCCAATCCTCCGCTATTCGGTGTTTCATCGGGTATTCCTTAGGATCTATGTCGTAAACCATCTCGCAAATTTAAAGAAGGAAAATAGTCTAAGTTTTGTGAATTTAAGTTATTAAGTATACATTATATATAAACATATATAAGAGGTAAACAATTATGTTCAATTTTAGAACTCCAAGTTCAAAATATTTATAACAATTTATATAATTCTTTCCTAAAATATTCGAAACAAGGTTTTAGTTCAATACCTTTTTGAAACATCTTTGGAATATTATATTAATTCGAAATTTAAGGAAATAAAATATTTTACTATCGAATTTTAGTGCTTTTAACCACTATCTACGTACCTATCCTTGTACATCCTCCTACTCTATTCACATTTCAAAGATTTCAAAGAACCTTTCACCAATTAAATCAAGCAAGCCACACTATATTTCATATAATCGGACATCGATTCATTCCACAAGCATTTGCATGCTTTATATAAACATATCGGACAAGTAAAGGCAAGAAAGGCATTACAAATAACATTATTCCAATGATTTAATGCACGCAAAAGTAAACTATATGCTCTTAGCCCATACTACCCATTTTAAAATCTTTTGAAACATCTTTGAAAATAGGAACTTTTGGCTCCGATGACCAGTTTTGTAACACCCCCAAATTCCATACACGTTTAAGCTACGTTGCATCGACTTTGGGAGTGTTACCGCCGCATGTAAAACGCAAGGCATAATAAAATCAAAACGTTACAACTCCTTATTAAGAAAACTACATTGCGGCGGAAATAAAATGTTTACTTTAACTACAACTCGGGAATCACCAAGGATCCCTTTTTATTCAAACCACAAACTAATTAAGTAAATCATAAAAGTCTCATAATGCTTAATTTAAAACACTTTAAAGTTTCAAGACCAAGATCTATCCCTCGTATGCTCAACATCATGCAAGCAACACCAAGCACACCTAGTCTCGCTCCCTATTGTAGCATCGATGGTTCATCACAGGTCAACAAACACACAATAACACCCAATCAGCTATGCTGAGTACATAGTAAAGCATTGAGTGCATACAAAGCATAAACAGAACAATAAGGATCATTACTAGACATGATACTACCATAGCATTATATTCTTTACTTTTTATTTAGTTGGCGTGAACGGGCACCGTCATCTTACTAGAATCATACGGGCTACTTAATCCTTAATAGACAACTTAGTCTATTAGATGGAATGTCAATGAAGAATGCGATAGAATTACGCATAATAATGCTACATACCGCAATCATGCTACCAAACAATCTTAGCAATCACAATCATACAATCGTTCCCTATCATGATTCTAGGTTCCAATAGAATAATTCACAACCTAACATGATACTAGTAATTGCAACTGAGCTAGTACGCGTACATACCTTGTAACGAAGAATCTTTGCTGATTACTTAAACGTTCCGCTTATGAAATTGGGACCTAATCGAATAATAGAAATACTTCAGTGCTAAGTCCTTGATATTATTAAAGTAAAAACCATCTTATCCAACTATGTAAGATATGGTGTTTTGAATATTAAAATTAACCAATCTTATTGTTTTAAATTTCTTTTCATGAAATCTATTAAAACTAACATTTTTAGAAACTAGATAATATGCTTGTAAATCTGATTTCTCTTTAACTTTATTTTATACTCTGTTTACAACAACAAACTTAAACAATTATATATACAAGCATTATGAAAATCAGATTTGAGACATAAGTTACCCAGAGAACTAAAACATAACTATAATCTGGTTTCTTTTACTAATTCTATACTATAATTATAATTATAGAATTTCATCAAGGATACATAAGAATACCAAAATCAGGTTTGATAATTTAATTTAAAGAAGAAAAGAATGAAATTTTTTTATTTTATTTTAAAAGCATACCGGAGACCACCGACGACCACCACAACTGGCAGACGCGCGACTGAACCACCAGCGAGCACCACCCGACTCCGACGACCGCGAACCTCTGCACGACGCGGCTCCGACTCGAGCCACTCACGCCCAGCGAGGACCCCGACACACTTGTACACCTACGCGAAACCCGAACCGCGAACTGGCGTGCAGCACCGGCGGGGACCCCGATGAACCGCGAACCTCCGGCGAGCAGGCGCGACCTCCGACGAGCAGGCGTGACCTCCGGAGATTGAGTGCCCAGACGTTGTGAAGAAGAAAGAGAAAATAGAGGGTGTTGCTCATTTGGAGAAGAAAAGGGGAGGAGAGAGAAAATTCTCTTAGGGAAAAAGGGCTGATGCAAAGGTGAGTAGGGTTTTAAATTTTTTTCCTTTTTCTTATTTATTTTTCTCTCCTATTTATAGTATGAGAAACCTTGGCTTAATAGGATTTGTTTCCCAGTCAAACTCCGATTTATTATTCTATTTGGAAAATAAAATGAAACCAAACTACAATATAATTAGGTACGAAAATAAGTTGTATAGTTAAGTTATAACTGTAGGCTTACCCAAACTATAATATTATGTGAATAATGTGAATAATATTAAGAACACTTTCAACTTTATTCTTTATATTTTCTCATTTATAAAAGAATAATTTTCAAAAATACGGAGTATTACATTACTAGTCTAACATTAAGATACATTAGACATCTAGATTTTTCTAGATTAACCTTCAATAGAGCTTACTCTCATTTTACTAAATTAGGCCATCATTAGAGAATAATTGCCTTTTACTCAAGGCTTGTGTCTTTGAGTCACTTGACCTAGTCGTGTCCGCAACCCCCTTAACCAAAGGGTAAGGAAGTAGGGGTGTTCATTTAGGGTATCCGATTCGATCCAAAATTTCGAATTGGGAAAAATGTGATCCGGATCGATACCCGAAATTTCGGATCGGAATATTGCATATCCGAGAACAAAAAAAATTGAAATTTTCAAAGGAAAAGTTGATAAAATATGTCTTTGGATCGAGATCGGATCATCGGATATTTCGGATATCCGGCCTTGAAAACATATATATTTCGGGATCGATATCCGAAAAATTTTCATGTCTCGGATATTTCGGATATCCGAAAATAAAAAAATCCCGATCCGTATCCGATCTGAAAATTTTCTGATATACGATCCGATAACTAAAAAAGCAGATCGAATATCTGAAAAATCGGATCGACCGGATCACGGATCGGAATGCCCGGATAGGATATTTATGAACACTCCTGGTAGGAAGTATAGTTCCATTTTTTTTGTTTTAGGTTGAGGTGAAGAAGAAAAATTATAATGACGTCCAATCATACGGATAAACTCTCAAGTGGAGAAAATAAATCATTTGTAATAATTGTGAATTAGTTAAAAGTAGGCCCGGCAATCGGGTCGGGTTGGGTTAGGTTCGTGTTCGGTTCAAGTCAAATCGGGATGAATGCCCCCTAACTCCGAACCCCGATTTGTTTCTATTTTCGGGTCAAGATCATTAACCTTAACCTGATCTGAAAATTATCGGGTCAACCTGACCTGCTATGTTTGACCTGATTATTTTTTACTTATTTTAAATAGGTCAACCTGAACTTGTTTAACCCGCTTTTTTCAGGTTGACCCGACCCACATAACTTGATTTTTTTTCTCCAAAACAGTATGCATATTGCATAATATAAGTTGTAGGCCTTGCATTGCAACACCTTGAAATTTCAGCTAAGCTTTATGCTTTTAGCTGACCAAGTTCGTAATTGACAATATCACAATTCACAAACATAGTTCGGAGGACTAACGGTCATAAAATATTACAAACCAAATCAGCTAAGTTTTATAAAATAAAATAAGATTAATGTAGCCTTAAAGTTTTGAAGCTAAGTCAATCTCCTCTTCTCGCCTCCGAAGAAAGCTCAATTTGCTAGTTGAAGTTGTCATCAGCCATATTAACTGAAAACCCCATAATATAAACTAATGAATAAACTAAATGAATAAGCTAAACAGAAACAGGCATAGAAATTAAAAATGGAAAGTACAGAAAAAAAATGCAGAATAAGTATTAAATTAAAACATAAAATATAGGAAAAAAAAGCAGAACATTAAACACATAGGGAAACAGAAAAATAGCGGGGAAAAAAAAACGATAAGAGCAAAGAAAATAGATGACAAAATACGAAAATCACATAGAAAAATAAAAAACTGAAAAATAGCGAAAAAAAAACAAAAGAAAGAGCAAAGAAATAAATGTCAAAATACAAAAAATCACATAGAAAAATAGAAAAACTGAAAAATAGTAGGAAAAAAACAAAAGAAAGAGCAAAGAAAATAAATGACAAAATAAGAAAATAAATGACAAAATACGAAAAGCACATAGAAAAATTAAAAACTGAAAAATAGCAGGAATAAAAGAAAGAAAGAGCAAAGAAAATAAATGACAAAATAAGAAAATAAATGACGAAATACGAAAATCACATAGAAAAATAGAAAAACCGATAAAATAGCATAAAAAAAAGAAAGAAAGAGCAAAGAAAATAAATGACAAAATAAGAAAATAAATGAGAAAATACGAAAATCACATAGAAAAACTGAAAAATAGCGGGAAAAAAAAAACGAAAGAAAGAGCAAAGAAAATAAAACATAAAAAAATAGCAGGAAAAAAAACGAAAGAAAGAGCAAAGAAAATAAAACATAGAAAAATAGCATAAAAATACGAAAGAAAGAACAAAGAAAATAAATAACAATATAAGGAAAAAAATGACAAAAGAAGAATACCCGATGTTGAAGAAGAGCAAGTGAAGATCTCAAGGAGAGTGAAGAAAAAGCAAATAAATAAAAAATACGAAAAAAAATCGAGTGAAGAAATAAAGAGCAAAGAAAAATACGAATTGAAGAATACCGGATGTTGATGTCTTGATGAAGAGCAGCGAAGAAGATTTGTGAATGATCGAATTCGACTTGCGAGTGAGCGAAAAGAAGGACCGAGAGAGAGAAAGAAAGAGGGAGAGAGGGGGACCGAAACCGATCTGCGTTAGAAATTACTAGAATTCTAGGGTTAGGATGTTAGGTTAAGAATTTGTTTTTGGGCTAGGCAATCTTTTCATCTTTTGGGCTAGGCAAACAAACGTACAACAATTTAATAAACCGTTATTATTTGGGTTGGGTTATACGGGTTGACTCGGCTCGATTTTGACCCATTTAAAAATCAGGTCGGTCAGGTCATATTCTAGTTAGAAATTTCGACTCGAACCTGTTCCATTTATCTTTCAGGTCGGGTTCAAGTCGGCCCATTTAACTAATCGAGTTGAATAACTCAACCCAAACCCGCTATTTTCAAGTCGGATTCGGATCGAGTTGTCGGGTTGGGTCGGCTTTTGTCGAGGCCTAGTTAAAAGAACATTAGTGAAATCAATATTCATGAATCATGCATCACACTAATACCAACAAAAGTCAACTCTAATCATTACTATAATAATGCATGACCTTATGAAAGAACCAAAACACACCCACTATATTCTTTGTTTATGCATCATTTAACAGCGTAAATTGCGCCAAATTAATTTGAAAGTCCCAACTCTTCTCTAAACCATAGACATCGTCAACTAATTACTTCAATCTCAATCGTTCATCCTGTTGTTTGAGGTGATTCAAAAGTACTTATTTGCTCTGTTAGAGTGAAATATCCATAAGCCATAAACGAAGTTCAAAAAAATGCTACAGGTGAGAGTTTTTCCCTCTCTTCTCTCATGGCTTTGGTTGACTATTTTGGCCATGTTTTCAATCACAACACTAGCGACCACCTCCATTACAAAGCCCGGCTGCCAAAGCATGTGCGGACACATCAACATTCCCTACCCATTTGGTATCGGCTTAGACGGAGCGTGTTCGCTTGATGAGCCCTATATCATAGATTGCAGAACTTCCTTTGAACCCCCAAAACCATTTTTAATAAGCAATAACAAAGACCTGGAGATCATAGACATATCAGTTACCGGCCAGATGCGAATTAGGAACTTATTGGCTACAAGATGCTACCAGCAAGGGGAGGTGGTAGCCTCGGAATCCAACACAACAGCACTAATAGATCTCAACCCCTTACCATTAGTAGTTCACCGTAATTGGTTGTGACGATCTGGCTGTCACCGGAGATAATGAAAGTCATGTAAGTGGCTGTATTGCTACGTGTACCACCCTTGAGGATGTACTTGACTATAATAATTCGTGTTCCGGAATTGGTTGCTGCCAAACCGCCATTCCGAAGGGACTAACCATAATCGCGACAGCATTAAGCAGCTTAAATAACCACACCAATGTGTCCGACTTTAATCTGTGTAGCGCTGCTTTCTTAGCCGAGGAAAGCAAGTTCACCTTCAACGCGGCTGACCTTTCTAACCAGACCGCATTGGTAGATAGGACAATGGACAGTGTTCCGGTGGTGCTCGATTGGTTTGTTGGTGTTAATGAGACGTGTCATCAAGCTCAGCAGACGCCATCCAGGTCCGGTTATGCTTGCCAGGATAATACCAACTGCACGGACTTTGATGGCGGTTCCACATCAGGGTACCGTTGCAATTGTCTCCCTGGCTATCAGGGCAATCCATATCTTAGTCCTGGATGCACAGGTCAGTCTTTCCAGCATATATTAAAACCTGTGTATATGGCTAATATTACGGAAGTTAACACAGAAATTTAGTCACTACTTTCAGAGGTAACATAATCAGCTCAATCTTATGCATATGAACAAATTGTCTCATACCATAAGCAAAGGACATTGTTGGTTAGAAAGGATCAAATCAAACTTGAGAACCACTACTCCACTAGCCTCTTAAAATATTATAAGGGTGAAGAAGACACAGGGGAGTGTTATTAATTTTTATCTAAATTTTTCCATCATGTTGGTGTTAACTGTTAAGCTTGCAATGCAGCAAGGTCAGTCATCTGTCATCATCACGTTGTCCATTTCAGCTACCAAAATCATAGACCATTAATTAACGCTAAACTGATACTTGAAAACAGACTAAGTGATACCTATTTAACCAATCAAGGAACTACAAACCCACATGTCATTGGTGCTTAAGCATGAGGCTCCAATCAGTAGTATACCATTTCTAATCAAGAACTGGTAAAGGCCACATTTTTTACTAAGCATGAGCATGAATACTTATTCTTCTTTGTGCATTTATGGGATTTTCTCATCCTTGTAGTCCTTCACAAGTAGTACTCCAATGAGCGAGTCCACGTTCTTCCCTAGGGTTCCTCATGGATGAATAGACTTCTTTCGGTACTTTTGAATATAACCAACTTTTACAGTTTTACTACACCAAAAATCAACAAAAGATATAGGCTAATCAAATCTTGAAGAAATAATGTAAGCATGTATACACACATAAATGGAACTATATACTCCAAAATTACATGAAAAACCCAAACTGGGTATAAAACCTATTATTTACAAACATGGTCAATCTTTTTTATGAGTACTCCATTGGCTTCTCTTTTATAATGGTCCAAGATTATAAGAAAAAGTGGTTAACTTTTCCTTATTAGCAACGTTTACGTTGTGGTAAGGACATTATTTTTTCCTATTTTTTTTTTTAAGAATATCTATCGTTGTTTTTGAAGATGGTAATAAATGGTGGTAATAGTAATAAATTCATCTGTAGTTTTATAAAGAAAATATTATGTCATTGTCCATTGTAATGTTTGTCCATCCCCTAACTTGTGATTTTTTAAATATCACTATCATCATCCAGTATCATATTAGAGGTGGTCTTTAAGTGGAAGTGGAAATTGTCAAATTTGTAAACAAAATTACATTTTTGAAGATGGCATTGCATTACTATGGTAATGGTCACTAATGAGAAGGAGATTTTCCTTATAAATGATGTAAAATTTCATTAACATTACCACCAGTTAGTACTACCTATCAAATGGATGGTTAGTTCTTACTTTTGAATATGATAAAAGACATCAGTTTTTAGTATCAACATATCAAATGCGAATTAACTTTGACACACATGAAGAGTTGACCATCATAGATTTGTAGCATGTATATATATGGTCATATGGATATATTGATATACTCTCTCCGTATGAAATACTTCTTCATGTCTCTGGTGATGACATGATCATGATGGTTGACCGCAAAAAATATTGGAATGACCAGCGTACATCGTGCTAAAAAGACTTTAGTCTCAACTATCAAGCTTATGCCAGACTTGATTAAATAATTACTTCAATCTCAATCATACATTCTGTCTGTTAAATTATTATTATTAAGTGGTTAGTAACTATATGGGATAGTACTTCATCTCTCTGTGTTGACATTGGCCACAAGCTATAGCCAAAAGCTCTACCAAAAATGTCTCTTCCCTCATGGCTCTGGTTTGCTATGTTGGCCATGCTTTCAGTCACCACTGTTTCCGCCACCTCTATTGCGAAACCCGGTTGCCTAAATAAGTGTGGAGACGTAACCATTCCGTACCCATTTGGCATCAGCCTAGACGGAGCATGTTCCCTTAGTCAGCCATATAACATAAATTGCAACACTTCCTATGATCCTCCAAAACCCTTCATAGGCAGGACTAACCTGGAAATCATGGACATCTCCGATAGTGGCGAGATGCGAATAGTCAATTTTGTAACCACCAGATGCTACCAAGGAGGTCAGGTTGTGGAATCTAGTCAATCTACTATTGGAGCACAAATAAGTGTCGACACCTTGCCACTTGTGTTTTCTGACACAGCAAATAAGTTCACTGTCATTGGTTGTGATGATCTGGCTTTGGTCGGAGATACTGATGGCCATACCAGTGGTTGCATTGCAACATGTACCACCTTAGAGGACGTGGTTAAGTATAATGGTTCGTGTTCGGGGATTGGTTGCTGCCAAACAGCCATCCCAAAGGGAGTCAAAGTATTCTTGACATTACTAGAAAGTTTACACAACCACACCAATGTGTCCGACTTTAATACGTGTGGCGCTGCTTTCTTAGCTGAGGAAAACAAGTTCACCTTCAATGTTGCTGACCTTTCTAACCACTCCGCATTTTTAGCTAGAACGGTTGCCAGTGTTCCGGTGGTGCTCGATTGGTTTGTGGGTGTTAATGAGACCTGTCACCAAGCTCAACAGACGCAGTCCACGTCTGGTTATGCTTGCCAAGAGAATACCAATTGCACCAATATTGATGCTGGCTCCGAATCAGGGTACCGTTGTAGTTGTCTTCCTGGTTATCAGGGTAATCCTTATCTTAGTCCTGGATGTACAGGTCAGTCTTTCTCGCTTATACTACTATTGGTTAACATGTCTTGGGTGAGACTTGACTACTACAGTTACCCAAAAGAATAGAGTAAGAAATTGCATCTAAAAGAAATAGTCTTACTAATCTTGCAATTAATAAATCACGAAGAGATTATTATGTCACATCATACTTTGTAATAATGATCTATACTTCTTGATTTCATATACTAACATTTAATTTGTTTTTATTTGTGCTTTTGGTAGCTTTCTTTTTCTCAATAAGTACTACTATGAGATCATCTCTCATATATGTCCTCTTGCAGATGTTGATGAGTGTGCTGGGTCAAACAACCCTTGCTCTCATATATGTACTAACACCCCTGGCAATTACAAATGCTCTTGCCCTAAAGGACATCGTGGTGATGGTCGGAAGAATGGCTCCCGTTGTTCTAGTGATCGTTCAGAGTTTGTAACAAGGTTCAGTTTAGGTAATAATCCCCTGAAAATTTATGTATATACGTAGATGGATTAATCGTTTTTCATTAACGATCGATTAAGCTTTGTGTCAAAGGACCAACTCAACCAAAAGCTTAAGCTGATGGTTGAGGGCCTTGAGGCCCCACAAATAGTTTTATATTCTATCACTTTGAGTTGAGTTTAAGCTTTTTTTCTTGTTTCTCTAAACAAGAAACTTTTGACCAAAGAGTTTTACGCTATAAAAACTTATCTCTGATGATAAGAAGTTTACGGTTTTTCATTTTATCAATCAGAGCTTTTGTGAGAGAAAAATTGAAAGACTCATACTGCTGAGAATTGCACAGTATTTCTGAGAGTGTCAAAGGTACGGTGTTTACTAAGATATATTTCAGACCTCCATTTGCTTGTATAAGAAGCACACTTCGATGAACATTTCTGTAATTTTTACAATTATAGAGAGAGTTGGGTTGGGTACATTTAGGTGTATAGTGTATTTGATCCTTTTAGTAACACTTATAGCTAAGTGTTGGGGAGCACTACTAGAGTTAGTAGTGGGGTTAATTGTACCTTGAGGGAGGTGTTAGGAATTCACTTATAGTGGATTTGGTGGACGTAGATCTCTTGGAGATCGAACCACGTTAAAATATTTGTGTCTCATTCGTTCATAAGTGATTTGTATATGCAGTGTGTTTCAACATTAAACTAAAACTGTATTTTTTAGTTGAAACACAGTGCATGTTACAGTTTCATAGATTTTAAAAGTTCGGATTTTTACGAAATTTTCATAACTCAATTCAACAGTGTTTATTACAATTCTTAACCTATCCTAAACATGACTTTTGACTTGTTTTGTTGAGGAAAAAATCAGCTAGTTGTCTAGCAGGTACAGTTTATGGCATTTGCTTCCTCTGTTGCCCATAGTTAGCTCATTATATGTTTTCAAAGTCAAAAATTCAACAATAAATTTTCAATGTTTGACGTGAGATTTTCGTTACTACATGATAAAAGATATTATTATTAACAATTATTGATTGTCAATGATGTGTCTTAGAGATTGTGGCAAAGTATTATATAGACAATTGAGGACAGAGAGTGTAGTTAGTAAAATAAGGTGATAATAAATCGAATAGATAATAATTTTCTATTTTCAGCGAAAAATAGATTATATATACTTCCTCTGTTTTTTTAACTGCACCATTTCAATTTTTAGGACTATTCATTAATCAATTTTGTTAAGCTATCTCGCATCATCATATAAGAAAAAACATAGTCAATTGAAGTCTTGTTAGATTGTCTCAATGCAAGGATTCCAAATATCAAATTTTTCTAATTTTTTACTTATTTACAACTGACGTTTAAAGAAGCTTCTCGGCAAACGTGAAAAACGAAATGGTGCAATTAAAAAAAATGGAGTAAGTAGTTGAATAAGCTACGAAAACTTTGTCAACCGTCGTAATCGAGTTATCACTATAGGATGTTATCTAGCTCTGAAACATAAATTATAAACGAAAGTTTTACCAAATTTGCCAAAAAATGCTTGTGTAGGTATGAGCTTTGGATTCTTGTTGTTGGTGATTGTGGTGAGTTGGATATATTTCATCACCAAAAAAAGGAAACTTATGAAAATACGGGGGAAATTCTTTGAGCAGAATGGGGGAATACTAATGACACAGCAACTTTCTCCAAATGGAGGAACTATGGAGTCATCCAAATTATTTTCTGCTGCTGAACTAAAAGCCGCAACAAATAATTATCGTGAAGATTGTATTCTAGGCAAAGGTGGTTACGGTACAGTATACAAAGGTCTTTTAAAGGACGGCCGTGAAGTTGCAATCAAGAAATCTAAAGTGGCTGATCAAACTCAGGTTGAGCAATTCATTAATGAAGTAGTTATTTTGACGCAAATTAATCATCGAAATGTGGTGAAACTTCTAGGATGTTGTCTTGAGACTGAGGTTCCTTTGCTCGTATATGAAGTCATCTCCAATGGCACTCTCTTTGAGCATATCCATAGATATAAAGGCATGACATCTTGGCTTACTTGGGCAAATTGCGTAAGGCTTGCCGCGGAGGCTGCTGATGCACTTTCATATCTCCATTCAGCCGCATCAATACCAATAATTCATAGAGATGTTAAATCCACCAACATACTACTAGACGAAGCTTATACTGCCAAAATAGCTGATTTTGGTGCCTCAAGGTTAGTACCAATTGATCAAACACAAGTGACAACATTAGTTCAAGGAACTTTGGGATATCTGGATCCAGAGTACTTCCATACAAGCCAGTTGACAGAGAAAAGTGATGTTTATAGCTTCGGAGTTGTCCTTGCAGAGCTTTTAACCAAAGAAATACCTCTTTCCTCACAAAGAAAAATGGAAGAGAGAAACTTGGCAACATACTTTGTCTTGTCAATGAAAGAAGATCGCCTAATGGAAATCCTTGATCCTCAGCTAGTGAGGGAAGCTAGCGAAGTACAGCTAGTTACAATGGCCAATCTTGTAAGGAAATGCCTAAATGTTCGAGGTGAGGATAGGCCTACCATGAAGGAAGTGGCTCTTGAATTAGAGGGATTAAAGAAGCAAAACAGGCATCCTTGGGGAGAGCAAAACTACGAGGAGACAACTGGTTTAATGGGGCAACAAGATCTTTATCCAGTGTCTTCAAATGGTAATCCAAGTACTGGGGAATTTTCTGGACAATACTCTGTGCAAATGGATATAATTACTGAAATGAACCGCCCTCGTTGATACTTTTACCATGCAATTCTTCTTTAATTTCCAAAGTAAAAAGAAAAAAACTACCAGCAAACACCTTCGAGCTAATTTGTTTCTTGTTGAACTTTGTTGTTGATCTTTCATTTTATTGTTGTCGAAGTCTTATGATTTGCTCTCTCTAGTTTCGTATCACGAAGAAAGTATTGGCATCTATCTCAATTAGATTGGTACACTTCCTCTTCCAATTGGTACTAACAACTTGGGATTAGTTCCAACTAATACAGCCGCTTTCTTAAAACAGACTCGAATTTTCGTTGTATCTCTCACCCCTTCCTGGTCCCTTACTTTATGTTCCCGCATCAGAGCCTCTTGACAGGTAAATTATGTTTTCAACGTTCAAAACAACTATTAAAAAAGAACGTTGAAAACTTTACATTACCTAACCTTCTTGCCATTACCTAACCTTCTTGCCATTACCAAAAAAAGGAAAAAAAACTAACCTTAAATCCTCCATGGGGGCTCAAAAATAATCCCCCTATGGAACCTTTTTTTATTTTCTCAACTCTTCCATGCAAGAATGCACAAATTGAAAAATTGCATACTATCAACTCAAATTTCATATATATCCTATTAAAATTTTGTATTTATTTCAATTCATATATCAACTTTGGGATGAAATTTGGCAGTTTTCGATCCTAGGTTTCTTTTCATTGTCCACGAATTATTGCCCACACAAGATAAACACAATGTGAGAAATCTGGAAAAAAAAAAAAAAAAAGAGGGGGGTCAATAATGGTCAATGCTGGAAAAGTTGGGTCAATTTCCAGATTCAGCCAAGTGGTGGCTTTCCACTAAAAAAAACCATGGATTCTTGGCTCAGTTTTCGAATCCATAAAGAAATCCATCATGTTTGTCAATAGTGCCCACCTGATCTGGAAACAACTTGAGCAATTCTATGAAACTAAGCAACAAGAAAAAAGTAATAGTGAATACTTGTTAGGGTTTTATTTTAATACCGCAAGTGAACGGTTTCGTAGCACATACGGGTCGAACTCAGGAAGGTGCAAGATTAAACACTAGTTAATTTTAGACTATGAAATAGCTGCACAATTCGAATTAACAAAAGATGATCAACTATGAAATATATGATAATTAAAACACTAAGATTAAGCACCACCACAAATATGCATGAATGGATCAAAATCTAACTCACATCCCAGTTATTTAATTATAGCTTAGACGAGATTGACATTCCCTTATGACTCAGTAATAAAGCACAGCTGCGAACCAAAACTAAATTCTCAGTCATTCCTCAATATCTAGAGCTCCCTTTCGTGATAGCAAAAGGCCTAATTAACATGTATGTCTCCTATTTTCATGGCTTACACACATAATTAGTAGCATTAAGAACCAATGTCAAATAATTCTTAAGTTTAGTTCCCACCTATTTTCATGGGAGAATTCAAATCAATAATGACAAGATTATCTAAATTAAGACCCAACTTTCATTGATGAACTCAATTAACAAAATAACAATTTAGCATCAAATAAATAACTCTTAATTCCCCAACTCCAACTTTCATTGATAATATAAAACTAGGGCTAAATAAAGATGCAAAATTGACAATAAGAACAATCTTATCAAACCCTAAGCATATAACTCAATAACATGGGAATTAGAGAAGAATTTACATGGTCAATCCACACTAGGGCTCAACTCAATCCTAGATAAAAAAAAATATTCACTTAAAAACATAAATAAAATATAATAAAGAGAATAGAAAAGTAAAACTTAATTAATATTGCTTGAATGAAAGATAAATCTCCAAAATAGCAATAGGAAAACTAAGGCAAATATGGAGAAACTAGAGAGAAAACCCTAAGAATGCAAAATAACGTGAAACGTGAATGAATGATAAATAATAGATTTTCTAACCTATTTAGAAATCCGCTAATATAAAGTTATACTTCCTCCGTTCTTTTTCTATTGCAACAATTGAGTTTTCACGCTTGCCAATGCACAATTTCAACTATTAATATCTTCAATTACCTTTTAGTAAAAATTATACAAATATGATATTTTAAAAGTATATATCGTGACGAATTTAACAAGACCCCACATGACTATATTTTCCCTTACATAAAAATCACAAAAGATAGCTAAAGTGTGGTGAGTAAATAGTGTAAAAATTTCATTGTTGCAATAGAAAAAGAACGGGGGAAGTATCTCCCAATCATATCATATCATATCATCATATATAATATTAAAGCAAGAAAACTTCTGTCCTATGTGGCAAGCCATTACCCTTCCTCTACTCTCCTTCACCCTCAATTTCCCAGCGTCTCTTTCAATATGCCACGTGGCCAAATTTTCAGCCTCCTCTTTGCTTGATTTATTGCCTTAATTGACGCCTCAAAAAATTATGCATTCTTCCTTGCTAATCAATTAACGCAGCAA
Source organism: Beta lomatogona (assembly GCA_947646795.1). Classification (NCBI taxonomy): domain Eukaryota; kingdom Viridiplantae; phylum Streptophyta; class Magnoliopsida; order Caryophyllales; family Amaranthaceae; genus Beta; species Beta lomatogona. The sequence continues at coordinate 907,002 of CANSNZ010000448.1, forward strand.
ATCAACTGTAATAAAATTCTTCCTTTTTCTATCCCTTGATTAGAGGAATTGTATCAAATCCATTCAAAACTTTCCATAACTTGAAGATTTATCCCTTCATTTTCCGCTATCAAAGATTGATTCCTCACTTTTCTTCAAAAAAGTAAAACTAAAAAAGACCAAATCTTTACTGCTATATAATGCCCATATGCTATTCGATCAATAAAGATTTCATCAGGATAGAGAACAACAACGACGATTCATCAGTGCAGCGAAATGATGGTGGTCCTACAATCGGAGAGCCGAGAAACGCAAGCGGCATGAGACTGGGTGGCACCCCACCGGCAGAAGCAACAACTTCTTTTTGTAGCTTCTTTTTATTTGTTATAATCATATCAATCAATCCTTGGAGTACATAATTGAGAAATTTAAAAAAAAAAGATCTTTCATTATAATGATGAATTTGCAATCATCATCTTCAACCCAGAAGCATCACGTTTGCAGTACTTGATGTCTTCGAAATTTTTTCACCATTATTGCAATAAATATCTTGATTTATTTCTTGAAATGTCCATGATATTTTTTAAAAGGATAAATAAGAATGAGATAGAATGTTTTTGGATTATTGGGAGTTTGGGTTAGTTAGGTTAGAGAGTTCTATAGATGTTGAAGAGGAAAGTGAGGAGGTTTAGCAGAGTATAATGGTTTAGCAAAGTATGACGGGGAGAGATTGAGTGTGGTTGAACTTCAATTGTTAAATGATAATGTTAACATTTAAAACGAAGCATTGTACTCAAAGTTATTGTTGTACATGAAATCGCAAGTGTTAGTACATTCAAACTTATCATCTTACATAACTGACTAGCTTGCCTTTGGATCAATGCAAATTGAACATGAAAGTTTTATTTTATCAATATTAAGTTGTATGGGTCAAAAAATTCCAATTCATTTGATGGTAAGTGCTAAGTATATACCAATTAGTGTTAATAATATTAAGTCGTATGGATTAATACTATTAAGTCATAATTTTCTTATTGTAACATTCTTTTTAAAAAAAATTACGACTTAATATTTGACCCCCACGACTTAATTTCAGCAACATTTTATCTACGATATAACTATTTAATATAAATACTTTTCGATAAATTTAAGATTTTAAAATATAAAAAATTTATTTAAATACTTTTTGATACATTTCATATAAATTTAAGATTTTATAATACGTTCCTTGGAATATAAACTCTTTTCGATATTCTATATATTTCGTATAATTATAGAGATTGGCAGAAATTGTAGATAAATTAGGAGAGAAATAAGGATATAATTTGAGTAACATTAGTGAACTCATAATAATAATTTTGAAGTCATGATAGAATAACGTATAAACAAGCGAGTGTAATTAAATGGGTACATTCTAAAAGATATTTTAACATATTTATCATATTTTCATAAATAATGTATATCAATATTTTGAAATCAGGAGCAAAATTGATAATAAATTAGCCCTAATCTATGTTAGGCATTAGAAAATAATGTGACTTTCTACTTATATAATTATAAACTAAATCTCACAAAGTAGTAATCTTAATTATATTATTGTACATGAAATCTTGCCTTTAGTACCTAGGATTTTATATTAGTCAAAATTATGTCTTAATTTATATGATGATTGAGGCTTAACATATTAGTTAATAATAATTTATACTATAATGTCAGGAAATATTTGTAGAAAATATATGAAGCTACAATTTTGGAGAAATAATAAACTAAAAGAAAAGAGAAAATAGGAAATCTCTGACATCAAATTTGGCAAGTCTATGTCCTTCACTAAGTGGCTAAGCACCTTTTTCGACATTAACTGAATCATATTCTTTACTTTTTTATCATAACCTGGTTTGACAGGCTACCACCAGGTACCAGTCCAGCAGTTTTTTTTTTTTTTTTTGCTACTACTATGACTAATTTTTGTATTTCTTAGTCATAATGTCAAGATGTCTTATAATTGATCAGGGACGAGCTAAATCCAATGTTAGAAGGAATATTCATTGTCCCATAATTTGGAATATTTTAGAATAATTCATATTGGAAATCACTAAAAGTAGACGATCATAGTTCTGATTATTGTGGTTAGTTTTTCTTATAATTATGATTTTAAAATATATGATTTTTTAATTTTCAAACCATAATACTTCGAAAAAAGTTGAAATTTAGAATCATATGCATGTTTCATAATTGCTTAAGATTTTGTTTACAATGTCTTTGTGTACATTTTAAAAGTAAATATAGGTTACTATGGCGTCATATTGTAAATAAAGTTTTTAATACATAATTAATGTTAGCATTAACTATATCATGATTTTGAGCGAACTCAAGGTAATTTTTTTAAAACTATGTAAAGTATTCTTTCCATTTCTTTTTTTCTTCCTTTTTTGGTTGTGCCTGTTTTCCACTACAGCTCTTTGACTTTAAATATCATTATTTTTTGTTTAAAAAATATAATTGTAAGTCATAAGCGCGCTACGTAAGTGTTTTAATCCAATTTTAAATCATATTCTTATTACTATATTATAAAATTTTATATCACAAACAAATAGTTTTAGAATCATCTACAAATTTCCAAATGGAATTCTCAAAATTTGCAAGCACTTGCGATCGGCAATGTGACATTGATAATTACATGTAAAAAATCTTTATTCCTTCTCCAAGGTTGCATTCACTTCTTTTGTCGAAGGTCAAATTTTGAAATATTTGATATAATATCATCTTAATTAGTATGTGTTCACTTCTTTATACTTCCTCCATTCCAATTTAGTTGTGACACTTTTTTTTCACAACTCCCTATGCAAAATTTTAATGGGTATTAAGAAGGGGTAAGGGAAAGTGATTAGGAGGGGATGGGGGACCACTTCACATGGGGTGAAAAGGAAGAGAGGATAGAGAAATCAGGGACCCACGTGAGTTTGGAAGAAACCATCATCAAAACCATTAGCAAACCATTAGAAATTCAAACCGCAAATCAGAAAATCAAAATAAAAATAAAATAAACTTCAAGTATAATACATCATCAAAAAATTAACAAAAACAATTTTTCATGCATGATAGCAGCATCAAACACCAAACTTACAGGAAAAAAAAAACTAAAAATGAAGAATCTAAGGAATTAGGTGAGAGAAATGCAGATCGTCACCGATCATCGGAGTTACGGTCGGAGAAATCAGAGGCGAGATGAGAAGCGATAGCAGAGTGTTACATAACATCATGAAACGCCGCCGTATCTTTTGTCATCAACCTCAACTGCTTAGCTTTTTCTTCAGTGCAAACTTCCAGGAGAATGGCGATTGAGGAGAGAGAAGGTTGAATTGGGTTTAAAGACGATGAACAGTCGAAATGAAGATGAAGGTTGAGATGAAAATGTGGGTGGGGGTTTAATTTGAGGAGAGAGAAAGTGATGATTTGAGGAGAGCGAAAGTTGAATTGGGGTTAGAGAAGATGAACAGTAGAAACGAAGATGAAGGTTGAGATGAAAATGTGGGTAGGGGTTTAATTTGAGGAGAGAGAGAGTGGGGATTTGAGGAGAGAGAAAGTTGAGTTGGGGTTAGAGACGATGAACAGTAGAAATGAAGATGAAGATTGAGATGAAAATGTGGGTGGGGGGTTTAATTTTTGGTGGGAGTCATTTAATCACATTAGGATTAATGTGGTTATATTAAGTAGGATTTCAATTTCATTAAATGTTATAACCAAGGGTAAAATCGTAAAGTCATAGTCAAAAACTTTCCATTTAAGGTAAAAAAAGTGTCACAACTAAATTGAAACATGCCAAATAAGGAAAGTGTCACAACTAAATTGAAACATGCCAAATAAGGAAAGTGTCACAACTAAATTGAAACGGAGGAAGTAGATAAAAAGCAAATTAAAATTAAAATTTACATTTTCATACTTATATATATGTTTTTATTTTTTATTCTTAACTTTTCAATCATCACTTTCATAGATTCACGGGTTACATATTTTCACCATAATTTTATGGGAAATATCATAATATCTTAAAATTGTAAAAAAAAGAAAAAGTACCCAATGTAACTTGCATGGGTCTAAAACCATGGGCGTGGTTAACTTCTAAATCATCAATTCTATTGAACCATGGGCATGGTTTTTGGCATGACTGGAGGCAATGATAATGTGGGTATAAGCTGTAAGTACTCAAGTAATTTTCTACAGAGCATCTCATTTGACAATTTAATATAGATTGTGATCTAAACTATATATATGATTTTGCACAAGAAAATTAGTGGTGCAAAATGGCAAGAGAGATAGAGGGTGAGCGGAATTGTCATAAGTGAGAGAGAAAGCGGGTGTACGGCTGAGTGCAAGTGGTGGTGCGAAATATGATTTTATCTGAGCCTCTAATAAAAGAAGCAGTAGAAAAAGTAAAATAATCAAGTTAATATTAACTACATAAGCCACTGAATACACGGGTCATAAGTCAGTTTTAAAAGATCTCAATGCATGATTATAAAATTTTAAATCACAAGTTAATATTCACCACCATGATTTTAGGTTAAACTTTTGATTTAAAAACATAAATTTATAAAACAAAAAACTTCCCGTGCAGTTTGCACGGGTCAAAAAACTAGGCCAAGGGCAATCTCTATCTCATGTTGGTTGTTCCTATCAAGTTTCAAAGGAGACAACTTCCTTTGGTTGTTTGCTTTGCAATGACAATTAATAAAAGCCAAGGGCAATCTCTATCTCATGTTAGTTCATATCTTCCTAGGCCGGTTTTCAACCATGGATAATTTTATGTGGCAATTTCAAGAGTTACGAGCAAAAAAGGATTGAAGATTCTAATCAGCGAAGTCGAATATTACCACTAACGTGGTGTACAAAGAAGTGTTTCAAAATGTTTAAGTATTAGTGATTATAGTTGCCTAATTTGTTAATGTAAATTATTTTAATGATATTCATGGAAATTAATATTTATTAATTTCAAATTCATCACTTAAGTATATAAAGTTCACCTTATTAACTTTCTTTCGAATAAAATAGATATTAAATTATCTGTTACTAAATTGATAATACCTTTTTATGTATCCTAATATTATCACGTCTATGTTGTATATTAATTTGTTCAATGATTTTAGTTAAGAAAAAAAAACTGAAAAGTTCCCGTGCAGTTTGCACGGGTCCAGGAACTAGTATATACTAATAAAAGAAGAAAAGTTCGTCCTACGTGTCAACCCATTATTCTTCAAAGCCTCACATTGCTCATCGGTTTGTCATTGCATTTCACACAGCTGCCACATGTCATGATTCTTAAAGCCTCTCATTAGAAAATATTTTTGGGCGTTACTAAATTCCTTCAATCTATCATCTAACATTTTAGCAAACAAATCATACACCAATAAACCGGTTATGTTAAGGATTTTAAATTTGAATCAATCACTTCCCAAAATAATAATAACGTGCAAGCTTTAAGGGAAAAAGAATAATTCACAAAACCTCGTTACCTTTGTTTTAGTTTATGTTGACCATAGAAATTTTATTTTTTCCCCTTCATAAACACAACAAAGCATTTGGCTCAATTGAATACTGCATAGACCGACTAATACTATGGCTTCAAAATTCAATCTCACAAAGCTAGGCAAAGTCATCATGCTTGATGAAAACGACAAGATTGAAATAGGTAATATACTTTATGTTAGTTCTAATTTTATATTTATTCTTAATTTAGTGGTTGCAATTTTAATAGTCAATGTTCAATTTGTTTTTTTTCCAGATTTAGTAGCAATGGTTATAAATTTAGGTCGGGTGGAATTAGACACTGTGCGAAACATCAACAAACAATGTATTATCATATAAGTTACTATTATTTGGACTAACTAATGACTACAAAAATTCCTCGAAAATAGATTGACAAACACACATGCATTCATAAAATTCTAGAATTATTTAAGTTGTGAAATAGAATTATTAAGCAAAGTTGATTTTTTTATAAAAATAATCAATTGATACATACAACCATATAATAAGTTATCGGTAATTTCTTTTTTTTTTTGCTTAAGAACATACTAGATGTTTTTTAGGCCCATTTTGCAGAGAAAAAGAAAATTTTGTTGGTTTAAGATATATACGCATACAAATAGGAATAGTGATCAAAATAAAATAAAAAATTGAAGTTAGAACCTATAATAAACTGGAACTTATCATCAAAGCTTACCTTTTGTTCTCTTTGAGTTAAGTTAATATCCAAGAACTCAATTTATTTTATATATCGAACAAGAAATTCAAACTGAGAATACGTAGTTAAATTTCTTCATATCACAGAAAGGTCGTGTTTAATATTTGAAGTGATATAAGAGATTTTTCACCATAAAAAAAGGGGGTTAGATATTAAAGATTTTTTGGGAAAGATGACAAGATTTTGTTTTTAAAGGATCCTTCAATGGAGCTGAGGTGAAGGGAGGAAGAAGAGAAGGCAAATGGAGAAGAAGAGGCTCATTTGATAGGTTACGTTGGATAAAGTGGACGGATTCTCCTAGGCAAACAAATATTAATGCCCAATTTTTATTTATTTTTCTTTAAAGATATTTCTAAGTTGGATAAAGTAGTATTCTTTCGTTAATATCATTCCACTAAATGGCTATATTAGTACTGACTAAGTATAAGTTACCTTTATCTAAAAGTAAGATACGTTTGCGAAACCCTAGCCTCCTCTTCTCCCCTCTCTTCTCTTCCTCCAAAAAAAAAACCCTAATCCTTTTCTTCTAGTTTGGGGCTGTCATGATTCTTTCGATGGTGGTAAGCCCCCAATTCTTCTTTTTTCTTCTAGTTTTTATTGTTTTTGTTATTAATAATCTTCCATTCTCTCTCTTTTTGAGAGTTTTCTACCCAATTTTTGGGTTCTTTCTCTCCTCTTATGGGAGTTTGCAGTTTAGTTCTAGTGTCTTCCCACGTGGAAGTTTAAAAATTGGTATGAGAGATTGTTCCTATTGGTTGAAGTTCAAGACCATCAACATCGAAGTATTGAGAATTCAGATGCGGTCAACATGGTTAAATCAAGAATTTTCTTCCCCAAACTATGTCAGAATGATAGACTTCCCCATCAATAGCTGTGTGATTCAGCAAATACAAGGGGGCTGCGCTGTATTGCTCGATTTGGTTCATTGTAGTTTTTTCGAAGACGAATTTGATTTGATCTTGTCTGATTATATCTTGTTTTTCTTTAATACTTATTGTAGATGCCGTTTGGCCTTCATTTAATGAAATTTATCTTTCTTTCAAAAAAAAAAAAAAAAAGTACTGACTAAGTATTTTAAAAAGGTTTTCTAAAAAAAATTAGTATTTGAGAAGTGTTGTTTCTCAAACACGGTACTATTGTTTTTAAACAATTGAGTCAATTTAAACTAATATCAAATAAGAATAATGATATTTGATAGATAGAATAGAACTTATCTTTCCGTAAAATATTTGATATATTTTTAACTATCATTAGTTTTAGATCTGTTTGATCAAATACAAAACCACTTTGTTTGATTTGCACTTCATATGTAGTATATTTTTCTGGAACAACAACTAGAGAAGATTGTGTGCAACAAAACGTCTTACCTAGCGCATGAACATCATGTTACCAAGTGGGACTATCATTTTTTTTATATGTAACACAATTCATATAGATATTTGAAATGGGTATGTAAATAAAGATGAATAAAATTTACATGAATCTGAATAATCATCTTAGTACTCTGTATGTGTCAGTACCGTCTCGGAATATATATTGTGCTTTATATTATTGGAATTTTTCCCCATATATATATATATTGTTGGCGTACTAATTTGAATTGTCAAAAAAAAAATGGCCACCGTGCCAAAACGTCGAACATTATAAGAGCTTGAAATGGGAGAAAGTGGAGAGGACAAGATAAAAATTCTTGGCATGGTTATGAGTTTAATTAGGATAAAAATTCAAGAATGATAGTTTTGGCCACCTACCAAAACTTTTTAAAAGATTTTTTTTCAAAGAGATGGGTCCCATAAAAAAGAGGGACTTGAGTCGTCACTCATGGTGCTCCCCTTATTAGCCGGCTCCGGTATGTGTTCAAATTTTTTGTACGATATGCTTGGATCCATTTGTTATGTGTAACTAATAAAAAAGTAATGATCAAATGTATGCGTTTAAGACCTTGAGAAAACAAAGAGAATAACATTGGATGATGGAGCAAGTCACTTTTTCTCTAAAATAAGATCTAAATAAGTAAACAATAAGTTAACCTTTAATTTCCTATACACAACCACATATTTTTTTAGGAACATTGTACATATGTGTGCTTTATTATAAATAGTAGTTTTAAGTTTTTGATGTTATGGTTTTATATAGAGTTTTTCCCCTTATATTTGAGCTAAATGTGTATCAATGGTGCCCTTATTAGCCGGCTCCGGTATGTGTTCAAATTTTTTGTACGATATGCTTGGATCCATTTGTTATGTGTAACTAATAAAAAAGTAATGATCAAATGTATGCGTTCAAGACCTTGAGAAAACAAAGAGAATAACATTGGATGATGGAGCAAGTCACTTTTTCTCTAAAATAAGATCTAAATAAGTAAACAATAAGTTAACCTTTAATTTCCTATACACAACCACATATTTTTTTAGGAACATTGTACATATGTGTGCTTTATTATAAATAGTAGTTTTAAGTTTTTGATGTTATGGTTTTATATAGAGTTTTTCCCCTTATATTTGAGCTAAATGTGTATCAATGGTGCTCTTAGGAGCCATTTCACGCTAACTTTCTCCATCTAGTTGTGGTTTTCTGTTCTGTGTCAGATTGCAGGTTATAGGGAGTTATCTCCCTATTTTCTACTATTATTTGACCATTATACTGGACTGGAGAGGTTTCATGCGGAGTTTCAAAGTCCCGAGGACACTTTCCGGGACCCTTGAGCAAAGAAGAATTGATGTCTTGGCGTTTAGAGCCAAGAAGGAAGAAATGCACCTCAGCCCGATTCAATCGGGCTCCACTAGCCCGATCGGGCGCTCATAAGGGTGTTAAGCTGTGTTGTTGCGAGCCTGATCGGGCGACGTCGCCCGTTCGTTAGTTCGTTGTCAAGCCCGATCGGGCGTGATTTGGTGATGGTTTGGGCGCATGCTGAGAACTGGCAGTTCAGCCCGATTGCATCGGGCGTGTCGGCCCGATTGAATCAGGCGAGGCCTAGTTTTGGAGCTCTGCTGCTGCTTTGCGCCCGATTTTATCGGGCAGACTTGGCCCGATCGGGCGACTTAACCCGGCACGCGTTTTTAATGATTTTAGTGCTATTTTTCTAAGACTTTTCCTAGTTATTTTAGGATTAGTATAAATAGCAAAAATCAGAATATTACTATTCATCTTTGTTTTAATCCTTATTCTCTCATAGTTTCTCTCAAGAACCCTAGTTTTACTACTTTTCATTGTTGATTCAAGATCAAACCTTTGGATTATTCGCAAGTTTAATATAATTCTTCAATTTGGTAATCCACTTTATTGTTTTCTCTATTATCGATTAGATTAATTTCTTAGTTATTTGCAATAGTTCAAAGTATGAATTTTTACATGGATTTTGTTATTGTTTTCTCAAGCATGAGTGAGTAGTTTTATTTCTAGGATTGTGGGGATCTATGTATGCAATGAGGGATTGATAGATTAGTATAATTACCCTTTATTTCAATTGTTTCCTGTGATTGAATCGTTCATGCTAGATTTATGAATTAGGCCTGATTTGTATTTCTATTATCGCAATATTGAATCTACTTCGAGAGGAGAGATTTCGTATAGGCTTTCAATCATTAGGCATAGTGATCCTTGACCATGCGAGAGTGGCTAGGTGATCTTTGAGGGAGGTAATGTTCGAGAGAAATTACATGTGCCCTAGATAAATTGACTTATTGGGTAGTTATTATTCGTCTCTGATTTCCCGAATTGTATGCATAGTGATCCATAGTCCTAGTTCTTTATTAATTGATTCTTACCTTCATATTTAGTTCTATCATTTGCCTATTAGTTTAGTCACACACCCATTTTCAACTGATTTAGTTAGTATAATATTAGAATTCAAATACAATAATATAACTTTCTCCCTGTGGATTCGATCCTGACTTCCCTGACTACTTGTTAGTGGACCTTAGGTTATTTTTGATAAGGTGATACGACTTTAGCCTGTCAAATTTTGGCGCCGTTGCCGGGGAGACGGTTTATTTTTATTTTGTTTGAATTATAATATTACACTAACCTCTACTCTGAAGAAACCCTGTTCTTTGGAGCATCTCACGTTTGTTTTAGTGTTTTTGGTGTATGAGCAGGAAATTGAAATCCCCAAATCTCATTCCATTTGATCCGGAGATTGAAAAGACCGCTCGTAGACTCAGAAAGCAAACAAAGCAAGCGAAGTTGTCTGCAGGGACATCCCAAAAGACACCTGCTCCACCATCTTCACCACAACAAAAATTTTCCATCTCACCTATTACTGCTATAATGGGTGACGAAGCTAAACCAACCTTCAGAGATTATGCACAACCTTTGCCTGACAATGTACCCACTGGGGTCCGGATGCCTACCATTGCTGCTATAAACTTTGAAATCAAGTCTCATGTTCTGAATATGGTTCAGAATAATCAGTTTGCTGGGTTACCATCTGAAAACCCAAATCAGCACCTGCAGCGGTTTTTACAATGTTGTGCTACTCAGAAACAAGCTGGTGTTACTGCCGATGATATGAAACACATCCTATTTGGTTTCTCTCTGCGCGACAAGGCTCTATTTTGGTATAATAAGCTGCCTTCCACCATCACCACCTGGGCAGAACTATCCAAAATCTTCCTCATCAAGTGGTATCCTTACCAAAAGACTGCAGATATGCGTCATGCCATAGTAACTTTCACCCAAGACCCTGGAGAGTCATTATATGAAGCTTGAGAGAGGTTCAAGGATCTGCAACGCCTTTGTCCTCATCATGGTTTAGACCAGTGGTATTTATGTCAGATTTTCTACACTAGAGTTGATGCAGATACAAGGAGGGTAATTGATGGAGCCTCAGGTGGGTTCTTCATGGATAAGGCCATTGATGAGGGGTATGAGCTTCTGGAGAAACTCGTTTCTAATCAAGCATCTACCATTCGTTCCTCCATGAAAAGGGGAGGGAAACATGATGTCGAGGCCATTTCTTTACTGTGCGGGCAACTAGCTGCTCTCACCCAGAAGATTGATTCTTTGAAGCTAGGTAATGACTCCTCCCATATGAGTGTTAATGCGATGGCTAGTGCTTCTAATTATACTGCTCCCATTTGTGATGCTTGTGGAATACCTGGGCACAACTGTCAAGAGTGCCCTGCGCTCCTATCTTCTAATGTCGGGAGTAACTGTGAGGCGGTTAATGCGTTTCAGTCACAACCTAGGGGCTAGTTCAATCCATATTCTAACACTTACAACCCCGGGTACAGAAATCACCCCAACCTTTCATATCGGAGCAATAATGTGTTGAATCCTCAACCTCAACAACCATATGTCCCACAGAATCAGGTTCAACAATATCAACCTCAACAACAAGCTCCTCCTGGTTTTCAGAGAAATCAGGCTCCACAACCACCTGCTCCTCCTACTGACCCAGCCATGACAGAGCTGAAGAATATGATGTTTCAGATGCAAAAAGGTTTTAATGCCTTTCAAGCCGACACAAAGGCTCAGTTGGAAAACTTGGGTACGCATAACAAGATGTTGGAGACTCAACTAGCTCAGTTGCCTAGTTCTTCTGCTAGTAGGCCGTCTGGGTCATTACCTTCACAACCCATACAACCAAGAGATACCGCCAATGCCATCACTCTTAGGAGTGGAACGCGGTATGATAGTCCAGAGATGCCTAAAGATGATACGGTTGGGTCCGACAAGGATGAAGCTGTCACTGACAATTCCACAGCTCCTAAGGAGGCCAGTGATGCAGAGAAGCAGACAGTACCTGAAAAAGTTCCACCTCCCACTCCTATGATCAAGGTACCGTTCCCCAATAGACTATTGAAGACTAAGCTTGATCATCAGCTCGGTAAGTTTTTGGAGATAGTGAAACATCTGCAGGTAACTGTCCCTTTTACTGAACTTATTACTCAAGTTCCTACATATGCTAAATTTTTGAAGGAAATTCTGACTAGGAAAAGAGCCTTTAATGAAACTGAGACTGTAGCTTTCACTGAAGAATGTAGTGCTCTTTTGCAAAACCAATCCCCACCTAAATTGAAAGACCCGGGGAGTTTCTCTATCCCTTGTAACATTGGCACCATTTTTATCGATAAGGCTTTACGTGATTTGGGTGCTAGTGTTAGTGTCATGCCCCTTACTGTATGCAAAAAGCTTGACATGGGAGATTTAAAATGTACCAATATTACTCTTCAAATGGCTGATCGTTCTGTCAAATACCCCTTAGGTATCCTAGAGGACGTCCCTGTGAGAGTAGGTAAATTTTTTATTCCTGTGGATTTTGTTGTGCTTGACATGGAAGAGGATACTCAGATCCCAATTATTTTAGGGAGACCATTCCTTCATACTACTGGAGCTGTCATAGATGTTAAGAATGGAAAATTAACTTTGACTGTGGGAGATGACAAGGTGACCTTTAGTTTGACCAATGCCTTAAAAAGTCCCATGCTAGAGGAAGCCTGTTATAGAATTGATTTCATTGATGTGCTAGTTAACGATGATATGTCTCAATCCCTTCTGCGGGATCCTCTGGAGGCTTTGCTTTGTTTTGCATCTTCTACAGGTGATGGTAATCCCTTGAGTGTTGCAGTGGATGACTGGGAAGCGGTTCTTACATGTGAAGAGCTTGACGGTATTACCACTCATGACAAGGAACGGTTAGTATATGATACTCAACCGGTAGAGGTAAAGAGACCTGAACTGAAACCTCTTCCCCCTTCTCTGCGCTATGCTTTTCTGGATGAATCTGAAAATTATCCTGTGATTGTTAGTGCTTCATTGAATGATGGTCAAATGTCTCAACTTTTGTCTGTTTTGAAAAAAACATAAACAAGCCATTGGATATAATATTGATGATTTGAAAGGCATAAGCCCTGACTTCTGCATGCATAGAATTCACTTAGAGGATGATCATCGTCCTAGTATACAAGGCCAACGTCGTTTGAACCCCAATATGCAGGAAGTGATTAAGAAAGAGGTTATGAAATTGCTTGATGCTGGAATCATCTACCCCATTGCTGACTCCAAGTGGGTGAGTCCAGTTCAAGTGGTTCCTAAAAAGAGAGGTACTACTGTTGTTAAAAATGAAAAAAATGAATTAATTGCTACAAAAGTAGTAACTGGTTGGCGTATGTGCATTGACTATAGGAAATTAAATGTTGCCACCAAAAAGGATCACTTTCCCCTCCCCTTCATTGACCAAATGTTGGAAAGACTAGCCTGTCACTCTTATTTCTGTTATCTATATGGGTATTCAGGTTTCTTCCAAATCCCTATCCACCCAGATGACCAGGAGAAGACCACCTTTACCTGCCCTTATGGTACCTTTGCCTATCGAAGGATGCCATTTGGATTATGTAATTCCCCCACCACCTTCCAACGTTGTATGATGGCCATTTTTTCTGAGTTCATTGAGTCCATTATGGAAGTGTTTATGGATGACTTTAGCGTGTATGGAATTGATTTTGATGCATGTTTGCTAAATCTGGCTAAAGTTTTGAAAAGGTGTGAAGATGTCAATCTTGTACTGAACTGGGAGAAGTGCCACTTCATGGTTACTGAAGGAGTGGTACTTGGTCATATTATCTCTGAACGTGGCATCCAGGTGGATAAAGCAAAAATTCAAGTGATTGAGCAATTGCCCTCTCCTGTGAATGTAAAAGGGGTGCGAGGCTTTCTTGGTCATGCGGGGTTTTATCGCCGTTTCATCAAGGATTTCTCTAAAATTGCTAAACCACTTACTCAGTTGCTCCTCAAGGATGCCCCGTTCCTGTTTACTGATAACTGTCTTGTATCTTTCAACAGGATCAAGCAAGCTTTGATTACTGCTCCGATCATTCGATCTCCGGATTGGAACCTTCCATTCGAGATTATGTGTGATGCTAGCGACTATGCTGTGGGAGCTGTGCTTGGTCATAGGAAGGACAACATCCTCCATGCGATATACTACGCTAGTAAGACACTAGATGAAGCTCGAGTTAACTATGTCACCACTGAGAAAGAGCTTCTAGCTGTGGTCTCTGCACTGGACAAGTTCAGGACTTATTTGCTGGGGTCTAAGGTCATTGTTTATACCGACCATGCTGCATTGAAGTACCTCCTAGCCAAAAAGGAGGCCAAGCCTAGACTAATTCGGTGGATTTTACTGCTCCAAGAATTCGATTTAGAGATCAGAGATAAAAAGGGAGCAGAAATTGTAGTGGCTGATCACATGTCCAGATTGCAGTATGGAGACATGGAAGAAGGTCTACCCATTGATGACTCATTTCCTGATGATAAGCTCCTGGCAGTCACTTCTATCACCCCGTGGTATGCCGACTTCGCCAACTTCTGTGTGAGTGGACAGACTCCACCAGAGCTGAGTTACCAGCAGAGGAAGAAATTCCTCCATGAGGCTAAAAAGTATTTTTGGGACGACCCTCTACTGTACAAGCTTTGCGCTGACACTATCTATAGGCGATGTATTCCAGAATGGGAGGTGCATGACATTCTGAAGCACTCCCACTCCCTGCCATGTGGAGGCCATGCTGGGTCCTCCAAAACCGTTGCTAAGGTACTTCAATCTGGTTTTTACTGGCCTACTTTATTTCATGATGCTAGTACCTTTGTTAAGTCATGTGATGCATGCCAACGAACGGGAAATATTTCCCGTAGACATGAGATGCCCCAAACCCCAATTTTGGAAGTTGAATTATTTGATGTATGGTGTATTGATTTTATGGGCCCCTTTCCCTCTTCATCTGGCAATAATTTCATACTTGTTGCTGTTGATTATGTGTCTAAGTGGGTAGAAGCCCTTGCATCACCAACTAACGACTCCAAAGTCGTTATGAAAATGTTTAAAAAGATTATCTTTCCAAGGTTTGGGGTACCAAGGGTTGTCATAAGTGATGGTGGATCTCATTTTCTGAAACGCACTTTCGAGGCTCTGCTTAAAAAGTATGGTGTCTACCATAGGACTGGCCTAGCTTATCACCCTCAGACAAGTGGGCAGGTAGAAGTGTCTAATCGTGAGATAAAGACTATCTTAGAGAAGGTGGTAGCTAAATCTAGGAAGGATTGGATTGACAAATTAGATGACACCTTATGGGCTTACAGAACTGCTTTTAAGACCCCTATTGGCACCACCCCTTACAGGTTAGTTTATGGAAAAGCATGTCACTTACCTGTTGAGCTAGAGTACAAGGCTTTTTGGGCTGTTAAGGAGCTGAACTTTGATGCTAAGTTAGCAGGAGAAAAACACCTTTTGCAGATTAATGAACTTGATGAACTCCGGCTGAATGCTTATGATAGTTCGCGTCTCTACAAAGAGCGCACTAAGAGATGGCATGATAAGAAAATTTTGAGTAGAGAGTTCTCAATTGGTGACAAGGTCTTATTGTACAACTCTAGATTAAAACTTTTTCCTGGTAAGTTGAAGTCTAGGTGGTCTGGTACATTTTCTGTCACCAATGTTAACAAGTTTGGTTCTATTGAGGTGATGAATGCAACAGGTGAAAAATTCAAGGTTAATAGCCAACGCTTAAAGCTTTATCATACAGGAGCTCTTGCTGGATCTGTGGAGGAATTATACCTCCAACCTCCTTCCCCTTCTGTTTGAGGGATGTGGCATTATGATCGTGCGGGACCCTTATAAACCAGCGCTACTCGAGAGGCAACCCGATTTTCCCTTTCCTTTTCTTCTTTTTCTTTGTTTTTAGTTTTTCTAGTGTCGTAGTTTTGGTAAGAGAGTGAGAGGCTACTAATCATCATCTTGAGGCTATATGTGTACAGGAACTTTTCGCATAATAGCTTGGTCTGTTTTCCCATTGAAAGGATCGCAAAATTTTGAGGAAAAAGCTGTTTGGGCATCCGCCCGATGATGTCGGGCGCCTTCCGCCCGATCGGGCCCGAGAAGGATTCTGGGCTAAAGGAAAAAACAGAAGCGCCCGATTGGATCAGGCCATTCCGCCCGATCGGGCGGTCTTCCGTCAACGAAAACCAAATCGCCCGACGGAATCGGGCATAGACGCCCGATTGGGCAGCACTCCGACATTTCCTGGAACGAAAAATTCTTCCGCCCGATCGGGCCCGCAACCAGCATTTGACTTCTTCAACAACGAAACTCGCCCGATCGGGCTGCTTTTCCGCGATTTCATTAAATCGGGGTTTCCCCCTCACTTTTCTCATTCACCTCCCAATTTCTTTCTCTCTCTTCTTCAAGCTCTAACCCCCAATTCTCACCTTCTTCCCCAAATTCTCCCTCCACCATTAACAACCTCCAATCCAAGCTACTTCTATCTTCACAAAATCACTCCTCTCATCTTCCCCTACCAATTACACACTCCATCCTCTTCATTTTTCTTTCACTCCATCTCTCCCATCCATCCTCTTCCACCTTCCTTCCACCATTAAAGTGAGTGAAAATCTTCCCTCCATCATCCCCCATTAGAGTGAGTGTGAAGTCCTCTACATTTTCCAAGCAACATGACTTCGAGGAGGCGTCGCGAATCCGGCACCGGGTCTCAACCACCACCACCGGTCCCCCGAGACGAGACTTTTTCGGATGTCATGTTTTCGTCGCCGGAGCAGCGTGAAAGGTTTCAGCGCCTAAAAGGGCGCGAGGTGAGTCCTACCCACTTTCTTGATATTGAATTTTTGAATAAATTGGGTATTGCCTCTGAATTTAAGGATTTCATGAAAATAATAGGGATGGAATCATTTTTTTCCGTGCATGTTAATACATCTCCTGTACTTATGTATGAATTTTATAGTAGTCTTAAGGTTACCAAACCCCGAACTGGACCTGTCTCATATGTATCCTTTAGACTGCTAAATCAGGATTTCCACCTATCCCTACCGGAATTTGCATGGGTACTTCGAGTCCAATGTGGTGGGGAGATTGGGCACCCCCCTAACTACCACCATCGTAGCACCTACTATGCCATCACCGGTGATGGAAATGACTTCACCCTACAACATTGCAAGGGCAAATACATCCACCAACCCATCTTTAAAATTTGGGTTCGATTTATGTCTCAGACACTATTTGGGAGGGTGGAAGGACAATTAATCAGGGGGGATGAACTGTACTTAATTGGAAGCTACATGCTTAAAGGGACGCCTGACCATTTTCAATACAACATCCCTCATCATGTTGCGCTCCAGATGGAGCGTATTGCTACCACTTACCCTAAGAGGAGAGCGGACGGTACCTTGACCTCTCGTGCCATTGTAAATGGGGGGTTGGTGACTCTCTTTGCTAGAAAAATCCGCGGTTTTGACGAGTCTCGCTACCAGTTAGCCATAGGACCCACTCTCATGGATTATGCTTTCCTAGATCGTCTCCATTGGTTAGAGAGGGCTGGGGATAAATATCAGTGGCGCATCAACGGGAGGCGCTCTATTTTGGAGAACATCCCTACACCCTGAAGTTGGTCAAACAAGTCATCTATCCTAGGTAATGGATATTTGTTTTTCACAGTAACATTGGTCAACTCACGGTAGTCTATACACAACCTCAAACTACCAACCTTCTTTTTCACGAATAAGACAGGGGCTCCCCATGGTGACATACTAGGTCTAATATACCCCTTCTCTAGTAGTTCTTCCAACTGGTTTTTCAACTCGTTCATGTATGCTGGAGCCATTCGGTATGGGGCTTTTGAGATAGGTCCAGTTCCAGGTACTAAGCCAACAGTGAACTCTACATCTCTCCTTGGCGGCATACCAGGTATTTCTTCAGGAAAAACATCCTGGAATTCGCTAACTATAGACACATTCTTAGGTTTTAATGGATCATCCTCAACCCTTCTCACAGAACACATAAAGAGAGGCCATCCTTTGTCTATATAACCCTTAAGTTGCAAGGCATTGATTACCTTAATCCCAGGTTCTCGAGGTATTCTCCTATATGACACCCTTTTTCCCGAAAGATCTCTCAGTTCCACTTTCTGTGCATCACAATCTATCTTAGCCTTGTACTTCCCAAGCCAGTCCATCCCCAAAATGACGTCTAGGTTCAATAAGTTAAACTCTATTAAATCGGAAGGAAAGAAGCCCTCCCCTATTTTCAATGAGACATTCAGGAATTTCTTAGAGCAATTTACACTATTCCCAGACGGAATTATTATAGGCATAGAAATTGACTCGGACTCAACCAGTGCTAAAGTTCTAACAGTTGTATGGCCAATAAAAGACAAAGATGCTCTAGAATCGAACAATACTTTAACAGGAATTGAGTTAATAGAGAAAATACCACTGACAACATCTCTACGAGCTTCTTCTTCACTAGCTGTCATCATATACAGCTTCCCTTTGCCCTTATTATCATTGTTGTTGGTCACATGGTTCCAAGATGGTGTCTGATTATTTGCATTAGTTGGTGGTTTGGAGTAATTAGAGTTCCCACGACCCATTGTATGCATTTCCACCATTCCCATTCCCATTCCCATTCCTAGGCTTGTCTCCATAGTTCCCTTTCGTTTGACCATTGGGGTTAATCTTATTCTTCGAGTAGCACTCATACGCCCTATGCCCCAATTTTCCACATTCACGACACTCCACCTTATTACCCTCGCAATCTCGCCCAGGATGGTTGTTTGGGCACTTCTTACACCTGTACACAGGCTCAGGTCTGCGGTTGTTGGTGTTATTGTTGCGGTTATTGTTATTATGTTGAGTGTTGTTGTTGGTGGGTCCCTTACCAAAGTTTCTTTGGAAGGTTTGGTAGATTTGGTTCCCCTTGTGTTTCTTTTCAAACCTTTGAACCTCGGGGTTTGGATTCTCCTTTCGCTTCTCACCTTGTTTACCCCCTTCCTATCGTTTCCTTATGGCATATAGGTGGGAAGCTTTGCCAAATACATGGTCCAAAGAGGTGAAAGTATCTCCCCACAGTCTCCCTTGTAGGTCAATGGTGAGCCCTAATTCAAAACGTGAGGCCTTAGCTTCCTCAGTATGGGCTATTTCAGGAGCAAATCTCATCAACTCAATGAATTTGCGATAATACTCCTCAACAGACAGGTTCCCTTGTTCTAGCATCATAAACTCTTGGGCTTTCTGCTTCTTGAGGTATGGAGGGTAATACTTATCCCTCAGGGCTTTCTTGAAGGTTTCCCACCCAAAGTCAGGTTGTTTAAGGAAGTTGTCCTTAGCTTGGGTTCACCAAAAGTGGGCATCCCCTGTAGGTAATAGCTTGCTAAGGGCATAGTCTTGTCATCTGGACAGGAGAGGGTAAAGAACAGCTTATCAAACTCCCAAACCCAGTTTTCCAATTCCTCGGGTCCCCCTTTCCCATTCAGTACTGGTGGGTTTGTACGGGCAACCTTTTCAGACAAGTCCCCATCTCGGTGGGCTAGGTTAGCTGTGATCTGCACTAGATCACGAATCGATTGCTCGACATTCAGAGAGGTATCAGGCGTGCCGCCTTGACGAACCATTCTTCGCTGAAAAATATCACAACGGCTATTTTAGCGATATGCACATAGTCGTTTATTTATTTAACTACTACACATTGGCATATTTATATAACACGTTCTTTTTTTTATTGCAAACAATCATTAAGTCTCTATTTTCTTTCAATATAAATATCTCAAATAAGACGTTACATCATATAAAAGAATAAAACTGTTGTATTATTATTGAAAAGGGTAAAATTTATTGTTTCCAAGGAAAATATAATATGAATAAATAAAAGAATAAAAGAATACTAATTTGCTACTTGGCATGCAAGCCTTATTAAAACTGAAATAAACGAATAAAATAATATTCTAATCCTAATTATATAATCAAAAGAAACTAGGGGCTATAATGGTGAGCTTCGTCATCTGAATTAGGATTTTCTATTCCTTCTTCCATGTCAGCTTCGTCCTCAGAAGACTCGTCGTCCTCTATAGGTTCATCTTCCTCCAGAGGTTCTTCTTCTATGGGCTCTTCTTCTGCTTCTTGGTCAATTTCCTCAATCGGATCCTCCTCAACAAGGCTCATTCTCATTAGGATATCCCTCTTCCAACAAACTCATTTTCATTAGGATCTCCCTCTTCCTCATTTTCCAAGTCAAGTATAGGTTCAGCATTATCTTCCCCAATCACTGCTATGAAAGTCCTATTATTCCCCTCATCATCGGAAATATAGATAACAGTTTTGAGGTTTGACGCTATGTGGTAGTCCTCGGGTATGAACTCATCCTCAAAAGTTTGGTACCTAGCTCTTTTTGCAGCTCTAAAGGACTCTTGCGGCTTAGATTTAACTCTAGGGTTCTCAGAATTCACATTAATTCCCGAGCGTTCCCCCACATGATAGGTTCCTCGAACTAAAGGTGATGAGGTAGAGGGCTCCCAACTTCTTTTCTCACGAATTCTCCATTCATTTTCACAGTATTTAAGATCAGTAATGAAATGTCCTACAGTAGGAAGGTATTGGTTCCAGTAATTGTGTTTGGCCCTATTAAAACCTCCATTTTCTGACCACATATCCTCATATCTACGGTGTACGAAAAGGTAAGGTTCCTCCTTAGGGACGTACGGCAGCATAAAATATATTTTCTCCATTTCAGTCTTTAGTCTAGTATCTCCCTGTAAGGTCCTATACTCCATAGCAGCTTTCATTTTATGGGCCCAGATGTCCCAATCCTCCGCTATTCGGTGTTTCATCAGGTATTCCTTAGGATCTATGTCGTAAACCATCTGCAAATTTAAAGAAGGAAAATAGTCTAAGTTTTGTGAATTTAAGTTATTAAGTATACATTATATATAAACATATATAAGAGGTAAACAATTATGTTCAATTTTAGAACTCCAAGTTCAAAATATTTATAACAATTTATATAATTCTTTCCTAAAATATTCGAAACAAGGTTTTAGTTCAATACCTTTTTGAAACATCTTTGGAATATTATATTAATTCGAAATTTAAGGAAATAAAATATTTTACTATCGAATTTTAGTGCTTTTAACCACTATCTACGTACCTATCCTTGTACATCCTCCTACTCTATTCACATTTCAAAGATTTCAAAGAACCTTTCACCAATTAAATCAAGCAAGCCACACTATATTTCATATAATCAGACATCTGATTCATTCCACAGCATTTGCATGCTTTATATAAACATATCAGACAAGTAAAGGCAAGAAAGGCATTACAAATAACATTATTCCAATGATTTAATGCACGCAAAAGTAAACTATATGCTCTTAGCCCATACTACCCATTTTAAAATCTTTTGAAACATCTTTGAAAATAGGAACTTTTGGCTCCGATGACCAGTTTTGTAACACCCCCAAATTCCATACACGTTTAAGCTACGTTGCATCGACTTTGGGAGTGTTACCGCCGCGGTAAAACGCAAGGCATAATAAAATCAAAACGTTACAACTCCTTATTAAGAAAACTACATTGCGGCGGAAATAAAATGTTTACTTTAACTACAACTCGGGAATCACCAAGGATCCCTTTTTATTCAAACCACAAACTAATTAAGTAAATCATAAAAGTCTCATAATGCTTAATTTAAAACACTTTAAAGTTTCAAGACCAAGATCTATCCCTCGTATGCTCAACATCATGCAGCAACACCAGCACACCTAGTCTGCTCCCTATTGTAGCATCGATGGTTCATCACAGGTCAACAAACACACAATAACACCCAATCAGCTATGCTGAGTACATAGTAAAGCATTGAGTGCATACAAAGCATAAACAGAACAATAAGGATCATTACTAGACATGATACTACCATAGCATTATATTCTTTACTTTTTATTTAGTTGGCAGCGAACGGGCACCGTCATCTTACTAGAATCATACGGGCTACTTAATCCTTAATAGACAACTTAGTCTATTAGATGGAATGTCAATGAAGAATGCGATAGAATTACGCATAATAATGCTACATACCGCAATCATGCTACCAAACAATCTTAGCAATCACAATCATACAATCGTTCCCTATCATGATTCTAGGTTCCAATAGAATAATTCACAACCTAACATGATACTAGTAATTGCAACTGAGCTAGTACGCGTACATACCTTGTAACGAAGAATCTTTGCTGATTACTTAAACGTTCCGCTTATGAAATTGGGACCTAATCGAATAATAGAAATACTTCAGTGCTAAGTCCTTGATATTATTAAAGTAAAAACCATCTTATCCAACTATGTAAGATATGGTGTTTTGAATATTAAAATTAACCAATCTTATTGTTTTAAATTTCTTTTCATGAAATCTATTAAAACTAACATTTTTAGAAACTAGATAATATGCTTGTAAATCTTATTTCTCTTTAACTTTATTTTATACTCTGTTTACAACAACAAACTTAAACAATTATATATACAAGCATTATGAAAATCAGATTTGAGACATAAGTTACCCAGAGAACTAAAACATAACTATAATCTGGTTTCTTTTACTAATTCTATACTATAATTATAATTATAGAATTTCATCAAGGATACATAAGAATACCAAAATCAGGTTTGATAATTTAATTTAAAGAAGAAAAGAATGAAATTTTTTTATTTTATTTTAAAAGCATACCGGAGACCACCGACGACCACCACAACTGGCAGACGCGCGCACGACTGAACCACCAGCGAGCACCACCCGACTCCGACGACCGCGAACCTCTGCACGACGCGGCTCCGACTCGAGCCACTCACGCCCAGCGAGGACCCCGACACACTTGTACACCTACGCGAAACCCGAACCGCGAACTGGCGTGCAGCACCGGCGGGGACCCCGATGAACCGCGAACCTCCGGCGAGCAGGCGCGACCTCCGACGAGCAGGCGTGACCTCCGGAGATTGAGTGCCCAGACGTTGTGAAGAAGAAAGAGAAAATAGAGGGTGTTGCTCGCTGGAGAAGAAAAGGGGAGGAGAGAGAAAATTCTCTTAGGGAAAAAGGGCTGATGCAAAGGTGAGTAGGGTTTTAAATTTTTTTCCTTTTTCTTATTTATTTTTCTCTCCTATTTATAGTATGAGAAACCTTGGCTTAATAGGATTTGTTTCCCAGTCAAACTCCGATTTATTATTCTATTTGGAAAATAAAATGAAACCAAACTACAATATAATTAGGTACGAAAATAAGTTGTATAGTTAAGTTATAACTGTAGGCTTACCCAAACTATAATATTATGTGAATAATGTGAATAATATTAAGAACACTTTCAACTTTATTCTTTATATTTTCTCATTTATAAAAGAATAATTTTCAAAAATACGGAGTATTACATTACTAGTCTAACATTAAGATACATTAGACATCTAGATTTTTCTAGATTAACCTTCAATAGAGCTTACTCTCATTTTACTAAATTAGGCCATCATTAGAGAATAATTGCCTTTTACTCAAGGCTTGTGTGCTGAGTCACTTGACCTAGCTGTGCTGCAACCCCCTTAACCAAAGGGTAAGGAAGTAGGGGTGTTCATTTAGGGTATCCGATTCGATCCAAAATTTCGAATTGGGAAAAATGTGATCCGGATCAGATACCCGAAATTTCGGATCGGAATATTGCATATCCGAGAACAAAAAAAAATTGAAATTTTCAAAGGAAAAGTTGATAAAATATGTCTTTGGATCAGATCGGATCATCGGATATTTCAGATATCCGGCCTTGAAAACATATATATTTCAGATCAGATATCCGAAAAATTTTCATGTCTCGGATATTTCGGATATCCGAAAATAAAAAAATCCCGATCCGTATCCGATCTGAAAATTTTCTGATATACGATCCGATAACTAAAAAAGCAGATCGAATATCTGAAAAATCGGATCGACCGGATCACGGATCGGAATGCCCGGATAGGATATTTATGAACACTCCTGGTAGGAAGTATAGTTCCATTTTTTTTGTTTTAGGTTGAGGTGAAGAAGAAAAATTATAATGACGTCCAATCATACAGATAAACTCTCAAGTGGAGAAAATAAATCATTTGTAATAATTGTGAATTAGTTAAAAGTAGGCCTGGCAATCAGGTCGGGTTGGGTTAGGTTCGTGTTCGGTTCAAGTCAAATCGGGATGAATGCCCCCTAACCTGAACCTGATTTGTTTCTATTTTCGGGTCAAGATCATTAACCTTAACCTGATCTGAAAATTATCGGGTCAACCTGACCTGCTATGTTTGACCTGATTATTTTTTACTTATTTTAAATAGGTCAACCTGAACTTGTTTAACCCGCTTTTTTCAGGTTGACCCGACCCACATAACTTGATTTTTTTTCTCCAAAACAGTATGCATATTGCATAATATAAGTTGTAGGCCTTGCATTGCAACACCTTGAAATTTCAGCTAAGCTTTATGCTTTTAGCTGACCAAGTTCGTAATTGACAATATCACAATTCACAAACATAGTTCGGAGGACTAACGGTCATAAAATATTACAAACCAAATCAGCTAAGTTTTATAAAATAAAATAAGATTAATGTAGCCTTAAAGTTTTGAAGCTAAGTCAATCTCCTCTTCTGCCTCTGAAGAAAGCTCAATTTGCTAGTTGAAGTTGTCATCAGCCATATTAACTGAAAACCCCATAATATAAACTAATGAATAAACTAAATGAATAAGCTAAACAGAAACAGGCATAGAAATTAAAAATGGAAAGTACAGAAAAAAAATGCAGAATAAGTATTAAATTAAAACATAAAATATAGGAAAAAAAAGCAGAACATTAAACACATAGGGAAACAGAAAAATAGCAGGAAAAAAAACGATAAGAGCAAAGAAAATAGATGACAAAATACGAAAATCACATAGAAAAATAAAAAAACTGAAAAATAGCAGAAAAAAACAAAAGAAAGAGCAAAGAAATAAATGTCAAAATACAAAAAATCACATAGAAAAATAGAAAAACTGAAAAATAGTAGGAAAAAAACAAAAGAAAGAGCAAAGAAAATAAATGACAAAATAAGAAAATAAATGACAAAATACGAAAAGCACATAGAAAAATTAAAAAACTGAAAAATAGCAGGAATAAAAGAAAGAAAGAGCAAAGAAAATAAATGACAAAATAAGAAAATAAATGACGAAATACGAAAATCACATAGAAAAATAGAAAAACTGATAAAATAGCATAAAAAAAGAAAGAAAGAGCAAAGAAAATAAATGACAAAATAAGAAAATAAATGAGAAAATACGAAAATCACATAGAAAAACTGAAAAATAGCAGAAAAAAAAAACGAAAGAAAGAGCAAAGAAAATAAAACATAAAAAAATAGCAGGAAAAAAAACGAAAGAAAGAGCAAAGAAAATAAAACATAGAAAAATAGCATAAAAAATACGAAAGAAAGAACAAAGAAAATAAATAACAATATAAGGAAAAAAATGACAAAAGAAGAATACCTGATGTTGAAGAAGAGCAAGTGAAGATCTGAAGGAGAGTGAAGAAAAAGCAAATAAATAAAAAAATACGAAAAAAATCGAGTGAAGAAATAAAGAGCAAAGAAAAATACGAATTGAAGAATACCGGATGTTGATGTCTTGATGAAGAGCAGCGAAGAAGATTTGTGAATGACTGAATTCGACTTGCGAGTGAGCGAAAAAGAAGGACTGAGAGAGAGAGAAAGAGAGGGAGAGGGGGGGACTGAAACTGACTGCGTTAGAAATTACTAGAATTCTAGGGTTAGGATGTTAGGTTAAGAATTTGTTTTTGGGCTAGGCAATCTTTTCATCTTTTGGGCTAGGCAAACAAACGTACAACAATTTAATAAACCGTTATTATTTGGGTTGGGTTATACGGGTTGACCTGGCCTGATTTTGACCCATTTAAAAATCAGGTCAGTCAGGTCATATTCTAGTTAGAAATTTCGACCTGAACCTGTTCCATTTATCTTTCAGGTCGGGTTCAAGTCGGCCCATTTAACTAATCGAGTTGAATAACTCAACCCAAACCCGCTATTTTCAAGTCGGATTCGGATCGAGTTGTCGGGTTGGGTCAGCTTTTGTCAGGCCTAGTTAAAAGAACATTAGTGAAATCAATATTCATGAATCATGCATCACACTAATACCAACAAAAGTCAACTCTAATCATTACTATAATAATGCATGACCTTATGAAAGAACCAAAACACACCCACTATATTCTTTGTTTATGCATCATTTAACAGCGTAAATTGCGCCAAATTAATTTGAAAGTCCCAACTCTTCTCTAAACCATAGACATCGTCAACTAATTACTTCAATCTCAATCGTTCATCCTGTTGTTTGAGGTGATTCAAAAGTACTTATTTGCTCTGTTAGAGTGAAATATCCATAAGCCATAAACGAAGTTCAAAAAAATGCTACAGGTGAGAGTTTTTCCCTCTCTTCTCTCATGGCTTTGGTTGACTATTTTGGCCATGTTTTCAATCACAACACTAGCGACCACCTCCATTACAAAGCCCGGCTGCCAAAGCATGTGCGGACACATCAACATTCCCTACCCATTTGGTATCGGCTTAGACGGAGCGTGTTCGCTTGATGAGCCCTATATCATAGATTGCAGAACTTCCTTTGAACCCCCAAAACCATTTTTAATAAGCAATAACAAAGACCTGGAGATCATAGACATATCAGTTACCGGCCAGATGCGAATTAGGAACTTATTGGCTACAAGATGCTACCAGCAAGGGGAGGTGGTAGCCTCGGAATCCAACACAACAGCACTAATAGATCTCAACCCCTTACCATTAGTAGTTCACCGTAATTGGTTGTGACGATCTGGCTGTCACCGGAGATAATGAAAGTCATGTAAGTGGCTGTATTGCTACGTGTACCACCCTTGAGGATGTACTTGACTATAATAATTCGTGTTCCGGAATTGGTTGCTGCCAAACCGCCATTCCGAAGGGACTAACCATAATCGCGACAGCATTAAGCAGCTTAAATAACCACACCAATGTGTCCGACTTTAATCTGTGTAGCGCTGCTTTCTTAGCCGAGGAAAGCAAGTTCACCTTCAACGCGGCTGACCTTTCTAACCAGACCGCATTGGTAGATAGGACAATGGACAGTGTTCCGGTGGTGCTCGATTGGTTTGTTGGTGTTAATGAGACGTGTCATCAAGCTCAGCAGACGCCATCCAGGTCCGGTTATGCTTGCCAGGATAATACCAACTGCACGGACTTTGATGGCGGTTCCACATCAGGGTACCGTTGCAATTGTCTCCCTGGCTATCAGGGCAATCCATATCTTAGTCCTGGATGCACAGGTCAGTCTTTCCAGCATATATTAAAACCTGTGTATATGGCTAATATTACGGAAGTTAACACAGAAATTTAGTCACTACTTTCAGAGGTAACATAATCAGCTCAATCTTATGCATATGAACAAATTGTCTCATACCATAAGCAAAGGACATTGTTGGTTAGAAAGGATCAAATCAAACTTGAGAACCACTACTCCACTAGCCTCTTAAAATATTATAAGGGTGAAGAAGACACAGGGGAGTGTTATTAATTTTTATCTAAATTTTTCCATCATGTTGGTGTTAACTGTTAAGCTTGCAATGCAGCAAGGTCAGTCATCTGTCATCATCACGTTGTCCATTTCAGCTACCAAAATCATAGACCATTAATTAACGCTAAACTGATACTTGAAAACAGACTAAGTGATACCTATTTAACCAATCAAGGAACTACAAACCCACATGTCATTGGTGCTTAAGCATGAGGCTCCAATCAGTAGTATACCATTTCTAATCAAGAACTGGTAAAGGCCACATTTTTTACTAAGCATGAGCATGAATACTTATTCTTCTTTGTGCATTTATGGGATTTTCTCATCCTTGTAGTCCTTCACAAGTAGTACTCCAATGAGCGAGTCCACGTTCTTCCCTAGGGTTCCTCATGGATGAATAGACTTCTTTCGGTACTTTTGAATATAACCAACTTTTACAGTTTTACTACACCAAAAATCAACAAAAGATATAGGCTAATCAAATCTTGAAGAAATAATGTAAGCATGTATACACACATAAATGGAACTATATACTCCAAAATTACATGAAAAACCCAAACTGGGTATAAAACCTATTATTTACAAACATGGTCAATCTTTTTTATGAGTACTCCATTGGCTTCTCTTTTATAATGGTCCAAGATTATAAGAAAAAGTGGTTAACTTTTCCTTATTAGCAACGTTTACGTTGTGGTAAGGACATTATTTTTTCCTATTTTTTTTTTAAGAATATCTATCGTTGTTTTTGAAGATGGTAATAAATGGTGGTAATAGTAATAAATTCATCTGTAGTTTTATAAAGAAAATATTATGTCATTGTCCATTGTAATGTTTGTCCATCCCCTAACTTGTGATTTTTTAAATATCACTATCATCATCCAGTATCATATTAGAGGTGGTCTTTAAGTGGAAGTGGAAATTGTCAAATTTGTAAACAAAATTACATTTTTGAAGATGGCATTGCATTACTATGGTAATGGTCACTAATGAGAAGGAGATTTTCCTTATAAATGATGTAAAATTTCATTAACATTACCACCAGTTAGTACTACCTATCAAATGGATGGTTAGTTCTTACTTTTGAATATGATAAAAGACATCAGTTTTTAGTATCAACATATCAAATGCGAATTAACTTTGACACACATGAAGAGTTGACCATCATAGATTTGTAGCATGTATATATATGGTCATATGGATATATTGATATACTCTCTCCGTATGAAATACTTCTTCATGTCTCTGGTGATGACATGATCATGATGGTTGACCGCAAAAAATATTGGAATGACCAGCGTACATCGTGCTAAAAAAGACTTTAGTCTCAACTATCAAGCTTATGCCAGACTTGATTAAATAATTACTTCAATCTCAATCATACATTCTGTCTGTTAAATTATTATTATTAAGTGGTTAGTAACTATATGGGATAGTACTTCATCTCTCTGTGTTGACATTGGCCACAAGCTATAGCCAAAAGCTCTACCAAAAATGTCTCTTCCCTCATGGCTCTGGTTTGCTATGTTGGCCATGCTTTCAGTCACCACTGTTTCCGCCACCTCTATTGCGAAACCCGGTTGCCTAAATAAGTGTGGAGACGTAACCATTCCGTACCCATTTGGCATCAGCCTAGACGGAGCATGTTCCCTTAGTCAGCCATATAACATAAATTGCAACACTTCCTATGATCCTCCAAAACCCTTCATAGGCAGGACTAACCTGGAAATCATGGACATCTCCGATAGTGGCGAGATGCGAATAGTCAATTTTGTAACCACCAGATGCTACCAAGGAGGTCAGGTTGTGGAATCTAGTCAATCTACTATTGGAGCACAAATAAGTGTCGACACCTTGCCACTTGTGTTTTCTGACACAGCAAATAAGTTCACTGTCATTGGTTGTGATGATCTGGCTTTGGTCGGAGATACTGATGGCCATACCAGTGGTTGCATTGCAACATGTACCACCTTAGAGGACGTGGTTAAGTATAATGGTTCGTGTTCGGGGATTGGTTGCTGCCAAACAGCCATCCCAAAGGGAGTCAAAGTATTCTTGACATTACTAGAAAGTTTACACAACCACACCAATGTGTCCGACTTTAATACGTGTGGCGCTGCTTTCTTAGCTGAGGAAAACAAGTTCACCTTCAATGTTGCTGACCTTTCTAACCACTCCGCATTTTTAGCTAGAACGGTTGCCAGTGTTCCGGTGGTGCTCGATTGGTTTGTGGGTGTTAATGAGACCTGTCACCAAGCTCAACAGACGCAGTCCACGTCTGGTTATGCTTGCCAAGAGAATACCAATTGCACCAATATTGATGCTGGCTCCGAATCAGGGTACCGTTGTAGTTGTCTTCCTGGTTATCAGGGTAATCCTTATCTTAGTCCTGGATGTACAGGTCAGTCTTTCTCGCTTATACTACTATTGGTTAACATGTCTTGGGTGAGACTTGACTACTACAGTTACCCAAAAGAATAGAGTAAGAAATTGCATCTAAAAGAAATAGTCTTACTAATCTTGCAATTAATAAATCACGAAGAGATTATTATGTCACATCATACTTTGTAATAATGATCTATACTTCTTGATTTCATATACTAACATTTAATTTGTTTTTATTTGTGCTTTTGGTAGCTTTCTTTTTCTCAATAAGTACTACTATGAGATCATCTCTCATATATGTCCTCTTGCAGATGTTGATGAGTGTGCTGGGTCAAACAACCCTTGCTCTCATATATGTACTAACACCCCTGGCAATTACAAATGCTCTTGCCCTAAAGGACATCGTGGTGATGGTCGGAAGAATGGCTCCCGTTGTTCTAGTGATCGTTCAGAGTTTGTAACAAGGTTCAGTTTAGGTAATAATCCCCTGAAAATTTATGTATATACGTAGATGGATTAATCGCTTTTCATTAACGATCGATTAAGCTTTGTGTCAAAGAGGACCAACTCAACCAAAAAGCTTAAGCTGATGGTTGAGGGCCTTGAGGCCCCACAAATAGTTTTATATTCTATCACTTTGAGTTGAGTTTAAGCTTTTTTTCTTGTTTCTCTAAACAAGAAACTTTTGACCAAAGAGTTTTACGCTATAAAAACTTATCTCTGATGATAAGAAGTTTACGGTTTTTCATTTTATCAATCAGAGCTTTTGTGAGAGAAAAATTGAAAGACTCATACTGCTGAGAATTGCACAGTATTTCTGAGAGTGTCAAAGGTACGGTGTTTACTAAGATATATTTCAGACCTCCATTTGCTTGTATAAGAAGCACACTTCGATGAACATTTCTGTAATTTTTACAATTATAGAGAGAGTTGGGTTGGGTACATTTAGGTGTATAGTGTATTTGATCCTTTTAGTAACACTTATAGCTAAGTGTTGGGGAGCACTACTAGAGTTAGTAGTGGGGTTAATTGTACCTTGAGGGAGGTGTTAGGAATTCACTTATAGTGGATTTGGTGGACGTAGATCTCTTGGAGATCGAACCACGTTAAAATATTTGTGTCTCATTCGTTCATAAGTGATTTGTATATGCAGTGTGTTTCAACATTAAACTAAAACTGTATTTTTTAGTTGAAACACAGTGCATGTTACAGTTTCATAGATTTTAAAAGTTCGGATTTTTACGAAATTTTCATAACTCAATTCAACAGTGTTTATTACAATTCTTAACCTATCCTAAACATGACTTTTGACTTGTTTTGTTGAGGAAAAAATCAGCTAGTTGTCTAGCAGGTACAGTTTATGGCATTTGCTTCCTCTGTTGCCCATAGTTAGCTCATTATATGTTTTCAAAGTCAAAAATTCAACAATAAATTTTCAATGTTTGACGTGAGATTTTCGTTACTACATGATAAAAGATATTATTATTAACAATTATTGATTGTCAATGATGTGTCTTAGAGATTGTGGCAAAGTATTATATAGACAATTGAGGACAGAGAGTGTAGTTAGTAAAATAAGGTGATAATAAATCGAATAGATAATAATTTTCTATTTTCAGCGAAAAATAGATTATATATACTTCCTCGTTTTTTTTAACCGCACCATTTCAATTTTTATGTGACTATTCATTAATCAATTTTGTTCAAAGTTTATCTCGCATCATCATATAAGAAAAAAACATAGTCATTTGAAGTCTTGTTAGATTGTCTCAATGCAAGGATTCCAAATATCAAATTTTTCTAATTTTTTACTTATTTACAACTGACGTTTAAGAAGGCTTACAAAGGCAGTGAGAAAAACGAAATGGTGCAATTAAAAAAAAATGGAGTAAGTAGTTGAATAAGCTACGAAAACTTTGTCAACCGTCAGAATCGAGTTATCACTATAGGATGTTATCTAGCTCTGAAACATAAATTATAAACGAAAGTTTTACCAAATTTGCCAAAAAATGCTTGTGTGAGTATGAGCTTTGGATTCTTGTTGTTGGTGATTGTGGTGAGTTGGATATATTTCATCACCAAAAAAAGGAAACTTATGAAAATACGGGGGAAATTCTTTGAGTAGAGATGGGGGGAATACTAATGACACAGCAACTTTCTCCAAATGGAGGAACTATGGAGTCATCCAAATTATTTTCTGCTGCTGAACTAAAAGCCGCAACAAATAATTATCGTGAAGATTGTATTCTAGGCAAAGGTGGTTACAGTACAGTATACAAAGGTCTTTTAAAGGACGGCCGTGAAGTTGCAATCAAGAAATCTAAAGTGGCTGATCAAACTCAGGTTGAGCAATTCATTAATGAAGTAGTTATTTTGACGCAAATTAATCATCGAAATGTGGTGGAAACTTCTAGGATGTTGTCTTGAGACTGAGTTCCTTTGCTCGTATATGAAGTCATCTCCAATGGCACTCTAGGATTTTATATTAGTCAAAATTATGTCTTAATTTATATGATGATTGAGGCTTAACATATTAGTTAATAATAATTTATACTATAATGTCGGGAAATATTTGTAGAAAATATATGAAGCTACAATTTTGGAGAAATAATAAACTAAAAGAAAAGAGAAAATAGGAAATAGAAATCTACGACATCAAATTTGGCAAGTCTATGTCCTTCACTAAGTGGCTAAGCACCTTTTTTCGACATTAAGCTGAATCATATTCTTTACTTTTTATCATAACCTGGTTTGACAGGCTACCACCAGGTACCAGTCCAGCGTTTTTTTTTTGCTACTACTATGACTAATTTTTTGTATTTCTTAGTCATAATGTCAAGATGTCTTATAATTGATCGGGGACGAGCTAAATCCAATGTTAGAAGGAATATTCATTGTCCCGTAATTTGGAATATTTTAGAATAATTCATATTGGAAATCACTAAAAGTAGACGATCATAGTTCGATTATTGTGGTTAGTTTTTCTTATAATTATGATTTTAAAATATATGATTTTTTAATTTTCAAACCATAATACTTCGAAAAAAGTTGAAATTTAGAATCATATGCATGTTTCATAATTGCTTAAGATTTTGTTTACAATGTCTTTGTGTACATTTTAAAAGTAAATATAGGTTACTATGGCGTCATATTGTAAATAAAGTTTTTAATACATAATTAATGTTAGCATTAACTATATCATGATTTTGAGCGAACTCAAGGTAATTTTTTTAAAACTATGTAAAGTATTCTTTCCATTTCTTTTTTCTTCCTTTTTGGTTGTGCTTGTTTTCCACTACTGCTCTTTGACTTTAAATATCATTATTTTTTGTTTAAAAAATATAATTGTAAGTCATAAGCGCGCTACGTAAGTGTTTTAATCCAATTTTAAATCATATTCTTATTACTATATTATAAAATTTTATATCACAAACAAATAGTTTTAGAATCATCTACAAATTTCCAAATGGAATTCTCAAAATTTGCAAGCACTTGCGATCGGCAATGTGACATTGATAATTACATGTAAAAAATCTTTATTCCTTCTCCAAGGTTGCATTCACTTCTTTTGTCGAAGGTCAAATTTTGAAATATTTGATATAATATCATCTTAATTAGTATGTGTTCACTTCTTTATACTTCCTCCATTCCGATTTAGTTGTGACACTTTTTTTTTCATAACTCCCTATGCAAAATTTTAATGGGTATTAAGAAGGGGTAAGGGAAAGTGATTAGGAGGGGATGGGGGACCACTTCACATGGGGTGAAAAGGAAGAGAGGATAGAGAAATCAGGGACCCACGTGAGTTTGGAAGAAACCATCATCAAAACCATTAGCAAACCATTAGAAATTCAAACCGCAAATCAGAAAATCAAAATAAAAATAAAATAAACTTCAAGTATAATACATCATCAAAAAATTAACAAAAACAATTTTTCATGCATGATAGCGGCATCAAACACCAAACTTACAGGGAAAAAAAAAACTAAAAATGAAGAATCTAAGGAATTAGGTGAGAGAAATGCGGATCGTCACCGATCATCGGGGTTACGGTCGGAGAAATCAGAGGCGAGATGAGAAGCGATAGCGAGTGTTACATAACATCATGAAACGCCGCCGTATCTTTTTGTCATCAACCTCAGTTGCTTAGCTTTTTCTTCGGTGCAAACTTCCGGGAGAATGGCGATTGAGGAGAGAGAAGGTTGAATTGGGTTTAAAGACGATGAGCAGTCGAAATGAAGATGAAGGTTGAGATGAAAATGTGGGTGGGGGTTTAATTTGAGGAGAGAGAAAGTGATGATTTGAGGAGAGCGAAAGTTGAATTGGGGTTAGAGAAGATGAACGGTAGAAACGAAGATGAAGGTTGAGATGAAAATGTGGGTAGGGGGTTTAATTTGAGGAGAGAGAGAGTGGGGATTTGAGGGAGAGAAAGTTGAGTTGGGGTTAGAGACGATGAACAGTAGAAATGAAGATGAAGATTGAGATGAAAATGTGGGTGGGGGGTTTAATTTTTGGTGGGAGTCATTTAATCACATTAGGATTAATGTGGTTATATTAAGTAGGATTTCAATTTCATTAAATGTTATAACCAAGGGTAAAATCGTAAAGTCATAGTCAAAAACTTTCCATTTAAGGTAAAAAAAGTGTCACAACTAAATTGAAACATGCCAAATAAGGAAAGTGTCACAACTAAATTGAAACATGCCAAATAAGGGAAAGTGTCACAACTAAATTGAAACGGAGGAAGTAGATAAAAAGCAAATTAAAATTAAAATTTACATTTTCATACTTATATATATGTTTTTATTTTTTATTCTTAACTTTTCAATCATCACTTTCATAGATTCACGGGTTACATATTTTCACCATAATTTTATGGGAAATATCATAATATCTTAAAATTGTAAAAAAAAGAAAAAGTACCCAATGTAACTTGCATGGGTCTAAAACCATGGGCGTGGTTAACTTCTAAATCATCAATTCTATTGAACCATGGGCATGGTTTTTGGCATGATTTGGAGGCAATGATAATGTGGGTATAAGGCTGTAAGTACTCAAGTAATTTTCTACAGAGCATCTCATTTGACAATTTAATATAGATTGTGATCTAAACTATATATATGATTTTGCACAAGAAAATTAGTGGTGCAAAATGGCAAGAGAGATAGAGGGTGAGCGGAATTGTCATAAGTGAGAGAGAAAGCGGGTGTACGGCTGAGTGCAAGTGGTGGTGCGAAATATGATTTTTATCGAGCCTCTAATAAAAGAAGCGATAGAAAAAGTAAAATAATCAAGTTAATATTAACTACATAAGCCACTGAATACACGGGTCATAAGTCAGTTTTAAAAGATCTCAATGCATGATTATAAAATTTTAAATCACAAGTTAATATTCACCACCATGATTTTAGGTTAAACTTTTGATTTAAAAACATAAATTTATAAAACAAAAAACTTCCCGTGCAGTTTGCACGGGTCAAAAAACTAGGCCAAGGGCAATCTCTATCTCATGTTGGTTGTTCCTATCAAGTTTCAAAGGAGACAACTTCCTTTGGTTGTTTGCTTTGCAATGACAATTAATAAAAGCCAAGGGCAATCTCTATCTCATGTTAGTTCATATCTTCCTAGGCCGGTTTTCAACCATGGATAATTTTATGTGGCAATTTCAAGAGTTACGAGCAAAAAAGGATTGAAGATTCTAATCAGCGAAGTCGAATATTACCACTAACGTGGTGTACAAAGAAGTGTTTCAAAATGTTTAAGTATTAGTGATTATAGTTGCCTAATTTGTTAATGTAAATTATTTTAATGATATTCATGGAAATTAATATTTATTAATTTCAAATTCATCACTTAAGTATATAAAGTTCACCTTATTAACTTTCTTTCGAATAAAATAGATATTAAATTATCTGTTACTAAATTGATAATACCTTTTTATGTATCCTAATATTATCACGTCTATGTTGTATATTAATTTGTTCAATGATTTTAGTTAAGAAAAAAAACTGAAAAGTTCCCGTGCAGTTTGCACGGGTCCAGGAACTAGTATATACTAATAAAAGAAGAAAAGTTCGTCCTACGTGTCAACCCATTATTCTTCAAAGCCTCACATTGCTCATCGGTTTGTCATTGCATTTCACACAGCTGCCACATGTCATGATTCTTAAAGCCTCTCATTAGAAAATATTTTTGGGCGTTACTAAATTCCTTCAATCTATCATCTAACATTTTAGCAAACAAATCATACACCAATAAACCGGTTATGTTAAGGATTTTAAATTTGAATCAATCACTTCCCAAAATAATAATAACGTGCAAGCTTTAAGGGAAAAAGAATAATTCACAAAACCTGTTACCTTTGTTTTAGTTTATGTTGACCATAGAAATTTTATTTTTTCCCCTTCATAAACACAACAAAGCATTTGGCTCAATTGAATACTGCATAGACCGACTAATACTATGGCTTCAAAATTCAATCTCACAAAGCTAGGCAAAGTCATCATGCTTGATGAAAACGACAAGATTGAAATAGGTAATATACTTTATGTTAGTTCTAATTTTATATTTATTCTTAATTTAGTGGTTGCAATTTTAATAGTCAATGTTCAATTTGTTTTTTTTCCAGATTTAGTAGCAATGGTTATAAATTTAGGTCGGGTGGAATTAGACACTTGTGCGAAACATCAACAAACAATGTATTATCATATAAGTTACTATTATTTGGACTAACTAATGACTACAAAAATTCCTCGAAAATAGATTGACAAACACACATGCATTCATAAAATTCTAGAATTATTTAAGTTGTGAAATAGAATTATTAAGCAAAGTTGATTTTTTTATAAAAATAATCAATTGATACATACAACCATATAATAAGTTATCGGTAATTTCTTTTTTTTTTTGCTTAAGAACATACTAGATGTTTTTTAGGCCCATTTTGCGAGAGAAAAAGAAAATTTTGTTGGTTTAAGATATATACGCATACAAATAGGAATAGTGATCAAAATAAAATAAAAAATTGAAGTTAGAACCTATAATAAACTGGAACTTATCATCAAAGCTTACCTTTTGTTCTCTTTGAGTTAAGTTAATATCCAAGAACTCAATTTATTTTATATATCGAACAAGAAATTCAAACTGAGAATACGTAGTTAAATTTCTTCATATCACAGAAAGGTCGTGTTTAATATTTGAAGTGATATAAGAGATTTTTCACCATAAAAAAAGGGGTTAGATATTAAAGATTTTTTGGGAAAGATGACAAGATTTTGTTTTTAAAGGATCCTTCAATGGAGCTGAGGTGAAGGGAGGAAGAAGAGAAGGCAAATGGAGAAGAAGAGGCTCATTTGATAGGTTACGTTGGATAAAGTGGACGGATTCTCCTAGGCAAACAAATATTAATGCCCAATTTTTATTTATTTTTCTTTAAAGATATTTCTAAGTTGGATAAAGTAGTATTCTTTCGTTAATATCATTCCACTAAATGGCTATATTAGTACTGACTAAGTATAAGTTACCTTTATCTAAAAGTAAGATACGTTTGCGAAACCCTAGCCTCCTCTTCTCCCCTCTCTTCTCTTCCTCCCAAAAAAAAAACCTAATCCTTTTCTTCTAGTTTGGTTTGTCATGATCCTTTCGATGGTGGTAAGCCCCAATTCTTCTTTTTTCTTCTAGTTTTTATTGTTTTTGTTATTAATAATCTTCCATTCTCTCTCTTTTTGAGAGTTTTCTACCCAATTTTTGGGTTCTTTCTCTCCTCTTATGGGAGTTTGCGGTTTAGTTCTAGTGTCTTCCCACGTGGAAGTTTAAAAATTGGTATGAGAGATTGTTCCTATTGGTTGAAGTTCAAGACCATCAACATCGAAGTATTGAGAATTCGGATGCGGTCAACATGGTTAAATCAAGAATTTTCTTCCCCGAACTATGTCGGAATGATAGACTTCCCCATCAATAGGTTGTGTGATTCAGCAAATACAAGGGGGGACTTATTTGTATTGCTCGATTTGGTTCATTGTAGTTTTTTCGAAGACGAATTTGATTTGATCTTGTCGATTATATCTTGTTTTTCTTTAATACTTATTGTAGATGCCGTTTGGCCTTCATTTAATGAAATTTATCTTTCTTTCAAAAAAAAAAAAAAAAAGTACTGACTAAGTATTTTAAAAAGGTTTTCTAAAAAAATTAGTATTTGAGAAGTGTTGTTTCTCAAACACGGTACTATTGTTTTTAAACAATTGAGTCAATTTAAACTAATATCAAATAAGAATAATGATATTTGATAGATAGAATAGAACTTATCTTTCCGTAAAATATTTGATATATTTTTAACTATCATTAGTTTTAGATCTGTTTGATCAAATACAAAACCACTTTGTTTGATTTGCACTTCATATGTAGTATATTTTTCTGGAACAACAACTAGAGAAGATTGTGTGCAACAAAACGTCTTACCTAGCGCATGAACATCATGTTACCAAGTGGGACTATCATTTTTTTTATATGTAACACAATTCATATAGATATTTGAAATGGGTATGTAAATAAAGATGAATAAAATTTACATGAATCTGAATAATCATCTTAGTACTCTGTATGTGTCAGTACCGTCTCGGAATATATATTGTGCTTTATATTATTGGAATTTTTCCCCATATATATATATATATTGTTGGCGTACTAATTTGAATTGTCAAAAAAAAAATGGCCACCGTGCCAAAACGTCGAACATTATAAGAGCTTGAAATGGGAGAAAGTGGAGAGGACAAGATAAAAATTCTTGGCATGGTTATGAGTTTAATTAGGATAAAAATTCAAGAATGATAGTTTTGGCCACCTACCAAAACTTTTTAAAAGATTTTTTTCAAAGAGATGGGTCCCATAAAAAGAGGGACTTGAGTCGTCACTCATGGTGCTCCCCTTATTAGCCGGCTCCGGTATGTGTTCAAATTTTTTGTACGATATGCTTGGATCCATTTGTTATGTGTAACTAATAAAAAAGTAATGATCAAATGTATGCGTTTAAGACCTTGAGAAAACAAAGAGAATAACATTGGATGATGGAGCAAGTCACTTTTTCTCTAAAATAAGATCTAAATAAGTAAACAATAAGTTAACCTTTAATTTCCTATACACAACCACATATTTTTTAGGAACATTGTACATATGTGTACTTTATTATAAATAGTAGTTTTAAGTTTTTGATGTTATGGTTTTATATAGAGTTTTTCCCCTTATATTTGAGCTAAATGTGTATCAATGGTGCCCTTATTAGCCGGCTCCGGTATGTGTTCAAATTTTTGTACGATATGCTTGGATCCATTT
Source organism: Beta lomatogona (assembly GCA_947646795.1). Classification (NCBI taxonomy): domain Eukaryota; kingdom Viridiplantae; phylum Streptophyta; class Magnoliopsida; order Caryophyllales; family Amaranthaceae; genus Beta; species Beta lomatogona. Next base: position 946,327 of record CANSNZ010000448.1, read on the forward strand.
GTTATGTGTAACTAATAAAAAAGTAATGATCAAATGTATGCGTTCAAGACCTTGAGAAAACAAAGAGAATAACATTGGATGATGGAGCAAGTCACTTTTTTCTCTAAAATAAGATCTAAATAAGTAAACAATAAGTTAACCTTTAATTTCCTATACACAACCACATATTTTTTTAGGAACATTGTACATATGTGTGCTTTATTATAAATAGTAGTTTTAAGTTTTTGATGTTATGGTTTTATATAGAGTTTTTCCCCTTATATTTGAGCTAAATGTGTATCAATGGTGCTCTTAGGAGCCATTTCACGCTAACTTTCTCCATCTAGTTGTGGTTTTACGTTCTGTGTCGGATTGCGGGTTATAGGGAGTTATCTCCCTATTTTCTACTATTATTTGACCATTATCTTGGGTGGAGAGGTTTCATGCGGAGTTTCAAAGTCCGGGGACACTTTCCGGGACCCTTGAGCAAAGAAGAATTGATGTCTTGGCGTTTAGAGCCAAGAAGGAAGAAATGCACCTCGGCCCGATTCAATCGGGCTCCACTAGCCCGATCGGGCGCTCATAAGGGTGTTAAGGCGTGTTGTTGCGAGCGATCGGGCGACGTCGCCCGTTCGTTAGTTCGTTGTCAAGCCCGATCGGGCGTGATTTGGTGATGGTTTGGGCGCATGCTTGAGAAGCTGGCGGTTCGGCCCGTGCATCGGGCGTGTCGGCCCGATTGAATCGGGCGAGGCCTAGTTTTGGAGCTCTGTGCTGCTGCGCCCGATTTTATCGGGCGGACTTGGCCCGATCGGGCGACTTAACCCGGCACGCGTTTTTAATGATTTTAGTGCTATTTTTCTAAGACTTTTCCTAGTTATTTTAGGATTAGTATAAATAGCAAAAATCAGAATATTACTATTCATCTTTGTTTTAATCCTTATTCTCTCATAGTTTCTCTCAAGAACCCTAGTTTTACTACTTTTCATTGTTGATTCAAGATCAAACCTTTGGATTATTCGCAAGTTTAATATAATTCTTCAATTTGGTAATCCACTTTATTGTTTTCTCTATTATCGATTAGATTAATTTCTTAGTTATTTGCAATAGTTCAAAGTATGAATTTTTACATGGATTTTGTTATTGTTTTCTCGAAGCATGAGTGAGTAGTTTTATTTCTAGGATTGTGGGGATCTATGTATGCAATGAGGGATTGATAGATTAGTATAATTACCCTTTATTTCAATTGTTTCTGTGATTGAATCGTTCATGCTAGATTTATGAATTAGGCCCGATTTGTATTTCTATTATCGCAATATTGAATCTACTTCGAGAGGAGAGATTTCGTATAGGCTTTCAATCATTAGGCATAGTGATCCTTGACCATGCGAGAGTGGCTAGGTGATCTTTGAGGGAGGTAATGTTCGAGAGAAATTACATGTGCCCTAGATAAATTGACTTATTGGGTAGTTATTATTCGTCTACGATTTCCCGAATTGTATGCATAGTGATCCATAGTCCTAGTTCTTTATTAATTGATTCTTACCTTCATATTTAGTTCTATCATTTGCCTATTAGTTTAGTCACACACCCATTTTCAATGATTTAGTTAGTATAATATTAGAATTCAAATACAATAATATAACTTTCTCCTGTGGATTCGATCTGACTTCCCGACTACTTGTTAGTGGACCTTAGGTTATTTTTGATAAGGTGATACGACTTTAGCTTTGTCAAATTTTGGCGCCGTTGCCCGGGAGACGGTTTATTTTTATTTTGTTTGAATTATAATATTACACTAACCTCTACTCTGAAGAAACCCTGTTCTTTGGAGCATCTCACGTTTGTTTTAGTGTTTTTGGTGTATGAGCAGGAAATTGAAATCCCCAAATCTCATTCCATTTGATCCGGAGATTGAAAAGACCGCTCGTAGACTCAGAAAGCAAACAAAGCAAGCGAAGTTGTCTGCAGGGACATCCCAAAAGACACCTGCTCCACCATCTTCACCACAACAAAAATTTTCCATCTCACTTTATTCTGCTATAATGGGTGACGAAGCTAAACCAACCTTGAGAGATTATGCACAACCTTTGCACGACAATGTACCCACTTGGGGTCGGGATGCCTACCATTCTTTGCTATAAACTTTGAAATCAAGTCTCATGTTTCGAATATGGTTGGGAATAATCGGTTCTTTGGGTTACCATCCGAAAACCCAAATCGGCACTGCGGTTTTTACAATGTTGTGCTACTCAGAAACAAGCTGGTGTTACTGCCGATGATATGAAACACATCCTATTTGGTTTCTCTCTGCGCGACAAGGCTCTATTTTGGTATAATAAGCTGCCTTCCACCATCACCACCTGGGCAGAACTATCCAAAATCTTCCTCATCAAGTGGTATCCTTACCAAAAGACTGCAGATATGCGTCATGCCATAGTAACTTTCACCCAAGACCCTGGAGAGTCATTATATGAAGCTTGAGAGAGGTTCAAGGATCTGCAACGCCTTTGTCCTCATCATGGTTTAGACCAGTGGTATTTATGTCAGATTTTCTACACTAGAGTTGATGCAGATACGAGGAGGGTAATTGATGGAGCCTCAGGTGGGTTCTTCATGGATAAGGCCATTGATGAGGGGTATGAGCTTCTGGAGAAACTCGTTTCTAATCAAGCATCTACCATTCGTTCCTCCATGAAAAGGGGAGGGAAACATGATGTCGAGGCCATTTCTTTACTGTGCGGGCAACTAGCTGCTCTCACCCAGAAGATTGATTCTTTGAAGCTAGGTAATGACTCCTCCCATATGAGTGTTAATGCGATGGCTAGTGCTTCTAATTATACTGCTCCCATTTGTGATGCTTGTGGAATACCGGGCACAACCGTCAAGAGTGCCCTGCGCTTCTATCTTCTAATGTCGGGAGTAAGCGTGAGGCGGTTAATGCGTTTCGAGTCACAACCTAGGGGCTAGTTCAATCCATATTCTAACACTTACAACCCCGGGGTACGAAATCACCCCAACCTTTCATATCGGAGCAATAATGTGTTGAATCCTCAACCTCGACAACCATATGTCCCACGAGAATCGGGTTCAACAATATCAGCCTCAACAACAAGCTCCTCCTGGTTTTCGGAGAAATCGGGCTCCACAACCACCTGCTCCTCCTACTGACCCGGCCATGACAGAGTGAAGAATATGATGTTTCGGATGCAAAAGGTTTTAATGCCTTTCAAGCCGACACAAAGGCTCGGTTGGAAAACTTGGGTACGCATAACAAGATGTTGGAGACTCAACTAGCTCGGTTGCCTAGTTCTTATGCTAGTAGGCCGTCTGGGTCATTACCTTCACAACCCATACAACCAAGAGATACCGCCAATGCCATCACTCTTAGGAGTGGAACGCGGTATGATAGTCCCGAGAGATGCCTAAAGATGATACGGTTGGGTCCGACAAGGATGAAGGCCATCCTTGACAATTCCACGGCTCCTAAGGAGGCCGGTGATGCGAGAGAAGCAGACGATTACCGAAAAGTTCCACCTCCCACTCCTATGATCAAGGTACCGTTCCCCGATAGACTATTGAAGACTAAGCTTGATCATCAGCTCGGTAAGTTTTTGGAGATAGTGAAACATCTGCAGGTAACTGTCCCTTTTACTGAACTTATTACTCAAGTTCCTACATATGCTAAATTTTTGAAGGAAATTCGACTAGGAAAAGAGCCTTTAATGAAGCGAGATTGTAGCTTTCCTTGAAGAATGTAGTGCTCTTTTGCAAAACCAATCCCCACCTAAATTGAAAGACTGGGGAGTTTCTCTATCCCTTGTAACATTGGCACCATTTTTATCGATAAGGCTTTACGTGATTTGGGTGCTAGTGTTAGTGTCATGCCCCCTACTTGTATGCAAAAGCTTGACATGGGAGATTTAAAATGTACCAATATTACTCTTCAAATGGGTGATCGTTACGTCAAATACCCCTTAGGTATCCTAGAGGACGTCCCTGTGAGAGTAGGTAAATTTTTATTCCTGTGGATTTTGTTGTGCTTGACATGGAAGAGGATACTCGGATCCCAATTATTTTAGGGAGACCATTCCTTCATACTCTTTGGAGTGTCATAGATGTTAAGAATGGAAAATTAACTTTGATTGTGGGAGATGACAAGGTGACCTTTAGTTTGACCAATGCCTTAAAAAGTCCCATGCTAGAGGAAGCTTTGTTATAGAATTGATTTCATTGATGTGCTAGTTAACGATGATATGCCTCAATCCCCTTGCGGGATCCTCTGGAGGCTTTGCTTTGTTTTGCATCTTCTACGGGTGATGGTAATCCCTTGAGTGTTGCGGTGGATGGCTGGGGAAGCGGTTCTTACATGTGAAGAGCTTGACGGTATTACCACTCATGACAAGGAACGGTTAGTATATGATACTCAACCGGTAGAGGTAAAGAGACCCGAACCGAAACCTCTTCCCCTTCTCTGCGCTATGCTTTTACGGATGAATCGAAAATTATCCTGTGATTGTTAGTGCTTCATTGAATGATGGTCAAATGTCTCAACTTTTTGTCTGTTTTGAAAAAAACATAAACAAGCCATTGGATATAATATTGATGATTTGAAAGGCATAAGCCACGACTTCTGCATGCATAGAATTCACTTAGAGGATGATCATCGTCCTAGTATACAAGGCCAACGTCGTTTGAACCCCAATATGCGGGAAGTGATTAAGAAAGAGGTTATGAAATTGCTTGATCCTTGGAATCATCTACCCCATTCTTGACTCCAAGTGGGTGAGTCCAGTTCAAGTGGTTCCTAAAAAGAGAGGTACTACTTGTTGTTAAAAATGAAAAAAATGAATTAATTGCTACAAAAGTAGTAACTGGTTGGCGTATGTGCATTGACTATAGGAAATTAAATGTTGCCACCAAAAAGGATCACTTTCCCTCCCCTTCATTGACCAAATGTTGGAAAGACTAGCTTTGTCACTCTTATTTCGTTATCTATATGGGTATTCAGGTTTCTTCCAAATCCCTATCCACCCGGGATGACCGGGGAGAAGACCACCTTTACCTGCCCTTATGGTACCTTTGCCTATCGAAGGATGCCATTTGGATTATGTAATTCCCCCACCACCTTCCAACGTTGTATGATGGCCATTTTTTTCGAGTTCATTGAGTCCATTATGGAAGTGTTTATGGATGACTTTAGCGTGTATGGAATTGATTTTGATGCATGTTTGCTAAATCGGCTAAAGTTTTGAAAAGGTGTGAAGATGTCAATCTTGTACTTGAAGCTGGGAGAAGTGCCACTTCATGGTTACTTGAAGGAGTGGTACTTGGTCATATTATCTACGAACGTGGCATCCGGGGTGGATAAAGCAAAAATTCAAGTGATTGAGCAATTGCCCTCTCCTGTGAATGTAAAAGGGGTGCGAGGCTTTCTTGGTCATGCGGGGTTTTATCGCCGTTTCATCAAGGATTTCTCTAAAATTGCTAAACCACTTACTCAGTTGCTCCTCAAGGATGCCCCGTTCTGTTTGCGATAAGCTGTCTTGTATCTTTCAACGGGATCAAGCAAGCTTTGATTCTTGCTCCGATCATTCGATCTCGGATTGGAACCTTCCATTCGAGATTATGTGTGATGCTAGCGACTATGCTTGTGGGAGCTGTGCTTGGTCATAGGAAGGACAACATCCTCCATGCGATATACTACGCTAGTAAGACACTAGATGAAGTTCGAGTTAACTATGTCACCACCGAGAAAGAGCTTCTAGGCGTGGTCTCTGCACCTTGGACAAGTTCGGGACTTATTTCTTTGGGGTCTAAGGTCATTGTTTATACCGACCATGCTGCATTGAAGTACCTCCTAGCCAAAAAAGGAGGCCAAGCCTAGACTAATTCGGTGGATTTTCTTGCTCCAAGAATTCGATTTAGAGATCGGAGATAAAAAGGGAGCGAGAAATTGTAGTGGCTGATCACATGTCCAGATTGCAGTATGGAGACATGGAAGAAGGTCTACCCATTGATGACTCATTTCACGATGATAAGCTCCCTGGCAGTCACTTCTATCACCCCGTGGTATGCCGACTTCGCCAACTACGTGTGAGTGGACGGACTCCACCGGAGCCGAGTTACCAGCGAGAGGAAGAAATTCCTCCATGAGGCTAAAAAGTATTTTTGGGACGACCTTCTACTTGTACAAGCTTTGCGGCGACACTATCTATAGGCGATGTATTCCCGGAATGGGAGGTGCATGACATTCCTGAAGCACTCCCACTCCCCTGCCATGTGGAGGCCATCTTTGGGTCCTCCAAAACCGTTGCTAAGGTACTTCAATCTGGTTTTTTTGGCCTACTTTATTTCATGATGCTAGTACCTTTGTTAAGTCATGTGATGCATGCCAACGAACGGGAAATATTTCCCGTAGACATGAGATGCCCCAAACCCCCATTTTGGAAGTTGAATTATTTGATGTATGGTGTATTGATTTTATGGGCCCCTTTCCCTCTTCATCTGGCAATAATTTCATACTTGTTGCTGTTGATTATGTGTCTAAGTGGGTAGAAGCCCTTGCATCACCAACTAACGACTCCAAAGTCGTTATGAAAATGTTTAAAAAGATTATCTTTCCAAGGTTTGGGGTACCAAGGGTTGTCATAAGTGATGGTGGATCTCATTTTCTGAAACGCACTTTCGAGGCTCTGCTTAAAAAGTATGGTGTCTACCATAGGACTGGCCTAGCTTATCACCCTCAGACAAGTGGGCAGGTAGAAGTGTCTAATCGTGAGATAAAGACTATCTTAGAGAAGGTGGTAGCTAAATCTAGGAAGGATTGGATTGACAAATTAGATGACACCTTATGGGCTTACAGAACTGCTTTTAAGACCCCTATTGGCACCACCCCTTACAGGTTAGTTTATGGAAAAGCATGTCACTTACCTGTTGAGCTAGAGTACAAGGCTTTTTGGGCTGTTAAGGAGCTGAACTTTGATGCTAAGTTAGCAGGAGAAAAACACCTTTTGCGAGATTAATGAACTTGATGAACTCCATTTGAATGCTTATGATAGTTCGCGTCTCTACAAAGAGCGCACTAAGAGATGGCATGATAAGAAAATTTTGAGTAGAGAGTTCTCAATTGGTGACAAGGTCTTATTGTACAACTCTAGATTAAAACTTTTTCCTGGTAAGTTGAAGTCTAGGTGGTCTGGTACATTTTCTGTCACCAATGTTAACAAGTTTGGTTCTATTGAGGTGATGAATGCAACAGGTGAAAAATTCAAGGTTAATAGCCAACGCTTAAAGCTTTATCATACAGGAGCTCTTGCTGGATCTGTGGAGGAATTATACCTCCAACCTCCTTCCCCTTCTGTTTGAGGGATGTGGCATTATGATCGTGCGGGACCCTTATAAACCAGCGCTACTCGAGAGGCAACCCGATTTTCCCTTTCCTTTTCTTCTTTTTCTTTGTTTTTAGTTTTTCTAGTGTCGTAGTTTTGGTAAGAGAGTGAGAGGCTACTAATCATCATCTTGAGGCTATATGTGTACAGGAACTTTTCGCATAATAGCTTGGCTGCTTTTCCCATTGAAAGGATCGCAAAATTTTGAGGAAAAGGCTGTTTGGGCATCCGCCCGATGATGTCGGGCGCCTTCCGCCCGATCGGCCCGAGAAGGATTCTGGGCTAAAGGAAAAAAAGCGCGCCCGATTGGATCAGGCCATTCCGCCCGATCGGGCGGTCTTCCGTCAACGAAAACCAAATCGCCCGACGGAATCGGGCATAGACGCCCGATTGGGCAGCACTCCGACATTTCCTGGAACGAAAAATTCTTCCGCCCGATCGGGCCCGCAACCAGCATTTGACTTCTTCAACAACGAAACTCGCCCGATCGGGCTGCTTTTCCGCGATTTCATTAAATCGGGGTTTCCCCCTCACTTTTCTCATTCACCTCCCAATTTCTTTCTCTCTCTTCTTCAAGCTCTAACCCCCAATTCTCACCTTCTTCCCCAAATTCTCCCTCCACCATTAACAACCTCCAATCCAAGCTACTTCTATCTTCACAAAATCACTCCTCTCATCTTCCCCTACCAATTACACACTCCATCCTCTTCATTTTTCTTTCACTCCATCTCTCCCATCCATCCTCTTCCACCTTCCTTCCACCATTAAAGTGAGTGAAAATCTTCCCTCCATCATCCCCCATTAGAGTGAGTGTGAAGTCCTCTACATTTTCCAAGCAACATGACTTCGAGGAGGCGTCGCGAATCCGGCACCGGGTCTCAACCACCACCACCGGTCCCCCGAGACGAGACTTTTTCGGATGTCATGTTTTCGTCGCCGGAGCAGGCGTGAAAGGTTTCGGCGCCTAAAAGGGCGCGAGGTGAGTCCTACCCACTTTCTTGATATTGAATTTTTGAATAAATTGGGTATTGCCTCTGAATTTAAGGATTTCATGAAAATAATAGGGATGGAATCATTTTTTTTCGTGCATGTTAATACATCTCCTGTACTTGTGTATGAATTTTATAGTAGTCTTAAGGTTACCAAACCCCGAACTGGACCTGTCTCATATGTATCCTTTAGACTGCTAAATCAGGATTTCCACCTATCCCTACCGGAATTTGCATGGGTACTTCGAGTCCAATGTGGTGGGGAGATTGGGCACCCCCCTAACTACCACCATCGTAGCACCTACTATGCCATCACCGGTGATGGAAATGACTTCACCCTACAACATTGCAAGGGCAAATACATCCACCAACCCATCTTTAAAATTTGGGTTCGATTTATGTCTCAGACACTATTTGGGAGGGTGGAAGGACAATTAATCAGGGGGGATGAACTGTACTTAATTGGAAGCTACATGCTTAAAGGGACGCCTGACCATTTTCAATACAACATCCCTCATCATGTTGCGCTCCAGATGGAGCGTATTGCTACCACTTACCCTAAGAGGAGAGCGGACGGTACCTTGACCTCTCGTGCCATTGTAAATGGGGGGTTGGTGACTCTCTTTGCTAGAAAAATCCGCGGTTTTGACGAGTCTCGCTACCAGTTAGCCATAGGACCCACTCTCATGGATTATGCTTTCCTAGATCGTCTCCATTGGTTAGAGAGGGCTGGGGATAAATATCAGTGGCGCATCAACGGGAGGCGCTCTATTGAGCTACCTAGTCCCTTAGCAAAAATCAGACCTGGGCAGCCCCATTACCACCTTCCCATTGCTGTATCTGACTTTCTCACCCCCGTGCCTGAGATACCCCAGCGAACCTTTCACCGCCGCCTCCCTCATTCTGACGATATTGCCTCTACTTCTGATGCTCCCCCTCCCCCATATTCTGCTGCTCCTCCTCCCTCTTTTGATTTTCAGGAAATGATGAGCATGCTCCAGCGGATGGAGTCTGGTATCACTGCCAACTCTACCGCCATCCAGAGCATCGGTCAGCAGGTTGATGCCAACTCTGCAGTTCTCCAGAGCCTTAGCCAGCATGTTGATACATTAGCCAATGATCAACACCTAGCTATGTACCCTATGTATGACAACTACTGCAGACTGCATAAAATTGCAGAAACAGATGCTCAACCACTTGGAACCCGAGTTACAGCCAGCCGGGGTCCAGTAGTAGGGGTGGCGGAGGTGAGGATGATGATGATGGTGATGACCTTTCCATGGATGACTGATATCCATGCGTTCCCTTTCCCTTGTTGCAATGAGGCCATTGCCAAGTTCATCTTGGGGGAGGACTTCTGTAAGTATTAGTATTGTTTTTCTTTTTGTTTTTACTGCTTTTTAGGTTAGTTAAGTTAATTTAATTGCTTTGAAAAAATGAAAAATCACAAAAAAAATGAAATATTGCTGAAAAAACACAAAAATACGAGTTGAATACGAATAGATTGATTGCTTCCCTGTGCCCCGAACTTTGTTTTGAAAAACGATTTAACTCTTTATACTGGATAGTTGGGCATTTGTAATTGAGATGTTGTGATGTGATCTCTGATTGCCTTGATCTTGAGTGAATTTTGATGATAAAATGCCTATTTTAACTGCTTGCTTGAATTGGTTAGATTGTGAGGATTCATTCTAGCCCTCGAATTTATGTCTATATCCGGTCTATTCTTGTATGTTAGTTCCTCATAGCATTCTTATCTTGGTTTTGGCATTGTACTCGTTGATTTCTGGTGACTTTAGGCATGTGCTGTGATAGAGGCGTTCATTTGTTTAATTTTTAAGCCTCAGAGTTGTTTAATGAATCAATTTTTCCCCCCTAGCCCCGCTGAGCCTAATGACTTCTTTTTGGATCTATATTAAGCCACATTACACACCTTGAGCCTTTGCAATGACTATTGTCCCAAGCCTAGCTTGGGGGAGCATTTGTTAAGTTTATATCATATTGTGTGGTTGATTCCGTAGGGCGGTTGGAAAATAATGATATTTTGGTACAAAGAAAAGAAAGAAAAAAGAAAAAAATAAAGTGAAAAATGATAGTGAAAAAATTTGAAAAATTTCTATGATCTTCACTCATTAACTTTCAAAGCATTGGAAATTATGTTGAAAGATGCAGTTATTGGTTGGTTCGTGAAATTTGAAGAGTTGGTTGTTATCTTGGTTATGTTGTTGATGCCATGGGAGTTGTTTCCACCACATTCCCTAAATAATTTCCGTACCTTTACCCTAGCCCCATTACAACCCTGAGAAAGACCTTTTGAGCACGTGTTTGATTGTTTATTGGAATAATACTGAGTCAATATGCCAAAGTTGAAGATTAAGTTTGTTATTTGAGTCGACCTGATTAGGATGAGCGATATTATACCTTTTTAAACACATGAGAGTGTGAGTGGGAAGGGCTATTATGGTTGGGTTGGTGAGCGATCGGGCACACATTTTGCCTGCCACAAAATTGAGAGGAGTGACACCTCGGTGAGCACCTTTTCAAGATTTGCATGATATGTAGGGCAGCTGCATTTGATAGTTTGCTTAAGTGATTGGTAGTCAGGTGATCTGAGCAACTAAACTTGAATTTTGCTTGCTTGAACGATTTTGAGTTGGAAATATTTGAGTTTAAAATTTCCTATCTGAGGGGTGAAGCAATCCTATTCTTATTCATGTTGTGCTTTGCTTGGGGACAAGCAAAGGTTTAGCTTGGGGGAGTTTGATTTTATGGTTTTATATAGAGTTTTTCCCCTTATATTTGAGCTAAAATGTGTATCAATGGTGCTCTTAGGAGCCATTTCACGCTAACTTTCTCCATCTAGTTGTGGTTTTCTGTTCTGTGTCAGATTGCAGGTTTTAGGGAGTTATCTCCCTATTTTCTACTATTATTTGACCATTATACTGGACTGGAGAGGTTTCATGCGGAGTTTCAAAGTCCCGAGGACACTTTCCGGGACCCTTGAGCAAAGAAGAATTGATGTCTTGGCGTTTAGAGCCAAAAAGGAAGAAATGCACCTCATCCCGATTCAATCGGGCTCCACTAGCCCGATCGGGCGCTCATAAGGGAGTTAAGGTGTGTTATTGCGGGCCCGATCGGGCGACGTCGCCCGTTCGTTAGTTTGTTGTCAAGCCCGATCGGGCGTGATTTGGTGATGGTTTGGGCGCATGCCGAGAGCAGCGGTTCGGCCCGTGCATCGGGCGTGTCGGCCCGATTGAATCGGGGCGAGGCCTAGTTTTGGAGCTCGGCTTGCTGCTTGCGCCCGATTTTATCGGGCAGACTTGGCCCGATCGGGCGACTTAACCCGGCACGCGTTTTTAATGATTTTAGTGCTATTTTTCTAAGACTTTTCTTAGTTATTTTAGTATTAGTATAAATAGCAAAAATCAGAATATTACTATTCATCTTTGTTTTAATCCTTATTCTCTCATAGTTTCTCTCAAGAACCCTAGTTTTACTACTTTTCATTGTGGATTCAAGATCAAACCTTTGGATTCGCAAGTTTAATATAATTCTTCAATTTGGTAATCCTCTTTATTGTTTTCTCTATTATTGATTAGATTAATTTCTTAGTTATTTGCAATAGTTCAAAGTATGAATTTTTACATGGATTTTGTTATTGTTTTCTCAAGCATGAGTGAGTAGTTTTATTTCTAGGATTGTGGGGATCTATGTATGCAATGAGGGATTGATAGATTAGTATAATTACCCTTTATTTCAATTGTTTCCTGTGATTGAATCGCTCATGCTAGATTTATGAATTAGGCCTGATTTGTATTTCTATTATCGCAATATTGAATCTACTTCGAGAGGAGAGATTTCGTATAGGCTTTCAATCATTAGGCATAGTGATCCTTGACCATGCGAGAGTGGCTAGGTGATCTTTGAGGGAGGTAATGTTCGAGAGAAATTACATGTGCCCTAGATAAATTGACTTATTGGGTAGTTATTATTCGTCTCTGATTTCCCGAATTGTATGCATAGTGATCCATAGTCCTAGTTCTTTATTAATTGATTCTTACCTTCATATTTAGTTCTATCATTTGCCTATTAGTTTAGTCACACACCCATTTTCAACTGATTTAGTTAGTATAATATTAGAATTCAGATACAATAATATAACTTTCTCCCTGTGGATTCGATCCTGACTTCCCTGACTACTTGTTAGTGGACCTTAGGTTATTTTTGATAAGGTGATACGACTTTAGCCTATCAGTTTTATTTCTCAAACTTATATGGATTTAGCTTTTATATTCTTAGCTTCTATATTATTATTTTTATGTATGGGTGTGGTGTGGTGTCTAGCATGATCAAAACCAGCGGTAACATGAGTGTAGTCATTACTCCAATAATTTTTTCCAAAGGATCTCAATTTGCAAGAGAAAATGGAATAACATACAGATTCAATGTACGTATTCTATCTTAGTGTCAATTATAGGAAAGTAATAACAATAGTACTATTATGAGGTTGAGGTGGTGGAGTAGTTTCATCGCTTCCCACCTCATATCCCTGAGGTCTAGGGATCAAACCTCATGGGACTCATTCGAGGATTTCCCCTTATCCCCCCTCAAGTGAGTCCCCTTCATCTTACCTTTGAAAAAAAAATTAACAATAGTACTATTTTTAATAAATAAGTTGTACTCCCTCTGTATTTTTTTATCTTTCTCACTTGGAATCTTGACACTATTCACAATTAGAGAGAATCTTTTAAATTTTTCTCAATATATAAGAAAAAATATAGTCATATAGGGTCTTGTTTGATTCGTCTCAATGAGTAATTTATTAATATTCAATTATTATAATTTTTACTAATATGTAATGAAAGATATTTAAGATAAAATAAGTGCATTGGTAAACGTGCAAAGTCAAAGTAGGAAAGATAAGAAAATACAGAGGGAGTATTTCATAATCGTATAATGCACGGGTCGTAAGCCAGATTTAGTTCTTTTCAATACAAGGTCATAAAGTTTATATCACAAGTTATTAGTTATAAAATTTAGGGAGTTTATTTTTTTTTTTTTTTAAAAAAGCACACCCTCCCAAAACTTTTTTAAAGATTTATTTTTTCAAAGAGATGGGGGCCCATAAAAAGAGGGGCTTGAGCCGTCGCTCATGGTGCTCCCCCTATTAGCCGGCTCTGGTATGTGTTCAAAATTTGTGTACGATATGCTTGGATCCATTTGTTATGTGTAACTAATAAAAAAAAGTAATGATCAAATATTCAATTGTATGCATTCAAGACCTTGGAGCAAGTCAATTTTCTCTAAATAAGTTATATTTCATAGTCGTATAATGCATGGGTCGTAAGCCAGATTTAGTTCTTCTCAATACAAGATCATAAAGTTTAAATCACAACTTATTAGTTTTGAAATTTAAATAGAGTTGTTTTCAAGGAGTTCTCAAAGTTTGAAAGAGTTAACAATAGTCAATCACATTGATAATGAAGTAAAAAGTATTTCTTTCTTCTCTAAAAGTCCATACATTTCTTTTGTTCAAGGTCGGAATATAAAAATTCTAATTTAATTTTATCTTAGTACTTCTTATATGTTAATATATCACATAAGATATGTCTGAATCCATTTCTTAAGTATATTAGATTAAATTGATGATCAAATGTGTACATTCAAGATCCTATATTAGAGAATGAAGTGAGTTCATTTTTATTTTAAATTAGAAAATAAACATTACCGTAATAGTTCTATTTTAATATATACCAATAGGAGTTGGCCATGGAGTTCATTTTTAGTTAAATGGCTATATATATATATATATACACACACACGGTATACTTCGAGATAATAGAACTATCATTGTAGACATATTAGAATATTTCTAAATGTCTACAACAATATTCACCCCGCTGAATTCTTTGCGACAAAGTTCAGACAATGAACTTATTGGTTTGATCAATATTCAATTTGAAACTTTGATCATCATCCTTATCTCAATTAAACTTTGGATGATATGTAAGTTATTTAACTTTAAACAAAGGAGTAAATATCATGGCACGGGAACTATGTAGTCGTTGTCAATTTTATAGATGGTTGAAATGATCTTATATTAGCTATAGTGGAAACATATATTCGGCCACCTAGAGGTCCCTAAGTATTTTTAAACGAGGGTTATTCTTGCTTCGTCCCATGAGATAGTGGAGATGGTGAATAATCATGTGTTGTCTGAATTACCCTGGAGAATTAATAGAGTATATTTTAAGTTCAAATGCAATTTCCAAGGAAGTGCAACTTAGAAGTGCATGAAAATCTACTCCACTGAATTCTTAATTAATACCATTAGATGTTCCGATCTACTGAATCACTATATAAGACTGAAGATTGGTACATCAGTGATGCTAATGAGGAATATTGGCCCAACATCTGGGTTGTGTAACAATACTAGGCTGGTAATCAAGCATGTAGGAAACCGAATCATCTGTGATCATTTTAGGTAGCAACTGGGAATAAGGTATTTATACCCCGTATGATACTCATTCCGTCAGATGGAATACAATTTCCTATGAGGTTTCAGAAAAAGGCAGTTCCCTTTGACAGTGTTAAAAGTCAAGGACAATCTTTATCATATGGTGGGTTTGTATCTCCCGATACCAGTTCTCAACCATGGCCAATTTTACGTAGCCACTTCTAGAGTCACGAGTACAAAGTGCCTAATAATACTAATTTGTGAGAAAGAACATGGAATGTCTAATAATACGATTAATGTAGCATATAGAGAAGTCATTCAAAACATATGAGTATTACGTATATGCTAACAACTTTATAATTAATATAAAGTTGCATTTTATTATGTAAAAGAGTTTTTGATCGAATAGATGTAAATAACCATTTATATGTTTTCAATATAGCTGTTATACAAACATTCTTGTTAAACTAAAAAATTCCGTGCATTATGCACGGGTCCAAAACCTAGTACTAGTAGGAGACGAAGTTACAAGAAAAGGAAAGCTAAATAAATCATTAAAAGTCGGAATTAAGTAATGCGCGCGCGCGTAGGAGATCTCATTAAACAGGACCAACTTGTGAATCCCATATCTCCTAGAATATAACTCACGTTGGGCCGTAAAACCTATCGTTAACCTCATAAAAGTTATGGTAGCTGTCGTTAGAATTCTAGCAAAGTTATGAGGTGCTGCGTTGGAATTCTAGCAAATTGTAATTCTAGTGTTTTGCTTCTCCACCAATGCATGCATTTAGGCTTTTGTTTTTCCTGCCATTTCCTTCTCCTATCTGGTCTTTTGATTTATTTTTTTTGTCATTTATGTTACCCTCTTTTTCTTTTCTACCTTATTTTAGAGGTGAGTTAATTCTTTTATCCTTACGATGTTCTTCTCCGATTCGAGTTCTCGAACTTTTTAAAAAAAATAATTCTTATAAAGACTTGTTATATTCCAGTATCAAGCTTATAATTAATTATTCACATTGAGAATTCAATATCTATATAATATTGAAGTAAAAAAAAAATTCAACCTCCTTTCTTATACCACTTTTTTTTTCTTATATACTTGCTTTATAGTCTTTGTATATTATTAAATCGTTATGGTTTAATTGCAAAATTCCAATTACAAAAATTAGAATAAATACCAATTATTATATGTCCTAAAGTACTCTGTTTCTGTTTTTCATCTGTCTATTAATGCTATTTACACCTTCCTTTACCTCACTATCTCTCATCTCATCTACGTTTGAGACGAAGAGAGTATTATTTAAATTAAAATGAAGCAGATGTATATATATATATATAAGATCTAAATGACATTTTTGAAGAAAATTAACGGATTAAGTTTGGTCCACCCTGTATAAGAATTCTGGATCCGCCACTGAAGTCAAGCATGAACCTGTTGATAAATCATATTTATATATAGTTTCTGGGTGCATTTAGGTTGTATTTTAGAGTATTTAGATTCATATTTAAGTTCATTATTGCATCATATTCTTAAGTTATGTTATTCTACTCCTATTCGGTATGTTTTCTTGTTTTTGATGAATTTCAGGTAATGAGAACGTGAGTATAATTAGCTAAGATTGAGGATTAGTAGCACTTGGAAAGAAGCTACAATGCATAAGGATTATATGGATATGTCATAGTACGAGTTTGAGCAAAAACGAGGTGGAAAATCATCAGAACAAATGTGAAAAAGGAGTCACGTCTACTCTTCTGATCATAACTTTTGATGTTCTTCTTAGAATCGAATAATTCCAGCAGATTTGGAAACTAAACTTTAAGAGCTTCCCAACGATAGGTGGCACGCCCCGAGGAGACTTCTAGTCAAGGAGTTATGTCTTTCCGAAGTTGGGACTGTTTGTGCTGGAATCTGTTTTTGTACGCGCGGATCAATAATTCCGCCCATTTAATGATATTTCGACTTTCCTTATTTTTGTAACTTACTTTCCTAGTCATATTAGGTTTACCTAGTAGTATTAATTATATTAGGTTTTAACTCCCTTCACTTCTCCCTTATCACATTATTTTTCTTATTCTAGATTTAGTTTAGTTTCTCTTCTTCTTTTTTTCTCTCTAGTTTTAGTTGCAAACCCTAGTTTATTTTCTTCATTAATTTATAAGTTTCATTAGTTTATTTCCTTGATTTCTTTGATTATGCTTTTCTTTGTAGATTTAGATTTCATTATTTATTTCATGATAGAGTAGTATTTATTTCTAGGGGTTGGGAATCCAAGTTTATATTCTATGATTATTGATTGATATTTATTGATGGTTTGATTAGATTTTGATATCTCTAATTGATTAGTTTTATTGTTAATCTTGCAATCTGATCAATTGTCTGATTAAATATTGCTTATAATTGTTTGTATTGACCAAGATCTTACTGTTAGAGACTTGCCTACAATTAGCAAATCTGATTATGTTAGCGACCGTACTGCATATGTTGATTTGAGAATGTTAAGACCCGATCGTAGGATTAACCTGTGCTCTAGATATCTGATTAATTGAACTATTGATGATATTTTGATAGATTATAGTTATAAACATGGTGAACCATTACCCTAGATCTCTTTAGTTTGATTTTCATAATTATTGAGAAATGCATCTTTATGTAAAGAAAACTCTCTAATTAATCTCTCCACTAGTGATTCCTCTAAGATATCTCACATGGGAAATATCATGCTTAAAAACAAATTAGAACTGAAGAATGTGTTGTGTATCCCTAGCTTTAAGTATAACTTGTTATCTGTAAACAAACTTTGTCATGATATGGAGTGTAAAGTTGTGTTTCATATGGGAAATATTGTATCATTTAAGATAGCAAGATTGATGAAGTGCTAGGTATAGGGAAATATTATTACTTTTTCGTGAACTAAGTATTTCAAATAAGGAAAGTTTTAAACAATGTAACAATAAAAAAGAAACAACTATTTAAGATAAAAAAAAAGGGAAATGTTATATGTACCCCTAAAGGGCTACATGTATTAAGCATTAGTTATATTAATTAACGTGTGATTGTATCATTAATTATTCAAATAATACTACTTTAGAAAATGTATTTAATGTTTATATGTGTCCCTGAGGGCTAGATATAACAATTTCGTTAAAAAAGTGAGAGAGTAAAATACATTTCTAATATCGGCCCATCACTAGCGTACCCCATGGCATAGGTCAGCCTCATAATGTATGTGATCCTCATGACTGGTAAAAAATGTCAAACTCAAAGCTTAAAGAATATGGTGATTGTCCAATGTGCCAAAGAGTTGAATGGTTGATAGTTGATGCCAATAGACTTGGTCGTTGACTCAAGTCACTCAATTATTGGATTATATTTCTTGGTAATAAATAGTGTCAACAGAAACATGCGCCATAAAAAATAAAATAAAAACTAAAAGATGAGAGCCTTTTGTTTCCTCTTCTCGTGGCTATGGTTAAATTTATGCATTCTTCCATTCACCATTTTTGCCGCCATCCCCATTGCGAAACCGGGTTGTCCATCTAGTTGTGGGAATCTAACTATTCCCTACCCATTTGGTATAATCAGTGAAAACGAGGGTTGTTACCTTAGTAGATATTACAGCATAACTTGCGACACATCCTTCAACCCGCCGAAACCCTTTTTAGAAAAGGGTAACATTGAGGTGATGGATATAAACATTACCGGCCAGATGCGTATTTCAAACTTTGTGGGACGTAAATATTACCGAGATGGGAAGGTAGTAACATCCGGTAGAGCAAGAATAAGTCTCAATGCATATCCATATATGTTTTCAGACACAGCAAACAAGTTGACCCTCATTGGTTGTGATGATTATGCTTATATTTATGGTACCTTGGGGCGAACCTTCACAAGTGGGTGCATGGCTAAGTGCTCTAAGCCGGAGGAGGTAATCAGTGGGTCGTGTTCAGGGATCGGTTGCTGCCAAACATCAATCCCAAAGGGATTGAAAAACTTCTACGCAGAAGCTAGTAGTTGGAGCAATCACACCAATATATCCTACTTCAATCCATATAGCTATGCTTTCTTAGCTGAGCAAGATAAGTTCATGTTCAACATCACTGACCTTTATGATCCTACCTTCCAAAACAGAACAAGTGAAGATGTTCCGATCTTGCTTGAATGGTTTGTTATGGATAATCAAACGTGTGGTGAAGCTATGGGAAACTTGGCCACATATGCTTGCCAGGGTAATACCAAGTGCACCGATTTTGACGGTGCCCCTGGATATCGTTGCAGTTGTCATACTGGTTACGAGGGTAATCCTTATCTTAGCCCTGGATGTACAGGTTAGTTCTTACAAGATTCCTCATTCATAATTGTCTTTTCTCATAAAACCAGGTAACTCTATGCAGCTATCCATGTCTTTTTTCTTTTCTTTTTTTTTTTTGGTGAACAAGGGAAATAACATCAATTAACTAAAATTGTCAACTGTTAAACACCGCCCCAAAATTTCTTAAAATCGCCCCAAAGCACAATTGAAAATACAATTTTACCCTTAACTTTTTCTTTCATCCTCACCATCACTAACCCCCACAACTACCTAACAACCACCACCACACACAACCACCACCAAAACCACGCAAACCACCACCTAAACCACGTACACCACCAAAGAAACCACGCACAACCACCAATGAAACCAAAAAAAATTTCGCTCCTCCATGGCTGGAACGTCCTGGCCGAACGTTCCGGTGGTGGAGCAACGAAGTTTTATTTTGGTTTCGTTGGCTTGCTGGTGGGGGTGGGGGGTGTAGGGGGGGGTGGGGTGGGGGGCTGCTGGTGGATGGTAAAGGGGGTGGTTGTGGGGTGGAGGTGGTGGTTTGGGAAAAGAAAAGAAAAAAAGGAAAGGGTAAAGCTGGAAATGTATGGTGGGACCGGGGCGATTTTAAGAAGTTTTGGGACGATGTTTAGCATTCCAGATTACAGTTCAAGAAATAAGCTAAGGGCTTTGTTTGACAATACTAGTAGAAAATAAACTAAAACTGAGAAGATGATGGAATTGATAAGGTAGCTGATTAGTTTAACTGTTTGGAAAAATTAGATACTTAAGTTGATAAATTATTTTGGCAAAATTAGTTGTTATCTAAATTTTTAAAAGATACTCCAAAATTTTAGGTCATCTGATTTTGAAAAGTTACAAATTTTAACTTATCATTTAAGTCATTTTAACCACCCGAAAATATATATTAGGTACTCCCCAAACACTACTAATCAATTAGCACCTAAGATATATATTAACACCTTATTATTTAAGGTAATTAAAATGTTGTCCTAAACGGAGCTATTTAGTAATCCGTCCATGTCAATCACCAAAAACATATAAATAAATTTCTAATATCCCTCTCCTCGCTTTTAATCATTAGAATCCACTTTGCAGATATAGATGAGTGTGCAGATCCAAACCACCCTTGCTCTCATATTTGTACCAACATTCCGGGTAGCCACAATTGTTCTTGTCCTAAAGGATATAAGGGTGACGGTCTAAAGACCGGATCTCGTTGTATCAGCAATCGTCCACAATTTGTTACGAGATTAATTTTAGGTAATTTCCCTTACTAACACTACTTCAATTTCTTATTTGGATTAACAGATTTTTGTCCCCCTTTACTTAATATGATGTTCATCTTATTAGAAATATTAGGATGCATTCTATTCACCTAAACTTATCAAAAATTAACTAATTAAATCTGATCAGTCTAGATTTTTAATTGTTTTTATACTTGATTGAACCTAATCAATCATAATATTAATTTAATTGGACCTAAAACTTATTTTTATAAAGTGAAGAAAATGTATCTTTACATCTCCCGTGTACTTTAAGCACGGTAAGACAATTTTCAGCAACATAATTAATGCAAGAATGAAAATTTCCAACTACATAGTGAGTACTGACCTGCAGTCCTACACCTATCGACCCTATTTTGCTACAGCCTCCAACTGTGGAAACAGACAAGTGCAATAAATCGCATTTACCTTTTGGAAAAGGCTAACCACCACGGAACAAGACGTTTATGAGTTTTATCTACAATGTACTCCGGAGATAACTACATCTATGATCTACCCACTAGGTAGATTTAGGGGGGTTGAGTGTTAACGAGTTGAACTGAGACTAAGTATGGGGTTGCTCAACTCAGTTCGGCTCGTAACACTTTTACTCCAATTGGTCAAGTCGGGCCTCGAGCTTTTTTAGTTTAATTTATCTTAAAACTCAACTTGAGTTAAAAAAATTATGTTACATATATTCTACACAAAGGTTTAGACTACTTGCTTTGAGTTTTCATAAGTATTGTGCACAAATTAAATATAACTTTTTATTTAATTTCTATGATATGAAAAACAATATATAGTAATTAGTAAATGCTAGTATGAGCTACACAAAATATTAAAAGTTTTTTTAAAAAAATTTAAAATTAACATATAGTAATACTCAAAAGTTGAGAATAATTGCGCTTTCATCTGGACATTAACATGCGGCCTTATTCACAAATTTACTAAAAATTATATTCTTTAAGACCATTTATTTACAGTTTTCTAAACGGGTAGTTAAGTGTCGTGAAAATTTCTCAACACGTTAAATTTTATTACATTGTTATTGTAGTTTGCCTCCCATTTTCAAGTTTGCAGGTTAAAATTTTATTATATTATGGTTTTTTTTTTTTTGGTGAAAAAGGAGAACTACAACCGGAAATAACTAGGGAATAGGGGAAAATCCTAGTTGCATTCATGCAATTATCTTGACTTTTACATTCTTTATCAAGTCTCTCAACAAGCTTCTTTATTGTTATTTTCTGTTACTTCCTGTCTGTGACTTCCACATTTTTTTGTTACAGATGATCATTTCCACATTATTATACTTCCTCCGTTCCATTTTAAATGAAACGTAGGGCCATGGCACGGGGATTTAGAATAGGAGAGAGATAGAGAGAAAAAAAAGAAGGGACCCATGTGATGAGGAGAGAGATAGAGAGAAGTGAATACCAAATAAGGTAACGTTTCACTTATTTTGAAAGGCCTAAAATAGTAAGTGTTTCATTTAAAATGGAACGGAGGAAGTACTTGTTTTCTCAAGCAATCTGCGAGCATATAGAATACTTGAGTGTTTATAGGATTAAACACAATAAGGTTTATATTGAGAGTCTTGTGTCATCATCACATATATTGTTGAAATTTCTAGTGCAAATTTAGTGGTTTTCCTCGGGATATTTCATGCATTTCAACGTAATATGGTGTGGAGCTTACCAAAACTTTGCATAAAATTGGTTGTTTAGGTGTGAGCTTGGGACTTTTGTTCGTGGTGGTGTCAATAATTTGGATATGTTCTACCATGATCAAGAGACAGAAGAATATGAGAATAAGGGAGATTTTCTTTGAGCAAAATGGAGGATTATTATTTAGACAACAAATTTCTCAATATGGAGGAACCATGGAGTCTTCCAAGATATTTTCTGCAGATGAACTGAAAGCCGCAACAAATAATTACCATGAAGATTGCATTTTAGGTAAATGTGGATATGGTATTGTCTATAAGGGGATTTTGGGGCATGGTTGTGAAGTTGCAATAAAAAAATCTAGAGTGTCTGATCAAAATCAAATTGAGCAATTCATTAATGAAGTAGTTATTCTGACACAAATTAACCATCGAAATGTGGTAAAACTCTTAGGATGTTGCCTTGAGACTGAGGTTCCTCTGCTTGTATATGAATACATTTCTAGCGGCACTCTCTTCGAGCAAATCCATGAAAATAAGGGTATCACATCATGGCTTACTTGGACAAATTGCATTAGGCTTGCATCAGAGGCTGCTGATGCACTAATGTATCTTCATTCTGCCGCTTCAATACCAATAATTCACAGAGATGTTAAATCAACCAACATATTATTGGATGACAATTATACGGCGAAGATATCTGATTTCGGTGCTTCAAGGTTGGTTCCAATCGATCAAACTCAGGTGACGACATTAGTTCAAGGGACATTGGGATATTTGGATCCCGAGTATTTTCATACGAGCCAACTAACAGAGAAAAGTGATGTTTATAGTTTTGGAGTTGTTCTTGCCGAGCTCTTAACCAAAGAAAAACCTCTGTGCTCAGAAAGGAAAATAACGGAGAGAAATTTGGCATCATACTTTATCTTGGCTATTAAGGAAGATCGTTTGATTGAGATCCTTGATCCTCAGTTGGTAAGGGAAGCAAGTGAAGAGCAGCTAGTTAAAATGGCTAAGTTAATAAAGGAATGCCTTAATGTCAAGAGCGAAGATAGGCCTAGCATGAAAGAAGTGGCTCTTGAACTAGAAGCATTAAAGAAGCAAAATAGGCATCCTTGGGGCCAGCAAAACACTGAGGAGACGACCCACTTGAGTCTAATGGGACAACATCGGGATCTTTACCCTGTTGCTTTAAATTATCAAAATGGCAATGCGACTTCCATGGAGTTATCTGGACAATATTCAATGGAAATCAGTCTGATGGCTGACATGAATCATCCTCGTTAGTTGCACAGACTCAGAACCTTTGAGTTAAACTGTTAGCTTTGTACCCCTTCACATGAACTGTTACTACGGCAGAATTTGATCTTATTATATCTCTCTTGTTACTTGTTCACATGAAAGTTTGTACTAGTAATAATTAAGGTGGTTGTAATACACAAACGAAGGTGATAATTATATAACCAAATCTGTGCTATGTATACAAGTACTGTGTTTATCTTGTTCAATAGGACCGATGATGTATTCGTGTGTTTGATATGTGCGGTAATACAACAAACAAATAACCAATTTGAGGAAATAAGTGAAAGACAAGCACAAGACGTTTTGACTTTTGAGGCATGTCTGACCTACC
Organism: Beta lomatogona; assembly: GCA_947646795.1. NCBI lineage: Eukaryota > Viridiplantae > Streptophyta > Magnoliopsida > Caryophyllales > Amaranthaceae > Beta > Beta lomatogona. The sequence goes on from CANSNZ010000448.1 coordinate 970,020, forward strand.
TCCACATCCAAGGGGTTATAATTTGATCGAGTTAAAATCACTGGAGGGTATTAAACTTTACCCAAAGTTGCAGTGTGGGTACTCAAGTTGCAGTTTGGATACTCAAATGCAACTTCCTTTACTTTTGTTGTTAAGAAGATTTTGCTATTTATCGCCCTAAAATTTCCTACTAATACCATAAATATGTATTTTTTATAGTGCATTTTATACCTTTTCCATTTTTTCCCTCTTCCTTCCTATCTCTCACTTTCCCATTCCCTCACTTCCCCTTTCCCTTCTTCTTCCACCACCACCATTGGAGCAGCCGCCACCATGCCCCACCACCGACCATCCAGACAACTTGCCGCCACCACCACGGGCCATCCAGACAACCCACCGCCATACCTTTCTTGCTTATTTAAGATTGCCACCACCACACCTTTCTTTCTAAAACCCAGTAAATGTACAAATGCAAAAATAAAACCCAATTCTTAAAAACACCAAACAAGTGAAACAAAGTATAATAATGCAAGAACAAAACCCATTTCAGTTTATGAGAAACAAATTGAATTTTTTTTTTAATCAAAAGGTAAGCATTGAGGTAAACACACCTCTTTGCTACTAGTTTGTTCAACAAAATACACACACATACAAATGCCGAGTACGTCCCAAAATCAACTACATCAACACATGAAAGAATAAATGCTAAGTATCAAAACGAAATAATCAAGCAAGGACACAAGGATATTGATGCATAAATAACCCCTTTAATGTGAAGGGCAAAAGCCACATAACAACGAGGGAGTCCACCTCTAGTATTTTGTAATAACACTATAATATTCTAGTAGTTTAATATATTGCTCCCTTTTAACCGGAAAAAAAAAAACGAGGGAGTCCACCTGACAAGAAACAATCATAAAAAGTGAACATGGAATGAAGAAGAGATGAAGAACATGACTAAAAAACAGAGATTCACAAATCAGAGCAGTGCACCAGAGTCATACAGTCAAGATCGTACCAAGATACCCCAGACAAGTTGACCAAAACAGTATCACATTCTATCTTGCTTCACACACACATAGTCCACTGCAAAAAGGACTGTTGAAAGCTTCTTGATTTGTTGCTCAAAAAGCAAAGCCGTGAGAATCAATAAAGTAAACCATAAGACTTCCAAATAAATTACCAAACACTTATCAATGGTTTCTCCAAATGGGAAGGAATCCATATCCCAGCAGTATGTAGAGTGCTATTCAGAAGGAAAACGTAGCTTTCCGTGAAAAATATATATTTCCCACTGGCATTTGTTTGGTCTTTATATAATGGAACATAGTTTTTTCAATGGTGGAAATTAATTGCACCGCAAATTTATATAGTTCCTAATTGAGTCCTTGACTTAATTCACCCATCGCACCACGTTGTGTTAAAAAGTCCAAACATTTTAGACTCTGTCTAATTTGATCGATTTCAAGAACGTGAATCACCCTTTTTCTGAAGTGTTCTGACATGCCAAAGCCTATCATTATAAAACTTACAGTCTGAAACTTCCAATTAGTAATATACTAGAATAATAAGTACAATATGTTCAAGGTGCAGGTGTTCTCTCTCATTCTTTTATGGCTTTGTTTGACTTTAGCGGTTTTTCCGACCATCACTTGTGCCACCACCACTCCCATTACAACGCCTGATTGTCCAACTAGGTGCGGCAAAGTAACCATTCCCTACCCTTTTGGGATCGGCTTAGATGGGGCATGTTCAATGGGCTACTGGTATAACATTAGATGTAACACCACCTTCAACCCTCCAAAGCCATTCGTGAGTGAGGCAGGCAACCTCGAGATCGTAGAAATATTGGATACTCACATACGAACTAATAATTTCATAGCCAAAAGATGCTATGGAGAGGAGGCTGTGACATCCAATGAATTAATAAATGCAATATTTATGGATCTAGTCATCTAGGAACCTCCCCATTTGTGTTTTCAAGCACTGCAAATAAGTTCACTGTCATTGTTTGTGATGATGTAGCGTTTATCAACTCTACTCTTGGCGAAGTCTTCTCTACAACTGGAATACTGGATGTCTTGCAACTTGTTCCACACCAGATGACGTGCTTAAGCATAACTCGTGTTCGGGCCTTGTTTGTCGCCAAACATCCAGTCCAAACAGGCTTTTATTCTTAATTTGAATTCCTAAGTCTAAAAGCTACCAGAAATTATTGTGTTACTGTATGTCCTAAATCTAGATATTAATCAACAATTATGATTAAACTTGAAGACTTTTGACCATAATTGTTTTGACCAGCAACTACACCATTATGTGTGTCGAGTCCATTCATTCATCATCATTTCTTGTTTTCGGATTTCACTGAGATGTGAAAACTAGAAAAAGTAGTCACCTGTCTTGTGTTGTCATTTTCAAAAGAAAATACGATCACATTGAGTATGACTACCTTAACTGTTGGATTATGAGAATCTCCTTGACTGGAGAGATTGCTATTGATCATAATATATAGGGTTACAAAGGGCCAGTCCTAACTGTGTTAGGAAACCTGACAATAGAAGGAAATATTTACATAATAAATATCCTAAACCTATGAAGAGAAATATTTACATATATTCTCTATCACACCCCCGCAGTCGTAGCGGGAGGAGTTCGTATGCTAAGACTGTATTTAAATTCCAAGAAAAGTTGTCGTGGCAAGCCTTTGGTGAAGATGTCAGCAAACTGATAACGAGTAGGAACATGAAGCACCCGAATATGACCAATCGCAGCCTTTTCCCGAACAAAATGAATATCCATCTCAACATGTTTGGTGCGTTGGTGCTGAACCAGGTTGCCAGATAGATAATAGCGCTGACATTATCACAATACACAACAGTAGCTTACCGAAGAGGGCAATGAAGCTCAAATAAAAGATTTCGGAGCCAACATGCTTCAGCAACAACATTAGCAACACCTCGGTATTCTGCTTCGGCACTCGAACGAGAAAGAGTAGGTTGACGCTTCGACGACCAAGAGACAAGATTGTCACCCAGAAAACAACAATAACCAGAAGTCGAACGTCGGGTGTCAGGACACCCACCCCAATCTGCATCAGTGTAAGTAATAAGCCGAGTAGGAGCAGAAGGATATAAATGTGACCCATGATCAATAGTGCCCTGTATATAGCGCAAAATACGCTTCAAAGCCTGAAAGTGAGGCTCCCGGGGGTCATGCATAAAAAGATAGACCTGCTGGACCGCATAGGAAATATCAGGGCGAGTGAAAGTGAGGTCTTGAAGAGCACGAAGCTAAGGCTGCGGTAGAGAGTAGGGTCCGACACAGGTGGACCACAGTCAGCACCAAGTTTGGCCTTAGTGTCAACCGGAGTAGCTGCAGACTTACAAGTTCCCATACCAGCACGTTCAAGAATTTCCAGAGCATATTTACGTTGTGAGAGAAGCATACTCGACGAGGTGCGAGAAACTGCAATACCCAGGAAATAATTAAGAGGACCCAAATCAGTCATAGGAAATTCATACTGCAGCTGAGAGATCAAGCGCTGACGGAGCTCATCAGAAGAAGTGACCAAAACAATATCATCAACATACAGAAGAAGATAGGACATATCAGTACCCAATCGATAAACAAATAGAGAAGGGTCACTCTGAGCAGCTACAAAACCAATCATCAACAAAAATTTGGCAAAACGCTGGTACCAAGCTCTTGGAGCTTGTTTGAGACCATAGAGATACTTTTTCAGTAAACAAACATGATTAGGAAACCGACGATCAATAAAGCCAGGAGGCTGGCGCATATAAACAGTCTCATGAAGGTCACCATGAAGAAAAGCATTTTTGACATCAAGTTGATGAATAATCCATTTACGAGCAAGAGTCAAACTCAGAACAGTCCGGATAGTCGCGGGACGCACCACAGGACTGAAAGTCTCATCACAGTCAATACCCACCTCCTGAGATTTTCCATTGGCCACCAACCGAGCCTTATGTCTTTCAAGGGCACCTGTAGAGGTTAGTTTATGCCGAAACAACCAAATGCAATTAATAATATTGACGCCAGGTGGTTTTGGAACCAACTCCCATGTCCCAGTTTTAATAGGAGCACCAAATTCGTCAGTCATAGCGGCATTCCAATTTGGGTCGGCCAAGGCTTGGTTATAGGACTTGGGAAGAGGAGATTTGGTGGGGGTGGCAGCAGATGTGAAGGCATATTTAGGATTAGGCTTCACAATTCCGTGGCGAGATCGAGTTTGCATCTGAGGAGAGGAGGGAGGTGGAGAAGTGGGTGGTATATGGGACAAGCCACGCATAGGAGGAGGGGTATAGGGCTGGACAGGCGAAGGTGGGCCTGTAGGAGAGGCAATGCGGTCCAGGTGAGAGGAGTGCAAGCTGGGCGTGTTAGGTGAATGGGTAGTAGGGCCTGGCGAGGGAGGGGAATCTGTAGTGGGCGGATGAGGAGCTGGGCCGCGCGCTGGCGAGGGAGGGGAATCTGTAGTGGGCTGATGTGGAGGTGGGTCGTGCGCTGGGTAAGCTGGAGCGGTCTGAGGAGAGGGAGTAACTGGGCCAGCAGACGGTTGGGCTTGCTGCTGGAAATAGTGGTTTAGGTAGGGAGAGGGCTCCTCAGCTTCTAAAAATTCATAATCAGATTTCTGAAATTGGGCCAGATTACTAAAGGGGAATGTGGACTCATCAAAGACTACATGTCTAGAACAAATGATTTTGTTTGAGGAGAGCTCTAGACAACGATACCCACGATGATTGGCGGGATACCCAAGAAACACGCATGGGGAAGAGCGAGGGGCAAGTTTGTGAGGAGAAGTGGAAGAGAGATTGGGAAAGCAAAGGCACCCAAAAACACGAAGATGATTATAGGACGGAGGGCGAAGATAGAGGGCGTGAGTTGGAGTGCGATTTCCCAAAGTTTTAGTTGGCAATATGTTGAGAAGGTAAGTGGAGGCTTCTAATGCATAAACCCAATAAGATGGAGGAAGGGAAGCATGAAAAAGGGTGGTGCGAACCATATTGTTGAGAGTGCGAAGCAGAATACCGAGGCGTTGCTAATGTTGTTGCTGAAGCATGTTGGCTGCGAAATCTTTTATTTGAGCTTCATTGCCCTCTTCGGCAAGCTACTGTTGTGTATTGTGATAATGTCAGCGCTATTTATCTATCTGGCAACCCGGTTCAGCACCAACGCACCAAACATGTTGAGATGGATAGAGAATATATGTAAATATTTCTCTTCATAGGTTTAGGATATTTATTATGTAAATATTTCCTTCTATTGTCAGGTTTCCTAACACAGTTAGGACTGACCCTTTGTAACCCTATATATTATGATCAATAGCAATATCTCCAGTCAAGGAGATTCTCATAATCCAACATGGTATCACAGCCTAGGTTTAGACTTTAACCTAATTTTTGTTTTTTTCTACTTGTGCGCCGTTCTTCCTGCTATCTCCTCTGGTGTTTTGGTGCCTTGGACCATTAATTAATCCTTGGGATCTGTTCTTCCTCTTCATTAAGTCAGATTCATTAATTCTTCTACTAGTCTTCCGTTGCTACTATTTTTTATTCTTTCGTCAAAGTCATCTCCTTGCATTATCTAGAGTGTGATTATCATGGGTGATAACCCCAAGCCCAGTGATGCTCCTACGCAGTCATCCACCCCTACACCCACTTTTCACCCTGCCTTAGGTGTCACCAACATCTTACAAAGGGTCAGTCCTAACTATATTAGGAAACCTGACAATAGAAGGAAATATTTACATAATAAATATCCTAAACCTATGAAGAGAAATATTTACATATATTCTCTATCATTAACTTATGATTTTTAAAATGGTGAAACCAAAAACTCGAAGCTAACCCTAATACGAAACAGCTTGTTATGTTATTAAGTAATCCCAAAATTAGTGGACGAACAAAGAACACTCATCCAAATACCAAAAAAAATTATCATATATCCGTGTATATAGTGAGCATAGTACACCAAGGTTTTTTTTTTTTAAATTATTGCTCTTTTGAAATCCTCCAAATGAGCAAAATGTACTAAAAATAGAAAATCCCAAATAAACAAAAATTAGTCTTGGGTGTACCATGCCGAGTGTGAGATGAATGAACTCTTGAAACACAAACAAAATTGAGTTCAAAATCCACATCAAAGAAACACAATATAACATGAGACAATCAATGGGGAATCTATCAAATGGAACACATTTAAGTAGAACAATAAGAAAATAACCTCTCTGTTTATCTCTATATGTGAGCTCTTTTTCATCTTCCCTCAATTGCAAAATCACCAAACAAATATGCTAAAATCGAAATCGTATCTAATATCAGGTGGCTAATTAATGAGAGATCTAGTGTAAAATTAAAATTTAATATGTATTTGGGTGCTAAAACAATTATAAATCCACCATGAATGTCAAAGAAATCGAAAAGGAATCCAAAAGTAAAGGGATAAGAGAAGCGGAAAGTAAAGATAAAAAAGAAGCCACTCTTTAGGCATTTTCTACTGTTTTCTTTTTATACCACAAATTCAACAACGAAAGAGAATAAAAAGAAAACTCAAAAAAGCAGGGTTTTAATTTTACAACAATATTTAAATTGAAAAGAAGGGTAGCCGTTGGATCAGCCGGTGTAGATGTGAATATGAACGGCGACGATGAGAATAGTATAAATAGCAAAGAAAATAAGAGTGTGAATGAAGATGGCTTTGCCGTTAGTCTTCATACCTCCAAACTCAATAGATCGGTTGTAACCGGGTATTTGTACCAGAAGTCCCGGTGATAGCAACACGAACAGTACTACTCCTACCAATACAGGTGCCCAATCTGCCATTCTCTCTTCCGGTTACCGGTTACTCACTCCCAACTTCGATTCTTTTGAGGTTGGATTTGGGATTTTTGGTGTTTTTTTGGGGGGTAATTAATCGGTGAATGAAAGAAATGAGGAAACGCAAAAAAAGAGGAGAGAGAAAATTGATGGCAGTTGGAAGAGGTGGGAGGTTGGGGAGTGTCTCTCTAAAAGTAGTGTCTTCTTACTCGAGTGAAGACTGAAGAGTAGAAAAGACAGGGGAAAGTGCGACAATTTGTTTGCGTTGTAAGTAATATTTTGACTATTTGGAAAGCACCAAGCACAAAAAGGACAATCTCGCTACTAATTAGTAATTACCACATATTCCAAGATTAATAGATTTTTAAGTGTAACTTGCTTTGAATTAAGGAAAAACTTTTATCTCAATCTACACACTAGAGATAGACAGATAAATAAGTAGAGTAGCTGACTAGCTGTGCAATATTTATTATTTTTAATTGTTTATTTCAAGTTGGAAGTTTATCAGATGGGTAAGTACATCAAATTCTTAAATATGATAAATTTATGAAAATTTTTGTGGTGCTACTATGAGAATTTTAGGAGTATTTATTATGACCATTATGAGAATTTTGATATTTTGTGTGGTAACCTTGTATTGTTGTCTTTTTAATGTGATATTATTAGGAGCTTTTGAATTTAAGTGATACCCCGACCCTTACTTATTGACAGTTCTATGTGGTATAATCTCAAATGCTTATGCTAATTCTCGTCACCTATAAGCCATCTTCTCACAGTTGACACCACCATTACTGTCACCAACCAAACTTACAAAGCCTCCTTTAAAAATTGACTTAATCAATCAATCATTTTGTAAAATTTGGCATAAGTTGAAATGAATCCACAATTGAATTACAAAAAGGACTTAGTGGGTCTGGTTGATGAAGATAGTGTAGCTTATACTCTCGATAATGGTTGGCGGGTGGTTATAGTGGTGGGAGGTAGTATAATTGAGATTCTACCACATAGAAATGTCAATAACTGAGACGTGTCATGTGAACTTTAAAAGCTCCTTGTACCATTCGAACAATTCAATAGCAAGGTACCACATATAATTTCCCAAGTAATATTTGGGCTTTTGGTGAAGATTGTTTCTTGTTAAGTGATGGGATCACAAATTTTTGGTTGAGGTTTAGTAAATTTTTTCTTTTTAGTTTCAAAAAGTCTGACTTATTTAACCGAAGTAGCTAACACACCAGAACCACAAGGTATTGACCCAGAGTCATTCTCCTTATTTTTTAAGAATATTCAAAGTATATACAGAACAAATCTAAATTAATCAATAAAAAATATTGATTTAGATTAAGTGGTTTGCACCTAGTCATATAAAGCAATTGAGTATTTTGTAATCTATTCTTGAAAACTTTTGTAGGAATTATAAAATTCATGTTCCGATCAAAGTGACTATCTCCATATCTTAAGACTTAAGAACTACACACACTTTTTATATCAAGTTGATATTCTTTAATAGAGACACGTTTTCCCCAACTTATGTGACATTTCAATTTAGTAGGCTCACTTCTTGGTCCTCGACCCCCTCAGTCACTACCACCCCCCCCCCAATCACTAGAATGGGATGACTTTTTTTTTTATCTCAAGAATTTATTGCTATTCTTATTAGAATTAGATTATATACTAAATTAGACTAGAAAAATTTAGACGAAACCAAATAAAATTTTGTTAATTTTGGTATGTACTAATTATAAATTATACTTCCTTTGCTCTTTATTAATTAGAGTTATTTAAAGTAGATCAGACTAGATTACCTAAAAAGTTCATATCAAAAAATAAAGGGATATTTCCTCCGGTACTCCTAAGGTTTGGCGTAATTCCCAAGATACCCCCACATTTGGGGAATTCCTTATATACCCATGAGGTTTGTGTTTGTACTCAAAATATCCTTACTATGGACGGCAGGCTAACACCGTTAATTTTTTTTTTCTCTCTCTTCAGTTTTCTCTCTTTCCTCCCACCATCCTCCATTGATGAACCTCCAAGCTTTCTCTCTCCTCCCACCATCCTCCAAGCTTTCTCCAATTTTCGTAGAATTTTCTCTCTCCTCCCACCATCCTACCTATCTGTTTTTCGGTACCCAAAACAACCTCATTCACCACCTGCACCGCCACCTGATTGCCGCCCCACCGACGAACACCACCTGCACTGCCATCTTTCTCTCTCCTCCATTTCATTATTTGAATCCTCAAACTCCGACTTTCTTCTCTCCACCACGTCGGTCGAATCCTGCTCTAAGGAATCCACCACGTCGGTCAAACTCCGACTTTCTTCTCTCTAAAATCCACGAATCTCATTTTCCGAATCTTCCATCAATTTCAAATTTCCATATCTAGCTTATGAAAAAAAACTTTGATTCGATTTTCGACACAAAATTTTCTAATTATTTTTCTTAGATCTAGCTGAATTTTTTTCCAGAAATTAATTACTTTAAATCATGAAATTATTCATCATCATCATATCAATAACATTAGATCAATCAAACCCATCTCTGAATTGGGCCCCACCCGTCAAAATGACGAGTGCTGCGGGTGGGTTTGTCACTCGGGGATTCGAGTCGATGCTTAAGGAATGTTCTGCCAAAAAGCTTACTTCACTTCAGTCTGCAATTCAATCTTATCTAGGTTGATAAAAACTATAGTTTGATTACAGTTTGATGGTGAAGAAGATGAGTGGTGAAGAAGATGGGAGGAGAGATGAAGAAGATGAAGATGGAGAGGGGAGAGGAAAAAAATTAACGGTGTTAACCTGCCGTCATTAGTAAGGGTATTTTAGACTCAAACACAAACCTCAAGGGTATCTGAGAAATTCCCCGAATATGGGGTATCTTAGGAATTACACCAAACCTCAGGGGTACCCGAGGAAATTTCCTAAAAATAAAAAGTTCAAATCAAATCACCTTATTTTGAAGGGAGAAAACATGGCCTAACACCTGCAGCCTACGTATTCGTAGACGAGTGAACACAGGGGAGAGCAGGGACCCCGCCTAATCCACCCGCGGACGCATCCCTTGTGCACCACCTGCTCACTGCTTTGAGTTTTTCAGTTGCTACTGTTTTCCATGGCCTTATGCTTTTCTTCTTCACCTGATCTTTTCTCTTCCCCAATTAATTTTCAACCTTTCTCTCTCCTCCAAAACTGCACCACTCCACAACACCTAACCCAAATTCATGCTAAAATCATCCGTTCAAATCTCACCTCTAACCATCTTCTTGCCACCCAATTACTCCGCCTTTATTCTTCCTATGGTAATCTGAACTACTCCACTTCAATCTTCCATCAAATTCCTTCTCCTTCAACCTTCACTTGGAATCTCATCATCAGAGCTCACACAATCAACGGCTCATCTTCTCAGTCTCTTTTTCTCTACAACCTTATGATTTGCACCGGCGTCGCACCCGATAAATTCACCTTCCCCTTTGTTTTAAAAGCATGCGCTGTTACTTCTGCCGTGAAAAAGGGGAAGGAGGTTCATGCTATGGCGATTAAAACTGGGTATTATGGTAAAGATATGTTTGTTAAGAATACCCTTTTGAATATGTACTTGAAATGTGATCATTTAGAGTGTGCACGCAAGGTGTTTGATGAAATACCTGTGAGAAATGTTGTTTCTTTTACGACGATGGTATCGGGTTTGATTGAGTGTGGGGAGTTGCATTGCGCTAGGAGGGTGTTTGATGAAATGCCTGTGAGAAATGTGGTTTCTTGGACTGCTATGATTAATGGGTATGTGGCAAATGGAAGGCCTCAAGAGGCATTTGAATTGTTCTCAGAAATGCAGGTGGAAGGAGTAAGACCTAATGAGTTTACCCTTGTTAGCTTGCTGAGAGCGTGTATCGAGCTTGGGAGTCTTGAGTTAGGGTCTTGGGTCCATGATTATGCTATAAAGAATGGGTTTGAATTGGGTGTTTACCTTGGGACGGCCCTACTTGACATGTATAGTAAGTGTGGTAGTTTAGAAGAGGCGAGGAAAGTGTTTGATAGGATGGAGAGAAGGAGCTTAGCGACATGGAACTCAATGATTTCGAGCTTGGGTGTGCACGGGTGTGGAGAGGAGGCATTGACACTCTTTGAGGAGATGATGGAGGAAAAGGTGATGCCTGATGCAATTACATTTGTTGGGGTATTGAGTGCTTGCATTCAAACACATAAAGTGGATGAAGGTTTAAATTACTTTGAATTCATGACCAAAGATTGTGGTATCATGCCTGTTGTAGAGCATTATGTTTGTATGTTTGAGCTGTGGGCTCGTGCAAAGGTGAATGCAGAGACCATGAGTTTTATGCGCATTTCATTGTCCAATTGGACGATATGATGTGCGTTGCGTATGTACCATCTCCATGACCACACTAGTAACATCCTAAATTATTTAACCTGCAAGCTACTGTGGCGGATTATAGCTAGGAACAAAGGTGTTGATAAGTCAAGAATTATTACAAAGACCTGTATTGTGGCGGCTGCAGCCTGCAAGCATGGAATCCATGAACCATACGATGCGATTGAGGCTGAGATCCTAAGTCCCTAACATCTATGATGGAAACCAGGCATGGAGAATCGTAAATAAGGGGTATACTCATTTTATTTCCTCTTTTTTTGGCTGTTGTCCAATACAAATTGCTTTTGCCTGCAAAAAATAGAATATAAGCTTCTCGAAATATAAAAACCATACTGAGTACTTGTATGAATTTCAACAGAATGGACGCCATGGTGAATAACAAAATAGGGGTTATAGTGCAAGCTACTTTAGCTGTAGTAGTTTGGGTGAATAACTTCCTTTATTGACTTGACGCATAAAGGTTCAAGTATATAACAATAACATATGATTCCTCGAATTGTTATATTGTGGAGTGAAGACTGAATCATGTCAATAAACTCCTTGTCTTTGTTCTGCGGAAATCTTTTCTTAATGAGAACTCTTACTGTATAAAATTGTCATTAATGAATTCGGCTATATCTTAATTATTTTGTATTTTACTCCCTCCTTCCTGCCAAGATGATTGGGTCCCAGTAATCAATTTTTCTCTACTCCCCACTAGTTCAGTTTGACAGCAAATATTATGCCCTGGAATCCCTGCCTTGAAACATATCTATGATGCAGGTGTCCAATTCAGACACAAAAGAGGACATAATATGACTAGCTTTCTGCTGAGTAGTTGATCGTATTGCGCAGGATCTAAGCTTTTTTTTTTTTTTTTCCTTAATCCTTAACTATTAATAGAGAATTCTAGAAATTCCTGTTTGTTACTTTACACACCACTAGAAAGGCCTCAATCTGACTCTTGCTAAGTGGAATGGACATGCCAGTATTCTTTAACCAAGTAGAATAAAGTTTATTTGCGGTAGGGTCCCTTGTCTTCCTATAGCCACTAAACTATATTAGCACCTCATATTAGCCCATGAAATTGATGGGTGAGCAAGAGTGATTTAGCTATCAAAACCAAGCTGCAATTATGGGCAGCTATAAACTGGAAACATAACCAGATACACCCATAAAAGCTGCATGTGAACATTGAATACTAAAAAGAATTATGCTACCTCATCATCGCAAAGTCATGAGATAATGCTAGGAGGGAAAGTTGATTAATTGATTCTCCTTTTCATTTAGCTTTGTGAGTATCTTATTCTCTTTTCATATCTTAGAGCACTTGCACAATAATTCTGGGTCTGCTTTACATTCTCATTTTCTGGCTCTCCTTTTCTTTCCTGGCCCTTGCCTTGCTCTTATTCATTTTTTTTGGTGCTTCACAAAGTAGTCACCAGTGCACACTGTGAAGTGCAGAGAAATTTTTGCTAAAATACAGGGAAGATGAGAGACTGGGCTTCAACGCTCATAGCTTCAGCCCTGTTTGCCTTCCTCCAACCAGGTTTGATCATTCAAGTACCCGGAAAGCAACAATCAGTCGGTTTCATGAATATGAAGACCAGTGTTGGATCCATCCTTTTCCATGGTGTTATCTATGGTTTGCTCCTCATGTTATTCCTTGTATTCCTTGACATCCATCTCTATGTTTAAGAAGGCCGCAGATGTTCTAATGAAATAGTATGGCTTAGCCTTATAGTATACATATGGAGGGAAGGGTGGGATTTTTTTTCTTTCTTTCTCTTTCTAAAACAAAATTCTTGTTAGATTGTGTTGCTCTTTTTCAGCTCCATTTCTGCACAAGTAAAAGATCAAAATTGATGATGTACTATTGTGTAAGATTCTATTATGTTGAGACTTTTATCTTATGACAAACTATTTCCATACATGTTTTCTGTATAGTTTATATCAACTACTTCCTCTGTCCTCAATAAACATCCGGTTTTTTTTTTTTTTTGGGCAGTCCATGTGACTTGTATTGGGGAAGTTCCCTGTTCGGAAAGACTATCAGGGTGTAGTATATCAGTATGTCACTGTTCAATTCATGTCCTAGCCTTGTTGCCATTCCTTGTTCTGCAGCTTAAATTTCTATTATAGCCTGAAGGATACTTGGAGCCCCTGCGAAGGTGCTGGGTTAACAATTTGTTCTATCATGTTAAGGTATGCAAGACAGGAATGCACGAGATTCAAGTGCTTCTACACACTGTAGTACTGCTATTTCGAAATATTATGCTATAATTTTATTTTTGTTGTCAAAGATTGTTTGCTTTGATCTTCATTTAATCATTTTCTACAAAAAAAATCACATATACCGTTCTCTATTATCATTTTCTGATAAATGTGGCCATCTATTTCAGAATTGCAAGCAGTATCTAGATCTACGGACTATGGTTGATGTGTGTGAATGCATACTTCTTTACTCTGGTGCACCTGGTGATTGAGCCTGTGCACCAGACTAGAGAACAGAATAGTTCCGAACCACATATGATTCAAGTATATTTTCATCTTCTTCGTCCTCTCTTTCTTTGATGTATTATCTTTTCTTTAAAGGAATGAAGCTTATGGAATTTAATATACACTTAGATTGCTGGTAAAAAATAATGTGTATTTCTTATATAGTCTTGATATAAGTAAGAAATAGCCATCTATCTATATAGTACTCCCTCCGTTGATTACTAGTTGTAAAGTTTGTTTTTCATGATCTCCCGCGCATAATTTAAATCGTTGTAATCTCTAACTATATAATATATAAAAAAATTAAATATGATAGTTTGAATTTACACACATTAAGTTGAATTCAGGAAAATATTATGACTTTTTTTTGTTCTGAAAGGAAATAATATAAGATTAAATAATGTTTTATATATTTTATAAAAGTGTAAAAATATGGTTAGAGTTTGAACTCCAAAAAGCAAATGTTGTAATCACCAAAATAGGTGAAGGGTCGTTTGATGGAGAATGTTTTCATGGATAATGGTTTTCATGAAAAATAATTTCCGTTGGAAAACGTAAATGAATATTAATTTTCCTTTATTTGGTTTCGTGGAAAATTATTAAGCTAAGAAGGAAAAATTAAAGATGTTAGGAATCAGAGAGCGGAGGAAAATGGTTTACCTTCAAATTTTGGAAGAAAATGTTTATAAAGCGATGGGAAACTCTTTTCCACCTTAATTTTTCTTTCTAAATCCCTTGTCTGACCAAATAACGAAAAATGGGAAAATTGTTTTCCTAGAAAATGTTTTACTCCAAAACAAATGAAGCCGAAGTACGTAACTAAGAAGCTGTTTGTTAGGAGTTTTTCTATCTTGGAGGTTAGTTGCGAATTATATAGGTTATATAGGTTAATTTGTATTTTGGATCATCATGGGTTGAGTGGATTGTTAGTATCCTTTATGATGGGTTTGATATGAGACTTCCGTGGCAACAGCCCAAGGCTGTAGCTCATAGGAAGACGGACAAAAGCTTTCCCACTTACATTTCTTCAACATTGTCTTATTCAGCCCAAACTACTTTTTTTTATTTGAAGTGAAGCTCAAACTAACTTCAGGAGTCGTAACACTAAGTGCATAGTTGTATTGGACCATTTCAGGTGCTAAGCAATTTGTACCAGTTATGGCTAACTTATCAGTTATCACACTTATGATTTACCCCCTGCAGGGCCAGACTCCAGAGTAATTGTTTGTCTCAATTTCGTTATTTGAGTAACTCTCATTGATTTACAGAAAAGAAAAATATTTTGATGCACGTAATATTATGATTTTAATTTTTTTATAACTTTTTTATTTGGTGAAAAAGGTGATGCATTAAATACTTAAAAAGTTTTTACATAAGGTTCAAGAGAGTAAGCCACATCAGGACTACTAATAAATTCCGTAAGATAAGAGTTAAGACTCCAAACAATAACTAGGGGGGTGAATGGAAATTTTCTATAACTTCTACTTGAACATATATAAAAGGTTTTATGATGGGAGAGGGGGGAATGGGTAAGCAAAAGGAAAAGGAGACAAAGAAATGAGACGAACAATTAGAGACAAAGAAAGTCGAAGCCTAATTCTACTACTTCTAACATGCTTTTTTATTAGGGGAGAAATCAAGCTTAGTTTATAAAAGAAGTTTGTCCCATATAATTAATTTTTCTCCTCTCTTTATTGCTCACTTATAGAGGTCTGGAAATGAAGGAGCGTAAATCGACTAAAAGTCTGATATACTGGTAGGGATTTCTCCAAATCTGATTCCCCATTCCAATTGAGTGAATGACTACCAACCCCTAAAAGTCAGGTAGGTAATGGGCAATTTTTTTCAATCTAGTTTCACATTTGACATGCAAATCCAGGTTTGGAACCAAACATTCTCACTGGAACTAGGAATATAATGATTTACAGCAAAATCAAGACAAAAAAAAAAACAATTAAGTTTCTAGGTAGCCTTTTATCTAGCAAATCTGTCTCCATCAATTATACTACATAACAATACAATCCTCTAACAACTACCAAAAATTAGAGGTAGCCTGAGAATAACCAAAACAAATTGAGCATCATTTGATCGGCTTCGTAGGACCAAAAGAACGCACACAAATACTCGAAGAATTTCTTCAATATATAAAAATTTGTATAAGCAATAGATTATAAATCTTCTACCTTACAATAACAAACACGTTTTCTCGATGTCAAAGGAAAAAAAAAAAAAAAAAACAATCACGAACTCTTCCGCAATACAGTTGGGTTAGGAGAGAAAAACAAAGAGAAATGACAAACCAAAAGAGTAAACTATACCGAGGAAACTCCATCTTGTAAGTACTAATTGCGCACATAATTGTAATGCCTTATCATCAAATAAACTTTACAAGACGATCACAAAATGAATGGTCAATTGTACATACATGGGAATCTCGACTCAAAACATAACGATGAGCTGAGGTTAGCCAATGTAGACATGAACGCCAATAGCCAACAAGAAGATGCAAATTAAAGCGAAATAGAGAAGGGCATGAACAAGTATAGCAGGTCCACTTGTGTGGAAGCTACTAAATTCCACGGCCTTGTTGCGGCCGGGGATCTGAATGAGCAACCCCGGCGTTAGGATTATGAACATCACCACCGCCACGAACACCGGACCCCAATCTCCCATTCCTCGTCTTTCGCTTTAATGACCTACAAGTGACTACTGCTTAATGTGGCTATGTATGAGTGTAATGTGGTATGGTGGTGCTAATGGTATTATGAAGTCAGAAATGCATCTAAATGGTCAAATATAAGGTGAAGGACAATGACAACAATAAAAGGATTGCTGGTGAAGGAAAGTGGCAAGTGCAAAAAGAAAATTAAAGTGAATTTAGATGACGAGGGAATCAAGCTATTGCGATCCATTACGTCTAGTATATCGTTTATTTGTCTACAAGCTGCCAAGACAATCTAAAGCTCACCATGCGCCTTTTTCTAAAGATATTTCATTTTGTCCATCATGTTTTTTTTGTTTCTAAGTTGTACTAAACTCAGTACTTGACTACTCAAGATTGTAGTCAACTTTAGATGTATCACAAAATTAAATTAACAAATGTTCACTACGTTCTTGGATAGTAAGGATTTCGAGGGCATATTCTATTCGAGTTTATTTTCCTAAACTTATTCAAAATTACCCAAGGTGCTCTCAATGAGACTTGAACTCAGGTTATAAGTACAAGTTATGACCATTAAACCAAGAGTAGCTTGATATTGGTTCAAACTGTATAACATAAGTAAATCTTCAAATACTTAAAAAAAGGTTTTAAATTCAAATCCTTCAAAGTGATCTTACTTAAGACATCAAGGATATGTTACCATATTCTAATGGCTGGAGACAAAAAATGTCTGACACAAAATGAGCAAGTACTACAAGTTGTAGATTTGTAGTCATTTTTTACTTCGATAATATACCAGGAAAGCTGGAAAGTAGGTCAGAGTCCTGAGAAGAGTTCTTAACCTAGAAGATGTGGCATATTATCAAATACATCCACCACAGCAATATAAAGTAACAAATTATGGCCTTCACGTGATGTAAATTCGGCATTAATGTCTGGATTCTAGATTTCCATATAACATTAATCAATTAGTTAAGATCTGGAGCTAAGTCACATGAGGGTCTGAATCCAACTGGAACATAAACTTAAGTAGAATTAAAGTGTTCTTACGTGTAATAATCACACAACCACAAACCATGTGAGTAATTTATGTCTCATTAGAAACAATAGAGAAACTGAAATGTATTGCTCAACAAGACAGCAATGGAATCAGCATGAAATGACAAACAGTTACAATCTCACTCTCAGAGTGACTAAACTGCAATTATGGAAATGTCCTGGTAGAATTTGTTACAACAACTATCACTACAATCTTCGACTTTGGATTATGTTCGTAAATCAAGCTATAACTCTCAGACAATAGCAAAAAAGAGCAACTTTGATATAGTAGCTAGATACTAGTACTACATAACCTTCTCAGTGATGTTTCCACCTGAAATTCATTTTGAGATTCAAGATTTATGCATAATTCAGCCGGAATATGTCATTCTGCACATAAAAGCTTCCCTGTGGAGTTGGCAGCAGATAAAACATCTACAAATGACCGTAAAACAAAAGTTAATCAAGCTGAGCATGAGAGTGGGTTACAGAACAAATGAAGATGTACCTTACATGAAAAATGATGATAGATTTATGTGCTTTGTTCATTGATACATAAAGAAATTCATACATACAGGGGTAGCATTGGACATGTGCGATGTTGGTGACCGCACAGGCCACCAAATAGTTATAGCCTCCAATTACTGATTTGTACTTCGATAATATAGGAAAGTTACATTTTTTGCATTTGATTCACTCTAATTTTAACTAGTAAACAGAGTAAAGTATAAAGAAAGTGCCCGATTTTAGATTTCTCGCATTGGGCCTCTACAATAATTGGAGGCTCCTCTGCTCATATACAACGAACATCATTTTCTTAGACACATACAATCAAGTAGCCTCAAATATTAATTTTGTTTTTATACGGATTTTATCAGTAGCTCTATCATTACTGATTTACTCGGTTAAGAATAGCTCAAATATAGATAGGGGCAATTGAGAGTGAGGGATAGCCTAGTGGTTAGAGCTTCCCTCTCGGTTCCAGGAGGTCCTGGGATCGAGTCTCACCCTTGGCAAGTTGGGATCCCCTTTGTTCCCCCCAACTTATCAAGGTTTCTCCTTACCTTATTTTAAAAAAAAAAAAATTGAGAAATGCTCAGAAGTATTGTTAATAGAATGGTTAATTGAGAAATGCTCAGAAGTGTTGCTTTATTAGAGTGCTTTCCCAACTTATTTTCGGTTCGTTCGCTCTAAATGATAATCATTACTATTAATTAGTTATAATTTAATTCAGTTCAGTTCAGTTGTTTTATGCCGAAGAGAACAGACCCTTAGCATATTCTCTCTCGCTATCTCTTCCTCGATCACATAACACTCTCTATGTCTAAATCCACTTTTTAAGGACATAAACTTCATGCTCTGTATGTCTAAATCCAATTTTAAGGACATAAATTTTGTCTTAGGTATATTAATTTCTAAGGTTATCCGAGTATATGTAAGAAATTGTACTCTATATCTTGGCAATAATGTCAAAATCCTCATCATTCAAGTGACTCTATTTATAAGTACCTAAGACTTTCATTTCCTTTGTCATCATTCTCAAATAGCATTCATTTATAATTCTTCCAAAACAATCCCCGTCCACATAAAAAAATTAGATAAGATATATGGATAAGGTTTTAAATCAATTACAATCACTCCAGTCTCCAGATCTCCAGCATTCATAGATTGAAAATAAAAAATGATTCGAAAGAGCCAATATCTTCATTTAAAAAAGGATAATTGCTAGAGACAATCTAAACTAAAGTTGCTAATTGCCAAATCTCTTTTAAATCAACCCCCACGGCCCACCCTTAAAGAAGAAAAGAGATACCATGTGAAACTTTCAATCTTTAACCAAAAACAACCAAACCCTAATTCCCCCATACTTTCTTTTTTCTCAAACATAAATCTAAAAAAATTATATACAACCATAAAAGTAAGCCAACAGATTGATAGAGAATATACAGAGAGTATTCTCTTCCTAACAATAAGAGATACTTTAGTAAATAATATCTTTAGATAACTTTATTATTGGCAGAATAACATTCTAGGTATATTCTCTATCACATATTACCATAAACCTAAGATTGCATTGGGTTAAGCCGGCCCAAAGCATAACACAACCCAACCCAGAAACAGCATGGCGCTGTTAGGAATGGCAATAGATCGGATTAGATCTACCAAACCTTGTATCCAATGCAAACTTTTTCGGATTTATACTATTCCAATCCAATCATATTTTCATTAGTTTATTTTTCCTCAAATCAAGTCAGACTTGAGTCAAATTCAAACTTTGTTATCACTTAAAGTCATAATGAGCCTGGTTTACTCTATTATCACTATGCAATTAGAATTTGCTTCATCTTTTATGATGCAAACACAATTATCAAATTGAAATGTAATTATAATGTACTACTCCTTCCGTCCCGTACTATAGTGCTTGTTTCTTTTTTACATGGTCTCCAAGACGGACCTTTGACCTTCGATATCTTCAATTTCTTATTAATAAAAAAATATAAAAATTGATGTTATGAAACTACATGTTGAGGTGAATCTAACAAGATCCCACATGAATATGTTTTCTTGTATATATTAACGAGAATATTTGATAAAAATTTTTAAAGTTTGACCCACCTAAAATGAAACAATATGGGACGGAGGGAGTATTAATTAATGATGTGGCATGTGCATGAACCGAGTCAAATCTTGCATAAGCTCCATCTCTAATGGAATTCAAGTCGAATCTTAGGTAGAATCTACCTCCTACATGATTCAGATCAAATGTTATTTTCTTTCAATTTGAATCGTATGTTTTTCTTGGATAGAGTGAAACTCAGGTTTGATTAGGATTTATTATCCCTAGCCACGGTTAGGTATGTCAATGGGTAGGATCTGGACTAGATCCTCTGGTATCTATATCCAAATCCGTTTTCAGGCATGGATCAACCCGGATCCGCTGGGTAAAAAAATTGAGGATCCAGATCCAATGGATCCTACGGATTCAGGTCCAAAACGGATCCAAACCTATTTTATTCAAACGACCCTAATATTCACAATAATTAAAGATTTTAATGAACAAAATGATGCTATTTAGCATTTTATTTGGCGATGTTGAAGTAAACAAGCATTCAATCTTAATATAACAAATCCAAGCATAAATAACATTAAGATTTTAACATTAAGTTTTACACTTTTAATTATATATTTTAAAATAACTTTTAAAAAGCGAGTAAACGGATCTGGGTCTAGGTAATAATGTAGGACCCGATCCAGATCCGTTTTTAAAAACTAGGATCCGGATCCGTTTTTAAAAACTAGGAACCGGATCCGTCGGGTCCAAAATTTGAGGATCCAGAACAACTAAAATGGACCTGGATGCACGTATTCGGGTAGGGTCCATTAACCATTGACATCCTTAACCACGGTATGTGAATGTTGAGCCATGGGCCATGCCTGAGCCACATTCTTGAATGAAAAGCACAACAATCAACATTACACAATTTCGGCACACGTCAAAAAAAAAATCAAAAAAAAATCATATGAAAGCACGATATGCAAGGGCTGGCCATCAGAGGGGAGAGTGGGAGCCGTAACCCGCCAACTTTTAAATTTTCCTTAAAATTGAGGTTGTAAATATAAATTTATTTTTAATAAAATAGGTTACTTTTATATTTGGTCCCCTTTTAAAATACAAATTATGTTTTTGTCTCCTCTAAAATATTTTTTTGGTTCCGCACCTGACGGTACGGTCGACTACCGGGTCCGCGCAGTGGTATGTGTCGTGCCTGGGCCTTGGTTTTGTATTCGGCCAGTATGGCAACGTGCCTAACCTCCTGTACAGCCTACTGAGATCTTTACCATAAATTAGACATCGGCATAGCATGCCGTGCCAGCATACGGACGGCAAGGTCCAAGACGTGAAGACGAGCTTAGTGCTTGCCTTGAACAACGCCAGATCCATTGGCCATGCCCCGTGATCCGTCAGTGAAATTTTTAATAAATCATTGGCACTCACCTACTCAAGTAGTCTAAGTGCATTCATCATGAAAACAAACAACACTTAAGCAATAACAAGTCAGCAAATCATATTTCACTTTTACTTTTATTTTTATTTAAATATATAAATGTTTATTTCTATTTTCATATTTAGTTAGATCAAAATAGATGAAAATCCCATAAAAAACAAAACTGGTGAAATGAGCAAAAAAAAATATGAAGAAAAAAAAAAGTACCTGACTGAACTTGAGAGGATGCTGCTCACCAGCAAGCTGAAGATTGCCGCTAATGACGCCGTTTGTTATTGGGTGTGATTTCAAGAGGAGGAAAATTTTGTAAAACGTCGACAGCAGGGTTCGAACCTGCGCGGGCGAAGCCCAACAGATTTCAAGTCTGTCTCCTTAACCACTCGGACATATCGACAATGTTGTTGTTTATCATTTTAAATAATTAGAAGCTAGGCTTTGCTTTATTTCTTATTTGGAAGTTCATTAAAACGCCTTAATTAATCTTCACTTAAAGTTGGGAGAGTAAAAAGTTTTTAATTTTTTTTTAACCAAAGGCTTTTAGATCTGATCTTATTGGTACCAATGTCCTCCTCTCATAGGAAAACAAACTTTTATTGATTACTAGGGAGAGAAAATGCCTTTAGTTTTACATTTGGATTGAAAAGGGTAAGCTTGGATTGCATGTACCTATTAAAAGAAATTTTAAATTTTCGGTATTAGGTTGAATTAGGGTTAAATAATGTTCAGTTGCCAAATTTTCTAACTAGTTTTTATCAATCTAAGAGCATGTTTAGTTCAAGTCATGGATAAAAAGAGAATGGAATCAAAATATCAAATAGAGGACTGTAATGGAACAAAACTTGTTACTTTTATATGATGTTTGGTTCAAAACTTGAATGGAAAGGGAATGCTAAATTGCTAATCATTACCACCAACAATTGAATTTTGTTACTTGAGGGGAAGGAAATGAAACAAACTATAAAGTCCATTTGCACTAAATAATGGTAATGAATGAAGTGGTTGAACTAAACAAGAAGAAATAGACTAGTTAATTAAAACTATTTCTTAGAGTCTAATGATCTTGAACCAAACATGCTTTAAATAGAAACCCAACTTGTGAACTAATATATATATATATATATATATATATATATATATATATATATATATATATATATATATATATATATATATATATATACATATATTATATATATATATATATAACCCAAAGCAAAACATACCATGTTGACACATGTACTCCTCCCTTCCCCCACACAATCAAATGAGACTATTAAACAATAAAAATGTGTGTATTAATACTCAAATCCATGACGTCTCATTTGATATGCAAATGCACTAACCAACTACTCTACCATCTCATGTTGGTGTTTATAGGAAAAACATTATTTAAAAACAAGATATATCTATATTTTTGAAACAATTAATTCAAATATATATATTAATGCTTATTAAGCTTCCTCTCAAATAAAAAAAAAACTAATGCTAATAGCGTGTTTCAACCTTTGAGTACTCTTATATTTAAAAATGAGAGCTCTTCAAATTTTTTATAACCTCTGTATTTAATACGATTACTATCTAATTACATCGGTTATATTTTTACACATTACCCTAAATTTCAAAAATAATATTGTATCATATTCTTTGTAAGTATCTATATATACTCTCTTGAAGTAGATGATTATATTGATGATGAATAATTCATATTATAATTTATTATGTAGAAAATTTAAAAGTAACGAGAAGATCATTTCCTCAGCAAATCAAATGCTTGTAATTCTTTTTTCTCACTTCTCTTTTTGATTTAAGACTTCAAATTCACATCAGTTATGAATTATGATCTGAGGAATCGTTGAGCCAACCACTAGTTTTACTTAATCACTTGACACTAGTCTTTTAATTCTCGTTTCGCAGTGCTTTTCATTTTTATTTTTTTTGAAAGAGAAAATTCATTAATTGAAGGCCAAACGGCATCTACAATATGTATTAAAGAAAAATAAGATACAATTAAACCAGGCTAAATCAAATTCGTCTTCGAAGAAACTACAATGAACCAGATCGAGCAATACAGCGCAGCCCCCTTGTATTTGCTGAATCAAGCAGCTATTGATGAGGAAGTCTATTATTTTGATGTAGTTTGGGAAGAACATTCTTGACCGAGTCATGTTGACCGCATCTGAGATTCTAATACCTTCATGTTGAGTCTCGAACTTCAACTAATGAGAACAATTTCTCATACCTAAAAACAAAAAGACCATACTTACAACTCCCATAGGGGAGGAGGAGATTTCCAAAACAGAAACTAAAAACCCCATAACATGGTTTGAAAAGATCACATAAAAAGAGACTAATTTATTAAACAAAACAAGAAAATGAATTAAAAACTGAAAATAAAAGGGGAAAATGGACTTACCATGGATGAAATCATCCATGATCATTCCTAATTGATGAAGAATGGGTAGGGAGGCTTGGGGTTTCCATAGAGCTTTTCATCATTATTAATGTCATGATATCTACAACTGTGAACTGTCTATTGATTATGAATTTGTGATGCTCATATTGGCACGTTGTGATGCTCATATTGGCACGTGATTATTTATATATAATGGAATCATTGCCATGGCAAGTGTGGACGATTGAGATGTTTTATACTTTTTTCTTTGGGTAATCGATTTGACATGAGAAAGAGACAAATGTCGGAACAAATGAGTAATATTAAGAATTGCAACAGATTTTGTTTTTTTTTAAAGAAACATAAATATAGTCATGAATTGAAGAATAGTAATTACTTCCTCCGTTTCTTTTTAAATGTAACAATTGGACTTTCACGTGCAACGAGATATTACTTTGACCATAACAATATATAATTACATATAGATAAAAATTATAAAAATTACATATTATGAAAGTAGGTCACCAAACAAATCTAATAAGATTCCACTTGACTATATTTTCCATTATGTATAAATCACAAATCTTAGTCAAAGTGGTAGGTGTAAATAGTGGAAAAGTCCAATTGTTGCATTTAAAAGAAACGGACGAAGTATAATTTTTCCAATTTCTATTTCTTTTTTAAAAAAAGTACTCCCTCCGTCCCAGAATAGTCTGAACACTTTCCTTTTATGTTTGTCCCAAATTAGTTTGAACACTTCCATTTTTGGCATGGTCCCACTATTAATATATTATTTCTTTTACACATCTTTGGCCCACACCCTACCTTTTATCAATAAAAAGGTACCCAACTTTCTCTCTCCTCTAATAAAAAATACCCCACCAACTCCTATCACATCTACTTTTTAAATAAAATAACATTTGATAACCACGCTACAACTTATCACCTTAAACTATGTGTCCCAACAAGTGTTCAGATCTTTCTGGGACAGAGGTAGTATATATTAAAATATTTTTTATTTGCTTTCGCACGCATCGTGTGCAGTCCTAACCTGTTTAATTTTTAGGTCGGGTTCAAGTTGACCCATTTACTTAAACAGGTCAAAAATCTCAACCCGAACCCGCTTATATCAGGTCAGGTTCGGGTCGGATTATCGACTTGGGTCATCTTTTGCCAACCCTACGGACATATAAGACTAGTATTAACCATGCAAAGTGTTTCAACTATTGGAGACTGTAAAAAAGGTATGAAACAATTCATGAATTATGCAACCTTAAGGATTATAAAAGGTATGAAACAATTAATTAAACTAATCACGTTATATAATCCATTTAGTAACTAGTTAGTCCATTTCGTGACTAGTTTAATCCATTCAATAAGAATATCGGGTTATTTTTCGAAAATTTCTGTTGTAGTTCGAAATTCAAAGGGAAACCAAAGAAGGAGAGTAAGGACGACTAAGTTAGTGCGAGATATATAGGGCATAGTGTTGGTTTAGAGTGAGATGAAATGAGCTTGTTAAGAAAACGTAGGCTTGTGTTTGTCTAACTTTATGTTAGTATCATTCCGCCTATTCTAATAATTTGTGGACTTAATATTAATTAAATACTTCATTCGTTCTTTTTCTATTGCAACAATTGGATTTCACACTATTCATACACCACTTTTTCACTATCTGTTGTGATTTTTACGTAAGGAAAAATATAACGGTTTTTTCACCAAATACCCCTGACAAATAAATTTATTCACCAAATACCCCCATTTTTTCCAAAATTCATCAAATACCCTTGACCTTCAAAAAAATTCATCAGATGCCCTTTTGTTGACGGACGTTAGTTCTCCGTTAGTATTTATTTACAAGTTTGCCCTAAGTTAACCTAATTAGCCCTAAGTCACCCTAAAACCCTAACTAACCCTAAAAAATCTAACTAACCCTAACCCTAAAAAACCTAACTAACCCTAACCCTAACCCCCTCTCCCCTAACCCACCAAACCCCACCCACCACCCCCTAACAACCCCAGCCCCCCAGCCCCCCCTCCCCCCCCCCCCCCCCCGCTTACCCTCCCTTCCCCCCGCTCCCCCTCTCTCTCCCACGAAGCCCCCCACCCCCCCTCTCCCCCCCCACCCTCCCCCCTCCCCCTCAAATGAAGCCCCCACCAGCCCTCCTACCCTCCCTCGTAGCTCCTCCCCTCCCCCTTCGTCACTAGATCCGCCGAGTTTCCCGACGAGCTTTGTCACTAGATCCCACGATTTCGCCCGACGAAGTTTCGCACTAGATCTAAGTCCCCCCTCCAAAGATCTTCTTCATCCGGGTTTTGTTTTTGTTATGTGGGTGTTGATTTTTGGATCTCGGGTGTGTTAGCGACGCAAAGAGGAGGAGAAGGCGCGGAGAAAAGAGGGAGTTGCGCGGATGCTTGGACATTGACGCCGGCGACGGGTGATGATGGTGCGCGGATGCTTGGACATTGACGCTGGCGACGGGTGATGATGGTGCGCGGATGCTGGGTGCGGTGGTTAGTGCTTGGTGGGTGCGATGGTTGTGTGGATGCTGCGGGGGAGGGGGAGGTTAGTGTTAGTGGGTGTGGTGGTTGCGTGGATGCTTGCGGGGGGATGGGGGAAGGGGGAGTTTAGTGTTAGTGGGTGTGGTGGTTGCGTGGATGCTCGCGGAGGAAGGGGGAGGTCGGTGTTCGTGGCTATGGTGGTTGCGTGGTCGCTGCGAGGGAGGGGGAGGGGGATGGTAGGGTGGGGGGGGTGGGGTGGGGGGTTTTGGGGGGGGGGGGGTGGGTGGGGGGCTAGGTGGGGTTGGGGGTGGGTTAGGGAGAGAGAAAGTTGGGTTGACTTAGGTTAATTGGGTTGACTTAGGATTTTTTTAGGGTTAATTAGTGTTAATGACTAACGGAGTTAACCACCGTTAGTCATTAAGGGTATTTTGGGTATTTTTTTTAAGGTTAGGGGTATCTGGTGAATTCTTTTAAAGGTCAGGGTTATCTGGTGAATTTTGAAAAAAGTGGGGGTATTTGGTGAATAAATTTATTTGTCAGGAGTATTTGATGAAAAAACCGAAAATATAATCTTGTGTAGTCTTCTTAGATTTGTATCGATATGAACTTTCAAAATAATTGTTAGATTTTACACTATCTACATTTTTTTTACTAAAAATAATTAATTACTCATTCCATTTCTTTTTAATGTACACACTTTCCTTTTTGGTATATTTCATTTTAATCTACACACTGCTGTTTTTTCTATTTTTGGTAACATGTCACATCTACTTTCTCCTCTTTTTCCACCCATGTCATCAACTTTTTAATATTTTAAGTATTTTTAACCCACTCTTTAGTTTCTCTCTCTACCTTTTCAATTTGTCTCTCATACTTTTGTACTTCCTCTTTGATTCTCTCATAAAATAAAATGATGAGTAGATTAAAAAGAAACGGAGGGAATAAAAGTTCAAAGCTATGCATCAGCAAACTTATAAACTCAATTATTGCAATTATAAGGGAACGGAGGAGGAAGGAAGTATTATTGCTTCCCCCAAATGGCAAATCCTCACAACCCCGCCGCAACAAAAGAAAAAAAAAAGTAAAAAACATGGAAACCCCGACCCCATAAACAATTTAGAAAGGCCGTCCAATTTGGTTGGCATTTTCTTGCAAATACCATTTTAAAAAATGAAGCAGAGCCCACCTTGCTGATCTCTGATACCCACCTTGCTGATCTCTGATATAAAAAAATATTAGTATAAAATTCCAAGTTGTAGATAATCACTTCAAAATTTACAACAAGAACAGCTCACCAAAGATACAATTCTTTTCTTGCATGACTCGTGCACCACTACTCTACTCGGATGATATTGCTTGATGTCTGAAAAACCTCAATCTTCCGAAGTTACAAACAAACTAAATTCATAACACCCACAAAAAAGAATTCACATTTAATACCAGAAAAAACACAAGAAATTTGATTTGAAAAAAAAGTTCAGACCCATTAAAAATGGGTGATTTAAATGAGAGATTGAAAGCATTTATCAGCAATAGATGGCTGGTTTTTGTGGTAGCAATATGGATTCAAGCATGTGCAGGAATTGGGTATATGTTTGGTAGCATATCACCAGTAATTAAGAGCAATTTGAACTATAATCAAAGGCAAGTTGCAAGATTGGGTGTTGCCAAAGATTTGGGAGATAGTGTTGGATTTTTGACTGGTTATATTTGTGAAGTTTTACCATTGTGGGCTGCTCTTCTTATTGGTGCTCTTCAGAATTTGATCGGATATGGGTGGGTTTGGCTCATCATCACTGGTAGAGCCACACCTTTACCTTTGTGGGCTGTGAGTTTTCTGTGAAAATTTCTTTTTTTTTTTTTTTTTTATGATTTTACTCTTAGATTGCTCATAATTGTTTTGGGTTTTTGAAAGTTGCTGTCTTTTTTTACTTGAGTATGATGAATGTTAGTTGAATAGAGTTTGTGGGTGATTTTGGTTGCTGATTTTAGTGTTTGATTAATGTATTAATGATTTTGTGGGTTGTGATTTTCACCTAATCTCGTTGAGTATTTGCAACTTGGTTTGTTTAATCCCATTTTTCTTGAGAGGATGAGGGGTGGTGATGATCTGATAAGTTGATATTGTGGAGGATTATGTTGGGGTTTCGATCTTGATCCCTTCCTTCTTTGCTGTGATGTATGATTAGTTGATTCAACAAAGCAACATCCTAGTGTGGATCAAGAAATAGTATTTTTACTGCTAGTATTGGGAGAGCCTGAAAAGAAATTACTGTACTAAATGTGGCTTTGATGGTTGTGAGACAATCATGGAAGCAGGCATGCTAAAACTTTTTTCTTTGTTGGGGTTATAGCTGATTGAGTCGAATTCAGAAGCTATGAGTCGAGTAGTATTTTTGCGGCGATTTTTTTTTTCTTAGCAAGTTACAGGCTACAGAGTGTGGGAGTGATAATATTATACTATAATGCTGTATCCTATATCTTGGTGTAGGAGAAAGTTCTTGTTTCCTAGATGTTCTGATATGGCTGTGTATCTACTGCTTGAGTGGATTTCCATTGCATAGGTACTCTTCTTAATGAGTCCAGGCTGTAGCCTATGTAACTTTGATTCTTCATTTGATTTAAGTACCCATGGTGAGGACTTGACATATTGACAAGGGTATGGAATCCTTACCCGGCAACTTCAATTTTATCCAAGACACTTCAAGTATCTTGAACAAAATTTGACTTAGAAGAAATCGGACACTTGAATTTGTTGGCGCCCTTTATTTCTTTCAGTATGTGCTCACATATGGACATGTGATCAAAATTCCAACAAGAATTAGCAAGCAAATTAACTTGAAGTTTGTATGTCTTTATGTGGATGCAAGTCTTTCCAAACCTGAAAATGTTTCATGAATGTTGTCTCCCAGCATCAGTGTCCCATTCTAGGAGATTTTCCCATGTCCGAAATTTTGACCATAACGTGTGTGACTCTTGGTACGTAATTCAGTACTTCTGCCTGACGTGCACCTATGTTTGGGATCGTAGGCTGTTGCTGACATATATTGTCACTATACCTCTCTAAAGAAAGGAAGACAAAAACACTTGCTCTGTCATGAAATTGGACAACAAATCCTGATTGTACTTCATCCTAGAGCTTTAGTCTTCTTTTTGATGTACAGTAGATTCTGACATATATGAAGTAATGCAAAAAAAAATAAGGATAAATTATTAATGTTTGATGCTAGTGATCTCCTTTTGTCAAAAGTAGCAATTTGAAACAATTATCTATGTGGCATTTATGTAAATCCTATTTGCAAAAACTCACCACCACCTTGCTTTTGATAAATTATTTACCTAAGTTGTGCTCTATATTCTGCTCTGTTGTGATGCTCTGTTGCTCTGTCAGGAACATATGTAGTTTCACTTGCAGGGTCAATTCTTCGAGTCATGAAATCTACTCAGTTTAAGTATCAAACTTGTTTAGATGCTTAGAAAATTCATTTGTTAGTTTTTCTTATCGAGTATAGAGCGTTCTACTTTCTGAAAATCATATCATTAAGTGTTTTTTAGAACATGAAATTATGTTAAGACCAGTTTAACCTATTTAGATCAAGGCCAAATTACCTGATATAGTGCTTGCCTCTGAACATGTGGTAACTGGATTTTTCGTCCTGCAGATGTGCTTTCTCATATTTATTGGAACGAATGGTGAAACATACTTCAATACAGCTGCCCTTGTCTCATGTGTGCAAAACTTTCCAAAAAATCGAGGTCCAATTGTGGGCATCTTGAAAGGCTTTGCTGGGTTAAGTGGAGCAATATTGACCCAAGTTTATACCCTCATTTACAGTCCTGACCAAGCTTCACTTGTCTTCATGATTGCTGTTGGACCAACTATGGTAGTCATATCTCTAATGTTCATTATAAGACCTGTCAAAGGTCACCGACAAGTTCGGCCTTCTGATGGAGCAAGTTTCACATTTGTCTATAGTGCTTGCCTTGTGCTGGCTGCTTATCTGATGGGAGTGATGCTTGTGGAAGATTTGATCGATGTCCGTCATTCTGTCATTGTAATTTTCACTTCGATCTTATTTGTAGTCCTGTTAGCCCCTATTTCCATTCCAATCTCCATGACTTTTACAGAAGAACCAAGAACTTCGATCGAGGAAGCTCTTCTACTGGAGCCCCAGAAAGAGGAACCTTCAAAAGCAGCTGAATCTGATACTGAACTTGTATTCAGTGAGGTTGAAGACGAGAAGCCAAAGGATGTAGACTTGCTTCCAAGATCAGAGAGGAAAAAACGTATTGCCCAGCTGCAAGCAAGGGTAGCCCATGCTGCAGCGGAAGGAGCAGTCAGGGTTAAGAGAAGAAGAGGTCCTCATAGGGGGGAAGATTTCACGTTAGGAGAAGCTCTCGTGAAGGCAGACTTTTGGCTTCTCTTTTGTCCGTTCGTGCTAGCCTCTGGATCTGGTTTGACTGTGATTGACAATCTTGGTCAGATGAGCCAGTCTTTAGGCTATGATAACACGCATATATTTGTATCCATGATTAGCATTTGGAATTTCCTCGGTCGTGTTGGAGGGGGTTACTTGTCCGAGATTGTTGTCAGGTATGACTCTGACTCACATTTTCTTAATCTCAGCTGATTATGATATGAAGCTATGTTACTTAGACTCCACCATAAGTGTTGGAAATGGCACATAGGTATTTTTCTAGGCGTGAATCAGTGTTTTTTTTTTTAATGAAAATTTCTCTTTTTTGGCCCAAGAACTGTGAAGTGTTCTTATTCATGTGGGAGACAACTCAAATACTTGAGGTGAAATGAAAAGTCTGAGTAACATAGCCGTATTTGCTATCTTTTGGAGCTCAAATGTAATCCTAATTTTCATGCTTGTGATCAGGGATTATGCTTATCCGAGGCCAGTAGCAATGGCTGTGGCCCAAATCATAATGGCCGTGGGACACTTCTTTATTGGCATGGGATTGCCCGGCGCAATGTATGTTGGAACCCTGTTGATTGGGCTTGGCTATGGAGCCCATTGGTCTGTTGGTCCGGCTACTGCCTCTGAGCTCTTTGGCTTGAAGAGTTTTGGAGCGTTGTATAATTTCCTTACCTTGGCAAATCCTGGTGGTTCACTGGTTCTTTCGAGCCTTATAGCTAGCAGTATATATGACCGAGAAGCAGAGAAACAAGAAGAGCAGCGTCATCCTCATATTGGGTCTTTCTTGACTGGTATGGTCAGTTTGGAAGAACCACCAAAGTGTGAAGGTGCTATATGCTTCTTTCTTACTTCCATGATCATGTCTGGATTATGCATTATTGCAATTATGCTGACCTCGATCCTCGTATATCGGACTAAGCCTGTTTATACTAGTCTGTATGGAAAATCACGTACCTAGTCCATATGAGGCGCAGGCATTTACTATAGTTTTCATTTTGTGATTTACTTCCACAACGTTCTGCTAGATGTCTCATAATGTGGGATATGATGCTCACCGACAAACCTGTACACTGAGATGACAATCTGTCCTGAACTTCTGTAGCTCAAAGCTCAAGCAAGTGTATACCTTATTGGTTGAGATGTCGATGTTTTTTTGAGAATCAATGTAAGCGAGTATTTTGTCGCTAGATGTTGTAAAATAACATTTTTCCTCCAATGTGTGATAGACTCGGGAGGTTTATATTATTTTGAATAAGATGATTCTTTCTCCATATATGGTAGTATGATCTTGTCCTGTTCATAACCTTACTATGTGTCCTTTATTTCCATTTCATTTATTGTCAAGTTCCGTATTAAGGTTGAGGGCGGACGGCTCTGATGGCTGTTCTTATTAGGTTTTTATGTTCAATATGGTCCTCGGCTATACTTCGTTCACCAAAAAGGCTACAATAAGGTGACCTGGCGTAAAATCTCAACTCTGGTCTGGTTATTCTCTCAATCGTGACATTTACTCTTCCTGATAGTCCATATGCATATATCATTAAGTATTGATGATTTCACTATTTGTGTCATTGTGTGATGTAGAAACTATGTAAAATTTGTACTGTCCGAACCACGTTATATGCATATACTATAAGTAATGATTGTAATGCTGATTCAAACTTGAAGTATCTAACTTGATACGTAGAGTTGAAAATAGTTTATAATACAAAAAATGCCTCTACTTTTGTATTATTGTACCATATAGTATGATATTTTTCATGCTTCCGTCATGGCAAAGCTGTTGTGCATAATCTTAAGCCTTATAAGTTATATCACAGAAGTTTGATACTGAAATGTCTTTGTTTATTTTATTTGGCAAGAGGATCTAGTCATCTAGACAAATTGCATATTATTCTTCTATTAAATTAGACTGTACTTATCAAGAAACTTTTGTCCTCGAAGAAACTGATATTGAAATGGACTAAGTCCAGCCACTTTGGTTCCAGAAACAAACCGCAGAAATAGGATGAAGCCAAACACTTGCCGCTTCAAAGCTGGCATGTCTTGCACGCTCTAGCTGCATTTTTTGCGCTGATTTTCTTGACAAATAAATAAGAAAACAGCCTACCCTGCATCCTGCATCCTGCATCCTGCATCCTGCATCCTGCTTATTGTTTCAATTCACAGGAGGAGTGCCATTTTTAGAAAAGTTGTTATGCTGAAAAGTTGAACAAGCGGAATGAGATGTTTGATAACCTGTTTGGTATGCGATGATAAATGGTGGTGGTGATAATGAATTAATTAAATGACACCTGGCGATAATAAAGGGTGGTAGTCGTAATGAATTGAGAGGTAAATTTGTGAAGAATTTACGTGCTTGTTAATTCGACGTATAATCGTTTCGAGTTTGCCAAAGTATTTACGTGCTTGTTAATTCGGCGTATAATTGTTTCGAGTTTGCCAAAGTATTAACAAAAAAATAATTATAGATAAATTTAAGAGCGAAAAATAAGATATAATGACATATATTTTTAACAAACCCTCTCACAAAATCACCAAAATTATCATTAATCAATCAACAACGTAACCGGGAATAAGAGTTTATAGGCTTCCTAGAAGGAAGCTCATAGTGAAAGGTGTTAGTTGATGCATTGAAACTGGGCTAAGGAAGAAGAATAACGCGAAGTTTCTTGCTCGCCCGTTCGACCGGGCAGTGACCGGGCGAGCTATGTTTTCTTTCTTGGCGTTTTCGGCTCTCGCGCCGACCGGGCGGATTTTGGCCCGACCGGGCGGTTTGGCCCGGGCAACGCATTTCTTACACGGGTTATTTGATATTTTAACCCTAGTTTTTTAAGCCGTCATTAGAGTTATATTAGGAGACTATTCTACGGTTTATTAGGGTTTCCTTATGTTATAAAAGGACCATTTTTGTGATCAATTGTTTGACATAACTTTAAGCCATTAAGAATTTTAGGACTTCTTGTATATTCTCTTTGTTTTCTCCATTATAGTGAAGAAGCTCTCGAATCCCCCACCTGTGGACGTAGGTCTAATTTGACCAAACCACGTAAATCCTTGTGTTCTTCTTGTTTATTTTCTTTATCGTTTTTCTCATTCTTATTATTTTGTTGACTTGTTCTGCATTAATCAAACACTACACCACCTGTTTCCTAACAAATTGGTATCAGAGTAAGGTTTTAAGGTCTCAGGTGTTTATAGACGAGTTTGATTAAATTTATGTAAATGAAATTCGACATTAAGAAATTCGATAGGCAAGTAAGTTTTGGCCTATGGCAATTGAAGATGAAAGCCATCTTGGTTCAAAGTGGTTGTCACAAGGCTCTTGAAGATGCATCCAAAAAGCCTTTGGGTATGACGGATGACAAGTGGGAGGAGATCGATTTGAAGGCTCTTTCGGCAATTCAATTATGTCTCTCTAATGAAGTTTTGAGAGAGGTTGCCAAGGAGACAACTGCTGCGGGTTTGTGGTTGAAGTTGGAGTCACTTTATATGACAAAGAGCGTGACCAACCGTCTAACTCAAATCTAGACTTCATGATCTTAGTCTAGAAGAAGGTAAACCGCTTGAGTCTCATCTAGATGAATTCTTATCTATTATTATGGATTTGCAAAACATCGATGTTGAGATCGCTGATGAGGATATGGCTATTAGGTTGTTGTGTTTTTTACCGCCTTCGTATAAGCATTTTCGAGATACTTTATTGTATGGTAGTGATGATTTGAGTTTGCAGGATGTTAAGGATGCCTTAACTCAAAGAGATTCAATTGATAATAAGTTGGTTAATAAATCTAACAATCCTCCTCAAACTAATGATTTGGTTGCTCATGGTGGTAAGAACTTTAGCAAAAATAAAATCTGTAACTATTGTCACGTGAAGGGTCATGACAAAGCCGAGTGTTGGAAATTAAAGAAGAAGAATGGGGAAAAGTCCAATGAGGACCAATCCGCAAATATCACCAACGATGCCTTTGATGATGATCTTGCACTTTAGGGTTACAAGTTTTAGGGCTGCGGTTTCTACGATCTCTTCATGATTGGTGCTTTTGAGATCTCTTGGTGAAACGAGAAACCGTGTGGATTTTTGCTATGGAGTCTATGGTAGATTGCTTTTGAGTTTGTAATGAAGTAGCAATCTTGGTTATGCATTAGATTTTGTTCTAGTTATGCTATTTCTTATCTCAAATTTGGGACTTTTGTGTTTTATTAAGTACAATTGCAATTTAGAAATTATTGATGTAATTTAATTTTTTTTAGAATTGCTTAAGTTTGTTGTTCAGATGAAGAAGTGTTTGAAGAGAGTTTTGGTCAATTTGAATAAGCATGCTTGGCGTTGGTGACATTACACTCTCAATCTAGGCCATGTGATGGTTTTGCATACGGACTTTGTGTTCGAATACGCATCGGAACACAATTTATAGAAGATGCCCGTTCTTGATTGCCTAAAGTGATTAGGCTTATGGAATTTTGTTTAAGGTAGAGGTTCTATGTTTATGGTGAGCATCACTTATTGGTTCAAGGTGGAGTTATCTTGTTTGATCGGTTCCAAGTCAAGGTGTAGATTTGTTAGTTGATGCCTTGAAACTAGGCTAAGGAAGAAGAATAACGCGAAGTTTCTTGCTCGCCCGGTGTTGACCGAGCTGCCTGGGAATGGCCCGACCGGGCGAGCTATGTTTTCTTTCTTGGCGTTTTCGGCTCTCGCGCCCGACCGGGCTGATTTTGACCCAACCGGGCGGACGCTATTATAGTGAAGAAGCTCTCGGATCCCCTACCTATGGACATAGGTCTAATTTGACCGAACCATGTAAATCCTTGTGTTCTTCTAGTTTATTTTCTTTATCGTTTTTCTCATTCTTATTATTTTGTTGACTTGTTCCGCATTAATCAAACGCTACACCACCCGTTTCCTAACAAAAGGTGTTTGAGATTTCAAAAGATGTAGATTCTAGTGGAACGGTGTGGTTTGGTGTACAAAAGAGACTATGTGTGCAGAACCAATTGTGGCTAAACACATGGGTGTTTATAAGTTAAATGTCTTAAGAAAGAGTCACTTGTATGGAGCTATGGTCATGGACTAAGTAAGTCAAATATGTCTGTGTAGTATACTAGTATGCATGTTTGATTGACATAGTATTGCTAAAGTTGTATGATCGGTAACCAGTGGCGGATCCAGCGTGAGTTCAGTGGGTTCAACTAAACCCTCACGGATCCCCAAAAAAAAGGAAAAGTGGGTAAAAAGAGAAGGAAAAGAGTATGTTATATACTCTCTCTATTTCATTTTAATTTACTCACTTCACTTTGAGAGAGAACTATGGAGAAAGTGTAAAAGTATGAGAGAGAAACTGAAAAGGTGGAGAGAGAATTGAAAAGTGAGAGAGATAAATTAAAAAGTGGGTTAAAATATTAAAAAGTAGATGACATGGGTGGAAAAAGAGGAGAAAGTAGATGTGACATGTTATCAAAAATAGAAAAGGCAACAGTGTGTAGATTAAAAAGACACAGACCAAAAAGGAAAGTGTGTAGATTAAAAAGAAACGGAGGGAGTACAACACAAGGCGTCTTATCTCATTCAAAAATCAAAAGTGCTTGTGTAATACTACATGCTCTTCAGCTTCAGGGGGTCGTGGGTTCGAACTCTCGAATGTGTTTTTTGTTTCATTGTCTTCTCTTTTCCCTTTTTCTGTCCTCCTTATATTATATCCTTGGTCTTTCTTTTTTTATCCTTCTTTATTTTTTCAACTCTCTTTTTATTTATAAAATCTCTCCCTCTCATCAAGAACAAATATAATAAAAGGTAATGAATCTGATTTATTTCTTATTCTCTTCCCATTTTCCTTGCTTAAACAATCAATTAATCATGTCCTAAATAAAATTAGTTACTAAAAATCCACTTTGTTGATTACTTGATTCACTTGCTCATATATATATATGATTTACACCGAGAAGTGTGTTAAAATGAAAATGACTAATGTTCATATATTATAAAATTTTATAAGTGCATTTATAAACTAAATGTGCAAATATTAATTTTTGAAATGGAAGAATTTTATACATCACTTTATAAACAAAATTCTTGACAAAGCTCATTATCACTTAAACTAAAATACAAAGAACTTATTAGTGTTGATTCGTTGTTAATTAGTCATTTTAGATTTCATGTGCTAGCTAGTTGTTAAAGTTTCATATATATATATATATATATATATATATATATATATAGGTAGGATCCATCGAAAACTTACCTTAAGCTCAAAACCGAAAACCGGTCTTTTTGTTCATTTTGCAGATTTTTGCTCATTTTATGTTTTTTGTTCATTTCATGTTTTGCTCATTTTAGCAAACTATCGCTCATTTTACGATGTTTTTGCTCATTTTACAAACTTTTGTTTGAGATTATTGCGAAGACAACACACAAATTAACCAAATTTGCCCGATGTAGAGGCAATCAAGAAAGCCGCATATGTGAATATATAACCTACAGAGAAGTGGGCTAATGCAACTAATCTTGCTTGTACAATGGAAAGAGCCACCGGTTTATCTCTCCATCGAATCAAATTGGCCAAAGGTGTGCGTTCATGAGCCCATGCTAAAGTTTCAATCAACTCCTGCCAATATCCACGCCACGAAATTAAGAACATAAATCCCGTAGCCCAAACAAGATGTCCAAATAAGAACATCCACGCCCAAACCGATAAACTATTCATACCAAATGGATTATATCCATTGATAAGTTGTGAAGAGTTTAACCACAGATAATCTCTTAACCATCCCATCAAATAAGTGGAAGATTCATTAAATTGTGAAACATTATCCTGCCATAATGTGATGTGTCATTTTATTTTTTTTGCTCATTTTATGTTTCCGCTCATTTTAAGAAACTTTTGTTCATTTTACAAATTTTTGCACATTTTATGTTTTTGCTCATTTAAGAACTTTTTTCACGTGATCCTATTCCTATATATATATATATATATATATATATATATATATATATATATATATATAAACGTATAAACGTTTAACACTTAATCGATAAGCTGATTCAATATAAAATGTCTTAGTAATTGATACTCGATTCCTAGTTTGTATAACTTTGTAGTTTGTAAAGATATTGATAGTCTTTTATTACTACAAGTAATTACTTAGATTCTTTTTTGGCATCATGTAATCAAGAATGAAAGCTCCGCTAAGTACAATTGTTGATCGAAAGTTTAATTTTCTTCTCTTTAAAAAATTGTAACTCCTTTCCCTCAAAAAAAATTGTAACTCCAAGTAGTAAAATTTAATTTTGAATTTATACTCATTCTACTCCGAACCCACGTGGCTCGATTCCCACTGTCGGTAACATAGTTGGTTTAGTAAATCCCCCCTTAGGAAGGGGAAGGATAGTCCACGTTAGATATAGTGTACATGTTTTCTTGCCATCGTTTTTATTTCCTTTCTTAATATTCATCTCAATTGTAGGAACACATTAAAGTAAAAAGACACCAAAGTGAAACCCTACCTTTCTCTCTCTATCCTACCAGCCGAAACCTAGCACCCAACACCCAAAGGCAAGCCTAGGGGCTCGGCCGCCGTCTGAGCCACCATCCTGGGCTCACGACAGCAGTCGGGCCCCTCCCCCTCTTTTCCCTTTTCCGGTTAGTTGCGTCGGTGTCTCCCCTTCCCTGAGTCGCGCTTGGTGTCGTCCCCTTTCCCTGTTTTTCGTTCGGTTTTCCTCAACCTTTCCTGTGATTGGTTTCTTTCCGGCCAATTGCGCCGTTTACCCCCTCCCCGTGTCGCGTTGCCCCCCCTCTCCCTGAGTCGAGTTCGGTGCGTCGCTCTATTCCCTTCCCCGAGTCACGTCCTTACCCCCCGGTCCTAAGTTACGTAGTCGTTCGCTGTTTCATCTCCTTCCCGGGTCGCCGCCGCCTATCGCTCGTGGTTTATCTGGGATGCGTGTTGGTTCAGTCTTCCCCACTCCCGTCGCTGCAAGTTTGTTTCGGTTTTCATGGTCCCCGTCCCCATCCCCACGTCTGGTA
Source organism: Beta lomatogona (assembly GCA_947646795.1). Classification (NCBI taxonomy): domain Eukaryota; kingdom Viridiplantae; phylum Streptophyta; class Magnoliopsida; order Caryophyllales; family Amaranthaceae; genus Beta; species Beta lomatogona. The sequence goes on from CANSNZ010000448.1 coordinate 1,008,746, forward strand.
AGCATAATCCCTTATTTTTTAATGTTTTAGTTGTTTTGGGCTTCCCTCCCCCTCCCATGGTTGTGTATTAGGCTCCCCTTCCCCTTGTTAGAGTCGGGCTTCCCCTTCCCCTACCCCCTGTTTGTGTCGGGCTTCCCCTCCCCCTTCCCCGTATGTCAGGTTTTTTCAAATGTGTGTTCAATTTCCAAATAATATGAGTGCGTTGTTTTCGAGTTGTTAAAGATGTTATGCATGGTCGGTTGTGGCCATCGAAAAGTGTTTGTCAGTTGAATCAAGATTGGTGGTTCAAAATTGTGATAGTAGAATATGTCGGTTTTTGGGAATATGTGCTAAGGGACAAGGTAACTCAAGAAGTTTGTGCGCATGGACGAGGCGATGATAGTTTTTCATGGTTGGGACTTATGTTTTTCGGTTTTGCAAAGCGGAGGTGTGTTCGAGAGTTCAACTTGTTTGGCTCTCTTTTTAGCTTGGCATTGATCTTATTGGTCCTTGCCTTGAAAACTTCAAATCTGCAGGCGGCACCTCAGTTATATCTGAGGGTTTTCAGCACGCCCACTTATCTGTGTTTTTCCTACCTCATGGAGAACCCAGAAATACTCTCGAGCGAGAGTATGGAGTCACAACGGAACGTGACTCTTCAGAGAATCATGAGTCCGTAATCCCAAGCGATAGCGGCATTGCTGGGATTGCTCATGCGGCGAGACGCGACACTCGCCGTTGGTTGTTCGTTGTCCGGATCGTGAAAATCATCCGCTTCTTCTCTCACTTCCATTAGCCATCTGAGGTTTGACTCCACCAGCACAAGCACTGACCAGCGACACCCCTTTTCCTTCTCGACTTTTTATCAGTTGTATTTATTTTGGTTTTAGGTGGAATGTACGAGCTCATAAAGCTCACTTAGGTTCGTTTGTTTGGTTTTGTTTTGGATGTATTAGCATTAGGATGTACTTCCACTTTTAATTAATGTACGATTTCCCGTTGTAAAAAAAAAAAAAATATTCATCTCAATTGTGAGATAGGTAATCGACATATGGTTAGATCCCCCAAACAATAGTTTGATCTTGAAGACGCAAATGGACATCAGTCTCTTATTCATGTAAGTTGGGTGTTTTTAGGTGAAGTTTTGTTAGAGATGAACTAACTAAAAAGATAGAAATACAAGTGCAGGTCACTTATAACTTTAATTAAGCTCCATATTTTGCGGTAAATATTAGATTATATGTGTCTTTATATATCCACTAGGTTTGAAGCCCGTGTGTTGCACGAGTTGTTGTTTATTTTATTTTATTGCAATTTTTTTGTTAAAATTATTGTTGATTTTGTGTTGTTGTAAAATGAGATTTTTCAAGATCATTGTATTTATATACTTCCTCCGTTCTTTTTTCTATTACAACAATTACCACTTTATGTAGTTTCATCTTTTGCAACCATTCCACTTTTGGTAAAAAAAAGAAACTACAGTTGACAATATTACCTTTACTTTATGTTAATAAAACCATCATTAATTACCCGAATTGCTTTATAAAGTTGCGTTTAGTTTAATAAGGATTTATTTGTCCCCTACTCTAATTAACTAAAGAGGTACCTCTATGCTAAACTACCCATTTTTTATTTCCTTAAAAACCATGTCCAAACCAATTGTTGAAGTAGAAAAAAACGGATAAAGTATTTGTCATTATACTGTAATTTCTAGATTTGTTAATGTGATATATAAATTTTATAATTTTTATTATTCAATTGAATATTGTAGCTAAGTCTATTATTAAATGGTATCTCAATAACAGGTATGACTAACAATAGCTAATACAGTTTTAACATGAATAATACCCGAATGATACTTTAAGAAAGTAGAGGGTAATAATTTAATTGATGCGGACATAAAGAATACTTTCTTAAAAATTGATAAGAATGACACGGCATGCTTAGGTGGAGCTCTTTATAATATTCTAAGGCTGTTTTATTTAAATCAAACTCTAATTTTTACATAATCCAAAACTCTAATATGTAACTTTATCGCTATAGATTTTAGTTAATAAATTTTGTTGCAATACTATATTGTTTTAGTTTAGTTGAGTAAGGTTGAGGTTTTGAAAGATAATATGTTTAATCCTGTAAATTGGACCTATAATCAGATGTTATAATCACATATAATACACTATACTTAATACTTATAGCCATTATTATATTTATCTAAAAATAATGTCCTACAATGCATCTAATTTAATATATTTTCATGAGTTGTAAAACTATATTGTATATAGATCATATTTTGAAGCATATTTCAAGCACTCTCCAATGGTAAAACAATTATAATGTTTTGAATTAGGTAGCAAAAGATAAATTCAATTTACATAATATAATAATTTAGGTTGTTTATTCAAAACGCAACTCTAATTTCCCCCTACCCAAAACTCTTTATGTATTTAAATATATGTAGAATTCTATTTTTTTAAATATTTAAAATAAAAACTAATGACGTGGCAATCTTAAGTGGCGCTCTCTATTTCATAAATTGTAGAACTATATTGTAAATGGATCTTATTTCAAAGCATATTTCGAGAATATAAATTGATGACATGGCAATCCTACGTGGCGTGCTCTATTCGCTCGAAATCTTGAGGAGCTTCCTATGCTCCCGAAAAGTTCCTCCTTTATATATATATATATATTGATTGATTGATTCTGCGTTGAGTTCATATTTTTTCATCATAAAAATATCCAACAGTATTAGAGTTGTGGTAAGTATATTATATTAGAGTCCTAGACTAATAAAGATACTTACCTAAATATCATAAGGAAACTATACTCATTTCCTTATTGTCTAGAACTCTAATATAATATACTTACCACAACTCTAATAAACAGTAAGAATTAAGAAATGTCTATTGGCACCAGAAATTCTGCTTAATATTGTTTCCGTATTAATTATTAAACACTTATAAATTTTTAGATGAAAGGCTCTAATTTATCATCTTTTGTTGAACTCATAAAATATCAGAATCTGCCGTGTCTTTTCCAATCTAGACCAATAGTATGGTCAAGCTGCATGTGTTAGCTAGTCTTTCTAAAGTTTAGCTATCAACTTGTAGTGTACTACACTACCATTGATCTTTAAGTGTTCCAATCTAGACCACTAGTATGGTCAAGTTGCATGTGTATGTTGGTCTTTTTGAAGTTTAGCTATCAACCTGGAGTGTAATCATTGCAGGTGCACGTACAAAAAGCTATTTTTTGCTCATTTGCTTATTTGGAGTTCTCCCTAATATGCGAATTTTGCACGTCTGGAGGTTCCACATTAAATGAACAAGGAACAAAAAAAAGCTTCGGGTATACCATATTTACAGTACATCGGATGTATCATAAAAGTTGTAACCAACTTGTATAGTACTACTAGCCTTAGTGCCCTTAGTGCTTCATCTATAAAGGTCTACTTCACTTGACAAGAATATTGTATGCTGATATTAACATGATTTAAGTGTACGCCACAACCTCCGATTCTCAAGGATAGCTTTTATGGATTTTAGCTTTACTCGGAATATTATGCCTCTTGGCCATGGAGGAGTACTAGCTCCTGGCAGGTATTTGGGCTTCATGTCCCAATATAATCTCTCTAAACAATACAATTGTTAATTGAGGTAGCACTAGTAGAATAAATGCTTATTGCTGCGGTGGTATTGCTGCGGTTTTACCCAAACGCAGCAATATATAACGAAAAAAAAAGGTAAATTATAAAATAAACATATTCTTTGCGGTTTTTTTAAAAAACCGCAAGCAATATGGTTACAACGGAAACTTTTGCAAAATTGTTGACCATTTGACCAACCATATTCTTTGCGTTTTCTAGAGAAAACAAAGAGCAGCAATATATTTCCAACGGATTTTTTCAAAAAAAAGTTGAACATTTTTTTCGAGAAATATATTCTTTGCGGTTTTGTCGAAACCGCAGCAATATATTAAAATAATATTAAAATAATATTATTTTAATATATTCTTGCGGTTTCGTCGAAACCGCAAAGAATATTGCCCCAAATCGGATGTAAAACACAGGGTTTTTTTTGGCTTCACTTGTTTCTCTACACACTCTCTCTCTCTACTCTCACTCTCTCTCTCTCTACTCTCACACTCTCTCACTATCTTCAAATTTCCGGCCAAAAGGTTCCATTTTCCGGCAACAAGGTTTCGGTTTCCGGCGACAAGGGTTACCTAACTCGTTTTTCCAGCGATTTTCGGCCTTTTTGGTGCGGTTTTCGGCCGTGTTTTCGCCTCTTTGGTGCGGTTTTCGGCCTTCTTTTGTGCGGTTTTCGGCCTTCTTTTGGTGCGGTGTTCGGCCGGTTTTCGCACTCCTCTACTCCGTTCACAGGCGCCAGTGCCACCTTTCCCTTGTACAACGGTTAGTTTTTCATTAATTCTTATTAAATTTCAATTTTCTTTTTTCATTAATCAAAAATTTGGCTTAAATAGTAGTTAAAAATGCTCAATATAATATATATATATATATATATATATATATATATATATATATATATATATATATATATATATATATGATTAGTTATAAGATTTAAGGATTAAAAACTAATTTTGTGATGATTTTGCTTAAGTTTTTGTATGCCCTAGAATGTTATACGGGATTGTTTTTGCATAAGTGTGGTGAATTGTTTGAAGTGATATATATAATGGGGTTATTTTTGCAATGCCTTCATATTAATAGACTCACCAATGGGAAGGGGAAGGGAAATGTAAGGCATGGTTTGGTATTTGTTGTTTGGTTATGACTTGGAATCGCTTGAATGCGATTGTTTGTATGTATAATGCGATTGTTTTTTTGCAATGCCTTCATATTTATAGACTCACCAATGGGAGGGGAAGGGAAATCTAAGGAATGGTTTGGTATTTGTTGTTTGGTGATGACTTGGAATCGCTTGAATGCGATTGTTTTTTTGTACATCATAATGCCTAGATACCCGTTCAAGACTTACTCATTAGGAGTAAGTCTTGAATAGTCCCCGTTTTGGGACTGTTCTTAAACGTCACATCTCACTTAGGTAGTGAATGTGTGTTGATTCTTTGATTCTAAGTGAAATACGGTTAATCATTTCCCTAATTTGTTCTCCGGGTGCATATAAGATAAGCAATTATCTTCATCGTGTACTTGGAGAACTGAAGGGAAATGCTGCCGAATTTTACTTAGAATCAAAGATGATACATGCATTCACTAGTGGGATTGGACGTTTAAGGATGGGTTAGGTTGGAGTGATAAGGACCCAGTGGAAGCATGCATTGAATATTAGTTTGCTGTGTTATATTTATGTGAATTTTTTTAATTGATAATAAGTTTTAATGGATGTATATATGTGTGGGGGGTTTTAGAAATGGATCGAAGTTGGATGTATGGAAAGCGGAATACGTTGGAGTTCGTACAAGGTGTGAATGAGTTTTGCAAACGTGCTGTAGAGCATCAACAACTTACTTGCGAGGATGAGATATATTGTCCATGTGTTGATTGCTACAATGTGAATACGATTTCTGATATTAGGTTAATAAGAGATCATATTATTCGTCGAGGATTTAGAGCTGAGTATTATATTTGGTTATGGCATGGTGAGAAGGGAAAGTATACTCAGAATAGGGTTATTGTTGATGATGGCACTAGTAACTCATTAGAGATTGATATGTCGAATGTTGGGGCAGAGAATGAATTTGTGATTGAAGATCATGTTAGGATTGAAGGTGATGATGTTGTAGGTAATGAAAATGATCATGGAGATAATAGTGACACTGAGGATGAAGAGTTTGGTTATGATCGATTAGGTGAGATCTTTGGAAGGGGCACGTGACCATTTTAAAGAGCGGCCACGAGTGTTTGACGGTTTGTCTCGAAGTCGCTGGGAAACCCCTTTATCCGGGGTGTACAAAATACACTCAATTGAGTGGGGTTTTAACCCTTTTCAACATCAAAGCGAAACATAATTTGACTGATGTAGGCTTCACCAAACTCTTAGAAGCTTTACAAGATATGTTTCCTAAGGGTAATTTATTATCAAAATCCACCTACTATGCCAAAAAATTAATGTGTCCTTTGGGTTTAGAATATGAGCGGATTGATGCATGTCCGAATGATTGTGTGTTGTATCGAAATGAGAATGCAGACCTTTATGAATGCCCGAGGTGTGGTAAGTCCCGCTATAAATTGCTTGGATGGGGTTGAGCCCGGGCCGGGCAATACGGGTCCTTCGCGAAAGTGTTGTGGTATCTTCCAATTGTGCCAAGGTTTAGGAGGCTATGTTCTATCAAAGAAGATGCAAAGAACCTAAGATGGCATGCCGATCGGAGAAAGAAAGTCGGGATGCTTAGGCATCCAGCAGATTCTCCTCAATGGAAGGCTATAGATTCCAGATATCGGGAATTTGGTCAGGAAGTTAGGAACTTGAGACTTGCATTGTGTACGGACGGAATGAACCCTTACGGTACTTTGAGTAGTCAACATAGTACTTGGCCTGTTCTGTTAGTGATATACAATCTTCCTCCATGGTTATGCATGAAGCGGAAGTATATTATGTTGCCTCTCTTAATTTCTGGGCCTAAACAGCCGGGAAATGATATAGACATCTATCTTGCACCTCTCATCGAAGATCTCAAAAAGATGTGGGACGAAGGTGTTATGGTATCTGATGCGTATTCCAATGAAGATTTCAGGCTTCGTGCTATGCTAAATGATTATCCTGCTTATGGCAATTTGTCGGGGTATAAGGTCAAAGGAAAAAAGGCATGTCCCATTTGTGAGAATGGTATGGATGCAGGATAATCATTCATCAACGCCCCCTCCCCTTTTGACGGGTTTTTGTGGCGCAATTCACGCATATGTCTCTCTAAGTATGGATTAACTTCAGTAACATGGTGCAACACGAAAAGATGAGCTTTATTCAACTCACTCAATGAAGGCGAAATATGTCGCATCCCGACACCACCCTTGCCTTCTAACCTTCCCTCGTGTCTGAACTTTGGAAGGCCTATCGTCACAGCCTTAGCAAAATGAGAAGAACAATATCCTCCAACCTCTTCGGCAATTGTTCCTTGAATAATACTCGCCTCTGGTCTTGCTGGGTTCCTTACTTTCTTTTTCAAAGAACCCATATATCTCTCAAAAGGGTATGCCCATCTTAAAAACACAGGACCACACAGTTTAATCTCTCTTACCAAATGAAGGACTAAGTGAACCATAATGTCAAAAAAAGAAGGTGGAAAATACATCTCAAATTGACAAAGTGTTATCACCACCTCATTTTGCAAAGCATCCAACTTATCAGGGTCAAGTACCTTGTTGCATATGGTATTGAAAAATGAACACAACCTCGTGATGGCAAGCCTGACATGTTTTAGAAGAATCCCGCGTATTGCAATCGGTAAAAACACTTGCATCAACACATGACAGTCATGGGACTTCAGCCCAATTAATTTCAGATCACTCAAAGAAACAAATCTTCTCATGTTAGATGAGTATCCAGTGGGAACCTTAATACCGTATAAACACTCACAGAACAATCGTTTCTCTTGCCTAGACAATGTATAACAAGCTGGAGGCAAATATGTTGTTGTTCCCTTTCCTTTCTTAGTTTTTTCCTTAACCTTTGGCCATAAATTAGGCCGAATCTTCAATTTCTCCATATCTCTGCGAACTTTCGGACCATCCTTAGTTTTTCCCGGCATATTCAACAGTACCAATAATTGCAACACAAACATTTTTTTCAATGTGCATTACATCGAGACAATGTCTAAGCGGTAAGTATTTCCAATAAGGAAGTCTCCGGAATATAGATTCTTTTTTCCAAATGACACCATCGTCTTCCGAAGGTTTAACCCCCTTACCAAATATTGTGCCCATCCCCTTAACACGATTATAAACTTCTTTTCCGGTCAACGGTCTAGAGAGCTGGAGCATTTTCAACTAACCCGTTAAATGGTGCTTTTTTCTTTCGATATGGATGAGAATTATGTAGGAATTGCCTATTAATGATATAGACATGTTTCCCACAATGTGGCAAATGTGTAGCATCCATACCATTCTCACAAATGGGACATGCCTTTTTTCCTTTGACCTTATACCCCGACAAATTGCCATAAGCAGGATAATAATTTATAGTACAGAATAGCATAGCACGAAGCCTGAAATCTTCATTGGAATACGCATCAAATACCATAACACCTTCGTCCCACATCTTTTTGAGATCTTCGATGAGAGGTGCAAGATAGATGTCTATATCATTTCCCGACTGTTTAGGCCCAGAAATTAAGAGAGACAACATAATATACTTCCGCTTCATGCACAACCATGGAGGAAGATTGTATATCACTAACAGAACAGGCCAAGTACTATGTTGACTACTCAAAGTACCGTAAGGGTTCATTCCGTCCGTACACAATGCAAGTCTCAAGTTCCTAACTTCCTGACCAAATTCCCGATATCTGGAATCTATAGCCTTCCATTGAGGAGAATATGCTGGATGCCTAAGCATCCCATCTTTCTTTCTCTGATCAGCATGCCATCTTAGGTTCTTTGCATCTTCTTTGATAGAAAATAGCCTCCTAAACCTTGGCACAATTGGAAGATACCACAACACTTTCGAAGGATCCAGTCACCAAACATCGATTTATTCCAGTTGAGGAAACAAAGATTGCAGCAGACAAATACGTATGTATATCACTATATATAACTTTTAGTTTGATATATATACATTTTTTATTTATTAAATACATTTTTGTTATTTGGAACTTGTTTTTTGGCAGTTGGAGTACAAGGAGAAGCAAGCCAAGGGTGAGTTCACTCCGGTACGTAACAAAGAAGCCCTTTTTATGGCTCTTGGAGAGAAGCCAGATCACTCGGGTCGTTGTTATGGTTTTGGAGGCTACAATGTTGGCTATAGGAAGGCTTTTGGTCTTCCACCTCCTTGGAACTATTGGAGCTCGAGTCAGGAACAAGAGGAAACATTCATGCAGAAAATGGCTGAAAGGTGGAGAATTGACATTGCCACATATATGCAGAATGTGGCGCTTTCACAGCCCACTCAGCTACCTACTCCACCATTTGTTGCACCATTTGTTCCATCAGCTGCTTCACCATCTCCGGGCGGCTTGCTTTTCAGCCCACTCGCCTACCTTTTCCGCCATTTGTTCCATCACCGCTTCAGCATCTTCCGGGGTGCTTTTCAACCCCACTCGCCTACCTTTTCCTCCATTTGTTCCATCACATGCTTCAGCATCTTCTGGGCCAGCTACTTTTCAGCCTACTCAGCTACCTTTTCCTCCATTTGTTCCATCAGCTGCTTCACCATTTGTTCCATCAGCTGCTTCACCATCTCGCTGGGCCATCTACTTCAACGACCCACTCGCCTACGTACTCCACTATCTAGATTTGGAGACACTCATTCTCCTCATTCGAAGGTACATATATTTATCATATATACATTTGCTTTATACAAATAAGGATCATATATACATGTGCTTTATACAAATAACTATCATATATACATGTGCTTTATACAAATAATTATCATATATACATGTGCTTTATACAAATAATTATCATATACATATGTGCTTTATACAAATAATTATCTTATATATTTAGAACTTTATGTTATTGTTAGGACGAGACTCCCTGTCGATTGTATTTGATAGATCCAACTAGTGGAAAGACTTGTCTAGTGGCAGATGCACATTCTTATGCTTTTGATGAGACCACTACAGTTCATGGGTCTAGAATGATGAATGATCACCTTCGAGTGAAAATTCATCGTTTTGTAGAGAAGTATGGTCATTTGCCACTACCTGTCCCCGTCCCTGCATATGAAATCGACACTACGAAAACTGCTTTGGGTACATGGGTGCAATGGCCAAAAAATTTAGTGCAAATATTGGGTGATGAGGTAATTCTTCAAATTTTATCCATTTTTGTACAAATAATAGAATTAAATGAAAAAATTACATAATCTTATGCTCGTTCTAAAAAATTATTATTAGGTTACACCGACACCTAAAAAACAAAAGGGGATTTCGGGGGAGGCTGTTAGATGTCCTAGCCAGCAGCTTTCAGCCGGTTGGGCTACTCGTTATAGTCCAGTTGTTGATGATGTATCGTTCTTGGAATCACTCACTGAAGACTGTAAGGAGTTAGCAGATACGCTTACCCTTGCCGTCGCAGACGGATGATACTATTGGTGTAACCTTGCCGAGCTCATTATTCCATTATTTAGAAGATGCCACCGCTTATCTGACCAAGGACGATATTGCTCAGTTCTTGAAAGGGGAGATGCTTAATATTTCTATTATCCAAGTGTACATGAGGTAACAATAATCAAAGTTATGATTTTTTTTTACATTTCATTGTATGATAGTTGTATTTTCCACATAAAATTTATGTTTATCTATTTTTTATAGGGCAACACAGTCTGACTTGGATGGATTTGGGGATGCTGTTCGAGTTTGTTGGATGTGCCCAGAGAGTACCGCGGATGTGCATGCTTTGGAGAATGTAACGACTTACATTCAGTGTGCTTTGACTGGATCCGTCGCTGCTGGTGCTAATATCATCTTCGCGCCAATCTTTCAAGAGTAATATTCTATCTTAATAGTTTCACAAATATAGTTTGTTGCATGACATGTGAATTTTTTAAGTAATTATTATTATTCAATCTTGCAATAGCCGTCATTGGATGCTCCTTGTCATACGTCCCATGCTCGGGATTATTTACGTCTTTGATTCCGCTAGCTTTCACAAGGAGCAGAAGTTAACGATTAGACCGCCTATGATAGCGTAAGTTGATCGTTTTGATATATTTTAAATGAATTTAAATTATAATATAAAACAAATAAAGTGTAACTGATCATTTGATATTGTTTTATGTAGTGCTTTTAGGAGGTTTCGGATGAGCAACAACGAAGTTTGTCACAAAAAGCTTATTTGGAAATGTGTTCAGGTATAATAGACTTATTTTATTCAATTAAAAGCATATGTTATGTCATTCTTATTATACGATAAATTTCCTCATTTTCTTAAAACTTTCGTTAAAGTACCCACAACAACAAGGAGGCACGGAGTGCGGTTATTTTGTCATGCGCAACATTTTTGACGTACTCACTTTATATTCTGGTTCGGAGGATTTCGATGAAGTAAGTTTTTTGTTCACTTATTATTCATTTCATATTTTATATATATAACTATTGAAAGCTAACTTTGGTGAATTATTTTCAGGTTGCTCGTACCTTTACCCGCGATCCTTATACTGAAGATCAAATCAATGAGGTGAAAATAAGTGGGCAAGATACTTTATTGATAATTGCATTGCATAGGTTAGGTTAGTTTATATATATAACTATTGAAAGCTAACTTTGGTTAATCATATTGACTTAATTGATTGGATTTCATGATATATAAATATATATGTTGGATCGTATGATATCTATGTTTGATTGAATCGTATATATTTCTTGTTAAACTTGGAATTTGGATTATGCGTGGAAGTTGGATGTTGGATGAATTTTGGATTAGATGTTGTTTGTTGGATGATTTGTGGATGATGGATGGATGTTGGATGAATTTTGGATGATGGATAAATGGTTGTTGCATATAATATTGTACAGGTTAATTCCCAATTATGGGTTTATCCAATTTACAAACGGAGCTCTGTCGAAATTTATGCAGAAAATATTCTGCTTGCTGCATCCTGCTTGCTGCATTCTGCTTCTTGCATTCAGCATTCTGCATTCTGCTTAAAACAAAATTATATTTTTTTTTTAAAAAAAAAGCAGTATATTGCTGCGGTTTCCGCAGCAATATACTCTTTTTTTTATAATTAAAAAAACATATTGCTGCGGTTTGTCTGACAAACCGCAGCAATATGTGTATTTTTATTATTAAAAAACGTATATTGCTGCGGTTTGTCACAGAAACCGCAGCAATATACCGCTTTTTTATAATAAAAATATACATATTGCTGCTGTTTGTCACAGAAACAGCAGCAATATGTTTGATTTAAATAATGATAAAATGGAAATATTGTTGCGGTTTTTTCAACAAACCGCAGCAATATGTTTTAATATTGCTGCGGTTTAAAACCGCAGCAACAGATTTATTACCTATTGCTGCGACGTTAATTGTTGCGCAGTCAAAACCGCCGCAATAGGCCACTTAATGACCGCAGCAATAAGCATTTATTCTACTAGTGTAGCAATTTCACATGTAAGAGGTTAACCCCTCTTATAGATTCATAAGCTTAATCTTTTGATTGAGTTAATCCTTTGACATAGTATTGGAGCCAGTATGACAGATTGGTCATTGAGTTCAAATCCCATGCACCCCTCCTTTCTAAGTGGAATATTTAATGTCAACTATGAGGGAGAAGTGGAAATGGCAAGTCTAACTTTGGCCTCCTATTACCAAAATTGAACTCAATTGAATTCGGTCTTTGGTATCTATTACAATTGTAAGGATTACTCATCAATATATTCATATTATTATATATATAAATATGTGAGTTAAGTATCCTAGTGTGAACGCGTCACACCATCTTTGGTGGCGTGCCACATATAACCATCAAGGGAGAAGAAACAATAAAATAACAATGAGGCAATGCATTATACATATATATTCATTTCTAGGGCACCTTACTTGTCGGAGGCAATACATTATACATATATATTCATTTCTAGGGAACCCTACTTGTCAAGGTTAATTGAATAACATGAATAATGTAATTCTATTTGTTAAATTTCAGATTATATGAAATGGGTCTGGGTAATCTAATATGGAGGAGGAGAGTTTAACCCACTTACAAGCCCAAGGAGGTTCCATTCTAAAATCAATTGGTAATAGGAGGAGTAACTCCAAAGCTTATAAAGTGTTTTAGTCTCTCCTCTTTCTCCAATGTGGGACACTCACATGTGCTCATCAATGGGGTTCAACACTATTATATGTATTCTGATCATAAAAATGTGACCTACAACCTCTAACTAGGAAAGGCTAGCTTTTACAAAATTGAGCTATTAGTATATGCTTTCAATATTATGCGGATTGCAAGTTGCAGCTAATTCAAGAATGTCTATTCCATCACGAAGTTGAAATGGACTACATTTCTTCAGTAATTGTGGTACTATCACAATTCTGTTTAAGACAATTTATGCTAGCTAGCTTGTCATTTACTTATTTTATACAATTGGTGAAGCAGACATAATTTTCTGGAAATAGAATCAGTAAGAAGCACGCAATTAGTTTCAGGGAATGCACGCTTGCCTACTCTTGCATCTCAACTATGCCAAAAGAAAAAAATTATTACAATGCAAGACATATAAACTTAGCTTATAAGTTATATTGCCAGATATATAATGAATATTACACCTTTTATGACTCCAGAGTCCAGATTACTATGAGTTAAAGGCTGCACAGTTTCGCCTGATTTCACCTTGATTACCAGTTTTTACCCCAACTCTACCGAGCTTTTTCATTCCAGTGATAAAAGCAGCATTGAAGTTCCCAGGATTATTAGCAAAATTGATCACTGTTGGTCGAGAAGCTGGGTTAGTGTAGAGCTCCTGATCTGAGGTAAACAACCCTCTTCCTGCAACCAAGTCCTGATAATACTTATTGTCAAATGTCGTTGGGGTTCGAGGATCCATGAACACCACGAAGTTCGGGTTTACATTCGTTGGGCATTGTTGTTTCAACTGTTGTGCATACGTTGGGTTCATGGAAGGATCAATGGGGTTAGATGGAGAAAAATTATAGAGTCGATTTGAAATTTTTGAGCAGTGAGCTGCGCCTATGGTATGAGCTCCGGACAGCGCGACCAGATCAGTTTGGGTCAGATTGTGCTTCGCGAACATGGTTAATAGTTGGCCGAAATTGAAGGTTGGTTCTGGAAGGTTTCCTGAGACATCTGATGCCTTAGACCTTAGCCCATCTCGCCGTCCAAGTTCTACACTGAATGAAGGGCCTCCTGTCTGAAAACATATGGAATTAATCTTCATCAGTAAAAACAATTTGAAGACTTAATGAGTTAACCACTTAAACTCCCTTTATTTAGACTGACTATAACGGTACATTATTTTTTATGCTCTAACATACATACTTGAGTATTTAGATTGAAAAATTATAAATCTGTCCATGCTTAAGTTACTAAATAGATGAAAATTACCAAGACTACAACATCTCTGGTAGCAAGAGCCAAAATGTCAGCACAAGAGACTACGCCAGGGCAAGCAGCTTCGACTGCTTGCTTGGCCTTTATAACCGTGTCAAATCCATCCCCTGCAAGCGGGAGATCATCCGGTGAATCCTTCTCTGCGTCGCCGTTTGGTGAGAAAATCATAACTGAAGCATCACATCCCTGTACCAAAAATAAGGATGGGGTAATCACTCGTAAGTCCCAACTGATGAAAAAGAGTAAAAAATCAGTAGGAAGTTCTTTTGAAATACTACTGCATGTACTTAGTTGAGTGTTTTAAGGTATGTATGCAGGCTAATGATATGAGCTATTTGATCATTAATATGGCCTATGTTTATTTATTTGGCGAAAGGGATGACCAATTTTCGACAGTTAATAGAAGTGTTATGGCATTTACTAGTGCGTTTACTTTTACACTCCCACTAAACTCGTTACATACTCAAGCATAGTTGAAAATGTTTCATTTGCATAGGAGACAATTACCTCGACAAAGCAGTCATGAAAAAACAGATGAAGCGTTGCTTGAGCTGTTACAAAAGTTTGACTAAATTTTTTTGCTACAGCTTGTCTAACTATAGTTTCTACACGAGGGCAAGAAGTGGTATAGAAATTTTCTGAAAGTTGAGCGTGTCCTCCCTCAATAACCATGATCATAATGATCACCAAAATTGAGCAGAGTCTTTTCCACCATTCCATTTTTATCTCTGTTTTATGATCTCTTGAAAACATGTGTTTTAAAAGGTTGTTAAGTGGGAGTAATAATTAATAAATAAGAGGAGGATTATGTTTGTGGCTTGTGCACTTTGGTCTAAGCATCTAGCTTATTATAAAGCCTTTGTGGTATTGTCATTTTGCATTGACTGCTGAAGAGTCAATGAAATTCAGCCACGTCAGTTACGTTTTGTTCACTCCTAGGTGGAGGCTCTCCATATTCATAGTATAATACGTTTTAGAAAGGTCAAATTGGACAACCTCATGTTATACAGCCTTTTCTTAATTTTGGCTTCATTTTCTTGTTTATTTATCCATTCTAAATATTCCCCTATTTCAGACCCGAAAAACACTTCAATATGACTATATAACTCTATAAGTTATGTTTGATAGCATAGGACGTGTAAAATCTCCAAAATTTCAGATGATAAATATATTAATTTTACACTTTGTCATATATTAAAAAGGTTGTTTCGTGCTTCAATTTATTCCTAAACTATTTCTTGTAAGATATCTTTGAATTATGGTGACAGAATAGCTCCATCCATTCCGAATTATTTTTCCTTATAATTATTTTTACCAACACACTCATCACATCTAATGGTAATCATAATTTATGTAGAAATTCTTTTACGCTAGCCTTTTAAGTGGCATTATGAATTTATGATAAACCATTTTTAATGAAATGAGTTTATTTGCTTATCGGTAACAACCTTTTTGGTTTTAAAGATATTAGTTTTAGCCACAAAATTTTTAATGTTTCAAGAAACTTATAAAATCATGAGTTCATTTAAATAACAACATAGAGAAGAGGAGGGGTGAGTTTGAATTATTTCGTATCAATTTAATAATGAGGAGTCAAAGTGTGTGACTTGTGGCACATAAATTAAAGTCCTTAACATAAAGTATTGGGCTATTATCATAGTCCATAGATATAAATTTTGTTAATAATTGTTAAATGGACATAGAAACGTACCCATCGGTTTTTTTTTTTTTTTTTTTTTTTTTTGAAAGAGACCATCGGTTTAGTTTCTCTTTATATTAAATTATTATTTAAAATATAATTAGTTGTTTTAATCATCAAATGCGACACTCTTTCTATAATAATGCCGCATATCACCATGTTTTTTTTTTGACGGGGCATATCACCATGTTAGTTACTAGTTTCATATAAAAACAATAGAAATCCTATTATCGTCCATATTCATGATTTTGTAACACTAATCAACATTAAATTAAAAAAATCGTGTAGGCCGTCTCATTTGGGGAGAAAACTGAAAAAACTCTAAAGACTTGATGGTGAGTGGTGAGTGGTGACTGGTGGCCTGGTGCAATTTGGTTTATAAGACATACTTCTTCTTTTTTCCATTATTTCCATTAATTGTCCATAAAGCGTTTAATATATTTTAATGTAAGATGCTAATAATTCATATATTATTTAATGGGGATCGGTGGTGTATGTTATTTATTTAATGGGCTGATGGATTGTACCAAGAAACTTGACATTGACACAATAACAACTCCAAGTACTCCTATTACTTAAACACTTGGTTAATTATAACCCCTTTACGTTGCTCTTTT
The DNA here is from genome assembly GCA_947646795.1 of Beta lomatogona. NCBI lineage: Eukaryota > Viridiplantae > Streptophyta > Magnoliopsida > Caryophyllales > Amaranthaceae > Beta > Beta lomatogona. Next base: position 1,025,254 of record CANSNZ010000448.1, read on the forward strand.
GATTAATGCACTCGTATGTACAATTTGGTTTTTCAAGAGTTCTTGTACCATAATGAAATAGTCATAAAAAAAATAGTATGGGTGAGTTTATCATTTAGACTCAACCCCAAATTTCAAATTGTGTCATATAAGCTTTTCATTAACTTTTATCTACTTTTTATTTTTAAGACTCACTTCAGATTCATTCCAGTTTTGTACTTTATCCCTAAAACTGTCTCCATACTCTCTACAAAAAGTTTAATATTATTTTATATTTAATACATTCTATGTTTTTTATTGAACATCAATTATTCTACCAAAAGTCTTAAATTTTTGTTTTTATTTCCATTTTTTCCAAGAAAGTGTAAGATTTCTTTCCTTTTTTTTTTATGAAAATGATTAGGATTTGGTGGAGGAGCCATTGAAGAATGTTGAGGAGTTTCTCCAATTTCTGCTTCGGAAAAAGAAATGGTAGTTGAGATGACTTCATCTGAGGAGGATGAAATTGGTGCGTGTTCCAGCGGAGGATCCATGGAGGTCGAAGTCGAGATTGTCACCACTGTTTGAAGGAGAACACTAGTGGAGAGAAACGCAAGGGTTGCGGTCAAAACAGCCCTAAGGGGTGCGTTTTCGGCCAGCAGCCCTTTAAACCGCAGCCCTTCACAACGAAGGGTTGCGGTTTAGGCCCAAAACCGCAGCCCTTTTGACCCAAAAAAAATTAAAAAAAAAACTTTTGTTTTTGCATTTTTTTACCCCTAAAGTTGTTTGTGCAGCGAAATTATAAATTACAACTCCATCTGATGCAAATAAATCAAACAAAACGAAATTATAATTTATACTTTGATGCATCGTATCTAAACTTATCAAACAAAACGAAATTATAAATTACAACTAAAATCAAAACACATACAAACGGAATTTCACACGTAAAAGGTTGAGAATTAGGCATGAAATTGATAAATTAAAGAATTGACGAAATTAAAGCAAGAATATCTCGAAATCATAGGAAAACATAAAAGATGAATACGAAATTACGGCAATTCTTCGCGAGTTAATCAATCGCATGCGGTGTCGGAAAACGAGGACGGTGTAGAAGAAGACGTTGAAGGCGAAGGAGAAGTGAAGCTGAAGGTTGAAGTTGAAGAATTGAGAGAAAAGCTTCGGAAACCTTCGCGTTCTCTCTCCTATATTAAGGCTTGTTGCTGCCACGTTCTTGTTTGCGCCACCGCTAGTCGATGGCCCGCTGGTGTCGCTGGTGCTTCGTTTTCGTTCTGGTGGCGTCGTTGCTGTGTCTTTGGTGCTTTGTTCTCCTTCGTGGTGTTGCTTATATTGCGTCGTTGATGTGCCGCTATTGTTGTTGTGGTGTCGTTGTTGTTCCGGTGGCGTCTGTTCTACCGGAAAGGGAAGGAGGGTGAGGGAGATGGGAGGAAGGTGAGAGAGAAGGGAGAAGGAGGTTGTGGTTGACGTGAGAGAGGAGAGAGAATGAGGGAGAGGAGATTGTGAGAACCCTAGCCGCTTAACATTTTAAGCCCGCGAATTCCTTTCAAAATTAAAAAAAAAAAAGCCCATAAAGGGATACGGTTATCCCAAAAACCGCAGCCCTTTATTACTTATACGGCTGCGGTTTTTGCATTGACCCCAGCCCTTTCATGCACTGCAGCCCTTGCGTTTTTTTCCACTAGTGGAAGAAAATTCTAAAATAAACTAGAATAAATTTCCGTATGGGCTTCATATATGGGGCGGCCATGCACACCTATAAATATAGGTGTGACTGACAACATATAAGAATTTGTATTTTTTTTTAAAGAGAAGCTTGTAATTGCAAAAAATGAGGATAAAATTAAGAAAAATTGGCAACATTAGGTGCATTAACTAGAAAATAAGATGCATTAATAATAAAAAAGAAAACAAAAGAAACACTAGAGAGTCGAGATTACGAAAATTTTAAAAGAAATCGATAAAGACTAAAAAAGATCTGGATGGAGATATTTAAGAAAGATTTCAAAATATGGGTATTGCATAAGCATACTCCATAACACTTGATAAAAGTGAATAAAAAACCCTGTCGCTATTTACCGTCCGTATTTTTTCCTTTAAATGCCCCCTACCCCTCCCCTTTCACCCCACTCCTACTCTCTCATCTCTCATCCAACTTCACCCCACCCCTACTCTTTCACCTCTCGCACTACCACCACCACCGGACCACCACCAACGGAGCACCACCTTAAACTCGTGGACCACCACCACCACCAGAGCACCACCATCATCGATTGATCACCACCACCGGAGCACCACCTCACTCTCGCGGACCACCACCACCACCGGATCAACACGACTGGCACATCATATCCACCCTCGCGGACCACCACCACCGGAGCACCACAATGTCCGACGAAGAACCATCAACGCCGCCAGCATCACCAGAACGGAATGTGGTTAGTTTTAAATATATTTTTTTCGCCACCAGTGCACGAAAACGTGTGGATATTTCGTTTCCACCATGGCAGAAACGAAGAGAATCTTCGTTTCCTCCATGGAGGAAACAAACAAAAATTTTGTTTCTTCCACAGAGGAACGAAAACGAAATTTTTGTTCACGAAGATCTGTTTCGTTTCCACCATGGAGGGAACGAAAATTCTCTTCGTTTCCGTGTAATTTTTTGATTAATAGTATTTGTTGGAACATTATTGAAATTATTACGATAATTATTAGTAAGTTTTTCATTAGCAAATAATAGTCGATTTAAAAATCTGTTAATTTTGTTAATGAACATTTGCTATTAGGTTGTGTAATTGAATATTTAGTTAATATTAAGTTTATTTTTTTCTGAATATGTTTGCATATTATTGAAATTATTCTGATAATTAGTTGTTATTTTCTGATTAGCAAATAATAATCGTGCAAAAATTTGCTAATTTTGTTAATGAATATTTGAGTTGTGAAATTGAATATTTAGTTAATATTAATATTTGTGGTGGTGGCTTGGTGCAATTTGGTTTATAAGACATACTTCTTTTATTTTATTTTTATTTCCATTAATGGTCCATAAAGCGTTAAATATATTTTAATGTAAGATGCTAATAATTCATATATTATTTAATGGGGATCGGTGGTGTATGTTATTTATTTAATGGGCTGATGGATTGTACCAAGAAACTTGACATTGACACAATAACAACTCCAAGCACTCCTATTACTTAAACACTTGGTTAATTATACCCCCTTTACGTTGCTCTTTTGATTAATGCACTCGTATTTATAAGTTGGTTTTTCAAGAGTTCTTTTACCATAATGAAATAGTCATTAAAAAAAAATAGTATGGGTGAGTTTATCATTTAGACTCAACCCTAAATTTCAAATTGTGTCATATAAGCTTTTCATTAACTTTTATCTACTTTTTATTTTTGAGACTCACTTCAGATTCATTCCAATTTTGTACTTTATCCCTAAAACTGTCTCCATACTCTCTACAAAAAGTTTAACATTATTTTATATCTAATATATTCTATACTTTTTATTTAACATCAATTAATCTACAAAAAGTCTTAAATTTTTGTTTTTATTTCCATTTTTTCCAAGAAAGTGTAAGATTTCTTTCCTTTTTTTCATGAAAATGATTAGGATTTGGTGGAGGAGCCATTGAAGAATGTTGAGGAGTTTCTCCAATTTCTGCTTCGGAAAAAGAAATGGTGGTTGAGATGACTTCATCTGAGGAGGATGAAATTGGTGCGTGTTCCAATGGAGGATCCATGGAGGTCGAAGTCGAGATTGTCACCATTGTTTGAAGGAGAACACTATTGGGGAGAAACGCAAGGGCTGCATTTTTTGCCAGCAGCCCTTTAAACCGCATCCCTTCACAGCGAAGGGTTGCGGTTTAGGCCCAAAATCGCAGCCCTTTTGACCCATAAAAAATATAAAAAAAAAAACTTTTTTTGCATTTTTTTCCCCTAAAGTTGTTTGTGCAGCGAAATTATAAATTACAACTCCATCTGATCCAAACAAATCAAACAAAACGAAATTATAATTTATAATTTGATGCATTATAAATTCATATCTAAACTAATCAAACAAAACGCAATTATAAATTACAACTAAAATCAAAACGCATACAAACGGAATTTCACACGTAAAAGGTCGAGAATTAGGCATGAAATTGATAAACTAAAGAATTGACGAAATTAAAGCAAGAATATCTCGAAATCATAGGAAAACATAAAAGAAGAATACGAAATTATGACAATTCTTCGCGACTTAATCAATCGCATGCTGTGTCGGAAAACGAGGACCGTGTAGAAGAAGACGTTGAAGGCGAAGGAGAAGTGAAGCTGAAGGTTGAAGTTGAAGAATTGAGAGAAGAGCTTTGGAAACCTTCGCGTTCTCTCTCCTTCATTCTGCCCCGATTTTCTCTCTCCTATATTAGGGCTTGCTGCTGCCACATTCTTGTTTGCATCGCCGCTAGTCGATGGCCCGCTGGTGCTTCGTTGTCGTTCTGGTGGCGTCATTGTTGTGTCGTTGGTGCTTCGTTCTCCTTCTTTGTCGTTCTGGTGGCGTCGTTGCTATGCCATTATTGTTGTTCCAGTGGCGTCTGTTCTGCCGGATAGGGAAGGAGGGTGAGGGAGAAGGGAGGAAGGTGAGAGAGAAGGGAGAAGAAGGTTGTGGTTGACGTGAGAGAGGAGAGAGAATGAGGGAGAGGAAATTGTGAGAACCCTAGCCGCTTAACATTTTAAGCCCGCGAATTCCTTTCAAAATTAAAAAATAAAAGCCCATAAAGGGATACGGTTAGCCCAAAAACCGCAGCCCTTTATTACTTATACGGCTGCGGTTTTTGCATTGACCCCAGCCCATTCATGCACTGCAGTCCTTGCGTTTTTTTCCACTAGTGGAAGAAAATTCTAAAATAAACTAGAATAAATTTCCGTATGGGCTTTATATATGGTGCGGCCATGCACACCTATAAATATAGGTGTGACTGACAACATATAAGAATCTGTATTTTTTTTTAAGCGAAGCTTGTAATTGCAAAAAAATGAGGATAAAATTAAGGAAAATTGGCAACATTTGGTGCATTGACTAGAAAATAAGATGCATTAATTATCAAAAAGAAAACAAAAGAATCACTAGAGAGTCGAGATTACGAAAATTTTAAAAGAAATCGACAAAGACTAAAGAAGATCTGGATGGAGATATTTAAGAAAGATTTCAAAAATATGGGTATTGCATAAGCGTACTCCATAACACTTGATAAAAGTGAATAAAAAACCCTGTCGCTATTTACCGTTCGTATTTACTTGAAATCGTCCGTATTTTTTCCTTTAAAATGCCCCCCATACCCCTCCCCTTTCACTCCACTCCTATTTTCTCATCTCTCATCCAACTTCACCCCACCCCTTCTCTTTCACCTCTCGCACTACCACCACCACCGGACCACCACATACACCCGTTGACCACCATCAACGGAGCACTACCTTAAACTTGTGGACCATCACCACCACCATCGTGGGACCACCTCCACCCGTTGACCACCACCAACGGAGCACCACCTTAAACTCGTGGACCACCACCACCATCGGAGCACCACCTCACTCTCGCGGACCACCACCACCACCGGAGCACCACCTCACTCTCGCGGACCACTACCACCACCAAATCAACACGACTGGCACACCATATCCACCCTCGCAGACCACCACCACCGGAGCACCACAATGTCCGATGAAGAACCATCAACGCCGCCAGCATCACCGGAACGGAATGTGGTTAGTTTTTAATATATTTTTTCCGCCACAAGTGCACGAAAACGTGTGGATATTCCGTTTCCACCATGGCAGAAACGAAGAGAATTTTTGTTTCCTCCAAACAAACAAAAATTTTGTTTCTTCCACGGAAGGAACGAAAACGAAATTTTTCTTTGTTTCCTCCATGGAGGAAATAAAGATCTGTTTCGTTTCCACCATGGAGGGAACGAAAATTCTCTTCGTTTCCGTGCAATTTTCTGATTAATAGTATTTGTTGGCACATTATTGAAAATATTACGATAATTATGGAGTAGTAAGTTTTTCATTAGCGAACAATAGTCGATTTAAAAATCTGTTAATTTTGTTAATGAACATTTGCTATTAGGTTGTGTAATTGAAAATTTAGTTAATATTAAGTTTATTTTTTTCTGAATATGTTTGCATATTATTGAAATTATTCTGATAATTAGTTGTTATTTTCTGATTAGCAAATAATAGTCGTGCGAAAATTTGCTAATTTTGTTAATGAATATTTGAGTTGTGAAATTGAATATTTAGTTAATATTAATAGTTGTGGTGGTGGTCGCCGATGTGGTGGTAGATACGGACAATTTTTAGTAAATACGGACGGTAGATAGTAATGCCCATAAAAAAATACGGACAATTTTTAGGGGTAGTTTAGGGATTGTTTAGGGATATTTAGGAAAAAAATACGGACAATTTTTAGTAAATACGGACGGTAGATAGTAATGCCCATAATAAAAAGAACTTTATGGACGACCACATAAAAGAATTTCTTTGTTATTAAGGCATTATTTATATCTCCATAGATGCCTATAAAAAAAAAATGCCACAAGTTGCAAATATTTGCTAGCATGGGAAATTGTTAAGGAAGTCCAGCCCACGAATACAGAATGTTGGGCTCAATTAATGAAGTACCAATCATCCTGGCCCAGCCCAATAACAAAATCTCTTCAGCTTCACTGAATATTGAGTAATGATCCACATACCCGATTCAAAATTTGCTCCAATTCAAACGGTAGAATAACAACAATAACCCAAAAATTTTGAATTTTTACGATTTTCTCTCTCCTCCACAGAAATGGCGATGGAAATTGAAGAATGTAAATCAGAATCAGATTTTCCTTACTGGAAATCTACTCGTCGCAAGTTCGATCCTGATTCTCCCTTTTTCACTTCCGGCGACGTTGAGCGACAACTTCTTGCCAAACAGGTCTTTTATTTATTTTTTACTTTTTGTTTGTAAAGATTTTAGTATGATTTATTAATTATTATCTGATTGCTTCAACTGTCACGACAATGCTATTGTTTTTTTTGTTGTGTTATAATCATTGTTTATTGTGTTACAGTTAGGTTTGCTAAATTGATTTGTTTGGAATTCGTGATCAGTTGAATTAGGATTTTTCTAGGGTTTTGGTTTTTAGTGATTATGGAAATTATTTGTGATTCAGCTGAATTTTTAGGCATCATTTGGTGTAACTAAATAATTGTACTTTAGCCAATTATTCATTTGTTTGCTAGGGTTGGAAGGATTAGTTTTTATACTTGCTTAGCTGCTTAGAAGAAGAAGCTTGAGCTGTTACTAATTGAGGTTGGCCCGGAACTTTGAATTCCTTCGAATTGAGGCGAATATTATTAATTTAATACTTCCAACTGCTTTTTCCGTGGTCATTCAGATTTCAGGTTCAGGTTCGGAATATAGATAGAATTGAGAGGGAAGAAAGAGTCCGGTTTCAGAGGCTTGATTAACTGTGTAATCATGGATCATCAAGAAATCCCTAAATGCTGCTTTATACTGTTGCCACGGAAAAACGAGCAGAATAGTCTTGACTTGAGCCTACCTTCGCACACCTCCTCTACTCTTTAGGAGGCATCCACCTCGCAGTGTCCTGCCTTTCCCCAAGTATTCAAGAGCTCTCCTAACCTAATCTGGGAGTATCTGTGGAGTGTAAAAACAATTATACCATGCACAATCTACAATATACCCTTCTGTCGGGATATGTATATTGCCGTGTTTTCTCTACCTTCCGTAATTAATAAGATGATACTGTCTCCTATATGATAGTTGCTAACTTATGTGATTCCAATGCTCTTCCCTTGCTCTAAGCTGGGCATTTTGAGAATTCCAATCATATATCATTTTGGTATGCCTAGGACATCCCATACTAGTAGTACGAGAGCTAGATTACTATTTTCAGATGAAGGTAGACATGAGTAACAATGGAAACCCAATGTCTATGAGTGATATTATCGCGTTCTGACTTCTTAGTTTCTTGTTAAGACGAATCTCAGTCAGGAAATGACTCTTCATAATGGCCCAAGTTTTAGCTCTTACTCATGGTCTGTTCGATGAAATCCATCTTTTTGACTTAGCTTCTCTTTGGGGAAGTTCTTTTTGTACAAATAATAATAGAGCAGGATTAGTCGGTTTGTCATCCTATTACAGTTTTCAATTTCTTTCGATTTTAGGTGAAGTTGTCATGGCAATACAGACCCTGTAGTGCTCTGTTCTTGACATGTTGGCTTGTTTTTTTTTTTTTTCTTATATTTTGACTTAATTTTCATGTGCAGATTGCATTGGACTTGAGTATAAATGAAAAGCAACAACTTCTTGACTTGGAAGATTTTGGGAGGTAATTAGTACCAAACAATTGGCTGTTTCAGATTTTTTGCATTTTTAATATAATCCCCTCAATGGCAGATCAAAGTTCATTCCTCCCATGGGGTTAAGTAGTTCAAATGCTACAATGTGTGATTTATAACTAGTAAGAGGAAGTCTCATTTCTACTGCTTCACTTGAGTAATCATGTTTCTTATGCCATTTGGCTGTCGGTACTTTCATGTTTTGCCAACCAAAAACTGATTATGAGTTTAAATGATTGTGCATCACATATCCTGCTCTATCCTCTTAGGAATTTCTTACAGTGACCAGTTAGATTTCCAATCCACCTTCAAAGTGCTCAATTTTTCTATTTTCCTGAGTCTTCTTGATTGTATACTTCCTCTGTACTTATTAATTGCAACAATTGGATTTTTACACTATTCACACACAACCCTATCACCATCAAATTTGATTTTTACATATGGAATAAAATATAGTCATGTGGGCTCTTGTTAGATTCGTCTCGATTTATACTTTCAATATATCAACTTTTTATAATTTTTACTAAAAGGTAATTAAAGATATTAATGGATAAAGTTGTACATTGGCAAGCGTGAAAACTCAAATGTTGCAATTAATAAAGAACGGAGAAAGTATTTACTTGATTTAGATGAGCCTACCTTACGTGATAACATGAATATGTATTGCAGGGAGATATTCTGTCCTATTGCTGGTTGTGGTTCCCGGTTAAATTCATTAGAGGGCTTTGAGGATCACTATAATGCATGCCATACTGCATCCTGTTCAGTGTGCCATAAGGCATATCCAACACAACGATTGCTTAGCATACATGTGTCTGAAGTGCATGATTCTTACTTCAAGGCCAAAGTTGCAAGGGGTTATGCCATGGTAAGTACTAACTCTCCGCAATTCATATTTTGTTGATATTAAGAATACTTGTGAAGACGTACTTGGGCATATTTAAGAGACTAATTGGATATCCTATATACGCTGGCAAAGCACTACTATAGCGATAAAACATTCACGTGGTAAGTTTATCCTGGACATATTTTCCTTTCTAGCATGTTAATAGACCATAGGAATTTATAGGATGGGAGAACATTTAAGTCACACTGGCATATTGGCAACTTCAGGAAACTTGAGTGTTCATGGTAGATGGGCGGGCATAAGACAGATATATTCGCTGTTCGTTTCTTCAATGTGTTTTTAGTTTTTAAAGCCATGATAATCCAGTGTTGTTTCTATGCACATCTTGTAAAAGACAAATTTTGATTGTAAGGTTGATTGTTTGTCTTCAGTACGAGTGCTTGGTTGAAACTTGTGGGTTGAAGTTGAAAAGTTACAAAGGCCGGCATCAACATCTTGTGGACAAACACAAATTTCCTAATACATTTGAGTTTCATAAGAAAACGCATCTGTCCAAGAAACAGAGACAGAAACACTGGCATAAACAAGCTCTTTACAAGGAGGAAGCTTCAGATGCAATGCTGTTAGAAGATCAGGACACCTTGGAAAGCCTTACTTCTGCTATCTCCCAATTAAGTACATCTGACTCTGTGCCTTCATCCATCAGTTTTGGTCGTCGCCACAGCCGTGGCTTGACCTTTGTCCCTCGGTCTGTTCAACGTGAGAGAAGGCCGGGAACAATGAATAGATAGAACACATGTACCTTGATGGTTCTCTTCTAAGAAACGGTCTTGCTACGCCGCCATCATTGTTGTCAATATTTATCCTCTTTCCTGGAGTTGTATATCTCGTTCATAGAACATAAATTGTGCAACCCCAGATATATGCGGAGAATATAAGCTGCTTAACATGGCTAAACCACTTTTGCCTGCAAGAGACGTCCACTTCAATTAGTTGTAAACTAACAGTCGCATGAGTAAACGTTTATGAGGTGTTTATTATTAGGATTTTTAACCAAAAATCACCCCTCAGTGAAAGGTTTATTCCCGTAGCCACCTCTAACTAAGAAAATTTAAATAAAGCACTCCTTAGTGAAGGGTCTATTTCCATAACCACCCTAGACTAAGAGATACACCACGTCTTAAGTATCTAATTAGAATTTTGGCCTAAGCGATGCCCCGGGTCATTTACAATTATCAAATATATATTATTATCCATAAATTGCATAATTGATTTTATTACCTTTTTAGTAATTTTCTTGTCCAGTACGAAATCGGAAAATAGACGTTATGGCTTGATAAGTTGTTTTAACAAAAGAACTTATAGGAATAGAGGATAAAAATAACAATTTCAATGGAATTGGGGTAAAAGAGAAGGTTATTACCTTAATAAAAGTGTTAGTGGTACCGTTCTTTTGATGGGAATGCCTTCTAATATATTTGTATAGATTTGTATTCTCAAAGCCTTCATTTTTGTAATTAAATTAAAACTAACAATTACACATTAATAAATTTACAATTAACAGTTCTGGTTTTCGGCTAACTTTTTTGTTTGTTTTAAAGGTCTACGAAATCAATGGACAAGATGAATCACTTAAAATAGAGGGTTGAGATTTAGTAATTGTTGTGTTGTAGTCACTCAAAAAGCTTCCCTTTTTTATTCTTTTGACGAGATTTTTATAGAGTGTTTATATATTATTCCTTTTTTGAATTATTGTCTTTTTTTCAAATGAATCATTGTGATTTAGTTACTAAATTTTACTAAATATGTGACTCTTGGTGATATGAATTATTATGATTTAGTTACTAAATTTGCGATTTCTTTATACGAGTAAATCAATGATTGACATTTGATCATGTAAAATCAGTTGTCTACAATGCAATTATGTGAGATTTCTTGGATTGTCTTCTCCTATACTCTCATTAACACTATTCAGAAATAATAACCAGTATTTTGGCCCGGGCGATGCCTAGGGTCAATTATAATAAACATATATGTTATTATTCTTAATTGTCATAATTTATTTTGCTACTTTTTGTATTTTTTGTCCATTAAGAAATTGAAAATTTTACGTCATGACGTAATAAATAAAAAAATCTTAAAGGTTTGAGTTTGAAAATAATAGCTTAAAAAGAATTGTCATAAGAGAACATGATATCAATAGTCTCTTTTTAGTTACGTAATAAGAGTGTTAGAGATGTATATATACTTATTTAAGTTTTTTTAGTTAAGAGCCTTTATCATATATACTTTTGAAACATAGGAAACGATAAAGTCATAGTGTATTGATGGTTAATCTCTTACTTTTCATTTTTAAGGTCACGTGTTCGATACCTTGCAGCTAAACAAAACTATAAAAGAATTTAACTTATTTTTGTTGAACTTATTTTTACTGAACTTAACTTATCTTTTGAACTTAACTTATCTCAGCTGAAACTTAGAGTAGAATTCTATTGAACCTATTTTTGCTAAATTTATTTTTAGTGAGTTTATTTTTTTGCTAAACTTAAGTTATTTTTGCTCAATTTATTTTTATTGAACTTAACTTATTTTTACTAAAACTTAGGCTATGTTCTTTTGGACTGAATTAATAAAAATTCAGTTCGGTTCAGTTCAGACTAATTCAGTTCAGTTTATTTCAGTTCAGTTAGTTTCCTCTCATAGTTTTTATTCAGTTCAGGCAAATTCAGTTCAGTTCAGACAAATTCAGTTCAATTCAGTTCTATTCAGTCCAAAAGAACATAGCCTTCTTCTAATAAGCTCGGTAGATTAGTAGCATAGAGCCTGATAAACAAATCCAATCCAACCACACACGATGAAATCTCGCATGGGATCTTAAAAAAAAAAATAACTCCTGTTGGAATGTTTGTGAATTGTGAGTTATGATTGATGAACGGTTACACATGAAACGGTGAAAGTCTGAAACCGTTACCTTTGGAATTTCCCGCGTACCAAAATGCGATACAATTGCTGAACTTATACAGTTTCCTAAACCCAGAAAGAGACGAGAAAAAGAAACATCTAAATGGGTCGAATTCCGCCATGGTCAGACCTTCCTCAAGAACTCTTAACCACCATCTTCGAACACTTACCTTCAAACTCACTCGACATTTTAAGATTCCGCAGTGTCTGCAAATCATGGCGTTCTTCATCTTCTTCTTCATTTTCTCTCTCCTCCCCAAGTTCCACTCTCTTTCCTCCCTTACCTCTTGCAGTACCATGTCCACCCTATTGCACTCAATTTCGCAACGTCGCAGTTTTATCAGCCACTGCAATCTATGCTCTTCACCCTCCCATTAAAGATATTACTCCCTCTTGCATGCCTAGGGTTTGGATTACGTTTATCGATCAATCAATTCGTGGAAAGGTCAGTATTCGTGAACCATTTTCCAAAGGTTGTTATCCTTTGCCAGTTAATTTTCCAAGAACCCTAAATTTGCTGAGTTTCCATGCTTCTGAATTGGGTCGATTTTATAATCTTAGTTATGTTACCACTCCAGATGGTAAGCTCACGAAACGCTGTGTTTGTTTTGGGATCATTCGTAAGGTGGTTTTGTATAAGAATGGGAATGAGTTTGTTGTTTTTGCGCTTTCGGATCAGGGGGAATTAGGGTTGCTTAGGTTGGGTTTAGGGGATGATGATAAGAAGTTGGGTGCATTAACACAATCTGATTGGGAGACTGTACATGATGGTAAGGGTTTCCATTTAGATGACATTGTCGATTTTAAGGATAGGATGTTAGGTATTGATCGGAGAGGACGGGTTTATGAGATTGGAGTAGGTTTTTCTTCTTCCTCCACTGTGATGAGTGTTATTATTCCTCCTATTGCAGGTGGAGGCGGGAGGCGGAAGCGTTTAGTGGAATCGTTGGGACGGTTGTATTTAGTTGTTCGGTGTTGTGCTCGTGGGGAGATGAATGCTTGCTTTAAGGTTTATGAGCTCAATGGAAATACCAAGAAGTGGGTTGAGGTTAAAAGTCTTGGTGATCGGAGTTTTTTCTTCGGTATTGAATTTTCCTTTTCTGCCTCCACGGAAGAACTCCATGGTTCCTATGGGAAGAACTGTATCCTATTTAAAGAACGAAGTTTCTTGAACTACAGTGGATGTGAGGACGACCGTGCCCTGTTTCTTGACTTAAGCGAACGTGACCTTCGTATTGGAGTGTGGCGCATGGATGATGCTGCTGTTGTCGATGTGATTGGATCATACCCTGGCTATTCCAATGTTTTGTGGCCGCCCCCAACTTGGATCTGGCCAAATATCAAGTATGTACTCGGTCTCAATTTATGATTCTTCTGTAGGTTAATCTGCTTGTGATTTATACTTTCAAAATTTCTGATATTCTCGCAAATGAAAAGTTGCTTAGCTTTAGGAAATGTTGGCCAGGCAATTTATGTCTTATCTCATTGCCTCCGTTTACTTCTTTGACCTCTCACAAAATAGTTGAGGGGAAAAATCAAGATGCAATATTATTGGGATTTCAGGAGAGCATTTTTTTATAACTCTGAAGGGGCACGGCTAATGCACACATCCAACTTCATTCAGGAGTAGCTAAATCAATTGGAGAGGAATTTTTACTGCTTTTCTAATTCTTAGCTCTGGAGTTGGAGCTTTTATCTATCTAATTTTGACCATTTTAAACTGTTTGACTGATAGTAAGTGTTTGAGATGAGTGTTTCCTTCCTCATTTTCTGTTGTCCTTGGACTTTTAGATCATGTTTTTGGTTGAGAATAGTGAAGGCTTTGAGCCTCCTGAAAGTCCATTCTTTCTTGAGATTGCCAGAAATTAACAATTATATCCAGTTACACTCTTGCATTAAAGGGTCACATATGGTCGATGTAGGCTTGCTTTTAGCATGTAGAAAGCAGCATTGAGTTAGTGGCAGAAGAACTCTAAATTTCAAGGGCCAGTTAAAGATGGCCTGTGTCTATCTTTTGCTTTTCCCAGATTCTTCTTTGGCCTTCTTCATCCTGTGATGAGATCTTTTATTACACCCTGAGACTTTCTGATTTATTAGCTCGTCTGTGTGCGCGCGCGCGGGTGGGTGGGTTTTTTTGGGGGGGGGGTTCTCTTGACATGGCTAATTTGAGTCTCACCTCCTGCATCTTACCTTCACTAAGACACTCCTACTATGTCCAAAATCACATCATGGTTAACTTGATCCTTCCCGGTTTCCAACATTATCTCATTTCCATGAAGTATCTCGTCCAAGCCATCTTGTATGCTTGCATGCACTTGTTCGGCATCACTTCGGCACAGGATTTCCTGATATGATACCTCCACAAGTTGGGATTAGGCAAGTTATCGTTGATGACGATTGGTGGCTTATCATAATTTCCTTGTGTGAAAGATCAGTCATTCATATTTCATACTTATGATCCTTATCTCACTCTTATTGTACAAAGAGTCGTGCTTGAGGTGCCGAGGAAATCATGATAATCAGCTTAATGGTGTGGTTGAGGCAATCATGGTGGGGTTCACTCCAGCATCCTAGGGCCCTCAAGATACTTGAGATGGCAAAAGTTCGCCAGTGGTTTCTAATTAAAGTAACTGTAATTTTTTAGATTTAACTGAAAAAGATACCATGAAACTCCATACTTTCCATGGGATATGGTGTAAATATGCAACATAGCAAATATTAAGTGATAAGGTAGGCTGTACCTTATAACTCATGGTTCTCAGTTATTTTCTTTAGGTGAATTACAACTTTTAAATATGAATTTGTGCACCTTACTGCCTTGTTTCACATATATGCTTGGGCCTTGCTTACTTTGCCTTTTCAAACATTTTTTCTGCTTAGGGATTTGATTGTGGTTGATCTATTGGATATTAATGATGGATAAGAATTTATGAACTAGCTTTGGTGATCAAACTCATTTTTTAATGTGATTGGCAGTGATCTATATTGCTCAGCCCCCATATTTTTTTAAGCTTTAATAGTTATTAGCTATATAGCTTTTTCTAGTAGTAAGAACTTGGTAATCAGAGGAAACTTCAGGTCCATTGTCCATTGTCTGATTTGATTTCTATTTGTTCTTTAAGAGCAATGTTTCTTCTCATTTTTTGTGCTCAGTTCCTTCAATTAATTCATCATGTTGTGTGCAAAAGTTTTCTACTTTATTCCACCATACCATGGCTTTTAAATTTGCTCCACCATTGGACATCATTAATAAATATGTTCCTTCAACTAACGAAACAAAAGGAGGAAGAACAAAAGATGAACGTTCAGTTGGAAACTTGGAATTAATTTCCAAAGATGCTTTTGACAGAATCATAATTCTTTGCAGTTTTTAGCAGCAAGAAAAGGATGAGAAATGAAAGTGAAGACATTGATAGAAAAGAGTCACTGAAAGAGAGAATAGGTGAACATGCAATGAACCAATATATGGGAAGAGGGTATTTTAGTAAATAGCTTTATATTGATAGTTATTGAACATATGATATTGAAACTTCTAATTTCTCTTGCATTACTCGTGTTTAATCCTTGATATATTAACACGGATAGGATTCTCGGTACTTCATTTTTTAGGAAACGTAAATTTTTGTTTAACCCTTCCTTTTAACCCTGAAATTTGGACTAAGAACACCACCACTTGCCAACTTATATGGTGTGCTCGGGCCTTTCAAACTGAGAGTTTAGATGTAGAAGACATAAGCAGATAATTTTTGTTTCTAAAACCTAAATTTTTAGCAATAATCTGGAAACCACTTTTAGCAAAAAAAAAACACTACACAATCCTACATCACCTTCGAAACTTCTGTTTCTAAAACCTAAATTTTTTAAAAGTTCAGTTCCTGAAAGTTTGTTTTGGCTGTTGAATTATGTATGGTGCATTACTTATCTTATTATCAGTCCTATAGGCTAGGGCTTTTGGTTGATCTTTTTTATATTCCTTTTTTTTAAAGGAGAGGAGGTGTAGAAAAAGTGTTGAAGTATACAGGAAGTGGAGAACTTGATGAATATGCAAATGAGATTTTGGGGTTTCAGTTGAATGTTGTTCTTGGTTGGAATTTGGTGAATGAAGCCTTTTGGAGTTATAAGATTTACAGTCACTAGTCATTTGACAATTTTAAAAACAATAACAGTTTCTTTGTGTATGGCACTATGGCTTGCATCAGTTCATTGTGTCATTCAGGTATCCGAAACAGAGTATCATATTGTATTTGTGAGTTTTTCAAGTACTTTATACATTTTCCCTCTGTAGGTAGGAACATCCGCCATTGGCACTGAAAAAAGGTGTACATCCGTTGATTCATTCCGAATGTTTCAGAATGCAATCAAGCAGGGTAGTAGTGAATTTGATGTGCTTTCAATGGAGATGAAGCTTCATACCTTTATCCTTCATCTAGAAGAAGATACCAGCGAAATGGAGGATACCCTCAATTCGCATATATATTCTGCTGCTTTCACTGATGGGTAGTTGATATTGTTGAATAGCACATAATTTTGTCATGGAGATGATCTATTTTGATTTTATGTCTCGTGGCCTGTTTATTTCATGACACTCGTATTATCACTCTTGATTTACCTGGGAAGGTGCCCTGGTGAGATCTTCACGCTCAATCATTTTGAATTACAGTTAAAATTATGGACCAACTGCTGAACCGCCATCCTATGGGCTTGGAGCGGGTCTGTGTGGACCAAACCCAGACCCGAAGTTCTTGAAGTAGACCTAGACATATCCTACACCCAATAGGGCTAATAAGTCCAGACCCATTGGGTCTAGCAATTCCTGGACCTAATATGGGTTTTTTATTTAGTTACTACTTTCTATTCTTTATTTGTCCATTGATCCTTGATACACATTTTTTTCACCCATATATCTTTTGTGTTTATACCAAAGATAATGTTGAGCATAACAAATAACGACTACTAATAATGAATAAATCACAACTCAAATATTATATTGTATTTCAGTTCAAAACTTTATACTTTCTCCGTTTTGAAATAAATGAAACACTTTTTTTAAAAAGCTTTCAAATAAAATAGACAAGTGTTTCACTTATTTTAGAATGAAGGAAGTATTAAAAATTAAAGATGATTGCATAATTGGCATATAGTTAGGTGTTTAATGACAATATTATAAAAGAATAAAGGATTTTGATAAATGCAAAATTAGGATTTTTTTTTTTTTTTGACAATGAGAAATCTTGCATTAATTAAAAGAGGAAGTACATCCTAATGCTAATACAACCAAACTTATACCAAACAAACAAACCTAAAGGAGCTTTATGAGCTCATACATTCTATCTAGAACAAAAATAAGTAAAATCGATAAAAGCTGCTTAGGAAGGGGGGGCGTCGCTGGTCAGTGCTTGTGACGGTGGATTCAAACCTCGGATGGCTGATGGAAGTGGTAGAAGATGCGGATGACGTTCATGATCCGGACAACGAACAACCAACGGCGAGCGTCGCGTCTCGTCGCATAACTGCATAAGCAATCCCAACAATCTGCTATCGCTTGGGATTCTGGGTTCATGATCTTTTGAAGAGTCATGTTCCGTTGTGACTCATTACTCTCGCTCAAGAGTATTTCAGATTTCTCCATGTGGTAGGAGAAACGCAAATGAGTCCGCGTGCTGAAAACCCTCAGATGCAACTGGGGCGCCGTCTTCAGATTTGAAGTTGTCAAGGCAAGGACCATTAATATCAATGCTAAGCTAAAAAGAGAGCCACACAAGTCGAGCTCTCGAACACACCTCCGGTTTGCAAAACCGGAAAACATACGTCCTAACCATGAAAAACTATCATCGCCTTGTCCATGCTCACGAACTTCTTGAGTCACTTTGTCCCTCAGCACATATTCCCAAAAAAACAACTTATTCTACTGTTACAACCTTGAACCACCAATCCTAACCCAACTAACAAACACTTGTCGATGGGCACAACTAGGGATGGCAATGGATCTTGGACCCGACCCAGATCCGTGGACCCGGATCCGTTTTTTCGAATATGGATCCCAAAATTTCAGATCCGGGTCGGATCCGGGTCCTATTGTCAGATAGCAGACCTGGGTCCGAAACTGACCCGGGACCCGGACCCGTGATCCGTTTTTTAAAAAAAATTGCTACCTGGGCATTAAGAGTCCAACACGCCTCTAACTTGTGAATACATTTTCACAATGACGCACAACACGCCTCACTCTTCTCTCCCTAAAACCCTAACTTCCACCACGCCTCACCCTTCTCTCCAGACTCCAGCCAACGCCCAACGCCACTCACCGGCCATCCTCTTTCCGGCGTCATCCTCTCTCCAGACTCTAGCCCACGCCTAACGCCCTGTCGTCACTTGTCAGATTGAAGGGAGAAAAGCACAAAGTGACCCGCGCACCACCAGTGGAGTTTCCGGCGACTTCTTCACCTATGACGAAGTTATGAGTGTATAATTTACAACATAATAATTAATATTTCAAAGAACTATCATCTTATGTAGTTTATATTTTATATTTCGAGAATGGCTCTAATTTTTGCCGTTGTCTTAAATTTTGCAGACTGCAATTTGAATTCCTAATGTCTCTTATGTTTTTGTAACTTCTGTAATCTGTATTCTAAGTTGTTGGCTTATCGACTACAGGTTTACTATTTATTCTCAGGTTATAGTTATTGATCTATCTGGATATGTGAAGAAATTAGTGCTTTATTACTTCAGAAAATATTTTGATATGAAAAAGTAGATTAAAATGGCATAAATTAAAGGGATCCGTTTTGGACCCGGATCCATAGGATCCTTCGGATCTGGGTCCAACCTTTTCAGACCCGATGGATCCGGGTCGGGTCTGGATCCAACGTTTGAAAATGGATCTGGATCCGGGTCCATATGGACCCGGTCCAGATCCGACCCGTTGCCATCCCTAGCCACAACCATGCACTCTTATTATTCGGAGAATTAACACGCACATTAAGAAAATACTGACATCAAACGTAACTAATTAGAGAGACAACAACCAGGGGGGAGGGGAATCCCGACACTAACAGTGGGGGAGGGAAAGGGGAGCCTGACACTAATAAGGGGGAGGGGAAAGGGGAGCTCGATAACGAGGGAGGGTGAGGGGAAGCCCAAAACGACCACAATACTAAATAGGGGACTGTGCCTACCTGACGCGAGGATAGGGACAGGGACGGGAACCATGGACGCCGAAACAAACAGACAGCGACGGGGAGGGGGTGACTGACCAATGCGCAAAACCAGCAGGGGAGGGGGAAGGGAGACACGACACCACCACGGGGAAGGGGAGGGGAGACCGAAACCAGCAGGGGAAAGGGAAGACTCGACGCGCACCAACACGATGTCGGGGACAACCTAGAGAAAACGAACATGGGAGGGGGAACGATGGTTGACGAACAGGGGAGGGGGTGGACACCATGGGAAGACGGGGAGGGGGAACGAGGGACGACGAACAGGGGGAAAGGACTCGACTAACCTACAGATGATGAAGAGGACCGTTGCAGGGTCGTCGGCGACCCTGCGGCCACCAGCGAGCCTGCGGGGCGGCGATGAGTTTTGAGGGTTTTCGTTTTTTGGGAGAGTTTGAGAGAGAGATGGCTAGCCTTGGGATTGTAAATAAGCATTAAATATATTTTCTAAAATAGTATTATATGAGGGACTTATGACATAATCATACGTCGATTGATATAATTAATGGTTATTTATTGCTTAATATTTCTATTTTCATCTTTTAAATACAACCCTTAGAGGGTTGCATATATCATTTTCCTTAAAAGAAAAGGTTTCATTTGCTATATTTGTTCCTACATAACATTCCTTCGTTGTGAAATAGTACTTTGTATGCTTAAAAAAATGAATTATGCACTTCAAACTTATAACACTTATGAAGGGTGAAAGTGATGAAAGAAGAAGATGACTTCATTATGAAAGTAATAAAAGAAAGAGAGAGCAGTAGCTCAGTTACAAAATAAGAGTATTATTAGCACACCTAATTACCCTTTAGGAAAAACTACTTATACCTTCTAACAAAGCTTATAACAGAATGTAAACACCTCATTACACACGTGGCAATTATTTACAATAATAATTTAAATAATTTCATATACCCCCGCAAGCTTGAGTGGGAAATCGGACCAAGCTTGGAGCACGAGAGAATAGTGTGGGAAGCAAAGAGGCAAAGCTTTGGTCAAAAGATCTGCAGTCTTTGCTGAGAACTAGGAACATGATAAGTATCAAGGAAACCAGAAGCAACTTGTTCCCGAACGTAATGATAATCTCTTTTGATGTGCTTAGTTCGCTCATGAAATGCAGGATTATGAGCCAAATACTCTGCAGATTTGTTGTCACAATATAACTTGACAGGTTTAGGAAAATTCACATGAAGATCCTCTAACAAACCTGCAATCCAGACTAATTCGCTAGCTGTACTCGACATACTTCGGTACTCGGCTCCAGACCGGATTTATCGATGGTTTTTTGTTTCTTGGTTTTCCAAGAAATCAAGTTTTGGCCAAGAAAAACACAATAAGCACTTAGAGATCTACTGGTGAACATACAACTACTCCAATCTGCATCTGAATATGCATTAACCACCAAGGGAGAGGAGGCATCAAAATATAAACCCAAATCTGAAGTGTTGCGAAGATATTTCACAATATGTATAGCAGCCACCATGTGAGGTTCTCTGGGATTACTAAGGAACTGAGAGAGATGCTGAACCGAATAAGATAAATCAGGCCTGGTGATATTCAAATATAACAATCTCCCCACAAGTCTTCTGTACCTCTCTGGATCTGCTAAAACTTCACCAATATCAGTAGATAACTTCAAACCAACAGGAAGAGGTGTAGAGACACCTTTGCTATCACCCAAATCGAAAGAATCCACTATGTCCTTGATATACTTCCTCTGAGTAAGTAAAGTGCCCAACTCATTTCTAAATACTTCAATCCCCAAGAAGTATTTAAGACTACCAAGGTCTTTAATGGTAAAAGCTTGATCCAATTGACTTTTAACCATATCAATTTGACCTTGATGTGTGCCGGTTAGAAGCATATCATCGACATAGATCAACACAACAGTAAATTCTCCAGCAAGAGTTCTAGTAAAAAGAGAATAATCCTGGGTAGACTGAATAAAACCAATGCCAAGAAGAAATTTACATAACTCCTTATTCCACTGACGAGAAGCTTGTTTCAACCCATATAATGATTTTTTAAGCTTGCATACCTGTCCATGTGAAGCCTTTGTATAACCGGCAGGTGGTTTCATGTACAAATCCTCCTCAATAAAGCCATGAAGAAAGGCATTATTAATGTCAAGTTGACAAAGAGGCCAATGCTTGACAGTTGCCATGGCAATCACAATGCGAACAGTAGCTAATTTAGCAACAGGAGAAAAGGTGTCCTTGAAATCTTTGCCAGGAACCTGTTGATAACCGATAGCTACCAACCTAGCTTTCAACCTTTCTATAGTGCCATCGGGATTAAACTTAGTTTTGAATACCCACTTGGAACCTATAGCTTTCTTGCCAGGTGGAAGTTCTGTTATCTCCCAAGTGTCATTAATTTCCAAGGCATGAAGTTCTGCATCCATAGCAGCAACCCAACCAGGATGATTTTTGGCAACAGAATAAGAGGAAGGTTCTGGAGCAGTCATAACATTGGCAATAAAGGAAGAAAAATTAAGATCACTATGGCAAGAAGAAGCAGATGGTTTGCTATTGTTTGAGGGAAAAGAGCAGATGTAATCTTGGTATTTTGAAGGAAGTTTGGAAGATCTGGTGGTATGCCTAGAAGGAATAATAGGTATAGGAGAAATCTCAGATGTTGCAGGGACAGCGGGTGAAATAATAACAGGAGAAGTAGATGAAGATATGGAAGGAGAAGGCGAATAAGAATGAATATAATCTGAACCAATGACAACTGGTGAAAGAGGCTGAGCACAAAAAGAATCAGATGAAGGAAGAAAAGGAAAAATGTCTTCTTGGAATATGACATCCCGGGATACAAAGGTTTTGTGACTTGCCAAATCATAGAGTTTATACCCTTTATTATCACTGGGATATCCAAGAAAAACACATTTAAGACCTTTAGCATCAAATTTATCTTTGTGTCTATCTGTGTTATGGGCAAAGCATTGACAACCAAATACTCTCAAAATATCATAAGTAGGAGCAATGCCAGTTAAGACTTCAAAGGGAGACTTCCAATTCAACACAGGTGTAGGTATTTTATTGATGAGAAAAGTAGCAGTCAGTAGGCAATCACCCCAAAACTTCTTAGGCAAATGAGCATGTAACCGAAGGGCCCTAGCAACCTCTACAAGATGCCTATGCTTTCTTTCAACACGCCCGTTCTGTTGAGGAACCCCAGCAATACTCTTTTGATGCAAAATTCCTTTGGAAGAAAACAAATCTTTACACTCTTCGTTTAGGATTTCAGTCCCGTTATCCGATCTAATAACTTTGATAACTTTATGAAAATGGTTATCAACATAGGCCAGAAAATCAGCAATAGTTTTAAAGACTTGTTGTTTGTTATGAAGTAAAAAAGTCCATGTGCATCGACTATAATCATCAACCAGGGTGAGAAAATAGGTAGCACCAGAGAGAGATTTAATACGATATGGACCCCATAAATCGATATGAAGCAAATCAAAAATACTGGATGCCCTGCTATCACTTCTGGGAAAAGGAAGTTTATGAAATTTAGCCGAATAGCAAATGTCACAATGATATGTATGTAACTGAGAACAATCACAAGAAGCAATATGTTTCATTCTCGACAATGAAGCATGGCCTAATCTAGCATGTTGAAGAGCTAGAGAATCATTATTTATTGCAGATGCAGCATTTTTAGAAGCAAAAGCAGAATTAGAAGACTTGACAAACTCATTTATTCCTGTATGCACATCTTGAGAATTCCGGGAGATAGGAAGATAGTAAAGACCACCAAGCTTCTTCCCAACTGCTAGAACATTGCTAGTAGTAGGGTCCTGAAACATGCATTCAGTACCATTAAAAACTACTTTCAGTTGAGTATGTAGCACCAAAAGTCCAACAGACAAGAGATGATACTTAAAATCCTCAATAAGCATAACATCCTTGAGAATAATTCCAGGAAAGAGACGTATATCACCAACCATCTTCACTAATTTATGAGAGCCATCAGGTAAGCAGACAGAGATAGGTTTGGAGAGAAATCTCGAAGTAAAAAATAAATCAGCCTTGTAGGTCATATGATCAGTAGCACCAGAATCTATTATCCAATGAACATCAGATACGGAAGCATGACAACCAAGAGAAGAAGGAATACCTGCACTATTGGTTGAATCCACCAAAGAAGCAGACTTAGAAGAAGAATCAACAGAAACATTTTTGTGTCCAAGAGCCTTGAGAACTTCTTGACATATGGAACCGATCAAAGTAGGTTCCAATTGAAGATGAGAATCGATCCAGAAGTATATTCATCCGGGAGGAGAATCTTGACTTGAAACATGTGCAAGAACTCTTGAATTACCGGATGCATTAGGCTTGTAATTCACGGAGGATTTGGCTTGAAACTTAGAGTTGTATTTCTCGGGATATCCATGCAACTTATAACATTCACTCATAATATGCCCCTTACCCTTACAATAATCACACATCTTCTTCCAATCTCTTTTGGAAGAGTTATGAGCTCTCTGTGCGGCAAAGAGCATTAACCTCGACATTACTAGTCGCAGCACCACTAATCGCCTTCGTGTTTCAACTTGTTGCGGGATGGAAAATGCTCTATTTATAGGAGGTAAGGGCTCCATAGCCAAAACATTCGAAATAGTGCCATCAAAACCCATTGTTGAGACCTAATAAAAACCGCAATACCTTCTCTTCGGACTCAAAATTCGCCAATCTCTTCAAGAAATCGCAAGAACAATTCGGAAGGACTCCACAAGTACACTCTGGAAAACTTCTTAATTCCTTCATTCTATCCCAAAGATTTTTCATCTTATTGTAGTATACGAGAATAGTCAAGTTTTGTTGCCTAAGGTTTTCAAGTTCTTTCTTCAATTGATAAACCTGAGGACCATTACTTTGACCAAAACGCTCTTGGATTTCAGACCAAAGAGCTTCAGCAGAATTGACCAAACTGAAATTCTCAGCAATATCAGCGATCATGGAGCTAAGAAGCCAACCTATGACCATAAAATCACAAATAATCCATTGCGATACGTAGGATCGAGTAGATTTAGGTTTCTTAGTAAAACCTTCAATGAAACCAAGCTTATTTTTCGCACCTAAGGCTCTTTTAACATTCTTAGACCATCCTAAGAAATTATTGCCATTGAAAGGTACAAGTAACAAGCGCCGATGTAGAGTTATCGAAGGAGCAAGAAACAAAGGATTGCTAAAGCAATTACTTACAGAGAACTGAGTATTTGCGTCAGCCGCCATTGTAAACAATTTCAGATTTCTTGACAGATGATGAAATCGATTCTACAAGAAAATCGATTCAAGAAAAACTCGCAAACAACAAACTCAAACTCGCGAACAATATCAACCACAAAATCAATAAATCGACCTCAAATAAATCGAACAAAACCGATTGCAAACAATTTCGATTTCTTGAACCGAAATCACGAAGAAAAGACTAAACAACTCGCGAAGAACAACTCGCGAATTCGACCGAAAAGTGAGATAATCGACCACTAATTCAGCAAGAAAAACTTCAAACAAACTTCAATCAAACTTAGATTGAGTTGAAGAACAAATTCGAACGAAATTTTCAAGAATTTCAATCGACGAAAACGAATTGCAAATTTCCAGCTCCGATTTTTCCAGAAAATTCGAACGCCTGAAAACTACTGCATCTAAAGAAATTAAACGAGCAAGATCGAGTGAATCTGCTCTGATACCATGAAAGTGATGAAAGAAGAAGATGACTTCATTATGAAAGTAATAAAAGAAAGAGAGAGCAGTAGCTCAGTTACAAAATAAGAGTATTATTAGCACACCTAATTACCCTTTAGGAAAAACTACTTATACCTTCTAACAAAGCTTATAACAGAATGTAAACACCTCATTACACACGTGGCAATTATTTACAATAATAATTTAAATAATTTCATAAAGGGGGATTACATTCTTTTCTCCTTAAAATGCTAGGGTTTATCTAATAAACTCTGGTAAGCGTAATTTGGTTTTAATCTCTCTTTTTATGAATATTAGAGTGTATATATATTTTGCTTTTATGCCAATTTGGTTTAGCTACAATGTTCGTTGATTGGGTTCAACACTTTTTGCAGAAGATGTCCATTCTCTATCTATAACCAATTGATCATATCAAAACTTTACCTCAAAGATAAATAGATAAATGGATCCCCTTGTGAAAGGTTGAATATAAGAAATAGTGATATATGATAAAATGCATGCATAAGTGTCAGATATCGGAGCAAAGTGTTATTTGAGTGTATATGTATGATACTCAATAAACTAATTTTATCGGAGCCGTGGCTTGACCTTTGTCCCTCGGTCTGATCAACGTGATAGAAGGTCGGGAACAATGAATAGATAGAACACATGTAGCTTGATGGTTCTCTTCTAACAAACAGTCATGCTACGCCGTCATTGTTCTCAGTATTTATCCTCTTTCCTGGAGTTATATATGTAACACCCCGTAATTTTCACCCTTTATTTTTAGTGTTTGTTTACATTAAAATGATATTTTTCGTAAAAATAAATAATTTATTATTTAAATTATTTTGGAACGTGTTGTATAAATGTGTATATATATTTATATGTTGTGATATATTTATATATATTTATTTTAAGTTGTTAGTTATTTATTTTAAAGGTTATATTAGTTTCGTTATTTGTTTAGGCGTTTAGGATGCAGTTTTGTCGCGTAGCGTTTTTGTAACGTTGTTGGACCGACTTGGGTGATGAAATGTTGCATCGCATGTGGCGTGTCATACTGGCCGAAAATCAGCAATTATGGTGTGGAGGATGAAGAGTTTTGGTGCTCATTAAGTTAACCTTTGGATCTCTTATTTGCAGGGCCGCTTACATGTAATTTATTTTCTCTTTTATCAGAGTGCGCAGCGAAAGCGAAGTAATATATAGCCTTCTTGGTTTAGTTGTGTGTTTAATTTATTTTGTCTTTTGCAATTTAAAGATAAACTTTAATTTTATTTTAATATAGTCTTATGTGTTGCATTGCTTTTATTTTACTTATTAGTTGCTTGATAGTATATGTTATTATGTGAGACAGTATATACTTTATGTTCTTTTCCAATTAAGTGTTGTTGTTTATGTGAGTACTACGTATCTGTTTTATTATTTATAAAACTTTCTAGTTTGAATTTATATTCCAAATTATATTTTAGATCTTTGAACTTAATAAATTTCATACCTATATTAGAGTTATTTTATGACTTTCAAATTTTCCTATTTTTAATATTTTGACATACTCTTTTGAAAAATGTTTAATTTCAATTGTTTTATAATGGTTTGGAAAAAGAAAGGGGTTTTGAAATTGTCTTTCAAGATATTCTTCAAATTCTCTTACCGTCTTTGATCATCTATATTTATAAATATTTTTCTTCTGATATTTTTATTTTTCATGCTAATCCTTGTTTAGCTTTTAATTATGGTAATAAGTTTTGTAGTCTTTGAAAATGAAAGTACTTTAATGAGTTGTCTCGGTGTTAGATTGAAATGTAGACGCAAACTATTTTGGTTTAAAGGTTAGCATTCAACAATTTTTCTTATTAGCATTATTTTTTTTTCAAACTCAAATGCATGAAAGGATCTCGTTTACTATTTGTTGTTTCTTGTTTAAATATTTAGTGCTTTCTCATTTCATAGAAATTTTTTGGTTGTTTTCATTACTTCTTATTTAATTCTTTAGTTTTGACTGATCTGTTTTATATTCTTTGAAAACGAAATTTATATACTCAGTCTAAATTTTTAAACTTGTTTGAGTTGATATTAAGTCATAATGGGTGATTCCTTTGACTTGTATGTCAATTTGTTAAGTCTAAATTTTAAACTTGTTTGAGTTGATATTGAGTCATAATGGGTGATTCATGTGACTTGTATGTCAATTTGATAAGTTGACACATTTTATCTATTTGATTTAATTTCCTTTTTGAGTTGACATTAAGTTTATATTGGGTGATTCCGTTAAACTCTAATGTCGATTTGATAAGTTGGCTTTCAAATATTGTTTTGTTGATACTAGGTTGCAATGGGTGGTTCCATGTACATTTGTGTCGACTTGGCAAATTTTATAATTGTTGTTAATAATTTATTACTTTATCGCCTATTTATTATTAGTATTTCGTCGTTGTGAAATTTATTTTAAAGTTTTCAATTTCTTTTGTGAACTTTAAATTTTCATATATATGTTTAGGAGGCGTACGCTTTTATAACATATGTCATGACTTGTGTTCGTAAGTGCTATTTTAATAAAGCAGCTAGCTACTCTTTATTAAAGTGCTCTTATCTCTTTAAGTGGAGTATAAGCCCGTGTAGTTACCTCTATTTAAGTTGGTTTGGCTATCTATTTACGAACTTTTTTCTTCTTCGTTTCTTTTCTAAGAATATTTATGTATGGTCGGATTTATTCTTTTATAATTTTACGTAACTATTTATTCCTGCTTCTTTTACAAAATTACCTATAGTTTATTGTGCAAAAGTTTTTACCTTAAACTTTCTAATACTTGTCTTTGGTTCTTTCACATTTTATAAAATGATTGTTGTTACCGTGCTTCTTTACTATACAACTCTTTTGGTTTTCCAAAATAAAATATATATTATTTGAGTTATCAAATTTTATACTTGCAAAGTTGTTTAGTTACCTAAAATCCATCGATTTCTGTTTTCTTAATGTTCTTTATCTAGAGTATTTTCTTTTGTCTCTTGGTTGTTTTGAAGTTTCGAGGACGAAACTCTTTTAAGGGGGAGTGATTGTAACACCCCGTAATTTTCACCCTTTATTTTTGGTGTTTGTTTACATTAAAATGATATTTTTCGTAAAAATAAATAATTTATTATTTAAATTATTTTGGAACGTGTTGTGAAAATGTGTATATATATTTATATGTTGTGATATATTTATATATATTTATTTTAAGTTGTTAGTTATTTATTTTAAAGGTTATATTAGTTTCGTTATTTGTTTAGGCGTTTAGGATGCAGTTTTGTCGCGTAGCGTTTTTGTAACGTTGTTGGACCGACTTGGGTGATGAAATGTTGCATCGCATGTGGCGTGTCATACTGGCCGAAAATCAGCAATTATGGTGTGGAGGATGAAGAGTTTTGGTGCTCATTAAGTTAACCTTTGGATCTCTTGTAACCCCCTATTTAATTCCCCATTAACCCACCTTTATAATCACCCATTAAACCATTGCTTAATGAGGTTATTAATTAGGTTTTTGCTGCATTCTAACCCCCATTTTCGCCCAACCCTTAGAGGGGAAGAGAAAGAGTTCTTCTCTCTTCTCGGATTTTCGTCCATTTTTGCACACCTAATTTGTTTGCATCATATCTCCTTCGTTTCTTATCCGAATTGAACGTGTGAGTAGTCAAAATCCATATACTCGGAAAGATCTTGCTCGTGGTACAATTTGTTTTTGAATAAAGGAAAAGACGCGACTGCATTCTTCGTTTCAATCAGACGAGTCATCCGGTTTTTGTTCCCTGTCACACCTTCACGAAATTAACCATATCCGGAGATCTAACCGTTGGATCATTCTCAAACTTGAATAGCACGTTGATACCATCTTGATATTAACTTTGACCGGAGAGATTGTGAATCCAATCTTTCAATCACCGGAAATCATGATCGGAACAGAGCAGTACGAAATAAGAGTTTTCAACGTTCAAGAAGAAAACGCCTAGTGACTTGTTGCTACCATTATCGTTCGTTGTGCTTTGGGGTTGGAAGAGGAATTGGATTGTATGCGTAACTCTTAACTATTTCTTTAGACTCATCTCTCCTCCCGACGTTCCAGGTAACTAGTAGTTATCTTAGAACGATAGAGATTAGAGTATTTTTCGGTATTAGATTATTACGCAAGGAAATTGTTTAAAATACTTTTTGTATGAAATTATTGATCAAATTATACGTGAATGTTCTTGATGTATTCTGTGTGAATATTATGTGCAGAAAAATAATTTTCGTTTGATTTGTACTATTTATTTGATTTATTTGGTAAATTATGCATTTATGGCTTATTTGCAAAATAAATAGTGAACGAATGTTATAATTGCTGAAATTATTTTTAGTGAAGCATGTTATATGTTTTATATGTATTTCATGCCTTGGAATATTTTTGTCTACTGTTTACAAGTTTATTTAATTGGTTTATCTGTTTTTACATTTTCGTGTATGTCAGTATTTAAATCATGAAAATTATTTCTGTAGGCCGAAAAATTGATTTCTTTGCATATTATGTATTAATGTGAGTTTATGCATGTTATGTGAATTTTTGGTAATTTTTGGGCGTTTATTTCTATTTTTAATTATTATATTGGCTTTATTGAGTATTCTGTAAATTAATGTTTAAAAATACTTATAGAGTCCGAAAATTATAAATAAATTTTTTACCATGTCAGTGGGCCATAATGGTCGTAAGATAATTTTTGTGTTATTTTACTGATCGTACTTATTAGTTTAATAATTATTATCGTGTTTTTGTTGTGAATTTGAGGATATTCTTTTTAATTATTTGAGAGCTTGTTAATCAGAAATAATTTGTGATCTTTTATGTTCTTGGATGCTGGTGTTTAGTAGGTTGCTGTAAGCATTATTGGTATCATTATGTTTATGTTTGATTTATGTAAAAATGATTAATTGTGTACTATTCATTTATTTAATAAGCCTTGGAGTTAATTGGTGATGCATTTCTGATTGATATTGTTAGTGTTATAAAAACTATTTCATTATCATTGTTGATGCTTAGTGATGTTCAAAGTATTGTGGTTGGAGATATTTGTTGTAAGTTTGTGAGTTACTACTTTGAGGATTTTTGAAGAATTACTTTTGATGAATTATGGGTATAAGGCCGGGTGGCATCCCTTTTGACGAATATTTTTGAGCTGAATGATACTTTGATGATATTTATGAATTATGATTTTATTTTTGATATAAGAACATCCGGTGGGATTGATGTAGTCCCCGGTGAAGAACATGCCAACCACCTGGTTTGCGAACTAGGGGTACACCTGGGTTAATTGTTGTCGTCCGAGAGGTCAGGGAGTTCTGCGTGTTCTACCCTGCATCGGGAGTTTGGCCATTCTTAGACATAGGCAGTGGGGAACGTAAGCCCATAGACTGACCTGGAGATTGCGATCTGACAAACCTTAGGAAGTGAATTGCGATTCACTGACGTTCGGTTTCTGACTCAATCACTTGTTTTACCTATACTTTTATTTTTATAAAAGTACTCTTGAGATGATTTATTTATTTATTTTTATCCAATTCACTTGCTATTTATTATTCATTTGTGTTACTTGTGAGTTATGTGGAAGTGGATGCATATTGTAGTTGACTTGACTTTATTCTTTCCTTTCTTATTAATTTATGTCTGAATCATGCTTTGATTTCTTTTGTTCTGGGAGAATTGCTAGTTACTTCCCACTGATTGTGGATGTTTGTTAATATATATTTTGCAGGTGATGTTGATGGGAATCTTCTTTGGTTTTGGGTTTGGGTTGAGATGTGAGCATTAAGATGTTAGATGTTTTAGGCCTAGACTTTTAGTTAGTTGAAGAGTTAGTTTTATCTTTTGGATATTACTCTAATTAATTTAATTTATTTATACTATTTATTTTATGTTGGTTTATCACTTAGTTATTTAAACGCATTTCTTGTAGTAGTGACATTCCCAGAAGACGTAGTTTCCGCCATCGTCCTATTAATACTATTATTATTTCTTTCTCTTTCCGCTTTGAAATTCTGGGGTGTTACAATATATGTCGTTCACACAACATAAATTATTGCAAACAGATATATGCGGTGAATATAAGCTGCTTAACATGTCTAAACCTCTATTGTCACAAAAAAAATCATTGCTAAACCTCTTTTGCCTGCAAGAAACTTCCACTTCAGTTAGTTGTAAACTAACAATTGCATGAGTAAACGTTTATGAGGTCTTTATTATTAGGATTTTTAACCAAAAATAACCCCTATGTGAAAGGTTTATTAACTTATTCCCATAACCACCCCTAGCTAAAAAAATTTAAATAGAGCACTGCTTAGTATAGGGTCTATTTAATTTCAAAAAAAAAAATAGTATAGGGTCTATTTCCATAACCACTCTAGACTAAGAAAATAAAATACTAACTAGTTTTTAGTTTCGGACGATGTCTCGGGTTTTTAACATCTTCATGTTAAAAATATCATCTAATGTTGTACCTTATTGGTTAGAACTTTAGTATATTAACTTGAGGTCATGTGGTTAAATCTTATATGGAGCATGTTTGTAATTTTTATTAATGTGAATAGTGCTGACATGGAATTAAACTACTAAGGGAGAGTGTTACGTGGCGCGTAGACTTGTTTAGGAATGCTTTTTAATATATTAATATAGATAGATTCTCAAAGCCTTCCTTTATATATATGATGATAAACTTAAACTAGTAAATAACCTTTAAAGTGTCTTTTTTTATTCTTTTTTTTTAAATTGAATGTCTTTTTTATAGATAATTTTAAGACTGCTACAATTAACTTGTCTCATCTACCATTCATTTTTAATCTAAAATCTACACCATTCACTTAAATAACTTTTTAAACTAATAGTTACACACTAATAAATTCACAATTAACACTTCACCTAGTTTTCCGTTTTTGGCAACCTTTTTTGAATGTTTTAAAGGTCAATGAAATCAGTGGACAAGATGAATCACTTAAAGTAGAGGGTTGAGATTAAGTAGTTGTTGTGTTGTAGCCACTCAAAAAGCTTCCCTTTTTTTATTCTTTTGACGAGATTCTTATAGAGTGTCTATATATTATTCCCTTTTTCGAATTATTGTCTTTTTTTCAAATGAATCATTGTGATTTAGTTACTAAATATGTGATTTAGGTATTGTGATTTACTAAATATGTGACTCTTGGTGATATGAATTACTACCTTTGTTTCTTTTTAATCTACACACTTTTCTTTTTGGTCTTTTTCTTTTTAATCTACACACTGTTGCTTTTCAATTTTTGGTAACATGTCACATCTACTTTCTCCTCTTTTTCCACCCATGTCATCCACTTTTTAATATTTTAACCCACTTTTTAGTTTCTCTCTTTTACTTTTGAGTTTCCCTTTCCACCTTTTTAGTTTATTTCTCATACTTTTGCACTTTCTCCTTAGTTCTCCCCCAAAGTGAAGTGCGTAGATTAATTTGAAACGGAGGTAGTATTATGATTTAGTTACTAAATTTGCGACTCTTCTTTATATGAGAAAATCAATGGTTGACATTTGATCATGTAAAATCAGTGATCTACAATGCAATTGTGTGAGATTTCTTGGATTATCTTCTCCTATACTCTCCTATTCAAATATAATAATATCTTTCACTATATACAAGTAAACAAAACTATAAAAAATTATAACATACTACTTTTGAGAGTTAGGCTTTGTTCTCTTCGCCTTATTTTTGTTGATCTTAACTTATTTTATTTAACTTAACTTATTTTTGCTGAACTTAACTTATCTTAGCTGAAACTTAGAGTAAATTTCTATTGAACCTAACTTATTTTTGCTAAATATATTTAAAATCCTAGATACGCCTCTGGCTGCTAGCTGCCTACTAATAGCAGGGTAAAACTTAACTTACTTTTACTGAAACATATTTTAATAAGCTGAGTAGAATACAGTTTTATAGACAAATCCAACCACACACGATGAAGAAATGTCGCATGGAATCTTAAAAAAAAAAACTCCTGTCGGAATGTTTGTGAGTTATCAACTGTTACACATGAAACGGTGAAAAAGTCTGAAATCGTTACCTTTGGCATTTCCTCGTACCAACTACCAAAATGCGATACAATTGCTGAACTTCTACAGTTTTCCTAAAACCCAGAAAGAGCCAAGAGAGAGAAAGAGAGTAACATCAAAATGGGTCGAATTCCGCCATGGTCAGACCTTCCTGTAGAACTCTTGACCACCATTGTTGAACACTTACATTCAAACCCAATCGATATCTTGAGCTTCCGCAGTGTCTGCAAATCATGGTGTTCTTCATCTTCATCTTCCTCATTTTCTCTCTCCTCCACAAATTCTACACTCTTTCCTCCCTTACCTCTTGCAGCACCATGTCCACCCTATACTCTTCGCAACCGCTACTGCATTCTAACTCGCGACGTCGCCGTTTTATCCGTCACCGCAATCTACGCTCTTCACCCTCCCATACAAGAAATTACTCCCTCTTGCATGCCTAGGGTTTGGATCGCGTTTATCGATCAATCAATTCGTGGAAAGGTCAGTATTCGTCAACCATTTTCCAAAGGTTGTTATTCTTTGCCACTTAATTTTCCCAGAACCCTAAATTTGATCAGTTTTCATACTTCTGAATTGGGTCGATTTTATAATCTTAGTTATGTTATGACTCCAGATGGTAAGCTCACGAAACGCTGTGTTTGGTTTGGGATGATTCTTAAGGTGGTTTTGTATAAGAATGGGAATGAGTTTGTTGTTTTCGCGCTTTCGGATGAGGGGAAATTAGGGTTGCTTAGGTTGGGTTTAGGGGATGATGATGAGAAGTTGGGTGCATTAACACAATATGATTGGGAGACTGTACATGATGGTAAGGGTTTCCACTTCGATGACATTGTCGATTTTAAGGGTAGGATGTTAGGTATTGATCGGAGAGGACGGGTTTATGAGATTGGAGTAGGTTTTTCTTCTTCCTCCACTGTGATGAGTGTTATTATTCCTCCTATTGCGGGTGGAGGTGGGAGGCGGAAGCGTTTAGTGGAATCGTTGGGACGGTTGTATTTAGTTGTTCGGTGTTGTGGTCGTGGGAAGATGGATGCTTTGTTTAAGGTTTATGAGCTCAATGGAAATACCAAGAAGTGGGTTGAGGTTGAAAATCTTGGTGATCGGAGTTTTTTCTTCGGTGTTGAATTTTCCTTTTCTGCCTCCGCGGAGGAACTCCATGGTTCCTATGGGAAGAATTGTATCCTGTTTAAAGAACGAAGTTTTTTGAACTATAGTGGATATGATGATGACTCTGCCCTGTTTCATAAATTAGTGAAACGTGATCTTCATATTGGAGTGTGGCACATGGATGATGCTGCTGTTGTCGATGTGATTGGATCATACCCTGGCTATTCCAATGTTTTGTGGCCGCCCCCAACTTGGATCTGGCCAAATATCAAGTATGTATTCGGTCACAATTTATGTTTGTTCTGTAGGTTAATCTGCTTGTGATTTATACTTTTTAAATTTCTGATATTCTCACAAACGAAAAGTTGCTTAGCTTTAGGAAATGTTGGCCAGGCAATTTATGTCTATCTCATTGTATTCCTTTATTTCTTTAGCATCTCTTGTCCTCTCACAAAATAGTTGTGGATAAAAAAACAAGATGCAATTTTATTGGGACTTCAGGAGAGCATTTTTTATAACTCTGAAGGGGCTCGGCTAATGCACACATCCAACTTCATTTAGGAGTAGGTGAATAAATTGGAGGGGAATTCTTACTGTTTTTCTACTTCTTAGCTCTGGAGTTAAGATTTATGAAGAATCGAACCTTTTTTTCTATCTGACTTTGACCATTTTAAACTGTTTGACTGATAGTAAGTGTTTGAGATGAGTGTTTCCTTCCTCATTTTCTGTTGTCCTTGGACTTTTAGATCATTTTTTCTTGAGATTGCCAGAAATTAACAAGTATATCCAGTTACACTCTTGCATTAAAGGGTCGCCTATGGTTGATGTAGGCTTGCTTTCAGCATTGAATTAGTGGCAGAAGAACTCTAAATTTCAAGGGCCAGCTAAAGATGGCCTGTGTCTATTTTTTTGCTTTTCCCAGTTTCTTCTTTGGCCTTCTTCATCCTGTGATGAGGTCTTTGATTACACCCTGAAACTTACTCACTGGTTTATTAGCTTGTTTTTTTGTTTTTTTTTTTTTTGGGGGGGGGATCCTTCTTTTGATATGGCTAATCTGAGGCTCACCCTCACCTCCGGCATCTGACCTTCACTAAGACACTCCTACGATATCCAAAATCGCTTCATGATTAACTTGATCCTTCCCGGTTTCCAACATTATCACATTTCCATGAAGTATCTCGGCCAAGCCATCTTGTGTGCTTGCATGCACTTGTTTGGCATCACTTCGGCACAGGGTTTCCTGATATGATACCTCAGGCTTATCATAATTTCCTTGTGTGAAAGATCAAACATTCATATTTCATACTTATGATCCCTCATCTCACTCTTTGTGTACAAAGAGTCGTGCTTGAGGTGCTGAGGCAATCATGGTAATCAGCTTAATGGTGTGGTTGAGGCAATCATGGTGGGGTTCACTCTAGCATCCTAGGCCCTCAAGATACTTGAGTAATTTTCTAGATTTAACTGAAAAAGATACCATGAGACTCCATACTTTCCATGGAATAGGTGTAAATATGCAACATTGGTAGGCTGTAGCTCATAACTCATGGTCTCAGTTATTTTCTTTAGATGAATTACAACTTCTAAATATGAATTTGTG
This sequence comes from Beta lomatogona, assembly GCA_947646795.1. Taxonomy (NCBI): domain Eukaryota; kingdom Viridiplantae; phylum Streptophyta; class Magnoliopsida; order Caryophyllales; family Amaranthaceae; genus Beta; species Beta lomatogona. The sequence goes on from CANSNZ010000448.1 coordinate 1,061,150, forward strand.
CACCTTACTTTGCCTAGTTTCACATATCTGCTTGGGCCTCATTTAGGTTATTGGACCACTATCATCTCTTTGCCTTTTCAAACATTTCTTTCTGGTTGGGGATTTGATTTTGTTTGATCCATTTGATGTTAATGTGATGATGGATAATAATTTATAAACTAGCTTTGTTGATCAATTTCATTTTTGAATGTGATTGGCAGTGATCTATATAGCTTTTCGTTTTAGTAAGAACTTGGTAATCCAAGGAAACTTCAGGTCCAATGTCCATTGTCTGATTTGTTTTCTATTTGTTCTTTTATAACAATATTTCTTCTCATTTTTTTGTGCTCAGTCCCTTAAATTAATTCATCATGTTGTATACAAAAGTTCTTTTTTTTACTTTATTCCACCATACCATGGCTTTAAAATTGCACCACCATTCGACATCTTAAGTTCCTTCAACTATCAAATCAAAAGAAGGAAGAACAGAAGATGAACGTTCAGTTGGAAACCTGGAATTAATTTCCATTTTCCAGAGATACTTTTGACAGAATCATAATTCTTATCTAGGTTGATTCCCTTATTTCTGCAGTTTTTAGCAGTAAGAAAAGGATGGGAAATGAAAGTGAAGACATTGATAGAAAAGTGTCACTGAAAGAGAGAATAGGTGAAGAAGGGCTGAATAGCTTGATGGCATGAAGCATGTGAGAGAAAATAAAAAGAGCTGGTTGAGAGTAAGAAAGAGGTAGGAGAAAGCAAAATATTAGTAGACAGGCTTTGGTCATTTTGGTGAGATCACAAAGATAGCTAAAAAACAGATATCCATACATCCCTTTTTTCTTGGTACGAGAGAAGAATATTGATTATAGAAAGCCACTCAGTGTCTGTCTTAAATTAGATATACAAAATACTGATTTAGAATATCTACACAAATTTTCTAATAAAAAAATAAACTAAAGCATAATCAGGCACAACTCCGTACCTTTAATCTTGCCATCTTGCCGAGAGTAGTACAACGCTCTATCATTCTTCAAATGGGCCCTTTACAATCTGTTGTGTTGTTTATGTGATAAACTAAACTTGTTGAACCATATAAACTTCCCACATACCCTGAAGCTGATGGTAAAAGAACAAAAAGAAATTAAGTTTAGTTCCTTCAACTAGATTTATTTTCAATCTGTATTCCTTCCAAATCTTATGAAGAACAAAACATATTCAGCCTCTCTATCAGTTTAGACTGCATGGAAGTGTTGTTACATCCCAAATTTCTATACACTTGTTGAAGCCTTTAATGCTTCCTTAAAATGAAGATCTCTCATTTATCCTTAGAACTAGTGTATAACTGGAACATGTTGCCAGACAATGTTGACTTTTTCTTTTATTTTTTTCAGGTCTGAGCGTGTTAGAGCCCTCTTAACAGCACTTGATCGTTTACAAATGAAGATTCCTGATCTTGAAAAATTGGAGGTTCTTACTCTCCTTTCCTCCCCCACCCTTTTTCCTATCTATGTTAGTATCCTGTAGATGTGTATTAGATTAACTATGTGAAGTATAGGAGGATAGAATGGAGTTTGTCTCATGGCGTCAAGTCCAAAAGTTAATCCTTCTTTTTTCTTACAGGATAGGAAAACTTCAGTTCATAAAAAAAATTATGACTCGAAATTTTGTTTTAACTGTTGCCAGATGATTCTCCTTTTTTTAACAAGCGCTCTCTTTTCCACGTCTTTATGAGTATGTTGTGATGAGAACTTCCTTCCCTCCAGTAAATTTGTGGGCATAATGGACATTTATTTCTCACTAATCAGCCAGTGGAAAAATTATAAATGTAGTTTTATCTAAAAAAATTATCAACATTTTAGAAGTACTCAAACTAGTGGTCTTGAATTCGGTGATTTATATCTTCTTAAAGTTGTGAAAAGTGACAAGACAGAAATTTAATAGCTGGCAAACTAATTGGTAAAAGTAACATGCAAGACCTGAATGAGTGAATCCCGAAGGCCGTGCATAGCAACAAGCATCCGAGTTTGGATAGCATTTTGACTTGGTACTGAATTGTAAAAATGTTGTTCATTAAAGCAGTTGTTTGAGGAAGTGGCTAAAGGCTGAGGTAGGTTTATTTTTATGAGCTAAGTGATGTAACATTTTCACTGCAGGCTCTATCACTACTTGTTGAAAGGCACTTCAAGTTAATCAACAAATCATATCTATCTCTTTTTTTGTCCTTTTGGTAATCAAACCCTTAGTTTTGTCGTTACTCGTTTTGTAAAAAGCTTCCTTCATAACTACCCAAAATTGGGTGCTTCTTTATCCTCATGTTAAACACAAGTACACAACTGACGTGGTGAAATAGGAATAGCAGGAGAGAGAAAATTGCTTTCTGTCCTTTGGTAGGAAAGGGTGCCTAGATGTAGTGCTATTGGGATGATTAGGCAGTTTAGAAGGTTGACTTCTTGTTGTTTTGGATTACTTTCAGATATTTGGTATTTAGGATATTGTATTAGTGTTTCTCTCCCTCAATGAACATCACGTGTTCCTTTCTGGGATGTTTCAAATAAGCTCTACATCTGATATTCTAATAAACTTTACAAGCTGAAAATTTTGTCTGATGACATATTTTTTGTTAAATAGTTTGATTTTTTTTTTGGCTGGAAGCACCTTAATAGACCAATTTATTGTTTGGTAGCACCCTACCACCTGTTTCAGGGCATAAAGTCAAGATTCTGGCCTTTCTTTCGTCTGGTGCTGCTCTTTTTCGTTCTTTCTTTTTGTTATCTGACTTTATATATATATATATATATATATATATACTCACTCTATTTTTTTTTTTTATAGTTGCGACATTTTAGATTTTGACACTTCACATACTGACTAATCTACAAAACAAATTTTAATTTGTAAGATAGATGTTTTCGGACTTAACTCGACGTATATGTTCATAATATCAATTTTTTATAGTTGTATTTATTAAAAACTAAAGATATTAAGGGCTAAGTTGTGCGTCGGCTCACGTGCAAGTCAAAATGTCACTGTGATACGTCCGCCCACCACACCAAAGTTACTGACTTATGAGAGGCACGAGAAGAAGGGCAATTTTGTAATGAGTGTGTCAGAGTGTTTACCTGAGTGAGGAGAATATCACTAAATAGGGAAAGAGAGGAGCATGGGAGGGTATTCTGAAATTGGAAGGAAAGTTTGGTTGGAGAGTTGGGACTTGGGGGCCTCTCGAATGCTCACCATCTTGTATCTCTTTTTTTCTTATGCAATACTAAAAACCTCTCTCTCTCTCTTCTCGCTTCTCTCTTCTCTCTTCTCTATCTCTCTGTCTTACAGTTCTTTCATAAATTTTCTGCTTCTTGCTTGAATGTTTGCTGGAATTCATTGCAACTGATTGGATTGCGAAGTGATCTGAATTCATCAGAGTTGCAACTACTCCAATGAAGCTTACATCTGCTAAGGAGATGAGACGGAGGGAGAAGGGAGCTTTGGAATTATATATCTTAAAGCAGGAGACATCCTCAAGAGCAAAGTGAGAGATTGAGAGCCAAACATTGAACTCAGAAGGCAGAGGTGTATTCTTAGCCCTTGTAACTATAACACACTGCCTCTTCCCCCCAAATCAGCAGAAAGAGGAGACAAAGGGAACACTTTTTACAAGCCTCCAATAGGGGTACCATTGCAGTTCCCAGAAGAGGGAGGGTGAAATGAGCACTGTCCAATCCCACAAATTTCTGAGTAGCCCTCTTGGGTCAAGAACGATGATTGCCTTAAACCACAGGCAGAGAAGCGGGGAAACCTGAAGCAACGATACAGAAGAGGGAGATTAAGGGCCTAGTGGGTCGGTTTATTGGTTCCATTCTGGCACTAATGGTGGTGAATACAGGGAGGCAAAAAGAGTTATCTATTAAGACCTGAAACAGAGAGCATGTTGAACGAGAGAGTACTTGAAGTTTAGAACATTACTCTATATTTACATGGTAGTTTGAACTGAGTGTTTGATTAGCTTGCATGATCATTTAGCTTAGAGGCCTACTTGTAGAGGTTAATCTCTGATCTTTAGCTTGATTAACAAGAAGATTTATCTTTACGGCCTAAGAAAACGAGTGCAACCATTTGGCCGTATATTTTAACAGAAAATAATTCAGAAGAAATTTGAGAGAACTTGATCCTAGGGTTTGAGTGCGAAGCAGGTTTTGAAGATGTTGGTAAAGGTGCCGTGTTTAATGGCAAGAAGGAAATGTAAAAGAAAGAACCAAAGAGTTAAAAAAGGGGAGAAAAGAGAGGAATGGCAAGGGAAGAAAGTGATAAAACAAAGAAATAAAAAGAGGGAAAGTCACCACCATTTTTTTCTTTTGGCTGGAATCCGGTGGTAAGTTATTATCACTCAGTGGTCATATAAGGTGCTACCTTACCATATAAAATTAATAGAAATTTGAGAGAATTGTTGGTAAAGGTGCCGCGTTTAATGGTGGGAAGGAAACGTAAAAGAAAGAACCAAAGAGTTAAAAGAGGGGGAAAAGAAAGGAATGGCAAGGGAAGAAAGTAATAAAAGAAAAGAATTAAAAAAAAAAGAGGGAAAGTCACTACCGGAGCGTTTTGCTGTTGGCTGGAATCCGGTGGTAAGTTACGATCAAACAAAAAACTGGTCATATAAGGTGCTTTACCATATGAAATTAATAGGTAATTTCTGACAACAAATGTCTACTAAAAGGTGTTATTGGATTCTCTCTGCATCCTGTTAAATATCGTTTCTCTCTCCATCCCCATACTATCTCTTAAGTTTTTCTATTGATGTCTACTGTCTCTGGCTCTCTGCGCAAAACCCAAATGTGGAGTTTGTTGAGGGGCGGAGGGTGTATAAGATTTCTGGTATGTTCATTATTTAGGATCTCATTTTTTCCTACTTTTCATTTAGAATTCTTTATATGTGATGTAAGAGCCCCTTTTTTAAAAATTTATCTTGAAGAAGTTTAGCAGACGATTCAGAGAGCAATTATAATGCCCTCATATGATATTGAAACTTCTAAGTTCACTTGCATTTGTCGTGTTTAATCCTTGATACTCCAACATGGATAGGGTTCTCGACACTTCATCTTTGAGAAGAAACATGGAAATTCATTGTTTACAATAACTGAGAATGACGCTTGGATATATGTATCTGACACTAGTACTTGTCTCCTCCTCCCTGTCTCCTGTTCTATCCTTCCTGCTCTAAAGAATTGTGGGTGCTTGTATTCATTGCAGGCCAAGTTGAAAGACCTCTCCCCGCCACAACAAAGGAATGCTATTACATTTATGAATTCAGCTCTTAAGATGAAGGAAACTCTGAATCAAGCCAGAGAGATCGAGAAAATGTTGGAGCAAATTGACATGGTTGCTGTGTTATGGAAGGAACACTGCAAGTCCAAAAATGGGCACAATCAAGTAATTTCTGAATCTTGCTGTTAGAATAGATCGTTAGTTTTTGCTTTCCAAATAGCTGCTGAGATCATTTCTCGATGCTACTCTTTATATTGACACACATGCCCACCTGCTACAGTGGAAATTGCAAGGTATATGAAAAGAGAGTGAATTTGAAGGATCACTCTTGTTATTGCTCTTTGGTGCTGTTGGTTTCCGTTTCCTCGAACCATTGCCTGCTTCAAATTGTGTTATCCAAATGCCACTTCTGCTCCTCATTGTTCTGTTTTCAAGTAGTTTATTCCCCTTCCTTTAACCCTGAAATTTAGATTAAGAACACCACGACCTGCAAACTTATATGGTGTGGTTGGGCCTTTAAAACTGAGAGTTTAGATGTATAAGACATTGAGCAGAATTTTTTTTCTTTCTAAAACCTAAATTTTTAGCGATAATTTGGAAACCACTTTTTGCAAAAAAGGCAACACGATCCTACATCCATACCTTCAAAACTTCTGTTTCTAAAACCTACATTTTCGGAAAGTTCAGTTCCTGAAAGTTTTTTTGGCTGTTGAATTATGGTATCAATCCTATAGCTGGGGCTTTTGGTTTATCTTTTTGTCTTTTTTTGTTTAAGGAGAAGGGGTGGAAAAAGTTTTGAAGTATACAGGAAGTCCCGAAGTGGAGAACGTGATGAATATGCAAATGAGATTACATTTTGGGGTTTCAGTGGAAAGTTGTTCTTTGTTAGAACTTGGTGAAAGACTCCTTTTAGAGTTGTAAGATTTAAAGTCACTAGTCATTTGACAGTTTTAAAAACATTTACAGTGCCTTCGTGTATAGTGTGTTCATTAGGACATTTTGTTCTGTAAAGAGTGTCATTCAGGTACCCAAAAGTGAGTATCATAACGTATTTGTGAGTTTTAAACCATCTTATACCTTTTCCCTGTGTAGGTAGGAACATCCACCATTGGGACTGATGAAAGGTGTACATCTGTTGATTCATTCCGAACACTTCAGAATGCAATTAAGCAGGGAAGTAGTGAATTTGATGTGCTTTCGATGGAGATGAAGCTTCATACCTTTATCCTTCATCTAGAAGAAGATACCAGCGAAATGGAGGACTCCCTCAATTCGCATATATTTTCTGCTTTCACTGATGGGTAGTTGAAATTGTTGAATAGCACATAATTTTGTCATGGAGATGATCTATTTTGATTTTATGTCTCACGGCCTGTTTATTTCACGACTCTCGTGTCATCACTCTTGATTTACCTGGGAAGGTGCCCTACGGAGATCTTCACCCTCAATTATTTTTAATTACAGAGTTAAATTTATGTAGCAACTGCCGAACCGCCATCTTTGTGAGTAGGGATAGCAATGGACCGAGCTTACAGCCGGTCCAGGTTGACCAAACCCAGACCCGAGGTTCTTGAAGAACCAGACCTAGACGTATCCTAGACTAAATGGGTCTAAAAAATCCATACCCATTGGATCTAGAATATTATGTATCAATTAAGTAGTGGATTTCTAATTTTTTGCATAAATTTTGGAAAGATGACGGTCCACAAAGTCCTAGAGCAAGGGGATCTTGTGCATATTTGTGGGCTGTCTGGAGGCACAGGAATAATGTGGTTTTCCGCAATTGTAACCCAAATCCTTTGGAGATTCTGCGTATGGCAGAAGAGTTTATCAAAGAGGAAGATGGAAGAGTCAATTTCCAAGAGAAGCAAAGTAAGGTTAAACGGTGTGTATGTGAACAGCAGGAGGACCTTGTGGTTTCTTTTGGACGACAACAAGGGAGCGTTTGTAACATTACAATTGATGGTGCTTGGAAACGAAATGTGAGGAAAGACTGTCCATCAGCAGGAATTGGTTGGTCCAGAGTATTAGAGGATGGTTGGGAGTCCACAGGGAATGACCAAGTTAAAGCTCATCCAGCCATTCATTGTGAAGGCCTTGCAATGTTGAGGGGATTACAAGAAGCTCTTCATAATGGTGGTAGAAATATTCGAGTTGATACAAATTCTAGTTTGTTGGTGCATATGTTGAGGACGAGGCAATTTCCTTTCCAGTTAACTGCTTTAAGTTATGACTTATATGATATTTGTCGTATGTTCGAGTCCTGTAGGATTAGGAAGGTAGATAGAGTCACTGTACAAGTTAGTCATGATCTAGCGGTAGCAGCTAGAATTGGAAATCTTTTTTAATATGCTTTTTTGCTTTTTGTTGTATGATCTTGCTGTAAAAAAAATAGACAATATTAAAAAAAAAAAGGTTTTGATATATGCAAAATTAGGGTTATAAATAAATTTTAAAATATATTTTCTAAAATAGTATTATATGAGTAACTTATGACATAATTTCGCGTCAATTGATACTAGCCTCATATGCACGCGATGCGTATGATGACATATTAACACCAATACTAACATTAAAAAGCGCTGGAGGCACTAATATTATTTTATTATAGTTTAATCTGATCATTTGCAACTTTTTTTTCAATGTAATAAACAAACATGTATCAGTATATACTATAGGTTGATATTATTGGATAATATATGCTAATTTCTTGAATATATGTGTAATTCATTGTGTAACATTACATTGAGAAATTGGATGGTATAAGCCTGTTTCTTTAATATATTTGAATTACGAACATAAATTTAAAGAATATATAAATAATAATCATGACATATCTCTATATAAATATAAAATGATGAGATGGATTATCCCAAGTGACATAAACAACTACTACGAACCTGTAAATAAATAAAATGATAAATTATCCTAATCGACACATACGACAATTATAAAAGCCAAAAATGAAAAGATGAGACTATCCTCTTATTTTTCTTGGTATGTTTATGGATTGTTAATGTATGTTCTTTGAAATTGTAATTGCAATTGGAAGTTTAGATAGAAAGAAAATTTGTGAATTGATACATTGTAATTGTTTGGAATTGCTTTAGTTATATTAGTTTAATTTTCAATCAAAAATTTCTCTTTTTAATCATATTTTTTTGGGAAAAGTTTTATGCATATATTACATCTTACTATAAGTTAGGCAATTTTAACTTTCCTCGTCACGCATAATGGTAAATCAAGAAGGAATTGAAGCATTCTTTGACAAGTGAAGGGTAGAAAAGTAAATTTACAGGTGAAACCGTAGCTCCACTTTGGCTTATATAATATTTTCATTTTTAACTTCTTAATACAGCCCTTAAAGAATTGCATATATCATTTTCCTTAAAAAAGCAAAACTTTCATTTGCTATATTTGCTCCTGCATAGCATTCCTTCGGTATGAAATACCTTGTATGCATAGAAAAAGGAACTATGCACTTCAAAGTTCTGACACTTGTAACTTGTAAGGAAGCTTACATTCTGTTCTCCTTGAAATCCAAGGGTTTATCTAGTAACCTTTTAGAATTATGGTGAGCGTAATTTTCTTATAGGAGAGTTTTATTATAAGTAGGCCATATGTTTGGTTTCATCTCTCTTTTTGTGAATATTACAATCTATATATATTTTGCTTTTGTGCCAATTTGGTTTAGCTACAATGTTTGTTGATTGGATCCAACTCTTTTTGCAGACAATGTCAATTCTCTATCTATAACCCAATTTATCATATCAAACTTTACCTCAAAACTAAATATATTGATGGATCCCCTTGTGGAAGGTTGAATATAATGAATTAGTGATATGATAAAATGCATGTATAAGTGTCAAATATCATCAATAAAGATAGTAATTTTAGTTGAGCAAGGTGTTATTTGATAAGTATATATGTATGATTTTCAATGAACTTATTTTATTTTATTTCTACAAAAAGGTCAAGCTCTCGAGTCTCGGCCTATCACATTTGGACACTAAAAACGTTTATCAAGCGTGATGAGCTTTACTTCTATATAGAACATATGATTTTACACCCAAAATATATAGAATATAGGATTACAAATCTATTTTTATTTCCATGGCAAACAAAAAGGAAAAGTGTGGCAATATCCCGAATATAGAGAACCGGATCTCGTTGAATAATCTTTTCTCTTAGAGGATAAGATTATTGCCAATCTTGAAATTGTACCATTCTACATACAAAACTTCTAGTCTAATCCACAATCCACATGACTTAGTACTACCTCTATTCAAATTTAGTTGTCATGTTGCGAGTCTATTACTTAAAAACAAGTATTTCCAAATGGAGGATATGTTATTCTACGCTTGATGACTTGAAGAATATTGGTTTATGAATTTAGAGACCAATCATAATTTTGGTATACAATATTGATAACTCCTCCATCATCCAAAAGATGAGTCAAGAGACCTGCTTTCTCTGCATCTAAATTACTGAGAATCCAATTAAAAATTTCCTTTTCTTTTCCAAAATCTATCCTGTACCTGCACGATGTTGCAAGGACTGTTAGTTTCAGTTAATAGCATCAACGTGTTTGCGATTCACATTGTAGTAATTTGCCCAAAGTTTCAATTCTTACCTTGGCAACATTACATATATAATAGAATAAGGTGATTAGAGGAGGATGAATTACCATTTCATGATGCAAGTGAGACAGGCTGTTCTTTTGGATAAATCCACTTCTACTGCATTGCGCCTGAAAAACTCTCTCGCGGCCGCTCTCAGCTCCGCTTGCACACTTTGAGGTGAGAAGAATCTAACCGGTGGACTAGACTTACTACCATCACAGAGTCCAAAGTGAATCAACGGATTGATCATCGGTAAAGCTAACTGCACAATAAATAGATGAACAGATTATATTCATACGATCTGTGATTATTATTGTTCAAAATTCCTAGACAAAAGATATTAAAAGACACTTTAGTAATTTACCTGAAGGCGATTATCTCCAGCACTGAAAGGCTTGACCAAAGCATAAGGAGCCCTCTGATTGCTTCTGAGTATACCATTCCTTATTGCATTAAGAGAATATGAACTTCCACCAACTACATACTGAACGTCGGAAACAAAAGACTTCCTCTCGATCATCCCTTTTGGATACCCTCTCCTTATCACGGCATGTATGACCATCGCATTGTAAAGATTTAGGAAGAAAGCCAGTTTCTCATCGGGTGACAGAGCAAAAAGATCCACTCTCTGGAGATTTTGAACCATATTCACATATCTGCAAATCACAATCAGTGCAAGGCTATTAAGCATAGTTCACTAATTTTATAGTTCAAGTTGTCTTAAGTGTGATTTACGTAGAGTTGGACTAGAGACTAGACTCCTGACATTAAGGTACATAACAAAATAACAAAAGTGTCCATCACTCATTAACTGTTTAATAGAGAGTAGAGAAATGTCAACCTTCAGTAGTTTTTGTCTACTATAATGCACGTAACATTTAGCTGAGAAGACTTATTTCTAAGTAATACAGTCATGCTGACAATTGATATTAAGGGAGAACAAGGAAAGTGTTTGAATACTATGGTACACATAGGAAAATAAGCTGACCACAATATATATACCTGCGAAATTCTTCACTGTTGCTGATAGCCAAGTAATCTAGATGATCCCTGTCTTCAGATGCATAAGATTCAAGTATGGCAGACATGATCTTCATCAGTCTATGGCCAATCCTTAATGCCGATTCTGGCTCTTTGTCGTCTACAGATCCTCGAAAATTTAGGCATTTTGGAATGAATGGCTCATGCTCGAGGAACCTATAGGCTTCATTTCCATCCTCAAAATAGTTCCCTCTGCACAAAAGGAACCACTTACAATATAAGTTCTGACCTAGTAATAAAAGTTATTGGTAAATTCTTTAAAAATGCAGTTAAAAACCTGAAAACATGGTGGATGAAGTGCTTCCTAACAATCTCTTTTGCTATCCCAATTGCCTGCAAGAGAGAAAAGGTTAGATGTTCCAACACCAACAAGTCGCAGGAGCTCTTAAAACAATAAAGAAATAATTGGCTGCCAACAGTTCAGTTTGTTAGTAAATCCACAATTATCATCAAACAAGTTTTTGATTGACGTATAGCATCTAGATCATTTTATAAATCTTTCGTGTCCTTGAAAAAAGAAACTGAACATTTTACTACCTACTGCATAATCGCATGTTTTGAATCTTTCATGTCCTTGAAAAAAAAGGGCTGAACATTTTACTACCTACTGCATCATCGCATGTTTGAACAACATTTAGAGACTTTAAAATCCTCATTTCACATTCGGTAATGACTGATGAGACTAAAATTTCTGAGAAAAACTTCATTTTTACCGTTTTATGTTCCTTAATTTGTTATTGTCTCTCTCTGTGGTTCTAACCCCTATTATCTTCATCTATCTTAACCAAGGCGCGCAAGGGACCATTTGAATGTTCTTTCTTTTATCCGCTCCTGTTCCTTTCATTTGAACATACAGATTCCTAATGTAAATAACATATATCGAAGAATCTCGGCGACCACCCCAATCCCGGCTGATCAACCGAGCTGCAATACAGCATCGTCCCCACTCCCCCAGAAAAAAGGTTGCGATCATACACAGTCGTCTAGTCCTCTGCCCCCAAGTTTGTCTAATCTACCATCCTTACTCCGGACAGTCTTTTTTTTATTGGGCTACCCTGTCGAATAACCAGGTCTACTCAGAGCATGAGATTATAGATGGGTCAAATATCAAAAAGAGGATATGGAAACACCTAAAATAAAGGATTTGGATAGCACACTAGTATTCATTACTCATAAGTACCCTTGTCACAAAGGATGTCCGCTTCGACTTGTATATACCAGTATCACCATGTGTATATTTATTTCAATTGGTCAACTTTAATTAAACTGGTCCTCCTATATGTCACCATACTTGTAGCTCCTTAATATCAACTAAAAGGAAATTTTAATAGACATATGGTGGATCAAGGCTGATATCAATCAATAATAGACATCAGACATGTCCCATAATCTTTGGGACTTTGGGTTAAGTGGTAAAGCAATGGGTGATATGATCGTTAACCTACATCTATCTTTCATCATTTTCTTCTATTATATCCCTTTGGTAAAGGGCATAGAGACTAGAGGCCATGATTATTTTTTGGCACACCTCAAAAGTAGCCCATGTTATTGCAGCAAAGAAAAGTAAAAATTTTATAAGCTAAATCAACGAGGGTAGGTCCTTAGTTTGTTCAGCTTCTGAAAAAAGCAATCAGAAATTTTAGAAGTAGACCAAGTCAGAAAAGTTAGTTGCTAATCAACCCTCAATTAGTGCAGTATATCCAAACAACGGATTAAGTCAAGTACAGTCCCCATCAACCAACATAAGTATAGATTCTTCTACTTAGTGGCAAGACTTGAATCATGCACAAGTCAGCTTCTCCACAAGTGCTATTGTAACTTATTTTCAAGTGAGAAAATTAAGAAGTAGAAGATGTCACAATGCACTTAAGTCAACTACTCTTAATTTTAACAAAATATAAGCAAATTCTAATTGAACAATTTCTAAGATTAATCATAACATCTCAGCATGGATGTCATACACTCATAGTAGAAGATTTTAAGTATTAGGCAATTTACGATTTACAATCATATTTCATTACTTACCACTCGAAAACCCTAGGATTCTCCTAGTCATAGATTGTTATGTATAGATATATGAATTTGGAGTTGGTACTCACAAGTCACAACCACTAACATAATCCGAAACGTGGGAATACATAAACCTTGAATAGTACACTACCTAATATTCTGTACAAAGTTCTATTAAGTATTCCATGTATCCCTCTATTTTAATTTGACTGCCTCAAATTGATGTCATGATGTGTTATTACTATATAATGTTCAAGGTCACTGATTGTAACTTACATATCTAAAAACAATATTATCACAATTATAAATCATTTTCAACGACAACACAGCAAGTTTACATTTTAAAACAACGAAATGGTCAAGATTTACTGATTTTGACTTTAGTCTTTTATTTGAGAGTTGACACAGACAATCTAAGGCAGCAGGATCTAATAACCTCAATGTGTATTAGAAAATTATGACCAGCCCAAAAAGATCCACTAAGCATGAAGCACCCCTTTCTCAAAAAAAAAAAAAAAAAAAAGTCGAGAGCTTCATTCTTAAAACACAAAATCATCTATGTAATATTGTCTTCATTATCTAGTCCTACATCTTATATGATAAAGAAGCATGAGAAATCTTTAGCATAAATTAAATATTTTTGTCTCAATATTAGCAACTACAAATCTAACTCATAAATTTACTTTAGATCTTCACATTTCATAAGAACAAACAATAAATTTTGAATAAGACCACATGACTCTAATTATTGCGAGAGGCTACAAATTATTTTATAAACAAATAAATATAATTCGACTAAGATAAAATGTCACTCCGTCTCACTAATAATTTATTGTAAGCTTAATATAGTTGCAACTTTTTAACTGACCATAAATTTGTGACTAATGATAAAAAAAACTTTAGCATGTAAGATATTGTTGCGGACAGGAAGTGTACTACCTCAACGCGGGATTTGCCAAAATGGTGCACAATGATATCCACCAACTCGGTACCAGTAAAACAGTTTTTGACAATCCTCATCCGAATTAAACGGTCTAGGATAGGCAATCTTAGCCTCAAAACTTTAACAATCTCACCCATTTCATCCATCCGTTCTTCCTCCGGTTCATCAAACCCGTAAACCGGCGGTCCAGGAGCATCATCCGGGCATTTGCTACCAAGCAATTCTTTTGCTGTCCGGTTCAACAAACCGCTATTTCTTAGCGAATTTAACGCCACTAAACCGCCTATCAATTTCTCGTTAAAGAATATTTGTGGTACCGTTGAACCGCCCGTCCGGTCTACTAGCTCTTTTTCTCGGGTCGGGTATACGTCGAGGTTTATTTCGGCGTATTTTAACCCTTTTTCTCTCAGGATTTTTCTCGCTGCGCCGCTATCCCTGAGCAAAATAGTACATATGATATAACGTCATGCATTATAAATTTTCAATAGTCAATACTATAGAATCTTATCAAAAAGGAAATATTGGATAATCTTCGATTTTTTGGAAACGGATTAATTACTACATTGATCACAAAAGGCTATAACATTAACAATTCTGTAAAACCATATATAAAAAAGAATAGAGCATTAATAATAATTATCAACGCATATATTTGTCATAGAGTACTAAACTATACTTGTTATTTAGCCCTCAGTTTTGTACTTTTGTTATCTCAAATCCGTAGTTTTACTTGTCTAGTTACAAGAAATATCAATTGTCAAAGTAGATTTTCGAGAAACATGCATGCCTTATATCGAATAATAATTGAGGCCTAAAGTATGGTTTCATATATGCCTCGATAAATAATAAGCATATTTTTTCATAAGGATTATACATTACTTTTATCATAAAAGACATGACTTTTAAACTTACTAATCTATTTATTATAATTGTAGGGAGAATATTCTATTTTTGTTAATTAATTTATTTAATAGATAAGCCTTAACCCCTTCTCACGATATAGTAAAAGTAACTAATGATCGAATGATCAAATTCCGATGTTGTAAGGAGGAAGCAATAGTGCATTACTCGTTACTCCTACAATATGCAAAAATTATACTACTTCTATGAAGTAGGACTATTGATTTTTTAAGTAGTAGTACGATTAATTACTACATTTAAACAAATTAATGTACTACTAAAAAAAATGCAAAATACCAACTTAATACTAAAACTTTACCTGCAATTCGATCTCGAAAACAACGTGACTCGTCCTTTAAGCTGAGTCAACTCGGAACTCTCCTCAGACGAAAATCCGTCATTCTCTCCTTCTTTCGCTCGCACAACAACTTGAAGACCAGACACGTAGAATTCAGTCACACCACAACCTCCTTTAACGACGTCGTCTAACGACAACCGCCTCGAAATGGCAGCCGAAAGGCTATTCTTAGTCTCCAACAGATATTTTCCAATCGTCGGAACATCAACGGAAAAACTATTTTCCGACGGATATTTCAAAACGTCGCCGTTTATTCCCGACGGTGGCTCAGGCCTCGGAAGATTCTCGTGCGGGTAAATAACTCCTGCTTTCTCATTCTCCGGCGAATTTTCGCCGGATTTTTCCGTCGACGTAAAATTTCCGACGGTATTTTCTCTCTCCTGATTCTTGATATTGGCGACTTTGATCATATTATCATCTGGAGAGTTTAGGGTCTGTTTGGTTAGGATTTCTTGTCCCATGGTTTTAATTTTCTTGGAAGATAGTTGGAAAATGGAAAGAGAGAGAAATGGCGGGGATGTAGGAGTGAATGGTTTGATAGGAGAAAGAGGAGGAAATAAGGTGGTTTAAATAGTGGAAAATTATAAAAGGTTTGGAAAAATTAGGGAGAAAAAGGAAGATATTGTTTGTTTTCCATATGAGAAGAATCAGTCTAAAAACTACCAAATCATAATTAATTAGGACCTGCTTTTTAGTGCTAAGTCTTGATAATGGTAGTAAGTGGCTAAACTCGCAAAACGACGCACGTATGAGCAGCAAATATTGAACTCACTCAATTTTTTGGAAAATTTGTCAAAAAAAACCTTTTAAAAGTTCAATTTTGCGAAAAAAAAAAACCTTTTAAATCATTTTTTGCAAAAAAAAACCACAAACTTAATTTTTCTTGCAAGATGAAACGCATTCCCATTTTCCTGTGTGGTTTTTTTAGATGCATAGGGGTGGTGCTGCAGTTAATGGAAATAGCGGGTAGGAAGATAGAATGGTCAACGTCGGAATCGAGAAAAATCACACCGGAAAATGGAAATAGGTTTCATCTTGCAAGAATAATTAAGTTTGTGATTTTTTTTTGTAAAGAATGCTTTAGAAGGTTTTTTCTCGCAAAATTGAACTTTTAAAAGGTTTTTTTGGCAAATTTTCCCAATTTTTATTTCAAATTGGTGGAATATACCTGGAAAAAAGGGTAAGGTTGTTTCTTGCAAAAATAATAGAATTTTAAGGTGTTAAGTTGGCTGAACAATTATAAAATGTTCTTTCTCGCAAAAAGTTGTATATAAAAAGTCTTTCTCATAAATTATCCTAGAAATTATAAGAACTTATAAGTGCTTGTTTGGTTGACATAAAAACATGGGAATGGAAATTCTTAGGAGGTGTACTCGAAAAAAAAAAATGTAAAGTCGCACTTCCTAGCAAGTTCACTTTCCAAGTGGGAACTAGGATTTATCTTTATTTTCATGATCAATCGGATTACTTTTTGCACTTAATAAGAAACATAGCATCAAAGTAAAAACAACTTCCTTGAACATACTACTTTTAAGTTCCAACATTCAATCAAACAAGCATTAAACACATATACTAAAATAGTAATATTTGGAAATTTATAACATAATCACGCATCAATCGATGTAATTAATGCTTATTTATTGTATAATATTTCTTTTTTCGACTTCTTATATGCACTTATACCGCCCACAAATGCATATATCATTTTTCGTAGAACATTGCCTTACAAATAATGTACTCAGTACTAAACTTCACAATTAAAAGAGGACTTTATTTTATTATTTGATGCATGAGAACTGAGAAGGGAGAACTCTTGAATATGGTCTCTGTAACACCCCCAAAATCCATACACGTCTAAACTACGTTGCATCGACTTTGGGAGTATTACCGGCGCAGTGAAACGCAAGACATAATAAAATCAAAATGTTAACAACTCCTTATTAAGAAAACTACATTGCAGCGGAAATAAAATGTTTACTTTAAACTACAACTCGGGAATCACCAAGGACCCTTTTATTCAAACCATTAACTATGAATACTAATTATTCTATAAGTTCAACAAAAACACTTAAGAGTTTATAAACCAGAAAATATCCCCCGTATGCCAAACTCATGCAGCATCACCAGCATACCTAATTTGTTCCTCCATTGAAATATCAATGGTTCATCACAGGTCAACGAACATCACAAATAACAAACAATCAGCTATGCTGAGTACGTACATAATTAGTTAAATAATGCATCAAACATAATCAAAATAATAATAATCATTCCTAGACATGATACTACAAGAATACTACAAATCATTTTTATAGTTTAATTGGCATCGAACGGGCACCGTCATCTTTCTAGAATCATACGGGCTACTTAATCCTTAATAGACAACTTAGTCTATTAGATGGAATGTAAATACGGTTTCGTTCCGTTCCACATCCATCACCTTAGTATGCATACCCCCAAGATCGTACGGAACCTTCCGCCTACTTGAATTATCAAAATTTATAAGGACACTACTATCGTCATAGTAGGCCTGCGTAGGAGTGTAGAACAAGTCTCACACTCCCCCCATTGTTCATTACTTGTAGGGAATCCGACTACAAGTTTATTGCCAACAATCATTTTTAGTGTTACTCATTCATACAACATTAAGCATATGATTTCTATAACGTTATATAAAATCCTGTAGTTTAGGCAACCTCTTATAAATCCTTGCTATAATTATTAAGCATAGCATTTCAATCCAATATCTCATTTCATGCTTGTGATACAATAGAATTACGCATTCCAATAACATTTCATTCTATTTCACAAGTCATACAACGAGGAAAATCATACAGATTTCCAATTGATTTCATGTTACCAAACAATCTCATCAACCATAATCCACAATAGTTCCCTATCATGATTCTAGGTTCCAATATAACAATCATAACCTAAACATGATACTAATATATCAAACTGAACTAGTACGCGTACGTACCTTGTAACAGAGAATCTTCGTTGACTATCTAAAACGTCCCGCTTATGAAATTGGAACCTAATCGAATAATAGAAATACTTCAGTGCTAAGTCCTTGATATTATTAAAGTAAAAACCAGCTTATCCAACTATGTAAGATATGGTGTTTTGAATATTAAAAATAACCAATCTTGTTGTTTTAAATTTTTTTTCATAAACTTTATTGAACTAACATACTTAGGACTCAATAATAAGGTGCTTATAAATCTGATTTCGCTTAACTTTTATACCTCTTTGTGTATAACAACAAAACTTAAATAGGTACATATATAAGAACTTATAAAATTAGAATTGAAGAAACAAAGTAAGAACTAGTAGTATATAATAAATCTTATTTCTTTTAGTTCATAATATGTACCTTTATTTAAAATCACAACTTAACCCAATATACATAAGTATAATAAAAACAGAATTGAGGATTAAAAATCATCATAAGAACTATTAGTATAATTACAAATCTGATTTATATTCTTTACTTTATGCCTTATTTAAAATTATCAAACTTAATCAAAGAATAACAAAATCAGATTATATGAATTAATTTAAAGTAGAAAAGAGAAATTTTTTTTTTGTTTTTTTACCGAAAGGACTTCGTCGGCGACGATCACTCGGCGACGTGTCGAAGAGATCCGGCTGCAACACCAGCCACACGCCACTACGCTCGAAGGTTCGAGCCCACGCACGCACCACACTGTCCTCGCCTCGACGCACCGCACGCCCTCGAACGAACCCAGCAATCGAAGCCTCGCGCGACCACAGCTCGCACCCCTCGACTCGACCCACACGAACATGCCTCCAACTGTGCTGCGCATCGCGAGTCTCTGCCGACGAGTTGCTGTGCTTGACGAAGCAGTAGGGCCGACGAAAGCAACAAGGAAAGACTGATGAGGGAAGAAGAACGTAGGAGGAGGAGGAAGGATGGAGCGTAGGAGAGAAGAAGGAAGGAGGAGAGAAAAAGATCTTTGAGGAATAAAAAAAACGGCTAAGTAAAATAGGGTTCTTTTAATTTTTTTTTCCTTCTTTCTTATTTATAGCATGATAAACCTTGGTCTAATAGGATTTGTTTCCCAAATCAAATTTCGATTTCTTATTTTATTTGGAAAATAAAGTGAAACCCAACTACAATATAATTAGGTACAACAATAGGTTATATAGTTAAATTAAAACACTTTCAACTTTATTCTTTATATTTTCTTATTTATAACAAAATAACTCCCAAAAATACGGAGTATTACAGGCTTCCGCCATTAAAGGAAGATTCGTCCCAAAACTTTGAGGTAGACAGTCTTAACGACGATCTTTTGCACTTCTAAGTCCCAATATTTTACAAGCGTTTTCTAGTTTTCGCCAGTCGCATAAGCAATAATACACATAAATAACAGACTTAAGCAAACTTTAGGGGAAGCGCGAAATTCTATCGCATTCTCCCCTCCTTAGAAGAAAAGTTACGTCCCCGTAACTCCATTGCCTCTTAAAAAGCTCAGGGTACTTCAGACGCATCGCATCTTCTGCTTCCCATGTGGCTTCTTCATTATTTTGATTTCTCCACAACACCTTCACGATTTTGACATCCTTATTTCTCGTACTAAGCACCTTGTGGTCTAGGATCTTGATGGGTTTCTCCTCATAGGACAAGGTTTCGTCTAACTCGACGTTTTCAGGTTCTAGGACATACGACTCGTCAGGTACGTATTTTCGGAGTTGGGATACGTGAAACACGTTGTGAACCCTTTCTAACTTGTTTGGCAATTCTAAGCGATAAGCCACTTTGCCTACTCTCGCCAAAATCTCATATGGTCCTATGAATTTAGGGCTTTGTTTCCCTTTCTTCCCAAATCGCATCACTCCTTTCATTGGAGACACCTTAAGCATCACTTTTTCACCAACTTCATAATTCTCTTCCCTTCGCTTTTGATCCGCATAGGACTGATGCCTCTCCTGTGCAGCCCTAATCTTCTCTTAAATGACTCGCACTTGGTCAACAGTCTCTTGAATCATTTCAGGACCTAACACCACAGTCTCACTAATATCGTTCCAGCACAAAGGACTACGACACTTTATCCCATACAACGCTTTAAATGGAGCCATTTTGATACTAGCATGATAACTATTGTTGTATGAGAACTCTATGAGGTCCAAATGGTCTTCCCATGATCCCTGGTATTCTAAGGCACAAGCTCGTAACATGTCTTCCAAGGTCTGGATTGTTCTTTCTGTTTGACCGTCTGTAGTTGGGTGAAAGGTTGTACTCATTAATAGCTCACTACCAACTGCTTCCTGGACCTTTTTCCAGAAATTCGAAAGGAATCGCGAATCCCGATCAGACACTATACTCGTGGGTACTCCGTGCAATCGAATGACATGTTTAACATATGCTTTGGCTAAGGATTCCATACTCCACGTGTCTTTCATGGGTATAAACCTTGTAGTCTTGGTCAACCGGTCCATTATCACCCATATTGTGTTATTACCTCCCCGACTCCTAGGTAAGGCTACGACAAAGTCCAGGGATATCGAATCCCACTTCTATGTTGGAATGTCAAGAGGTTGGATTTTGCCTTAAGGTCTCTTGTGTTCACTCTTAACCTTCTTACACGTCAGACATTTGGAAACAAACTCGGCTACTGCCCTCTTCATTCCAGGCCACCAAAACATCTTTTTGAGGTCCTTATATA
This sequence comes from Beta lomatogona, assembly GCA_947646795.1. Taxonomy (NCBI): domain Eukaryota; kingdom Viridiplantae; phylum Streptophyta; class Magnoliopsida; order Caryophyllales; family Amaranthaceae; genus Beta; species Beta lomatogona. The sequence continues at coordinate 1,081,952 of CANSNZ010000448.1, forward strand.
ACTTATCCCCCCCTGGGTGGACGGAATAGCTCATATTATGACCTTCACTCATTATCTTTTGCTTCAACTCCTCACATTTTTAGCGGTACACACCACCGACCCTTGTAGCGTATACTCCCATCCTCATGGATTCCAAACCCTTATGCTTTTCTCTCCTTAAGTTTCGCTTTGACCCGCTCAAGCTTCACATCCCCAGGCTGACCCTCCCTTATTTCATATAGGAAGTTGGGCTGGATGGTTAGGGCACTCAATAACTTTTCCACTTCCCCTTCATGAACCACTTCGATCCGGAGTTTAGAAAATTCTTCACAAAGTTTGTCAGCAACTACCAAGGTGTTCAGGTTATGGCTAGACTTACGACTCAATGCATCAGCAACAACGTTTGCTTTACCCACATGGTATTGAATGTCTAAGTCATAGTCCTTAATGAGCTCTAACCACCTGCGATGTCGCATATTAAGGTCTTTCTAGGTGAAGATGTATTTGTGGCTTTTGTGATCAATAAAAATTCAACAAGTCACCCCGTAAAGGTAATGTCTCCAGATTTTTAAGGCAAAGACAATTGCGACCAACTCTAGGTCATGTGTTGGGTAATTAACCTCATATGGTTTCAGTTGACGGGACGCATAAGCTATAACTTTCCCATTTTGCATAAGAACACAACCCAACCCATTCTTTGACGCATCATTATAGACATCATACCCCTCATCCCCATTAGGCAAAGCTAGAACAGGTGCTGAGGTTAGTCTTTCTTTGAGTGTTTGAAAGGCTTTCTCACTATCTTCAGTCCAGTTAAACTTGCAATCTTTCTTCATTAAGTTAGTCATGGGTTTTGCTATCTTCGAAAAGTCTTTAACAAACCTCCTATAATAACCGGCTAAACCCAAGAAACTCCTTATATCTGTGACATTTTTTGGTGTAGGCCATTCACTCACAGCTTTTATCTTTGCAGGATCTAAAGACACACCCTCCTTAGAGACGAAATGACCCAAAAATGACACTTTTTCCAACCAAAACTCACACTTCGAAAACTTTGCATACAGTTGGTTCTCCCTAAGTGTCTGTAAAATAAGCCTCAAATGTCCCTCATGTTCCTCCTTGCTCCTTGAATAGATCAATATATTGTTTATGAACACGACTACGAATTTATCGAGATAGGTTCGAAAAATCCTATTCATGAGGTCCATAAAAACAGCAGGTGCATTGGTTAACCCGAAAGGCATGACGGTAAACTCATAGTGTCCATACCTAGTCCTGAAGGCAATTTTAGGTATATCTTGGTCAGCAATCCTCAACTGATGGTAACTAGACCTTAAATCTATTTTGGAGAACATCCCTGCACCCTGAAGTTGGTCAAACAAGACATCTATCCTAGGTAATGGATATTTGTTTTTCACAGTGACATTGTTCAACTCACGGTAATCTATACACAACCTCAAACTACCATCCTTCTTTTTCACAAATAAGATAGGGGCTCCCCATGGTGACATACTAGGTCTAATGTACCCCTTATTTAGTAGTTCTTCCAACTGGTTTTTCAATTCGTTCATTTCTGCTGGAGCCATTCGGTATGGGGCTTTTGAGATAGGTCCATTTCTAGGGACTAGGTCAACAGTGAACTCTACATCTCTCCTTGGCGGCATGCCAGGTATTTCTTCAGGAAAAACATCATGGAATTCACTAACTATAGGCACATCCTCAGGTTTCAATGGATCATCCTCAACCCTTCTCACGGAACACATAAATAAAGGCCATCCTTTGTCTATATAACTCTTAAGTTGCAAGGCATTGATTACCTTAATCCCAGGTTCTCGAGTTATTCTTCTATATGACACCCTTTTTTTCGAAGGATCTCTCAATTCCACTTTCTGTGCATCGCAGTCTATCTTAGCCTTGTACTTCCCAAGCCAATCCATCCCCAAAATGACGTCTAGGTTCGATAAGTTAAACTCTATTAGATCGTAAGGAAAGAAGCCCTCCCCTATTTTCAGTGAGACATTAAGGAATTTCTTAGAGCAATTAATAGTATCCCCAGACGGAATAATTACAGGCATAGAAATTGACTCGGACTCAACCTTATTATCATTGTTGTTGGTCACATGGTTCCCAGATGGTGCCTAATTATTTGCATTAGTTGGTGCTTTGGAGTAATTAGAGTTTCTTGACCCATTGCATGCATTTCCACCATTCCCATTCCCATTCCCATTCCTAGGCTTGTCTCCATAGTACCCTTTCTTCTGACCATTGGGGTTAACCTTATTCTTTGAGTAGCATTCATATACTCTATGCCCCATTTTCCCACATTCACGACACTCCACCTTATTACCATCGCAATCTCTCCCAGGATGGTTGTTTAGGCACTTCTTACACCTGTACACATGCTCAGGTCTGCGGTTGTTGGTGTTATTGTTGCGATTATTGTTATTGTTTTGAGTGTTGTTGTTGTTGGGTCCCTTACCAAAGTTTCTTTGGGAGGTTTGATTGTTCTGGTTCCCATGGTGTTTCTTTTCAAACCTTTGAACTTCGGGGTTTGGATTCTCCTTTCGCTTCTCACCTTGTTTACCCCCTTCCTCTCGTTTCCTTATTGCATATAGGTGGGCAGCTTTCGCCAAAGACATGGTCCAACGAGGTGAAAGTATCTCCCCTCAGTCTCCCTTGTAGGTCAAGGGTGAGCCCTAATTCAAAACGTGAGGTCTTAGCTTCCTCAGTAGGGGTAATTTCAGGAGCAAATCTCATCAACTCAATGAATTTACGGTAATACTCCTCAACAGACAGGTTCCCTTGTTCTAGCATCATAAACTCTTGGGCTTTCTACTTCTTGAGGTATGGTGGGTAATACTTATCCCTCAGGGCTTTCTTGAAGGTTTCCCACCCAAAGTCAGGTTGTTGGAGGAAGTTGTCCTTAGCTCGGGTCCACCAAAAATGGGCATCCCCCTGTAGGTAATAGCTTGCTAAGGGCACAATCTTGTCATCTGGACAGGAGAGGCTAAAGAAAAGCTTATCAAACTCCCCAACCCAGTTTTCCAATTCTTCGAGTCCCCCTTTCCCATTCAGTACTGGTGGGTTCCTAGGGGCAACCTTTTCAGACAAGTCCCCATCCCGTGATGTTCCTGGGGCTAGGTTAGCTGTGATCTACACTAGATCACGAATCGATTGCTCGACATTCAGAGAGGTATCAGGCGTGCCGCCTTGAAGAGCCATTCTGCGCTGAAAAATGGCACAACGGATGTTTCAGCGACATACACATAGTCGTTTATTTATTTAACTACTACACATTGGCACATTCATGTAACACGTTTTTAGTGCGAACAATCATTAAGTCTCTATTGACTTGCAATATAAACATCTCAAATAAGACGTTACATCAAATAAAATAATAAAACTGTTGTATTATTATTGAAAAGGGTAAAAATTATTGTTTCCAAGGAAAGCATAATATGAATAAAGAAAGGAATAAAAGAATACTAATTTGCTACTTGGCATGCAAGCCTTATTAAAACTGAAATAAACGAATAAAATAATATTCTAATCCTAATTATATAATCGAAAGAAACTAGGGACTATAATGGTGAGCTTCGTCATCTGAGTTAGGATTTTCTATTCCTTCTTCCATGCCAGCTTCGTCCTCAGAAGACTCGTCATCCTCTATAGGTTCATCTTCCTCCAGAGGTTCTTCCTCCAGAGGTTCTTCTTCTATGGGCTCTTCTTCTTCTTCTTGGTCATTTTCCTCAATCGGATCCTATAACACCCCCAAAAACCATACACGTCTAAACTACGTTGCATCCACTTTGGGAGTGTTACCGCCGCGGTGAAACGCAAGGCATAATAAAATCAAAATGTTAACAACTCCTTATTAAGAAAACTACATTGCAGCGGAAATAAAATATTTACTTTAAACTACAACTCGGGAATCACCAAGGACCCCTTTTATTCAAACCATTAACTATGAATACTAATTATTCTATAAGTTCAACAAAAACACTTAAGAGTTTATAAACCAGAATATATCCCCGTATGCCAAACTCATGCAGCATCACCAGCATACCTAATCTGTTCCCCATTGAAATATCAATGGTTCATCACAGGTCAACAAACATCACAAATAACAAACAATTAGCTATGCTGAGTACGTACATAATCAGTTAAATAATACATCAAACATAAACAGAATAATAATAATCATTCCTAGACATGATACTACAAGAATATTACAAATCATTTTCATAGTTTAATTGGCATCGAATGGGCACCATCATCTTTCTCGAATCATACGGGCTACTTAATCCTTAATAGATAACTTAGTCTATTAGATGGAATGTAAATACGGTTTCGTTCCGTTCCACATCCATCACCTTAGTATGCATACCCCAAGATCGTACTGAACCTTCCGCCTACTTGAGTTATCAAAATTTATAAGGACACTACTATCGTCACAGTAGGTCAACGTAGGAGTGTAGAGCAAGTCCCACACTCCCCCCATTGTTCATCACTTGTAGGGAGTCCAACTACAAGCTTATTGCCAAAATCCTTTCTTAGTATTGTCCATTCATACCACATTAAACATGTAATCATTTAACATTCCTTCTTAGATACAATACGCAAATCTTTACTTCTTGTAACATCCTTGTTACACCATAGATCAAAGAATACAAATCCAATAATCATGCTTATGATACGATAGAATTTCGCATAACCATGCTACATATCGGTTTTCAATCACAATCATGTTACCAAACAATCTCAGCAATCACAATTGTTCCCTATCATGGTTCTAGGTTCCAATAGAATAAATCACAACCTAACATGATACTAGTAATTGCAACTGAACTGGTATGCGTACGTACCTTGTAACGGAGAATCTTTGCTGATTACTTAAAACGTTCCGCTTATGAAATTGGGACCTAAACAAATAAGGGAGTACTTCAGTGCTACGTCCTTGATATTATTAACATATAACACGTGACCTGCTATATAAACTTAGTATTTCGGAGTATAAAAGTAACTAATCTCGTTGTTTATTAACTTTCTTTTCTTTCATAACTCTATTGAACTTAGTGTCTTTTAAGAGCCAAAAACAGTGAGCAAAGCTGATTTTAGTTAGTTTAATAACATAGTACCTTTACCAACTCCATTTAAATCCTTATGTCCAATACTACTAAAATCAGATTTGAATAACAAGGCCATTATAACATTATAACATTCTAACTATAACTAATAATCTGATTTCTTAACTTTACACCTTACTTACAAAACCCTAAATCAGATTTACAACTCAAAATCAGATTTACAACTTAAATCAATATTACAAACTTAATCGATTAATAATTTACTCTAATTACAAATTAATTAACTTACAACTTAATATAATAGAAATCAGGTTATACAATATTAGGTACCAAAAGAAAATCATGTTATACATATTATTATTTTTTTATACCACTACGTCTCGCCGGCGTCAAACACCGGTAACCGAACTCCGGCGGCGACTAGCCCGTGCACCACCGCACTCGCGCACCGCACGCACAACACGACGATCTCATCGCACCCCCTTTGGTTTCTCAGGCGCGACTCCGAACACCCCAACACTCGTCTTCGCACGACCTGCTCGAACATCGCACAGAACACACACCAATCCTCGTCGCGACTCGCTCGCACAAGCCCTCGAACCACGACCTCGCACTCGACACTCACACTCGCTCGCACAGACTCGAGCACTCACGCACAGCCTTCTCGCACAAACCGCACACACAATCTCGTCGAGGGCAACGAGATTCCGAGGAGGCGACGAGGGAGAAGGAGAGAGAGGAGAGAGAATTTGAGAGAGAGAGAGAAAACGGCTGAGAGAGAGAAATTGAGAGTGATTAGGGTTTTTCTGATTTTTTTTTTCTCTCCTATTTATAGCATGAGAAACCTTGGCTTAATAGGATTTGTTTCCCAGTCAAACTCCGATTTATTATTTTATTCGGAAAATAAAACGAAACCAAACGATGATATAATTAGGTACAACAGTAGGTTATATAGTTAAATATAACTGTAGGCTTACCCAAACTATATACTTTTTTAAATAATATTAAAACACTTTCAACTTTATTCTTTGTATTTTCTTATTTATAAAAGAATAACTCCCAAAAATACGGAGTATTACAGGCTTCCCCCCTTAAAAGAAGTTTCGTCCCGAAACTTTGAGGTAGCCAGTCTTAACGACGATCTTTTGCACTTCTAAGTCCCAATATTTCACAAGCGTTTTCTAGTTTTCGCCAGTCGCATAAGCAATAATGCACATAAATAACAGACTTAAGCAAACTTTAGGGGAAGCGCGAAATTCTATCGCATTCTCCCTGTAACAGCCCACCAACTTAACCTTTCTTATATCAATTAAAATTCTACTTAATAGCAATAGCGGAAGCAAATCATAGTAAAATGGTACGGAGGCTGTCACCTGTTTGAGTCAATCCCATTAATATGGCTGAGTTGACTCTACAAGCGGGGTTAGGAAAACATACATCATACAAAATAGAGTTTAGTTATTACAGGCCCATAGTTTAACACAATGTACATTTAAGCGTTCTTCACAAAAGAAAAGTTAAGTTCCAAAAGATGATCATGTTCAAGCTTTAGTACGCCATGATTCCTGACACATGACTTCTATAGAGCTTCCCATCTGCCTACCATAGCTTGCTAGATCCTGCACAAGAGTCTGCCCCCACCAGGACAGGTTCACAGAACAAATTCAGCTTATGCTGGTATGCAAATCAATCCGAAACTAATTATGGTGGCTGAAAACAAGAAGTGGATATACTCCAACATTTCATATGCAAAACATTATTTTGGCCAAGTGCCTTTGTCACAAGATCACAAGTATCAAATGTTCAACTTGTTCTTTGGTAAACGTTTTAAATATAAACATAAGTTTAACTGATTACATTAGTGCGCAGGAAGAAGAGATCACACATTGAGGTGCACCAAGGTGCAGGCCTCCACACAATTCGGAGCTAGGCTCCTACTATTTACTCGCTTGTAAGCTTTTATAGGACATGTCCTCACACATAAACACACACACTCCTCTTCGCTACGCGAAAACAGATTCAGAATCACTAATAATAAACACAATTTACCAAAATAGTTCGTAAATTCCGTTTCTAATATAAAGTTGTAAAAACCTTCCCAAGAAGTTTGGTATGGATGGATTGGTGGACTTAGGACATTAGCTATATGATAAATGAGATGCGAAACAACCTTAGGAAATCACACAAACCATGTCACCCAACTATTTTAGTGAAATCTGAATTAAGGCAAGTAAAAAGGAGGTTTGAGTATGTAAAGGAAGATTTTCTTTTAAACAAATTTTTATTTATTTGGAAATTAACTTTGGTTCATGTAGGTAAATTCACCTCCAACCTACTGCAAATCTCGAATTATGGCAAGAAAATTCTTTCCTCGAAAACATTCTAAGAAACCGAGCTTAAATTGCTCTTAAAAACATGTTTTAAGTAGTTTTCTCCGCATCTATTGTAATATGAATTGAGGTAATAACTCTTAACAAAATACACTTATTGAAACACAGTACTTCATTATCAAAATTTCATTGCAAAAATTTCCTTTACATCCTTCCTACAGATCAAGTGCATCCCTTGTAAAAATCACATAGTAGAAAGGCTCCTAACACCTTCTTTAGTGTAATAATTCCACCACAAACACAAGAGGTTCTTTTTAACCATTGACATACATACATGTAACATCTTGTTCATCATCTAACCTACTGCATAATCACACCAATACCATCCAAAATACAAGTAAACACAAGTCCTTCCGAAAAACAGATTCCACGCACATTTAACCGTTTCTAGTGTAAGAAAGGAACCCAAATTCATTTGCTTTCCAACATGCAAAGGTTTATACTTAATCAACATCAATATGCAGTAGCTAATAGTCATTTAAACCAAAAATTCATCCTCAAATTCGTTCTCAAAAATACATCTAATAATTCCCACAATACTTGTTCTCCAAAGGGATCGAATTTGCATACCTTAGTTTGTAATTAGTGTAACTCGACTTCTTCTTCACCTTAGGACGTGTTTCTGACTTCTTTGGAATCCTAAAACAAAAATTTATACCCACAAAAAATTTCATAAGAAAATACTCAAAGGAAGTACTTGAATTGACTCAAAACTTCCACTATACTTACTGTTTGCTTGGTTGGGAAAGATGGCTCTAGTTCCTGAACTTCTTGGCCTCGAAGTGGTGATTTCTTTACTGCCCAATATGCTCCTATATATAGAGAGTGAGAATCAAGCCTTGCATGCAGAAGTTATGAAGGAAAAATTCGAAAGAAGACAAGCAAGAAGAGGTTGGGCAGAACCGCCAGAAATGGCGAGCAGAGGAGGGAAGAAGAGAAGGGTTTTGGGCAGAGTGATTTTGTCCGATTTTGGTGATGAAAATTATGTGGAATGGGGAGGTTTATATAAGGAAGGTGTGGGTGTATCCCTTCAGCCTTAGTCGTCCACCTTAGGGTCATTAAGAAGGTCTTTCCTCCACTAGGTGCATTCCAGAATTTTTCAGTTCTTCATTTCTATTACTATGACTCCTAACTTAGTAATATACCTTAGGTTAGTGATCTAAAGCCCCACAAGGTGATTATTCTAATCCAAATACCCTTAACATAGGTCTCCTTGATTTACCTAAACCCTATTCATTAAAAACTGAACTCCAAAAATCCATTCTATTAAGTGTACCCATTAATCATGCTTAACGGTCGATTCTTAATTTCCTATCTTGCAACCTTTCCCAACTCCCATAATTACGAATCCTTGTATAATAAGATGTCGATCCTAGTACCCACAAAAACATTATTCATATTCTTATTTAACTAATGATATATTTATTATTTCTTTTCTCTTCTAACAACAATTACACATAAGCACAAATTATCCACATCTTATTTTCACATACTCTTATCATACGTATTGTCTATGTACGATCACAATTAGATTCTAATTTCCATGACTTAGGTTACTTAATCACCGGTTAAATCCTCATTATTTACCGGCTGTTACACTCCCCCCCTTAAAAGAAAAGTTACATCCCCGTAACTCGCCTACCTCTTGAAAAAGCTCAGGGTACTTCAGACGCATCGCATCTTCTGCTTCCCATGTGGCTTCTTTAGTATTTTGATTTCTCCACAGCACCTTCACAATTTTGACGTCCTTATTTCTCGTACTACACACCTTGTGGTCTAGGATCTTGATGGGTCTCTCCTCATAGGACAAGGTTTCGTCTAACTCGACGTTTTCAGGTTCTAGGACATGCGACTCGTCAGGTACGTATTTCCAGAGTTGGGATACGTGAAACACGTTGTGAACCCTTTCTAACTCATTTGGCAATTCTAAGCGATAAGCCACTTTGCCTACTCTCGCCAAAATCTCATATGGTCCTATGAATTTAGGGCTTAGTTTCCCTTTCATCCCAAATCGCATCACTCCTTTCATTGGAGACACCTTAAGCAGCACTTTTTCACCAACTTCATAATTCTCTTCCCTTCGCTTCTGATCCGCATAGGACTTCTGCCTGTCCTGTGCAACCCTAATCTTCTCTTGAATGACTCGCACTTGGTCAACAGTCTCTTGAATCATTTCAGGACCTAACACCACAGTCTCACTAATATCGTTCCAGCACAAAGGACTACGACACTTTCTCCCATACAACGCTTCAAATGGAGCCATTTTGATACTAGCATGATAACTATTGTTGTATGAGAACTCTATGAGGTCCAAATGGTCTTCCCATGATCCCTGGGATTCTAAGGCACAAGCTCGTAACATGTCTTCCAAGGTCTGGATTGTTCTTTCTGTTTGACCGTCTGTAGCTGGGTGAAAGGTTGTACTCATTAATAGCTCACTACCAAATGCTTCCTGGACCTTTTTTCAGAAATTCAAAAGGAATCGCGAATCCCGATCAGACACTATACTCGTGGGTACTTCGTGCAATCGAATGACATGTTTAACATATGCTTTGGCTAGGGATTCCATACTCCACGTGTCTTTCATGGGTATAAACCTTGCAGTCTTGGTCAACCGGTCCACTATCACCCATATTGTGTTATTACCTCCCCGACTCCTAGGTAAGGCTACGACGAAGTCCATGGATATCGAATCCCACTTCCATGTTGGAATGTCAAGAGGTTGGATTTTGCCTTGAGGTCTCTTGTGTTCACTCTTAACCTTCTGACACGTCAGACATTTGGAAACAAACTCGGCTACTGCCCTCTTCATTCCAGGCCATCAAAACATCTTTTTGAGGTCCTTATATAACTTATCCCCCCCGGGTGGACGGAATAGCTCGTATTATGACCTTCACTCATTATCTTTTGCTTCAACTCCTCACATTTTTGCGGTACACACCACCGACTCTTGTAGCGTATACTCCCATCCTCATGGATTCCAAACCCTTCTGCTTTTCCCTCCTTAAGTTTCGCTTTGACCCGCTCAAGTTTCACATCCCCATGTTGACCCTCCCTTATTTCATATAGGAAGTTGGGCTGGATGGTTAGGGCACTCAATAACTTTTCCACTTCCCCTTCATGAACCACTTCGATACGGAGTTTAGAAAATTTTTCACAAAGTTTGTCAGCAACTACCAAGGTGTCCATGCTATGGCTAGACTTACGACTCAATGCATCAGCAACAACGTTTGCTTTACCCTCATGGTATTGAATGTCTAAGTCATAGTCCTTAATGAGCTCTAACCACCTGCGATGTCGCATATTAAGGTCTTTATGGGTGAAGATGTATTTGAGGCTTTTGTGATCAGTAAAAATTCGACAAGTCACCCCGTAAAGGTAATGTCTCCAGATTTTTAAGGCAAAGACAATTGCGGCCAACTCTAGGTCATGTGTTGGGTAATTAACCTCATATGGTTCCAGTTGACGGGACGCATAAGCTATAACTTTCCCATTTTGCATAAGAACGCAACCCAACCCATTCTTTGACGCATCACTATAGACATCATACCCCTCATCCCCATTAGGCAAGGCTAGAACAGGTGCTGAGGTTAGTCTCTCTTTGAGTGTTTGAAAGGCTTTCTCACTATCTTCAGTCCAGTTAAACTTGCAATCTTTCTTCATTAAGTTAGTCATGGGTTTTGCTATCTTCGAAAAGTCTTTAACAAACCTCCTATAATAACCGGCTAAACCCAAGAAACTCCTTATATCTGTGACATTCTTTGGTGTAGGCCATTCACTCACAACTTTAATCTTTGCAGGATCTACAGACACACCCTCCTTAGAGACGAAATGACCCAAAAATGACACTTTTTCCAACCAAAACTCACACTTCGAAAACTTTGCATATAGTTGGTTCTCCCTAAGTGTCTGTAAAATAAGCCTCAAATGTCCCTCATGTTCCTCCTTGCTCCTTGAATAGATCAATATATCGTCTATGAATATGACTACGAATTTATCGAGATAGGGTCGAAAAATCCTATTCATGAGGTCCATAAAAACAGCAGGTGCATTGGTTAACCCGAAAGGCATGACGGTAAACTCATAGTGTCTATACCTAGTCCTGAAGGCAGTTTTAGGTATATCTTGGTCAGCAATCCTCAACTGATGGTAACCAGACCTTAAATCTATTTTGGAGAACATTCCTGCACCCTGAAGTTCGTCAAACAAGTCATCTATCCTAGGTAATGGATATTTGTTTTTCACAGTGACATTGTTCAACTCACGGTAATCTATACACAACCTTAAACTACCATCCTTCTTTTTCACAAATAAGACAGGGGATCCCCATGGTGACATACTAGGTCTAATGTACTCCTTCTCTAGTAGTTCTTTCAACTGGTTTTTCAACTCGTTCATTTCTGCTGGAGCCATTCGGTATGGGGCCTTTGAGATAGGTCCAGTTCCAGGTACTAAGTCAACAGTGGACTCTACATCTCTCCTTGGCGGCATACCATGTATTTCTTCAGAAAAAACATCCTGGAATTCGCTGACTGTATGCACTTCCTCAGGTTTCAGTGGATCATCCTCAACCCTTCTCACAGAACACATAAATAGAGGCCATCCTTTGTCAATATAACTCTTAAGTTTCAAGGCATTGATTACTTTAATCCCAGGTTCTCGAGGTATTCTCCTATATGACACCCTTTTTCTCGAAGGATCTCTCAGTTCCACTTTTTGTGCATCACAGTCTATCTTAGCCTTGTACTTCCCAAGCCAATCCATCCCCAAAATGACGTCTAGGTTCGATAAGTTAAACTCTATTAGATCGGAAGGAAAGAAGCCCTTCCCTATTTTCAGTGAGACATTCAAGAATTTCTTAGAGCAATTAACAGTATCCCCAGACGGAATAATTATAGGCATAGAAATTGACTCGGGCTCAACCAGTGCTAGAGTTCTAACAGTTGTATGGGCAATAAAAGACAAAGATGCTCCAGAATCGAACAATACTTTAACAGGAATTGAGTTGATAGAGAAAATACCAGTGACAACATCTCTACGAGCTTCCTCTTAACTAGCCGTCGTCATATACAGCTTCCCTTTGCCCTTATTATCATTGTTGTTGGTCACATGGTTCCCATATGGTGCCTGGTTATTTGCATTAGTTGGTGGTTTGGAGTAATTAGAGTTTTCTGACCCATTGTATGCATTTCCACCATTCCCATTCCCATTCCTAGGCTTTTCTCCATAGTTCCCCTTCTTCTGACCGTAGGGATTAACCTTATTCTTTGAGTAGCATTCATATGCTCTATGCCCCATTTTCCCACATTCACGACACTCCACCTTATTACCCTCGCAATCTCTCCCAGGATGGTTGTTTGGGCACTTCTTACACCTGTACACACGCTCAGGTCTGCGGTTGATGGTGTTATTGTTGCGGTTATTGTTATTGTGTTGAGTAGTGTTGTTGTTGGGTCCCTTACCAAAGTTTCTTTGGGAGGTTTGATTGTTCTGGTTCCCATGGTGTTTCTTTTCAAACCTCTGAACCTCAGGATTTGGATTCTCCTTTCGCTTCTCACCTTGTTTACCTCCTTCCTCTCGTTTCCTTATTGCATATAGGTGGGCAGCTTTGCCAAAGACATGGTCCAATGAGGTGAAAGTATCTCCCCCAGTCTCCCTTGTAGGTCAAGGGTGAGCCCTAATTCAAAACGTGAGGCCTTAGCTTCCTCAGTAGGGGCAATTTTAGGAGCAAACCTCATCAGCTCAGTGAATTTGCGGTAATATTCCTCAACAGACAGGTTCCTTTGCTCTAGCATTATAAACTCTTGGGCTTTCTGCTTCTTGAGGTATGGTGGGTAATACTTATCTCTCAGGGCTTTCTTGAAGGTTTCCCACCCAAAGTCAGGTTGTTTAAAGAGGTTGTCCTTAGCTTGGGTCCACCAAAAGTGGGCATCCCCCTGCAGGTAATAGCTTGCTAAGGGCACATTCTTGTCATCTGGACAGGAGAGGGTAAAGAAAAGCTTATCAAACTCCCCAACCCAGTTTTCCAATTCTTCGGGTCCCCCTTTCCCATTCAGTACTGGTGGGTTCCTACGGGCAACCTTTTCAGACAAGTCCCCATCCCGGTTATGTCCTTGGGCTAGGTTAGCTGTGATCTGCACTAGATCACGAATCGATTGCTCGACATTCAGAGAGGTATCAGGCGTGCCGCCTTGACGAACCATTCTGCGCTGAAAAATGACACAACGGCTGTTTCAGCGACATGCACATAGTCGTTTATTTATTTAACTACTACACATTGGCACGTTCATATAACACGTTTTTATTGCGAACAATCATTAAGTCTCTATTGACTTGCAATATAAACATCTCAAATAAGACGTTACATCAAATAAAAGAATAAAACTGTTGTATTATTATTGAAAAGGGTAAAAATTATTGTTTCTAAGGAAAGCATAATATGAATAAAGAAAGGAATAAAAGAATACTAATATGCTACTTGGCATGCAAGCCTTATTAAAACTGAAATAAACGAATAAAATAATATTCTAATCCTAATTATATAATCAAAAGAAACTAGGGACTATAATGGTGAGCTTCGTCATCTGAGTTAGGATTTTCTATTCCTTCTTCCATGCCAGCTTCGTCCTCAGAAGACTCGTCATCCTCTATAGGTTCATCTTCCTCCAGAGGTTCTTCCTGCAGAGGTTCTTCTTCTTCTTTTTGGTCATTTTCCTTAATCGGATCCCCTTCAGCAGGCTCATTCTCATTAGGATCTCCCTCTTCAGTAGGCTCATTTTCATTAAGATCTCCCTCTTCCTCATTTTCTAAGTCAAGTATAAGTTCAACATTATCTTCCCCAATCACTGCGATGAATGTCCTATTATTCCCCTCATTATCGGAAATGTAGGTAACAGTTCTGAGGTTTGACGCTATGTGGTAGTCCTTGGGTATGAACTCATCCTCAAAAGTTTGGTACCTAGCTCTTTTTTCAGCTCTAAATGACGTTTGCCGCTCAGATTCAACTCTAGGGTTCTCAGAATTCACATTAGTTCCCGAGCTTTCCCCCACATTATAGGTTCCTCTAACTAGAGGTGATGATGTAGAGGGATCCCAACTTCTTTTCTCACGAATTCTCCATTCATTTTCACAGTATTTAAGATCAATAATGAAATGTCCTACAGTAGGAAGGTATTGATTCCAGTATGTGTGTTTGACTCTGTTAAAACCTCCATTTTCTGACCATATATCCCCATATCTACGGTGTACGAAAAGGTAGGGTTCCTCCTTCGGGACGTACTGCAGCATAAAATATATTTTCTCCATTTCAGTCCTAAGCCTAGTATCTCCCTGTAAGGTCCTATACTCCATAGCAGCTTTCATCTTATGGGCCCAGATGTCCCAATCTTCCGCTATTCGGTGCTTCATCAGGTATTCCTTAGGACCTATGTCGTAAACCATCTGCGAATTTAAAGAAAGAAAATAGTCTAAGTTTTGTGAATTTAAGGTTTTTAAGTATACATTATATATAAACATATATAAGAGGTAAAACGATTATGTTAAATTTTAGAACTCCAAGTTCAAAATATTTATAACAATTTATATGGTTCTTTCCTAAAATATTCAAAATAAGGTTTTAGTTCAATACCTTTTTGAAACATCTTTGGAATATTATATTAATTCGAAATTTTAGGAAATAAAATATTTCACTAACGAATTTAGTGCTTCTAACCACTATCTACGTACCTATCCTTGTACATTCCCCTACTCTATTCACATTTCAAAGATTTCAAAGAACCTTTCACCAATTCAATCAAGCAAACCACACCACAATTCACATAATCAGACATCTGATTCATTCCACAGTATTTGCATACTTTCTATAAACATATCAGACAAGTAAGGCAAGAACCGCATTGCAAATAAAATCATTCCAATGATTTACTGCACGCAAAAGTAATCTATATGCTCTTATCCCATACTACCCATTTTAAAAATCTTTTAAAACATCTTTGAAAATAGGAACATTTTGGCTCTGATGACCAGTTTTGTAACACCCCCAAAAACCATACACGTAAACTACGTTGCATCGACTTTGGGAGTGTTACCGCCGCGGTGAAGCGCAAGGCATAATAAATTCAAAATATTAACAACTCCTTATTAAGAAAACTACATTGCAGCGGAAATAAAATTTACTTTAAACTACAACTCGGGAATCACAAAGGACCCCTTTTATTCAAACCATTAACTATGAATACTAATTATTCTATAAGTTCAACAAAAACACTTAAGAGTTTATAAACCAGAAAATATCCCCGTATGCCAAACTCATGCAGCATCACCAGCATACCTAATCTGTTCCCCATTGAAATATCAATGGTACATCATAGGTCAACAAACATCACAAATAACAAACAATCAGCTATGCTGAGTACGTACATAATCAGTTAAATAATACATCAAACATAAACAGAATAATAATAATCATTCCTATAAATGATACTACAAGAATACGACAAATCATTTTCATAGTTTAATTGGCATCGAACGGGCACCGTGATCTTTCTCGAATCATACGGGCTACTTAATACTTAATAGACAACTTAATCTATTAGATGGAATGTAAATACGGTTTCGTTCCGTTCCACATCCATCACCTTAGTATGCATACCCCCAAGATCGTACGGAACCTTCCGCCTACTTCAGTTATCAAAATTTATAACGACACTACTGTCGTCACAGTAGGCCTTGATAAGAGGTTTTTAGTGTGTCGTTAATGCACCAAAAATCGCTTTTCAAACTATATTTGTAAAACCTAACGAGCAATTACCAAGAACGTAGTAAAGGCAAGTCAAGGGTCGATCCACAGGGAAATTGGGATTAATCAATGTCTATTAAGTCTAAATTACCTAATTGAAGGGTCTTGGGGGGGTTTTAAAAAGGTTTGGTGACAACTACGACTAGATAATATCAAGCACTAGCAAATAACACAAGATGAAAAATTATAGGAAGACACTAGAGTTAAGGTTACTAGTATGGATCAAAGCGGATAACGATTATTAATGCAATTGTGATTCAAAGGCAACTATTACGCAAGGTTTAGTTTTCCTCTAAAATACTCGAGTCCTCTCTCGAATGGTCCTCGAGAATGATCGCTTAATCAATCAACTAAATCCTCTCTCGAATGGTCTTTAGTCAATTGATTAAGAGATCCAATGAATTTGGAAAACCCCTAATATAGGATCCCCTTAATATCTACCCAATAGCTTGGTCTAGAGATTAAGTTGATTCATGGGGATGATAAAAGAGTTCATAATTCAATTAAGAACATTTGAAATCAAAATACCAAAGAACAAATGTGATCAATATCTATCCTAAGGCCTCAAAACACCAAGATCAATGCATAAACGTTATCACAATTACATTAACAATACGTTTAAATCCTAATCCATACTTTCACCCTAACCCTAGATGGGAAACTACTCACTAATCATGGATTCTAAGCAATAAAACATGAAATCTATGACTAATCTAGGGCTAAACATGATTAAGAGATAATTAATCTAATGAAAGTAACAACTATGAAACTATAATAAAGTAGATCTAATAAAAGGGAAGAACAAATAATAGCAATGAAAAGAGATAATAAAAACTAAAACTTTGAAATTAAATTGAATAAAAGTACCTTCAATGTTGTAAAAATCACAAACTATAATATACGAATCTCAAATCTTGATCAAAAACTAAGTGTTTATCTCTCTAATATGAACCGTAATAATACTCTCTAAAACCTAGAATAAAGCATGAGTCAAAAACTAATCAACTCTTGTTATTAAAACACGCATTTCTTTTTTCGCAGATTTAAATGGTGCGAGCGCACCATTCTTTCTGATCTGGTCGGACAGTTCAACTTAAAACGAACATAACTTCTTCGTTTTTTATCCAAATCAAGCTTATGACCAGTCGTTGGAAAGCTATCGAAACGATCTTTCATCTTCAACTGGAATTACCTTCATCAAATTCGTGGTTTGGAATTTATGTTCATTTGAAGTTCCCCATACAAGATTTTATGGCACTATGTGTTCCTTTGTGCGAGCGGACATGGGGCATGGTGCAAGCACACCTTTCTCAACGTGTGCTCTATTTTCATTACTTCCTTTTTCCAACTCTACAACTCATAGCCATCTTAGGTAGTTTCACCTATATTAAGAACATGACAAAACAGGGTGAAAGCAAATGTACTAGAAATTCGGTCAAAAATGACTGAAAATCTAGCAAAATGTCACTATGATCAAGAATGATCAAGTGAATGAAATAGAAGGGGAAAGGGAGAAGAAAGAGGGAAGAAAGGGGAGAAAGATGATCAAAATGAGCTAAAAAGAATCCACAAAGTGTGTTTGAAACGCACTTATCAAACTCCCCCAAGCTTAGCATTTTACTTGTCCTCAAGTAAACCAAGAATGAGAAAGAAAGAAGAGAGGTGTGAAAAAGAGGAAAAAGAAAAATCATGCAACAAACTAATCTAAATGCTCTAAAAGCAAAGCTACAAATATGACATGCAAGCTAAGCTAAATGAGTTCATAACAAGATTTAGGAGACCAACCAAACACAAGAGGGAAGATGATTAGGAAGCACAAGAGTGACTTAAGGGATCTAATCCACCGATCAATCGAGTCCCCTTGAAAATGGGCTTTCTAAAAGTGATTACTCACTCTTCTCCACTTCCAAGTCCCGAGTTTGACTCCCCCCTAGGGATGCTCAACCATAATAGCTCGCCTCTACCACATTTCGATGACCCTCATCATGACTTGCACAAAATCTCACCCGCCACTACTAATCGACCAAGTCCAATCTAGAAGTCAAAAGGGACTTTGTTTAGGTTGTAACGGGGCTAGGTTAAAGGGTGTGGATAACAATTTAGGAATGTGGTGCAAAAAGGTTAAAGTGGAGTGCACAATAGGGGGTAAAAATTCCCCCAAGCTAGTCCAAACACCAACTCAAAACGAAATCTCGCACATCTTTGATTTACTTTTTGAAACATTGATTTCACTTTTTGAACACATAAATTTGCTCTTTCTTTCTTTTCAATAGAAATCCAAATGAAGCACTAAGAGCATTCTTTCTTTCTTTTATTTCTTTTTTTTTTCCTTTCTCACAAATTTCCTTCAACTTTTGCAATTATACACACACAACAATTCACTTTCAACCAAAGACTCAGTATCAAAATAACTCAACTCCAGACAAACTAGACATGTACTCCACTTTGGGGAAAGTTTTGCCATGACTTATTATGAGAGTTAAGCAAAAATAGGATAGAAAGGCTCAAATGGGTTAAGAAGCGGACAATTATGTAGGTATAAAGGCTTTTTGGCTTTTGAGCTCCTATTTCTAGCAAAAAGAAACGCCCTAAATCATTCTTCTATAGGCTCGGTCTTATGCAATCTTGGGGAGCTAAAATGCAAGTCACAAGTTAGGCGATCAATGGTGAGGGTTGTAAATGAGTCTTACGAGGTTCGTGGCCCTCCTTCGGGGTTCATCGCACAAGGGATAGGGCAATCCAAGCAATTAACTCGGCTAATTTCAAAAAGACTCTACCAAAAGTTACCGATCTCAAAGATCACCTAAAGTCACAGCAAGGCTTCCAAAACCATCAAGTCAAATGCAAAAAAGGTATTCCAATCAAGTTATGAACACTCTTAGCAACATATCATACATGCAACCAAGCTAAACTAAATGCATAAAAAGAAAGTAAGAAATGAAAAAAAAAAAAAATTTGATAGTTTTTTTCTTTTTTTGCAAACCTATCATGTAAATACCCTAATATGAACCTAATTAACATGCAAATATACTAATATGAACCTAATTACAAAGAGGAGGAAGAAAATTTTGAGATAGAGCGAACACATGCTAACTCCCCCAAGCTTAATACAAACTCCGTCCTCGGAGTTGACAAGCAAAGAGAAAGTAGGGGTGGAGGTAAGGGGTTTGAACTCTACCTTGGGAGGAGGCTTAGAACTCTCCTCTTTATCAGTGGATGTAGTAAGAAACTCAAATGTTTCTTCATGTGCCTCCTCAACGGTAGTGCTATCAGGAAGCATGGAGAACTCATTCACCTCTTCCATGTCCAAGCTCGAGGCATCGGTAATAGAAGCATAGTGCTTGTCCCCGGTGTCTACTACTTTCTCAAAATCTTCCATCTCACCCTCTACTAGATTGACCCGACAAACTTTCTCTACCATGGGTCTCTTAAAAGTCTTTGAGAACTCGAACACAACCCTCTCATTGGCTACCTCGACCGTGATTGTATCATTTTTGCAGTTTATCATGGCACCCAATGTCTTAAGAGCTTCCCTTCCAAGAATGAGAGGAGTCTCTGGATCTTCCTCCATATCCATTACTACAAAATCGCATGGCACGAACACATGCCCAACTTTTATTGGCACATCCTCCAACTCACCATGTGGTACTCTCACAGTTCGATCCGCCAATTGAATAGTCTTTCGCGTAGGAAGAAGATGAAGCTTTAGGTGCTTAGCTATGGATAGAGGCATCAAACTCACACTTGCTCCTAAATCGGCCAGTGCTCCTTTAGGCTCCAAGTCACCTATTTTCACCGGCAAGGTGAAGCTTCCGGGGTCTCTTTGCTTCTTGGGCATGGCACATTGCACTAGAGCACTTACTTGGTATGGCAAGGTGATGAGCTCATCTTCTAGTTTCCTTTTGTTGGAGAGGATTTCCTTCAAAAACTTAGCATAAGCCGGCATTTGAGACATTGCCTCAAGGAAAGGAATGTCGATTTGAAGGCCTTTTATTACATTGAGGAACTTGGAGAACTTATCACTCAATTTCCTCTCCACCAACCTGTGAGGGTATGAAACCGGTGGCACATAAGTCTTAGGTGGTGAAGATGATGGCAATGAAGCTTTATCACCAACTTGGACTTGTGGCTCTTTTTTTTTCACATTCTCCCCTTTCTCACCCTCCTCAACTTCATCTTTCTCAACAACTTCAACTTTTTATTCCTTCTCTACCTCCTCATTAGGCATCTTGGGACCCTCATAACTAGTTCCCGACCTCAAATGGATGGCTTTGGCTTGATGGAGGTTGGAGTTAGGAATAGGTTGGCCCGGAAGTTGATTTGTGGGAGTAGAAGGATTTTTCTCGGCTACTTGGGCAATTTGGGTTTCAAGCATTTTATTATGGGCTTGTAGCTCTTTAAACCTTTGCTCATGGTTTTGGAGGATTTGGTTCATGGATTGAAGTTGTTGGAGAATTTGGAGAGAGGTTGGATCGGGAGATGGAGTGGGTTCGGGATTTTGTCTGGGGAATAGAGGGTTAGAGGGAGGTTTTTGGGCATTAGCTCTTTGATGAGGAGTTTGGTAGACATTAGAACCTTGTGAGGACGAACCACCTTGATTGTAGTTCTGTTTATACCCTTGCACATACCCTTGGTGTTGAGCTTGGTTGTACCCTTGTTGAGGTGGATTCCATCCTTGTTGAGGTTGTTTCCAACCTCCTTGTTGATTGCTTCTATACCCTTGGTTTCCTAGATAACCATCTCCTCTAGAGTTGATTGCCGCCACATGCTCCGAATTCGTACCTCCACAATAAGATGTATCATGATTAGTACCTCCACAAATATCACAAGAAAAAGAATTTACCTGTGATGGATTAGATGATGCGAGGTTGATCTTGGAGAGCTTCTTGTCAAGTTGATCCATCTTAGCTTGAATTTGATCCATGGGATCTAATTCAAACTTTCCACTCATCTTAGGTTGAGCACCTCTTCGACGTCCACCCCATGAATAGTTCTTAATTACTTCTTCAATGGTGGACTCAAGTTGATCTTGCGGGATCTTAGAAAGTTGACCTCCCGCTCCAGCATCAAGGTAGGCACGTGATATAGGATCAAGGCCATCATAGAAGAATCGCATGAGTAGATTCTTGGTGAACTCATGGTGAGGGCACGAACGGCTCATCTCCTTGAACCGCTCCCAAGCTTCCGCAAGTGTCTCATCGTTCTCTTGCTCAAATGAGGAGATCTTCCTCCTTATGTCTGCCGTCTTCCACTCCGGGAAGTACTTCTTCAGAAAAGCCATTGTGACTTCCTCCCATGTAGTGAGGGAGTTAGCAGGTAAACTCTTGAGCCATGATTTTGCTTTTCGGTAAGAGAAGACCGGAACAAATGCATCTTGATGTAGTCCGGAGAGACGTCATTTGTGGTTATCATGGCACGGATCTCAAGAAACCCTGTCAAGATGGTCCAGAGGATCTTCATCCGACCCTCCACAGAATTGTTCTGCCTTCACCATCCGAGTGAACTGAGGGTGAATGCTGAAATTTGTAGTAGTGGTGGGGAGTCGAATACCACCTTGAAGAACATAGGAACCAGGATTTCCGTAATCCCTAAAGAGTTGTGGATTTGCTTTACCCATTTCTGACTGAACTTCGCTTGTTGTACTTGAGGCTGGTGAAGATGGTTCGGAACCCAAAGACAAATCTTCCAAATTTTTCCGAAGCTTTCGCAATGTACGGTCAATTTCTGGATCTAGAGGAAAGGTGGGTGAACCGTGAGCTCTTCTTCTCATGTAACAACAACAAAGCTAAGTAGAGGATTAGCAAATAACAACCACAGTCAAAAAGAAAAGAAAAATCAACTAAGCAAAGCTAAACTAAAATAAACTTCAATTAATAGCACAATCTCCCCGGCAACGGCGCCATTTTGATAAGAGGTTTTTAGTGTGTCGTTAATGCACCAAAAATCGCTTTTCAAACTATATTTATAAAACCTAACGAGCAATTACCAAGAACGTAGTAAAGGCAAGTCAAGGGTCGATCCACAGGGAAATTGGGATTAATCGAAGTCTATTAAGTCTAAATTACCTAATTGAAGGGTTTTTGGGGGTTTTAAAAAGGTTTGGTGACAACTACGACTAGATAATATCAAGCACTAGCAAATAACACAAGATGAAAAATTATAGGAAGACACTAGAGTTAAGGTTACTAGTATGGATCAAAGCGGATAACGATTATTAATGCAATTGTGATTCAAAGGCAACTATTACGCAAGGTTTAGTTTTCCTCTAAAATACTCGAGTCCTCTCTCGAATGGTCCTCGAGAATGATCGCTTAATCAATCAACTAAATCCTCTCTCGAATGGTCTTTAGTCAATTGATTAAGAGATCCAATGAATTTGGAAAACCCCTAATATAGGATCCCCTTAATATCTACCCAATAGCTTGGTCTAGAGATTAAGTTGATTCATGGGGATGATAAAAGAGTTCATAATTCAATTAAGAACATTTGAAATCAAAATACCAAAGAACAAATGTGATCAATATCTATCCTAAGGCCTCAAAACACCAAGATCAATGCATAAACGTTATCACAATTACATTAACAATACGTTTAAATCCTAATCCATACTTTCACCCTAACCCTAGATGGGAAACTACTCACTAATCATGGATTCTAAGCAATAAAACATGAAATCTATGACTAATCTAGGGCTAAACATGATTAAGAGATAATTAATCTAATGAAAGTAACAACTATGAAACTATAATAAAGTAGATCTAATAAAAGGGAAGAACAAATAATAGCAATGAAAAGAGATAATAAAAACTAAAACTTTGAAATTAAATTGAATAAAAGTACCTTCAATGTTGTAAAAATCACAAACTATAATATACGAATCTCAAATCTTGATCAAAAACTAAGTGTTTGTCTCTCTAATATGAACCGTAATAATACTCTCTAAAACCTAGAATAAAGCATGAGTCAAAAACTAATCAACTCTTGTTATTAAAACATGCATTTCTTTTTTCGCAGATTTAAATGGTGCGAGCGCACCATTCTTTCTGATCTGGTCGGACAGTTCAACTTAAAACGAACATAACTTCTTCGTTTTTTATCCAAATCAAGCTTATGACCAGTCATTGGAAAGCTATCGAAACGACCTTTCACCTTCAACTGGAATTACCTTCATCAAATTCGTGGTTTGTAATTTATGTTCATTTGAAGTTCCCCATACAAGATTTTATGGCACTATGTGCTCCTTTGTGCGAGCGGACATGGGGCATGGTGCAAGCACACCTTTCTCAACGTGTGCTCTATTTTCATTACTTCCTTTTGCCAACTCTACAACTCATAGCCATCTTAGGTAGTTCCACCTATATTAAGAACATGACAAACCAGGGTGAAAGCAAATGTACTAGAAATTCGGTCAAAAATGACTGAAAATCTAGCAAAATGTCACTATGATCAAGAATGATCAAGTGAATGAAATAGAAGGGGAAAGGGAGAAGAAAGAGGGAAGAAAGGGGAGAAAGATGATCAAAATGAGCTAAAAAGAGTCCATAAAGTGTGTTTGAAACGCACTTATCAGGCCTGCGTAGGAGTGTAGAGCAAGTCCCACACTCCCCCCATTGTTCATCACTTGTAGGGAGTCCAACTACAAGTTTATTGCCAAAATCCTTTCTTAGTATTGTCCACTCATACCACATTAAACATGTAATCATTCAACATTCCTTCTTAGATACAAAAATCTTTACTTCTTGTAACATCCTTGTTACACCATAGATCAAAGAATACAAATCCAATAATCATGCTTATGATACGATAGAATTTCGCATAACCATGCTACATATCGATTTTCAATCACAATCATGTTACCAAACAATCTCAGCAATCACAATTGTTCCCTATCATGGTTCTAGGTTCCAATAGAATAAATCACAACCTAACAGGATACTAGTAATTGCAACTGAACTGGTACGCGTACGTACCTTGTAATGGAGAATCTTTGTTGATTACTTAAAACGTTCCGCTTATGAAATTGGGACCTAAACAAATAAGGGAGTACTTCAGTGCTACGTCCTTGATATTATTAACATATAACACGTGACTAGCTATATAAACTTAGTATTTCGGAGTATAAAAGTAATTAATCTCGTTGTTTATTAACTTTCTTTTCTTTCATAACTCTGTTGAACTTAGCGTCTTTTAAGAGCCAAAAACAGTGAGCAAAGCTGATTTTAGTTAGTTTAATAGCATAGTACCTTTACCAACTCCATTTAAATCCTTATGTCCAATACTACTAAAATCAGATTTGAATAACAAGGCCATTATAACATTCTAACTATAACTAATAATCTGATTTCTTAACTTTACACCTTACTTACTTACAAAACCCTAAATCAGATTTACAACTTAAAATCAGATTTACAACCTAAATCAATTTTACAAACTTAATCGATTAATAATTTACTCTAATTACAAATTAATTAACTTACAACTTAATATAATAGAAATCAGGTTATACAATATTAGGTACTAAAAGAAAATCATATTATACATATTTTTTTTATACCACTACGTCTCGCCGGCGTCAAACACCGGCAACCAAATTGAGAGTGATTAGGGTTTTTCTGATTTTTTTTCCCCTCCTATTTATAGCATGAGAAACCTTGGCTTAATAGGATTTGTTTCCCAGTCAAACTCCGATTTATTATTTGATTTGGAAAATAAAACGAAACCAAACTATAATATAATTAGGTACAACAGTAGGTTATATAGTTAAATTATAACTATAGGCTTACCCAAACTATATATTTTTTTTAAATAATATTAAAACACTTTCAACTTTATTCTTTGTATTTTCTTATTTATAAAAGAATAACTCCCAAAAATACGGAGTATTACAGATCCCTTCAGCAGACTCATTTTCATTAGGATCTCCATCTTGAGCAGGCTCATTTTCATTAGGATCTCCATCTTGAGCAGGCTCATTTTCATTAGGATCTCCCTCTTCCACATTTTCTAAGTTAAGTATAGGTTCAGCATTATCTTCCCCAATCACTGCGATGAATGTCCTATTATTCCCCTCATCATCGGAAATATAGGTAACAGTTCTGAGGTTTGACGTTATGTGGTAGTCCTCGGGTATGAACTCATCCTCAAAAGTTTGGTACCTAGCTCTTTTTGCAAGTCTAAATAACATTTGCGGGTCAGATTTAACTCTGGGGTTCTCATAATTCACATTAGTTCCCGATCTTTCCCCCACATGATAGGTTCCTCTAACTAAAGGTGATGAGGTAGAGGGCTCCCAACTTCTTTGCTCACGAATTCTCCATTCATTTTCACAGTATTTAAGATCAGTAATGAAATGTCCTATAGTAGGATGGTATTGGTTCCAGTAAGTGTGTTTGGCTCTATTAAAACCTCCATTTTCGACCATATATCCCCATATCTACGATGTACGAAAAGGTAGGGTTCCTCCTTAGGGACGTACTGCAGCATAAAATATATTTTCTCCATTTCAGTCCTTAGCCTAGTAAGGTCATATACTCCATTGCAACTTTCATCTTATGGGCCCAGATGTCCCAATCTTCCGCTATTCGGTGTTTCATCAGGTAATCCTTAGGACCTATGTCGTAAACCATCTGGCGAATTAAAGAAAGAAAATAGTCTAAGTTTTGTGAATTTAAGGTTTTTAAGTATACATTATATATAAACATATATAAGGGGTAAAACGATTATGTTCAATTTTAGAACTCCAAGTTCAAAATATTTATAACAATTTAGATGGTTCTTTCCTAAAATATTCAAAATAATGTTTTAGTTCAATACCTTTTTGAAACATCTTTGGAATATTATATTAATTCGAAATTTTAGGGAATAAAATGTTTCACTAACGAATTTAGTGCTTCTAACCACTATCTACGTACCTATCCTTGTACATTCTCCTACTCTATTCACATTTTGAAGATTTCAAAGAATCTTTCACCAATTCAATCAAGCAAACCACACCACATTTCATATAATCAGACATCTGATTCATTCTACAATATTTGCATGCTTTCTATAAACATATCAGACAAGTAAAGGCAAGAAAGGCATTACAAATAAAATCATTCTTATGAGTTAATGCACGCAAAAAGTAATCTATATACTCTTATCCCATACTTCCCATTTTAAGAATCTTCTAAAACATCTTTGAAAATAGGAACTTTTGGCTCTGATACCAGTTTTGTAACATCCCCAAAATCCATACACATCTAAACTACGTTGCATCCACTTTGGGAGTGTTACCGCCGCGGTGAAACGCAAGGCATAATAAATTCAAAATGTTAATAACTCCTTATTAAGAAAACTACATTACAGCGGAAATAAAATATTTACTTTAAACTACAACTCGGGAATCACCAATGACCCCTTTTATTCAAACCATTAACTATGAATACTAATTATTCTATAAGTTCAACAAAAACACTTAAGAGTTTAAAAACCATAAAATATCCCCCGTATGCCAAACTCATGCAGCATCACCAGCATACCTAATCTGTTCCCCATTGAAATATCAATGGTTCATCACAGGTCAACAAACATCACAAATAACAAACAATCAGCTATGCTGAGTACGTACATAATCAGTTAAATAATACATCAAACATAATCAGAATAATAATAATTATTCCTAGACATGATACTACAAGAATACTACAAATCATTTTTATAGTTTAATTGGCATCGAACGTGCACCGTCATCTTTCTAGAATCATACGGGCTACTTAGTCCTTAATAGACAACTTAATCTATTAGATGGAATGTAAATACAGTTTCGTTCCGTTCCACATCCATCACCTTACCCAAGATCGTACGGAACCTTCCGCCTACTTGAGTTATCAAAATTTATAAGGACACTACTATCGTAATAGTAGGCCTGCATAGGAATGTAGAACAAGTCTCACACTCCCTCCATTGTTCATTACTTGTATGGAATCCGACTACAAGTTTATTGCCAACAATCATTTTTAGCGGTACTCATTCATACAACATTAAGCATATGATTTCTATAACGTTATATAAAATCCTGTAGTTTAGGCAACCTCTTATAAATCCTTGCTATAATTATTAATCATAGCATTTCAATCCAACATCTCATTTCATGCTTGTGATACAATAGAATTACGCATTCCAATAACAATTCATTCTATTTCACAAGTCATACAACGAGGAAATACATACAGATTTCCAATTGATTTCATGTTACCAAACAATCTCATCAACCATAATCAACAACAGTTCCCTGTCATGATTCTAGGTTCCAATATAACAATTATAACCTAAACATGATACTAATATATCAAACTGAACTAGTACGCGTACGTACCTTGTAACGGAGAATCTTCGCTGACTATCTAAAACGTCCCGCTTATGAAATTGAGACCTAATCGAATAATAGAAATACTTCAGTGCTAAGTCCTTGATATTATTAAAGTAAAAACCAGCTTATCCAACTATGTAAGATATGGTGTTTTGAATATTAAAATTAACCAATCTTGTTGTTTTAAATTTATTTTCATAAACTTTATTGAACTAACATACTTAGGACTCAATAATAAGGTGCTTATAAATCTGATTTCGTTTAACTTTTATACCACTTTGTGTATACTAACAAAACTTAAATAGGTACATATATAAGAACTTATAAAATCAGAATTGAAGAAACAAAGTAAGAACTAGTAGTATATAATAAATCTGATTTCTTTTAGTTCATAATATGTACCTTTATTTAAAATCACAACTTAACCCAATATACATAAGTATAATAAAAACAGAATTGAGGATTAAAAATCATCGTAAGAATTATTAGTATAATTTTACAAATCTGATTTATATTCTTTACTTTATGCCTTATTAAAATCATCAAACTTAATCAAAGATAATCAAAGAATAACAAAATCATATTATATGAATTAATTTAAAGTAGAAAAGAGAAATTTTTATTTTTATTTTTTTTTACCGAAAGGACTTCGCCGGCGACGATCACCGGCGACGTGTCGAAGAAATCCGGCTGCAACACCAGCCACACGCCACCACGCTCGAAGGTTCGAGCCCACGCACGCACCACACTGCCCTCGCCTCGACGCACCGCACGCCCTCGAACGAACCCAACAATCGAAGCCTCGCGCGACCACAGATCGCACCCCTCGACTCGACCCACACGAACCTGCCACCAATTGTGCTGCGCGTCGCGAGTCTCTGCCGACGAGTTGTTGTGCTTGACGATGCAGTAGGGCCGACGAAAGCAACAAGGAAAGAATGATGAGGGAAGAAGAACGTAGGAGGAGGAGGAAGGATGGAGCGCAGGAGAGAAGAAGGAAGGAGGAGAGAAAAAGATCTTTGAGGAGTAAAAAAAATGGCTGAGTAAAATAGGGTTCTTTTAATTTATTTTTCCTTCTCTCCTATTTATAGCATGAGAAACCTTGGTCTAATAGGATTTGTTTCCCAAATCAAATTTCGATTTCTTATTTTATTTGGAAAATAAAGCGAAACCCAACTACAATATAATTAGGTACAACAATAGGTTATATAGTTAAATTAAAACACTTTCAACTTTATTCTTTATATTTTCTTATTTATAACAAAATAACTCCCAAAAATACGGAGTATTACAGTCTCATTTACCGCTTCCATTTTTGCTAACTCAATGGGGAGGGGTGTTTCTATTTTCAAATATAACAATATCTGCTTCGTTTTTAAACCCCAATAATCCAATATGAGCCCCTTCTCTTATATTCGTTGCTTCACATAAACTGTATCAGAAAACTTGCATAAATCTTAAGTTGCGTTTAGCAACCATGAAGTACAATAACGTTTTGATGTACTCCGTATAAGATAAGGGCCCTATTTGGCAAATAGAGTTTAGAGTTTAGCTGTTAGAGTTTAGAGTTTGCTGTTAGAGTTTAGAGTTTTTGTTCAGCAGATTTGACTGTTGATTTGACAACTTTTTTTTATAAATGTGTTTGGTAACAATTAACTGATTGCTAAAAGCTTATTGCCATTTGTTTGTGTGAAATGACATTTATAGACATTTCAATACATATTTGTAGTATTATTATTAGAGGCAAAAAAGTCATTGAACATATTTTTACCTAATTCTCTAAAGAAAAAGCTCCTATTAGGAGCTTTTTCATTTTGAGAGTTTTTATTGCAAAACTCTATCTAAAACTCTCTTTTACCAAACACCCATTGTAGAATTTTTGACTAGTCAAAACTCTAAAAGTGGTCCAAAACTCTCTTTTTGCTCCAAAACTCTAATTGCCAAACACCCCAAGGAGTTTATTTTTGCAGTACATTAGGTAATTTGTTAACTTTACCCGCTGAGTTGTTGAAATTAAAGGCAAAGTATTGAAGTAATGTCTTAATGATCACCATGGTAACCCAAAAAAAAAAGTGCTTACTGCTCCTATGAAACAAAAGCAACAATTATATTGAAATAGTAAGCTAATTATTTTATTTTTACCGGTACACAAAATCATGCATTCACATCGATTAAGGGAGAAGATAACATGCATTCACGTTGTTGTGTAATCTTTCTCATTTCAATCCCAACTGCAATTATGATGGTGCCCTCTTCAACAGTGAGTTGCACTAAAAGATAATGGCCAAAATATTCCCCTCCTTTTCTTTATTTCTTTATTATAGGCCATTAAGGGAAAATGGTAATTTAAAATGTATGTATACAGAAATACCACCTGAAAACAAATCTTCACATAATACATTAATGCATAGATGTATTTAGTCGAAAATGCCGTCAAATTTTACAGTCTGACCTATGGAAAAAGAAGTAGAACAACAAAAAACAAAGGGTATAGCAAACTAGAGTAGGGAGAGATAGAGAGGGGACTGGGGAGGGAGGGCAAAACTAAATACAAGGGAAAATAAATCGACCCTTGTCTGGTTGTTCCTCCCCATTATCTAATCCAAACACATTATCAAGTCTAACCCTCATTGAACTCCTGGGATGATAGTAACGTACCATTTCCAGGAGCAAATTAAGACACATAGGTAATACAGGCAAATATCGCAAAACCTGGATGATGGCAGATGAAAATCACATCATACAAAATCAGTCCTGCAATATATCTCCGGATACTTCAGCATTCGGCAAGTATAATCAGCAAGTCATGAGACAAGTAAAAGTCAATGCTATATGAGCTATTGAAGCAAGA
The DNA here is from genome assembly GCA_947646795.1 of Beta lomatogona. NCBI lineage: Eukaryota > Viridiplantae > Streptophyta > Magnoliopsida > Caryophyllales > Amaranthaceae > Beta > Beta lomatogona. The sequence continues at coordinate 1,112,406 of CANSNZ010000448.1, forward strand.
AATTACTGAAATGATTGGACCAGCATTCCTATCAAATTTATGTGCATTCAGTTTTGCTAAAAATCAGAAACAAAAAATTTACAAATTAAACACCTAAAACTCGTTACTCATGGAGTCATGGTCATACTCGTGGTCTTTAGATGGTCTAGATTGCTTTTGCAAGACAGCTCTGATAAGGCGCCTGTAACGTTCAGGATGATCCCACCACGTAGGGGTCTTGATAATGGCTCTCTCCAACCAAAACCTATCCACCTCCTTATCTGACAGATTACTGCGAAATCTCTCCCATCCGTACAAGACACGCGATAAACGAACACTCTTTTTGCCTCCAAAAAGATACTTGATGTAGTCCCTAGCTAGCCTTGTCATCTCTGCACCATTGATGATATACATGTACTGATACATTGTCATTAGATTGATAGCATTAGCATACAGGCTACAGAATAGCATAATCTCGATACTAATATAAAAATAGCAGTCTATTAGATGAACATGAGTGATCGTATATGCATATCAGAATACAAGTTCAATGAAGATCACACACACCATTTCAGCAATAACATCATATATAGGACTATAGGAGTCTGGTATCTATCATGAGTATATGGATCGCCACAGATGTTATAACAATACTATCAACATATACAAGTTTTACCCTCATAATCTACTCAATCTAGCACAAGAATGGAAATAGATGATGGCAGATTAGAAGATCGTTCTTACCAAAAAGATGAAACCCAAGGTTGCTAAGATCACTTGGATCGTCTCATCTAATATGGAGTCCTCTTCCTCAGACCCACCCAACCCACCAAAACCAAAACCACTGCCACCACCTCCACCGCCACCTCCACCACCTGGAGGATTTCCACCTTCATCATAGTATTCTTGCTTCTCAATCTGCTGTTTCAATAAATCTTCTACTGAAGGCTTCTTCCCTAGATTTTCAACTGCTTTTCCAAAAGACTTCCACAGAGGTTCCTGGACAAAACTCAAAATTTAAATTCCACAATTAGAATAGATAAATATCAGCCTACCAACAGCTACATCACCCCTTCTCCCATTTCTTCCAATACATATACAACTTGTAACAAAAACAATCAATGGGTTCGCTCCACTCAGATAATAGTTAAAAAAAATTGTTATATGTGGTGGTTTAATGTCTTCTTTGCAATGTCTTCTTTGTAGTGACCTTACTGGCCTCTTTACCTAAACTTAATTTTTTATAAATCTTCTTTAGAGGTGCTAAGTACAGAGCCGATTCCGTAACTTACTGAAAAAAAGAAACTGAAATTGAACATCAAAAGTAACTTCTCCTCCTCATTACCTTTAAAGCTTTGCAATGAAGTGTAGCAATCTACCATATAACTGATACTAGAATTATGTTTAGTCGAGATCAGAAAAAGGAGTAACGATTCAGATAATAAGAGCTCAATCCACTCAAAAGGTCCAATTGTCCCACATTCTGGCACAAACTGAAACGAGGGATATGAGAATTTTTGCAATAGCGATCCAGTATTCGCATATTTCCCTTCCCGTCCCTTCTCACTCCCTCCCACTAATCTACTAAATGAAGTGAGCACTCTAATCCTTTCACCTTCCCCCTATTATAAAATGACATAAGTGGAGGTGCAAGGGAATGTCTCGCATGAAACACCCCATACGGTACAATGTCATACTTTTTCACTCATTTGATTACCAGACCATTTATTCACATATTTCCCATGGAAAAACAAAAGGTGGAACATAAAATACAATTACCATCAGCTCTTAATAATCACACCAAACGGATCATATCAAAAACAAACTCCGCTAATCTGAAATCTGCTAAAGGGCACATAGAAGAACGACTTTGTACCTGATTTCCATTCCCAACTTTCGATTCCCCGCCAGACTTACAAACTGGCAAAATCTGTTTGCATTTCAATTCATTGGCCGTGATCTTCAACGGGCCTCGAAACATCAAAGGAGGGCAACGGACAAATGTTGCAGGAATTGAGGGTAAAGGTTGAATTCCTTTGACATAGTGTTTATTGAGCACATAAGCCTTAGGGCATAAGACATTGTTAACCTGAGCAGCAATCATTTCTTCAACTGCAAATGTGGTGTCAAAACCTCATGAGTTGCACCAAGTGATTCTTCTTGAATTATCACTACATACAAACCAATTACAACATTTATATAATTACAAACTTTGTCAATCTCATTGAATTCTAACATACAAACGGGTACAAAGCTGAACACACACACCCCACCACATTCAATAACAAAACCACCTGTTAAATCCTCTTTTAAAACCATTAGTTCAACTGAAATCCTCGTTTACATACCAATTGTTAAAATTCGTACGAATTCAAAACCCTAACATTGTTTTTTTTATAAATGTTGTGAATTCTGAAATTCTAGTATTTCTAAGTAATCCAACAAAACGTGAATAATAGTAACACCGGTAAAATTGAAAAACTTGAAACGCGAGAGAGGGGGCAGAAGAAGAACCTGAAGTGAACTAGTTGGGACTCCTCTTAGAGTGTAGTGTGTGTGCAACTAATGCAAGGCATCCCTAAATCTAATCTTACTAATCAAACATGGGTGGTGGGCCTAAGAGAAATTTGTAGTTGGGCATGAATTGTGGGCCGAAATATTATGCCCAAACTTTTCTCTTTTGAAAGGAAATATGCCCAAACTTGATTACTTGTAAAGTCGCGCCAGGTTAATATTGATCATCTCTAAATAAGACTAACAATTTTTGCTGAGACTATAAGGTGTGTTTTGGCAACAGTTATTCAAGTAAAATTTTCATTAAAGTTCAACAATAGTTTTCCGTAAAGTATTGAGGTAGATTCTAATATTTCAAGCGATGCCTGAAAAGATAATCTTTTGTTGTTTAGAGATTTTTTACAACACCTAGTTTTATCAAATACTAATTATTTCAAGACTATTTTATCAATTACTCATTAGTCGTTAACATCCTATTGCTAACAATTACACTACAAGCAAGCCCAAAATATATATAACTTTTTTTAATCAACTATCTAATACTTCCTCCTCTTCTAAATATGACCACACTTTACTACTTTTTTCTTATGCATTTGTAAGAGAAAATGGGATGAGTTTACTAGATGAATAGTGGTTACTATGTAGATTTGCATGTATTTAGAAACAAAATAAGTATATGCCAAATAAAAAGGTAACAATAAATTACTTTGATTCTTTTTCTAGTTGTTAAGGAGAAAGACCATGACGAAATCTCACCCCTCTCGACTTTTTGGTGCAATATATGCAGGCTGGTTACTTGGAAATATGAGGAGGGGGGAGTAAAAGGATATCTACCTTCAAACACTGCAGTTAAGAGAAATAAATCTCCAACCAATTAAATCAAAAAATCTTGATATGAAATAACTTATTTTGTGATATACAACATGCTAAGCATTTTTTCGAAGAGCCTAAAAAAAGTGACAAACATTTTAAAAATAATCTATACATTATATTATACACATAAATGTTTTTATTACCCTTCCTCCTAGCTTACTTTGTTTGGCCTCATGACTTAAAGGTCATTGGATCAAACCCCATTAAGGACTTTTAGAAGGAAGGTTGCCCGAATCATTTCACTTTACTTCCAAAGCACACGACCTTGCTGTTAGGAGGCAAAAACCTCCTTAAAGTTTCTCTATATTTTGTTTTATTATCCCATTGCCAAAAAAGAGACTATAACCTTTAATACTTGCTAAATATACCTGCGGCTACGAGGTGGGGACAAGTGTCGGTTTAGAAGGGTCCTTCTTCTTATCTAATCGAACCCCGTAACACAAATGCACAACTATAAAATTCAAGGTACGTACGACTACCTATTGGCTGTTGCAAGTCTTGCAACTTGCAAGCAACATCTCATCTCCTAAGATTTTTTATTTTTTAAAAAAAAAAAGCATAGATAATTTGAAGAAATTCTAAGAAAAAGTGAGGGCGTGGGAAGTGTGACGACTAGACGAAGCAAAAAGGGCAAAAAATTAGGGTTTACATTTACAGCAACCTAAATACTTGTTTCTCAAATCCCACATTCCCACCCTGCAGTCTGCACCACCCCCATAAGGCCATAACCACCACCTCTCCTGTAGTCCTGTCCTGCTCTCAAGTCTCAACCCACAAAATAATTATCTCTGCGATTATTTCATACCAAACACACAAAGAAAAACAATGACGAAATCATCAAAATTGAAAAAGAAGAAAGATAATGTCTCCATTTTCGCTCCTGTACATACTGCCGGTGTCACCGAATCTGCCCGCATTCGTGTTGTTCAACTTCTCGAAAACTTTCGTGATTCGCCTGATCGAGGTCTACTCTTCTTCTCCCCCTTTATTTTCCTATTTTATTCCTTACTTTATGCTGCGCATATCTTTTTTCTTGTTTTTCAATTTTAAATTTAGACAAATATTTTACATCAACCACATTTTCATATTGTTTGATAGTGAGTATAGCATACAAATCGATATAGTGCACCAAAATTTAGTTATGAGAATTTGCGTTCTATGAGAGAGAAGTTGATGCAATGTAAAAACTATCAGTGAATATAATATTACTAGTAATAATATGTGGGGGAAGCTACGTCTTCTCAACCGCCGGAATTCTGTAGTCACCGCATTACCGGCGTTACCGGAAGAAAGGTTGCAGCAACATTTGTATGAGAACAATAGAACATTTTACCAATACTTAGGGATAAGGGGTGGGTGGGAGTCAATGTAGCAAAAGCAAAGGTTCCCGAGGGAAATATTTGTTATTTCCTGTTGATGTAAACTTGGGTGTATGAGGTCTAATTTTGCTTTTTTTTTGGCCGAAAGTTACTAGACCCATTATTTGTAATTAATGTACTTGGTTGTTGCTGAAGAATGTCGTTGATAGTTGAAAAAATCTTGCCTTTTCAATTGAATCTATTTACACATGTTTTGCCTTATGAAATCTCAAAGCATTTTGATTAACTTATAGGAGTTTTTGTTTTCTTTTACAGTTTATACTTTTGACGCCAACATGAGCAACGTTGAACGTGCTGTGGTTCATCAGCAGAGCCGAAAAATGGGTATGATGTCAAGAAGTTCTGGGTGAGTCTTTATATCTGTTTTGAACTTTAAGATTGTCTAATTTGCTATGAAAAATTGTTTTGTAATATGGGCACTCGGCAGAGTCCATATGTGCATGTTCGATATGAAGCTTTTGGCTACTCATTCTTTGTGCATGTGGCTCTTGTTGCTTCTCTAACTTGTTTTCAACGGGGTATAATTTCCCGTAGGCTAGGCGATAATCGGAGTGTTACAGTGTACAAGGACAAGAACAAGTTGGATGGCTTGGAACGAAAGGAAGCTAGTGCCATAACATTTTCAGAAGAAGCTAAAAGGGTCCTTTTTGACTTATTCACTCATTATCCACCTGGTGAAGATGAACTTGGAAAACAAAATCTTAATGAGCCCTGTGATAGTACACCTAAGTCACGGAGCAAACGTGATACAATATTTCATAGGCCTATAATGGACAAAGCTGAAATAGCAAAGAAGGTGGATATGCTCACAAGCAGAATAAGGGACTCACCAAAATTGAAAAAGGTTCTTCCATCTTGAAACTGGATTTCGTACTTATATTTTTCTCATGGATTACTCTATATTTTTAGGTTCTTTACGGGTTGGATTATCTTATATTTGTGAATCAGTTAAAAGTGATTTGTATTTTTGTGGCTGATCTCAGATATCTGAGGACAGGGCTAAGCTTCCTATTGCAGCTTTCCAGGATGTTATTACATCAACAATAGCAACTCATCAGGTTTGTTTCTGTACATATACTTATTGGCCTGATTAAAATTCTAAGGGTTTTCCGTTTTCTCATCTCAGAGGTGATGTCATGATAGGTTTCTCTTCTATTTGTATTATTTATTACATGTGTTTTATTCTGGATTTCTCCTGTTTGTTTACTATTAATAGATTATAGATATCAAAAATTAAGATTGGTATAGAAAGAACTAACTCAGATTTAATGTGTTGCGTAATGGGTTCTGTGAACAATTTGAAAGGAAATACTATTACCAGTACCAATTGGTGAATGGTATGTAATTTTAGTCGCTGTCTAGCATTTATGTGCGCAGCTAGTCTTGAGATGAGTTAATACGTTTAGAACCTATAGGTTCAGAGGCCCTACAAGGCAAGTCTTTTCATTCCGTATGTTGTATCTATTTTGCTATTGGTGAGACGGCTAATCATTTATTTTGTAGTCCGCTACTTTTTCTGTAATGGGTTTTACTTGGGGTAGTCCACTTATGCTTCATTCTTTCCACTTGAATGGACTTATCTTTATTTCTTTGAGCTATCAGGATTTATTAGAATTCTTTTGGCTTTGAATTAAACTTGGGTAAGCTATTTACTGAACTTTTTTGAACTTATTGGAACTGTCTACGGAACCTGAACCCTGAATATAGTTCAATAAATTAAGGGACTTCTAAAATGAAAATAATTCAAGCAAAGAACTAAGTCAAGGAATATGAATTGCGCTTAGAATTCAGCTGAATTGCTCTGCTGATTTCATTAATGAATTTATCTCAATTAATTTAAGATGTCGAAGATGAAGTCAACTACTAGTTGATTAGAACTAGTTAAGCCTTTAGACTCGAAATTAAAGACAGGATATACACTGGTAAACAAGACACCATTTCACAGAACTTTTATTTTCAAAATTGACATGTTTAGTATAATTATGACAAATTTAAAGTTTATTTTACCCCTTATAAGTTATATCGATAAGATCTTTTTAAGTTTATTTTGATAAAACAAAAGGAAAACTAATTGAAACAAAACAGATGAAAGACACCACATAATAAGGAAATACAAATAACAAATGTATAATACCACTTGCTGCTGAACTTACGGGCCCTAAGTTACTATCATTGTTTTATCAATTCCTGATCCGCTTCTTTTGGCTTCAACACGAGCTATTAGATTTTTCACATGACTGTACAAAGCTCTTATGAACCAAGGTAATTGCAGGTTTTGGCTTCTTAAAGCTTTTCTGGATCACATGTCGCCTTGCCCTTTGCTTCTTGTAACACCCCATAATTTCAAAGCGGAAAAGAAAGAAATAATAATAGTATTAATAGGACGATGGCGGAAAAATCGTCTTCTGGGAATGTCACTACTACACGAATAATGTTTAAATAACTAAGTGATAAAAACAAACATAAGTAAGTACTATAAGTAGATTAATTACTTAGATTAAAATCGAAATGAGAAAACTATCTCAAACTAAAGAGAAGTCTATAACTAAAACCCCTAATAGATTATTTCTCGCATCTCAACCCGAGCCCAAAATTAAAGAAAATCCCCATCAACAAAACCTGCAAAAATATACAACAAATATCCACAATCAGTGGGGAGTAACTAGCATAAAGTCAAGTCAACTACAACATGCATCCACTTCCATATAACTCACAAATAACGCAAATGAATAATAAATAACAAGTGAGTTGGATAAAAATAAATAAATCATCTCAAGAGTACTTTTATAAAAATAAAATATACGTAAAACAAGTTATTGAGTCAGAAACCGAACGCTAGTGAATCGCAATTCACTTCCTAAGGTTTGTCAGATCGCAATCTCAGGTCAGTCTATGGGCTTACGTTCCCCACTGCCTGTGTCTAACAATGGCCAAACTCCCGATGCAGGGTAGAACACGCAGAACTCCCTGACCTCTCGGACGACAACAATTAACCCAGGTGTACCCCTAGTTCGCAAAACCAGGTGGTTGACATGTTCTTCACCGGGGACTACATCTATCCCACCGGATGTTCTTATCTCAAAAATAAAATCATAATTCATAAATATCATCAAAGTATCATTCAGCTCAAAAATATTCGTCAAAAGGGATGCCACCCGGCAGACCCGTCCTTATACCCATAATTCATCAAAAGTAATTTTTCAAAAATCTTCAAAGTAGTACCTTACAAATTTACAACAAATATCTCCAACCACAATACTTTAAACATCACTAAGCATCAACAATGATAGTGAAATAGTTTTTACAGCACTAACAACATCAATAAAAAATGCATCACCAATTAACTCCAAGGCTTATTAAATAAATGAATACTACACAATTAATCATTTTTACATAAATCAAACATAAACATAATGATACCAATAATACTTACAACAACCTACTAAACACCAGCATCAAAGAACATAAAAGATCACAAATTATTTCTGATTAACAAACTCTCAAATAATTTAAAAGAGTGTCCTCAATTTCACAACAAAAACCCAATAATAATTATTAAACTAATAAGTTCGAGCAGTAAAATCACACAAAAATCATCATATGACCCTAATGGCTCTACTGACTGGTACAAATTTTATTTATAATTTTCGGACTCCAAAAGTAATTTTAAAAGTTAATATACAGATTACTCAAGAAAGCCAATATAATAACTAAAAATATAAATAAATGCCCAAAAATTACCAAAAATTTACACAACATACATAAACTCACGGAAATACATATTATACAAAGAAATGAATTTTTCGGCCTCCAGAAATAATTTTCATGATTTATATACTGACAAAACGAAATTGCAAAAACAGATATATCAATTAAATAAACCAGTACACAGTAGGCAAAAATTATTCTAAGGCATGGAATACATACTACGCATACAACATGATTTAAGAAAAATAATTTCAGCAATTTTAACATCCGTTTAATAATTATTATGCAATTTAGCCAAAAATGCACAAAACACCAATTAAATTAAATAAATACCAAAAATCATACGAAAATTATTTTTCTCTTTACAGTATTCACACAGCATGCATCAAGTATATTCATGTCAAATTTCGTCAATAATTTCATTCAAAAAGTATTTTAAATAATTCCTAGCATAATAATCTAATACCGAATAATACTCTAATCACTATTGTTCTAAGATAACCACTAGTTACCTGGAACGTCGGGAGGAGAGCTGAGTCTAAAGAGATAGTTAAGAGCTACGCATACAATCCAATTCCTCTTCTAACCCCATGGCACAACGAACGAGAATTGAAGCAACCAGTCACTAGGCATTTTCTTCTTGAACGTTGATAAATTTCATGTCACACTGCTCTGTTCCTACCATGATTCCCGGTGATCAAAAGCTTAGATTCTAAATCGCTCCGGTCAGAGTGTAGAACAAGATGTTATAAACGTTCTGTCCAAATTTGAAGACGATCCAACGGTTAGATCTCCGGCTACGGTTATTTTCGTGAAGGTGTGATAGGAAAAACCGGGTTGATCCTTTCTATTCTTTTCCTCTTCCTTTTCTCTCTTTCTTTTCTTGAAAACGGTGAGGGTTAAATGCAAATGATGCTGAACTTCTTTTAATAAAAATCAGAATTTTATGGCAAGGAAAAATGAAGGGTTTAGGAGAAATGATTAGGGGGGTTATGGGGGTTACAATCTACCAAGAGTCACCAATTAAAAGAAATGAAATAAAAGAGGAGAAACTTCTTCCTTCTCCCTCCCCATAGCCGGCTGTTCAAGCCCAAGTACACCAAGAAGATTTCGGCCCAAGTCATCAAGGATCCATGCTTCAAAAGTCCGCCACGCGATAAATCGATAAATTCCTAAATCGCGCCTAAACTTTGAAAATACTTAATAATGAAAATAACTCTAATAAATTATATTATAAATATAAATATAATAAACACATTAACACGCCACATGCGATGCAACATTTCATCACTCAAATCGGTCCAACATCGTTACAAAAACGCTACGCGACAAAACTGCATCCTAAACGCCTAAACAAATAACGAAATTAATATAACCTTTAAAATAAATAACTAACAACTTAAAATAAATATATATAAATATATCACAACATATAAATATATATACACATTTTCACATCACGTTCCAAAATAATTTAAATAATAAATTATTTATTTTTACGAAAAAAAATATCATTTTAATGTAAACAAATACCAAAAATAAAGGGTGAAAATTACGGGGTGTTACAACTACCATTCCTGGTTTCTCATCTAAGACTTTCCTAAATAATTTTAGATGGTAGAAATTGTTGATAAGTACATGATATACTTCCTCCGTTCTTTTATTATTGCAACATTTCCCTTATTTGGAAGTTTCATATTAATTGCAACATTACCAAATTTGACTATGTTTTCTCTCTATCTCTCTCCTCATAACAAAGATCCCTTTTTTCATCTTTCTCTATCTCTCTCCTTGCCTTAAAAAATGTGCAACCCCTACCTGTTGCAATTATTAAAGAACGGAGGAAGTATATACTTTTGTTCAAATAACTATCTTTTGTTAATTTTTTTGATATTTACCAAGAAAAGGTGTTGAGGGTAATGGTTTAAGAAGACACAAGTGAGAAATTTGATTTATATTTGCCAATTTAGGATGGACTTTATGAATTTGAATACCTGTTTTTCTGGAGGGTGTGGGACTGACTGTCAAAGTTTCATTGATTTAAGGGTTTTACAGATGTATCTGATAAGACACAGCTGTAGGTAGTTAATTTTCTTAAAAAAATGTGTTAGTACTTATTTGTCTGCTTCTGAAATGCATATAATGACTAAATCCTTTTGAACTTTTAAAGAATTTTTTTTAGGTATCAGCTCTTTCATAGCCTTGTTGCTTTCAGCTCATACTATTTTCATAGTGTCTATAAAGTATTGGTAATGTTTTTGTTACTCCATTCTGTCAGCGGAGTATGTAGTTAGCACATCTTGATGGAGAAATTGATGTTTTAACTTGGCTGTCATGCTTGCTGTCAGTTGGATGGTCACTGGCTCTCTATATGGGAATTTGTGTCTTGGATGTCATTTTTTTCCCCCTAATTTCTTCATTTATATTTTATTGTAACTATTTTTTCGTCTTTGCATTTTTTTTCATTTTTCAGCTTTGCCAATCCATGGTTTTCCATTTGGAATGCCTCTGTCAACCAGCAAAATGATTGGAAGGCTTACTAATGTTAATTTTCCTGGAGCAGGTGGTGCTCATATCTGGTGAGACTGGCTGTGGGAAAACTACACAGGTAGCATATTGCTTATCTCCCTTTAGATTTCCTTAATTTGTTTATGCTTTCAACCAGTGTGTCGCGGAACAGGGTTTCGGGTGAGGGGTAGTAGAATTTTGCTATAGCATCCAATGCCCGTAAAAAAAACATGCATACCAATTCAATTGCTAAAATTCCTAATATTTGCGTTGATGTAAGTTGAGGATTTATTCCATAAATTTCCAAAAAAAAAAAAATTGTAAAATTTCAACTTCGGATTTTGGAATTCCCATGTGTCCAAACTCGTGATTCGAAATTGGATACCAAGATTGGAAATCCTGATATTAAATTCAACCATTTGAAATGAATTCCATGTTCCTAATTGCAACCTAAGCTCATTAGGTACCCCTTTTTATAAAAAGCTTGAGATATCTATTTTGTTTTCTCTTGATGATAACGAAATTCATTTATACACATAGCGGAATTCCACAAATTCACTATTCAGTTCAACTATGTTTTTCACTCTCATTGTAATTCAACATTAGAATGCCAAAAAAAAAGTAATTCAACAGCACTACTTACATTAGAGATTCACCACATCAGAGTATGTATATTACTCAGTTCCCGAGTCATAATTTTTTAACATCAAATTCACAAGCTGTAAATTATCAGTTCACAAATTTACACAGATCATCGTAATTTTTGAATCTACAATTAAAATTAAATGGAAAAAGAAGTGAAAATTTTCAAAGAAAAAAAAACTAATAACAACTCCGCAAGCCCAAGTTCTGACTCTGCCATGAAGCAACACAGCACTCCGGGATCCTGCTGTTGACAGTCGTCACTGCAACAAACACTCCTTTACCCCACCTTGTCTAAACTCTATGGAATACAATATGAGGAGTGCGATAACCGTTTCTCTAATTAGTTCTTATATAATAAAACTTTCACCACTATTTAGTTAGAAGCCACTCCTTTTGTTCCTAGCTGGCTAGCTTGGCATTTCATCCTGAAATTTTGTAATTTGAAATTGCTTGGGTTAAGAGAGAGAGAGGAAGAGGAGGGGGGGGGGAGAGAGGAGGCAAGGAGGAGAGATAAAAAGAGAAGTAGTTCAAAAACGGCTAGGGTTCAGTGCTTTAAACGCTTTCCTTGGCTTCTGATGGTATCTTTTTTTGAAATTTTTTAAGAAAAAACTAATTTCTTTATATAAAAAGAAAAACACTGTCACTGCCCTCATTATTACCCGTTCACTGAGTGTTTACCAAATAAGCTGACACTTTGCATCCACCTGATTTCAATCTCTTGAATCTACTTTAGCTGATCTAGAATATATGAGTGGCTCCTGCATATTCTATTAATCTTGCTGCAGGAGTTTGTCTTATCATGTACTGAATGACTGAGCTTGATATGCGCGCTTTTGCCTACAGTAACTTGCTCTTACCTGATTGTTGCTTTGTTATACTTCTATTACTCCTTTAACCTCTCATGTAAATTTAATGCTCAAACCTACTGATGGATATGTCAATTTGATGTTCAAACGTGCTGATGGATATATCAACCCATGTTTTTACCCTACGGTTATCTTAGAAGCCGATTAGTGAAATTAGATACAGTAGACACCTTTACATGGAAGAAAATAAGATAGTATTTTGCCGAGTGCCTGTAATCATGGATACATATACAGCACGAAACACATATATGATATATGCACCGAAAAAGGAAGGTTGAGAGTCTTTGGAAAAAAACCACTCATTAGAGTTATAAATAATAAAATGAATATTACAGAATGTCTGCACAATACTGTGGAGGTTTTACATTGTACCCCTACTTGAAATGACCCTGAATTGCTGAAATTATTGTAAATATAATTTCTATGACTTATGAGTTATGACCTCCTTTCTGAAATACACGACATTTACCCATATGTTAGTGATGAGAATGACATGGTTAGAACTTTGAACATAATGACTTCACTTACGCAGCTCAACTTGCCCCGTTACTTAATTACTGAGAAAGAAATTGGGTTTTATTTTATTTTTTATCCACACTAGGGAGGCTTTCAATGTTATCGTTCAAGTGAGCAAACAAGTTATTTTCTCAATATATCACGTGAATTACTCAACACCTTTTTGGTCAAATTGCATTATCGCCACATTCTTAGATCCAATGCCTTTGTGTGTATCGGGTTGTACTTCCTCTGTTTTCTAAAAATTGCAACAGTCAGTTGTACGCTTGTCGACGTATAACTGTGACAATTAATTCACTAATAATTTAATAATGAAAGTTATAAGAATTTAATATTTTTCAAATATGCATTCAGGTTTATCCAATAACATTTTACATATTGTCAAAGAAAAATATTGTCAAAGTGATGTATGTGAATTGTGCAAAAGTCAAACTATTGCAAACATTTAGGAAGTATTAAATATTACCATTTATTCAATTTCAGGGTTATTTTAGGCAGATTGAAATACAGAGGGGTACATTTTGAACTCTCATTAACTGTAGGTACCCTAATGGATTCCCATCTTTAATCAATTAATAAAAAGTTTCAAGAAGATGTAGTTCTGCCCTTTCTAGATAAGATGATTGACAATGTCAGCAGTGATTCCTTAGAAGAACAAGAGGCTACTTTTTAAGGGTAAACTTTGATCGATTGTGGACAATTTGAGTCTTTGAGCACTGCTTGTTGATGCAGCTGACAAAGACTCAGGCCAGCTTCTCAATCTCATATCTTTAGGAAGGGAAGGATTCTAGTAGTGTTCAAAGGCTGAATGGGGGACGTCCTAAGCATAGAAGTTGCTTCCATGGCAAATGATGTATTTTCTGCTTTTGGACTTTCAAGATCTATTCCTTTCCTTCTGTCAATTATTTCAATGTGTTTATCTGTCTATTAAGAATTACTTTTATCTAAAAGTTGACAAATATATTTCTGGTGATTGGCTGTGCTTCAGAGATACTTTCATGTTTTTTTTGAGCTGTATCTGCATTCTGATGTCATGTTGAAAGATGAGACACAAAGATTTCTGTTTCTTCAACTTATGACTGTTTGTTCTTCCATTTGTTCTGTACTTCAGGTTCCCCAATTTCTTTTAGATTACATGTGGGGTAGGGGTAAGGCCTGTAAAATAATCTGTACACAACCACGGCGTATTTCAGCTATGTCAGGTCCGATTTCCCTTTTCCATCTTTTGGTTCATCACTTCATTGACAGTGCTTTTTTGTCTATTTGTATAACAGATACCTTTCTTCTTTTCCTGCATATTTTATTGTGTAGTTGCTGAAAGAATGTCTCACGAAAGAGGAGAAGAAATTGGAGAAACTGTTGGATACAAGGTAAAGCCATAAAATCATGCTCTCTCTTGCATATGTATCTGTTTTGTTATCTGTACACAAGAGAGAGAGAGAGAGAGAGAGAGAGAAGGGGGGGGAGGGAGGGATCCTTGGACAAGACTTACTTTTTTTTTCCATATAATAACTAATAATAACTTTATATAATAAAAGAGTTCCCTTTTGCAACATCTTGGTTTATTAAAGGAGAAAGTGCAACTTTGATTGGAGATGGGTTACTTTTGTTGATATCTTGATACTTATACATACACACATTACACTCCTATACTGAAAACCAATATAACTATGTGGTTAGCTCTAGTTGAAAGACTTTCCTTGACGAGACTTGGTTTTATTAACGAGCCTTGTTCTTTCCATATACTAACTTGAAATGAAAAAAAAGAGCTGCTGGTTGCAACATAGTTGGAATGTAATAAGGGGTACTTTTGGATGTGAGCATCATTATCACTATGAATGCCAATTGGATGGACAGGTACTGAAGCCGGGGTATTTCCCTTCCTCTTCGCCCTTATACACCTAAAAATTTTATACTCACCAAGGGACCTGAAAAATCCATGCCCGCCTCATTAGATAATTTGTATCACCCACAATGGTTCTACCCGATTGGATACCCATTTTGCACCTCGACCAGCCACCAAATGCCCTAAACATTCGCTAAATACACCATTTCCACGACTCTATAACCTCAAAAATCTAAGCCATTTGTCTTTTCCTGGTTAAGAGATGTAGTCTTTCTGTCCTATAAATATTAGCATGGCTTCTTTTGGCAAAAAAATTAAGATTTGAATCTAAAATTTGAAAGTTGGTAGATAAAGATAAAAAGATAGAGAAAATGCTGGGAATTTTCAGATGAAGAAAAAGATATTCACTCCATTTGTTTTGATCTATACATTTAGTACTTTCACCATTGATGATTTACGCATAAGGAAAAAACGCTTATGTGGGATCTTGATAGATTTCTTTTTCTTATATATCCAGGTATTAGATTGTATATTATATACTTACCAGTAAAAGTAAAGATCTCAACGTTTGTCAAATTTTGTAGATCTGAAAAAACCAGAGTCACATAATTCGCTCATTACCCCTGCGAATTTCGATTTGATTCGCTTGTTCCAATTCGTGGTTCGTTTTCGTTCCAAATCGTTGGGGGTCGCGAATTGGAATGGCTAAATTGGCGAACTTAATGCTTAGACGATATAGTTGCGTCTGGGAGAAAGAATTTCAGATTTAGGGTTTGGGTGACAAACCCTAAATTTGAAATCGCAAAGACATTATATCAAGTTTAATAAAATTACCTTAGGGTTTTTGTTTTGCAACCAATTTCGAACAGAAAGTTGGTGTCAATTTTCATATCCAGAATTTGAGTGCAGTATAGAGAGAGATGAGAGGGAGAGCGCTGAGCAATGAGCATGGTATT
The DNA here is from genome assembly GCA_947646795.1 of Beta lomatogona. Taxonomy (NCBI): domain Eukaryota; kingdom Viridiplantae; phylum Streptophyta; class Magnoliopsida; order Caryophyllales; family Amaranthaceae; genus Beta; species Beta lomatogona. The sequence goes on from CANSNZ010000448.1 coordinate 1,128,196, forward strand.
CTGATGAAACTGGAGGGGGTATCGAGTGGGGGATGAAGGGGAATGGCCGAATTTTTGTTTTGAGGGAAAAAGGAAGGGAAAACGTTTGACATACTTTACAGCTGGGAAGCACTTTCTCTCTCCTTATTAAAGATCACATTTTTGTTACTTTCCTGGATTTTTTATTGCTGTTTTTTCCTTTAAAACGTTATTTTCAAACCTAGTCAGGAGACTTTTTACTTTTGTGATTATTGTGATTACTTTTCAAATAATACCTTTATTTTAATTTTGTGACCTTTTGACTTCCCTTATCAACTTCTTTCATATTTACCTACGTAAATAAACAATCCCAAAATTTTCAATTTAATACACCTATCGAACCGAATTCACCTAGGGGTAGCGAATCCCGTTCCCGAATTCGTTCTGCGTTCCAGAACGAATTGCGAATTATGTGACGCTGGAAAAAACAGGGGATGTAGTAAAAGAGAGTAAATATAGGTAAGAAGAAAAGGTAGTGGGTAAAAGAAAAACACCATAAAGGAAAGTCAAAATATTTTGGGCACCTATTTAAGAATCATGCAAAAATATTTTAGGGACGGTGGAATATTTTTTTGTTGCTTTATGTGTAAGACTAATGTGATAAGCACAACTCGACAACTGCCTAATATACAAAGACAACACATGCTCCTTCTGTCCCCCAACAGATTCCCCATCTTTACATTTATGGTTGTCCCAAATACATTTCCCATTACCTTATTTGGCATACATGCACACATTAAAATATGGGAAATTTCCTAAGGTACCCTTTAGGTTTGGCTTAATTCTCAAAATACCCTTATTGAATTTTGAAGTTCAAAGTTTAAGTTTCAAGGGTACCTTAAAAATTAATGCACTTGAATTTCGGTGTATGATAAGGGTGTTTTGAGCCCAAACACAAAGTTCAGAGATATCTGAGGAATCCTCAAATGTGAGGGGTAATTTGAGACTTACGTCAAACCTCAGGGGACTTGAGGAAATTTCCCTTAAAATATTGTTTACCTTCCATTTTTTTTATATTATATTACTCACTTTCCCATTAATCAATCATGGGTCCCACCCACTTACTTTACCCACTTACAATCTTTTTTATGCAACTAAGAGTCCACCTGAGGAATAATGTACCAACTCTATTTTTTTATATTCTAATTTTATGCAACTAAGAGTCCACCTAGAAGTTCTCCGTAATACTTGTGCTCAAAAGAAATGGGAAGTCTATTCGGGGATGGAGGGAGTATATGAGTTCTTGAATTCTTAAACACATTATGAATAATACTTGAATATCAGAATACATAGATGCATTTTTGCTGTAGAAAAAATAACAATATTGTATTATGTATCTATGATGATGGGGTTGGGCTGGTGAATGTGGTGGGGAGCGGAGGAGTTGATTCCATACCCAGTTCTCACTCATGACGAGTAGGACTTTTGACCGGAATACCTAACACTACCCCCTCCAAATAGGACGGGCTGAGTGTATGATCCTCTCTACACTGGCCTCCTGTCATCCATATTCTTACTCATATAATAAGTTTAGGTAACTAAAGAGTTACTTTTACCAAAAGCAAAGGTGACTTTTTGGATAAAAAGGATAAATTCTAAAGGAAGGTTTGTTTTCAATTGAAAAAGCTAATCTTGACCTTGGTTAGTTTAGTACAAGAAAGAAGCAATGTGTAACATGGAATTTTCGCCTTGCTGGTGTCTTTAGAGTTTGGATTTAGTATGATGATTTATTTTTTTGAAATATCCTGTAGAAAATGTTTTACATTGGTTTTTGGATTTAGGCTGTTCATTTGTAATTGACTTGTTCATTTGCCTTGGTAGATACGCCTGGATACTAAAGGTGACAGACAATCATCTATCTTGTTTTGCACAAACGGAGTCATGTTGAGGGTGCTCGTTTCTAAGGGGTCTAGTGGAAAATCAGGAGCAATAAATCTCCATGAGTTCTCCCACATCATAGTGGTAACATTTTGTTTTTGTTTGCATTTATGATTCTAGCATTTTATCAAATATTTTGTCTGCCTTGGCTTCATGTGAGGGTGTCATGGATTTTCATGATTTATGTGGTAGACGTGCTCATGTCTAAGCTATGTGGCTGTTGTTGGTCTCCAAGTCCATGTTATAATTATTAAGCAGTGTTGAAAAAGTGCAGCTGAGCTCTGTCTAAGCCTCTAAGGCACTGAGGTGCTCACAGTATGTCCCTTACGGCTCCTTGAAGCCCTTTAGTATATAAGGGGCACAACTCTGGACTTCTATAAATTCATCTTATATAAAAATGATAATCATCAATTTTTTAAATCTATTTATATGAAATGTTTTCCACTTTTCATTCAAAGGTTTGATGATTTCATAGCTTATATCATATATACGATTTGAATTGACTATTTTTAGTTAGTGAAAATTGCCCCTTACCCCAACAAGGCATGCACCTTTGCCTCTCACCTTAGGCATAGGCTGCAGAACATGTATTGCTATAGTTCGTCCTTATGCCTTTGGAAGCACTGTTAAGCTAGTAAATGACTGAATGGCTCTTTGCTCCGATCTTATTTCAACAATTTTTTAGTATAATTATTAATTTTTCATATATGTGGAGTGTTATGTAGTTCTTACTTTGTTGTATATGATGATTGGGACTTGGGAGAGGGGTTGTTCTACCAACTATTCACAGTCAGCACCTGGCTTGCAAGCAACGCTGAAAATTTTACTAAACAACTGATGCTTATCCTGTTGGGTATGGTGTGGAGATTGTAAAAGGTGGTGTAGTGTTGTGCATCGAGGCGTGTGTGTGAGGAAGAAGGTTGATTGCTTGTGACGACAAGCGCAGCTGCCCGCAGGAAGTGGTGTAGCCCTTCACCCGTGCCCGCAGCATTGACAAGGCCTTGGATCTTGCATGACTGCCTGCCTGCAGGGTTAGTCGACAGGCCTGGCTGCCCGCACCCGCGGGTTTCAGCGCTTGTGGTGGGATTTGTCGAGGTTCTTTACACGTTTTCTTTTATAATTTGAAGACCTAGTTTGATTAGGTTTCTAATGTTTCCCTAGTATAAATATGTTTGAGGCCGTTATTGTTTTATTTTGCCAAGATAAGTGAGATTATTATTCTTAGATCTAGAGAGACTCTTAAAGAGAGATTAAGGATTCTCCTTGTATCATCATCTCATGCTCAAAAGTTCTAGTGCACCGTTTGTGGTTTTCTGCCTATTCAAGGGTTTCCACGTTAAATCTTGTGTATTCTTTATTGCTTTGATTTGTTTATTCCTTCGTATATTATACTTTGATTGCTCGATTTGAGAGCGCCCATGATACGTATTTCTAACATTACCTACCTGATAAGGACTAGTATCCTGCAAGTGAGCTAGGAGGAAAAATTTATTTAGGTGGTTTTGGACCACTACGCCTTTTGTGGTCCTCGCTCCCCACATATATAATAATTCACTCTCCACGAGCGTTGATATATTAGCGTGTCACTGATTTTCCGATGGCTTTCATCTTTGTTTAGGACCATGGATGACATGGTGGCTTTGAACCCTCTTAACAATCTTTGGCATGGAAGAGGATCAAGACATTTTAAGTTTTAATTAATGATTAATTGATTATTCTGGTTCTACCCCTATATGTCTCTTCTGATGAGCTGGGAGACAGGAAGGCCGGAGGAGAAGAGAAATCAGAAAAGACATATGGGAAAGGGAGGTGGAATAATTCAGATGATAAAAGGGTGGAAGAGGCTCAAGATTCAAAGACACTATAATTTAAAGAATCTATCACTTAAAGATGTTACGAGAAAAATCTGACTGTATCGCATGATTCTATAAATTTACCAATCTCTTCATTTGATAAGGTTGCGTGCATTTTGAGCTTTACCTGTTAATTTTTTTTTATTTTGTATCTTTTTTGGAGGGTAGGGTTGGGGAGAAGGTTGAGGTGGAGGGGGTTAGATAAATGGATAATTGAAGCAGTTCTTATTGTTTGTTTTGGTAGTGTTAAAATGTACCAGATATAGGCCCAAATTTATAGGATCAGTCTAGAATTAAGATTAAGTTGCACTTTGTGCTGAATAGAAAGTTACTAAAAGCCCAACTATTGAATTAGTTTACAAGTTGGGTATCAATGATATAAAATTGCTGACGACCATCATAAAAATTATTAGATTACCCGAACTATATTGCATGGTTATGTAGTTAACTTACCAATTTCATCATTTAGTAGGCTACATACATTTAAGGGAAATTTCCTCAGGTACCCACGATGTTTGGCGTAATTCCCAAAATACCCCCCACATTTGGGGAATTCCTTAGATACCCCTGAGGTTTGTGTTTGGGCTCAAGATACCCTTACTATGGACGGAACCCTAACGCCGTTAGGTTTTTCCTCTCTCTCTCCCATTCCCCCACCCACTGCCAAACCCCCTCTCCCCCACTCCGGCGCCGTCGACACTACCCCCTCCCTTCCCCATTCCCGATTCCCTCACCCCCGGCGTTGGCGTCGGCCACAACAGCAGCCTAGGGTGGTTTCGGGGATAGGTTTAAGGGTTTGGGGGTGGCGTATCTGGGTGGGGAAGGGGAGGGGGTCGACTCACGATGGGGGACAGGGAAGGGGGGCCATTTCCGATAAGGGGGAAAGGGGGGGGGGTGGTGTGGGGTGGGGGAATCGAGAATGGGGAAAGGGAGGGGTAGGGTGGGGTGTCGAGGGGGGGGAAAGGGAGATGGTGGGGTCGCCGGCGCCAACGCCGGGGGTGCTGCTCTTCTGGCCGGTGAAGGGAGGGGGTTGGGTCGCCGGCGCAGGAGTGGGTGGTGGTCGCCGAGGGGGGTTGGCAGTGGGTAGTGGAATGGGAGGAGAGAGAAAATTGGGGATACTGTGGACGGAAAACCTAACGGCGTTAGGGTTCCGTCCATAGTAAGGGTATCTGAGCCCAAACACAAACCTCAAGGAATTCTCCAAATGTGGGGGGTATTTTGGGAATTACGCCAAACCTCAAGGGTACCTGAGGAAATTTCCCTACATTTAAAGCTCGGGCTCGTAATTTTTGTTTTCTATTTTTCCGGAGGACATTGGCTGGGGAGGGTGCATGGTATTTTTTTTTTTTCCCCTGATAGACTAGCCAGTTTCATCACAATTTAATTTTTTTTATCCTGTAAAGCAAATTTCGGAAAAAGTTTCAGGTAAGGGCTACTCATGTTTTATTCACAAACTTTAAGTTACTAGTAAGTCGGATAGGTTCCATGAGTTTAGGTAAGTTTAGCCATTGAGTCGTGTATAGATAAATCACAAGTATCCTTTGAAAACGCTTCTAGCTTCAAAATACTAGCTACTACGCTTCCTCTCATCTTTCCAATGGTCTCCTTTTCTTCTTCACTTTGCCTGTCTGATATGCTAGGCAAATAAGTCAGCCAATCCTTTTATATTACACTAATTAATAATTTATCAATCTCATAAGTAGCTTATAAAAGTTATTCTGCTAATTCAGCTGATGTTGGTCTTGTCCATAGGAAACCCATCTTTATTGTCCTTGCTACCATGTATCTGGTTTGGCTATGGTTGAGTTGCTCTTGGAGTTTAATTTACCCACCTAACTATACCCCTCATGGAACATTGATAAAAGGGTTTTATTATAATGTAATTGATATGCATCTGAGTGTGCAAATAGGATTGTTTTGCTGCTGTGTACAAATGTATTTGGTTTCTCTTTTATAGAATCTGGTCAGTTAAAACGCCGTTGACGACTGATCTCTACTGTTGCTATCGGTGGGATCCAAATGGACTGTTGTTGCTTCTGTGTAATTGACTAACAATGCCCGATATGTTAAAAATCTCGCAGCTGCAAAATTGCTCGACTGTTTTGAGCCTGTTAGGGAGCTAATTGATCATTCTAGTTATGTGGTTGGATAAAATTTTCGCTCATAATTTTAGTGTTTTTTTTTCTTCACACATAGGATGAGATTCATGAAAGGGATCGATACTCGGATTTCATGCTTACAATTCTCAGGTGATCTTTTTTTTTTATTCAGCAATTTTTTTTTTTATTTTCATTTTTTGTAGTTTGATTTTAAGTACACACTTGTTATTTAAATTTGCTGTCCCTTGCTTGCAGAGACTTGCTTTCAATTTATCCACATTTTCGTTTGGTGAGTACTTCTCAGATAGTGCCTTGTCAATATTGATCAATGCCTGTTAAATCTTAAATCTTATTATCTGGAACTTTCAGGTGTTAATGAGTGCCACAATTGATGCCGAAAGATTTTCTCAGTATTTTGGTGGCTGCCCAATCATCCGTGTGCCTGGATTCACTCATCCTGTATGTTTTTGTCTTTTTTTGAATACTTATTGTCGCTTCTTTGTTTTTCTTGTCTTCTTTCATGGTTCACTGTGGCTGCTGCTGCTTTGCCTTAAATTGTGTTTTATATTTATATTTTTTGTGTTATTTTCCTGCATCTTTGTTTTAGGTCAAAACTTTTTACTTGGAGGAAGTTCTGTCCATTGTAAGAGAACCGGGAAAGAACTATCTTAATTGCACTCCATTTAGCTGCCATACTGAAGATTGCAGCTTGAGTGAGGAGACTCACGCAGACGCAGCATTAGATGAGGCAATTGAGATGGCTAACTCAAATAAAGAATTTGATGCTCTTCTAGAATCAATATCTTCAAAAGGAACGTCCAATTTTCTGAATTATCAGCATTCTTTAACTGGAGTGACTCCGTTAATGGTTTTTGCTGCTAATGGGAGAGTAAGTGATATCTATACACTTCTTTCATTAGGCGCAGACTGCCATCTGCAGGCCCTTGATGGAAGCACTGCATTAGACTGGGCCAAACGCAAAGATCAGCCTGAAGCTGCAGAAATTATAATGAAACACATGGTAGATAAAGAAATTATAATGAAACGCATGGTAGATAGCTCTTCGAGCTCAATCAACGAGCACAAGTTGGTTGAGAAATATATGTCAAGCCTTAACCCTGAGCTCATTGATATTGTTCTTATAGAGCAGTTGCTGAGGAAGATATGTATGGAGTCAAAAAGTGGAGCAATCCTTGTTTTTCTTGCAGGATGGGAAGATATTAGCAAGACCCGAGAGCGTTTGTATGCTAATCCGTTTTACAAAGATTCTTCAAAGTTCCTAATTTTATCTCTTCACTCTATGGTTCCTGCAGCTGAGCAAAATAAAGTATTTAGACGGCCACCTTCAGGTTGCCGAAAAATCATCCTCTCTACTAATATAGCTGAGAGTGCCATTACTATTGACGATGTTGTCTACGTCATTGATAGTGGTCGAATGAAGGAGAAAAGTTATGATCCGTACAGTGATGTGTCTACCCTACATTCCTCATGGATTTCCCAGGCAAGTGCAAAACAGCGAGAGGGACGTGCAGGCCGTTGCCAGCCTGGAGTCTGTTATCATCTTTATTCAAAAATACGAGCTGCATCACTTCCAGGGTTCCAAGTACCTGAAATAAAGAGAATGCCAATTGAGGAGTTATGTTTGCAGGTACATCTCTCATCGGATAATGTCTGTTATTGCTGATAAAGTGATGATTTTGTGTTCTTCTTTTGTTTTTTTGGGGGGGAAGGGGGTGATGTATTCTTTTCTTTTGATTGTTGATTATAGACATTGGGATTTTATTAGACCTGATCAAACACCGGGCCGGGGGGGCGAATATTTCGGGCCGGCCCGGCCAAAAACCCCCCAAAAAAGGGCCCGGCCCCCCCCCAATTCCGGGGGCAGAATTGGCCAGCCTCCCCGGTACCGCGGGGGGGTTTTTAGGCTAAAAATGTGTTTTGTTTGTACCAAAAAATTTGACCGGGCCCGCCCCCCCCCCCGGCCCAAAAAAACCCAAAAAAACCCCCAAAAAAGGGGGGGGGGGGGGGGCCCCCCCCCCCGTTGATGTATAGATTTTATAGAAACACTAGAAGTGTTTGTAATGCACTTCCAACACTCTATTTCTTCCGGGCTCAGTCCACTTTTTGCTCCTGTGTCTTTACTAGAGCTGTCTAGGTTTCTTTCGTTATCAAATACCAATGGGTGAATGTTTATGGGTCCCTCGGAGCCAGTGGTTGATACAGATCAGTTGCCAGATTTAATTTGGGATTAATAGTTATATTTTGCTAAATATTAACACCCATAATCAAAACATAATTACCGGTTTTTTTAATTGAAATATGTCGGTCTCTCTCACACATACGCCCTATTTGGTGATAGTGGAACCTATTGGTTGATTTGATCAGCAGTCAAGCAGTTTATATTAGTTTATGTAACCAGTGGGTTACGCTAGTGGGTTTATATAGAAAGGTGTTCGGTAAGTGGATCTTTTAGCTGTTTTTAGTGAGCTGGTTTGTAGTTGGAAGCAAATAATCGTTTAGATGAAATTTTTTGTACTTATTATGTTCATTTGTTAATTTGCTATCTAGAAGAAATCCCCTCCCACGCACCCCTACCCCAAAAAATACCCAAAAACAACTTTAGATTTAAAGTTTTGGTAGTTGATTTTGACATCGTTTAGGACATGTATGAGGGAGTTACTGCGAGTGTACGAACCACGGTTGGGAAGACCGAAGAGTTCTCTAGTACGATTGGAGTACATCAAGGTTCTACACTTAGCCCGTTTCTTTTTGCTATAGTCATGGATGAATTGACGAGGTCAATTCAAGATTGCATATAATGGTGCATGATGTTTGTCGATGATATTGTAGTTATTGATGAGTCGAAAGAAGGCGTGGAAGATAAGTTGGAACTCTGGAGATACACTTCGGAATTTCGAGGGTTGGAGTTCTGAGAACAAAATGGGAGAGAATCGCTTGAGGTGGTTTGGACATGTCAGATGAGATCAACTGATGCACCAGTTAAAGTTTGTAGAGTGGCAAAGTGATGAGAGGATAAGGGGTAATGGGGGACTCAAGAAAACTTGGAAAAGGGTGATTGACCGTGATATGAGTTCACTTGGGATTGAGGAATTATGGATGGGGCAAAGTGGAGAGAGATAATTTATGCTGATGACACGGCTTGATTTTGTTTTTAACCATTTTGATTCCTGCTACGTTTTTCCTTGTATTTCACAAACCTTTTCCCTCAAATCATTTTATTTATTTTTCTTTTAGGATTTTCTTGAATCTTCCAATTTCTTTTTTCACCTTTTTTTCTCTTTACCTCTTATATTTAATTTTCTCATATTTTATTTTTCTATTAGCATATTCTGGTTCTCTTAACGCCACAATAGGTGTTTTTGGCTCCTCATGTTTTCTCCCTTCTTAATCATCTCACTCTTATTCCCTCATTTTTCTTTATTTCAACTCTTATTCTTGTACTTTTATCGTTTCTTTTGTCACATAAACGATTTCTCACGAGTCATGATAATTCCAGTCAGCTGACCCCAAATCATTTTGGATTAAGGCTTTGCTGTTCTAAAGAATTTGAACATTTCACGAAATAAATTTTATGTATCCCTTTTTTCTTTTATGATGATGCGGGCAGTATTCTAACCTAAGTAATTGTTACGCCTAAGGAGTTAAAAGGTACTATGCATGTGGAATGATGGAATCAGAGAGTAAGAAATAAGTTACTCTTAGATCCAAAAACCTGTTGTGTGGCCAGTGGTCACATTCAATTCCAGCTACAAATCTTGAGAATCCACTTCAACCTCTTTGTTATCTACCACCCGTCACCACACTATCACCATTGCCGTCTTTATCTTGCTACTCTGCCTCGCGATTTACCCTCTCTAATTGCTCTAATCATACATCTCAAGTTAATTGCAATCAAAGGCCCTTTACCAAACGGGACCAGAATTTCGCTTCCCTAAAGCCTCATCTCCCATCACACTGAAAGTCTTTCTTTCTACCCAGCATGTCCATCTCGTTCTTTATCAAAACCCCCATACATTAATCTCACTTCTTTACCATGTTGCAATCACCATCTGCTCTACCTACACGGCTACACCGCCACACCATCGCCCTGACTCTGGATTAAACACGCATTGCACTGACTAGACCAGCACCACCTGTGCTCCATCACTTATAACACATGTACTTTGCTGGTAGGAGTAAATAGAGCCAATAATTTCATCCCGGGTGTGGGAAACGCCATTGTTATCTTTAAATCTGTTGATCTCTCCATTAATTGCCCCTTAAGTTTTTTGGCAGATCTCGAGAGAAAAGAAAAACCTAAAAGCTTTCTGTATGAACTGTTACCTCTGACTGGATCATTATCTAAAAATCTATATAGCCAATTCTCCTATAGCCACGTTTTCCAATGTAAGAGAAGAGTGATCCTTATTATGTTTTTTGTTACAGGTCAAGATGCTTGATCCTAATTGCAAAATAGAGGAATTTTTGAAGAAAACACTAGATCCTCCAGTAGCTCAGACTATAAAAAATGCTCTCTCTGTTCTCCAAGAAATTGGCGCATTGTCACATGATGAGCGATTGACAGAATTAGGAAAAAAACTGGGTTCTTTACCTGTGCACCCGTTAATTGGTAATATGCTATTCTTTGCTACATTGTTAAACTGTCTGGATCCGGCATTGACGCTTGCATGTGCGGCTGATTATAGAGAACCCTTCATTTTACCCATGTTACCTAATGAAAAGAAACGAGCGGATGCAGCAAAAGCTGAGCTTGCGTCATTATATGGAGGACATAGTGATCAACTGGCAATCGTTGCTGCATTTGACTGCTGGAGGAGTGCAAAGGACAGGGGTCAAGAATCACGATTTTGTTCTGAATATTTTGTCTCCTCAAGCATCATGCGTATGCTGTCAGGTATGCGTAAACAACTTGAAAATGAGCTGATCAGGACTGGGTGTATACCAGATGATATTTCAAGCTGTAGTATGAATGCAAGGGAGCCGGGTATAATCCGGGCAGTGATTGTGGCTGGCTTGTATCCAATGGTGGGAAGATTGTATCCGCCTCTCATGAGAGACAAAAAGTTTATTGTGGAGACGGCCTGTGGTGATAAAGTTCATTTGCATCCTCACTCAATCAACTCAAAGTTATCTATTAAAGAGTCTGATGATCGCCCTTTACTCGTATATGATGAGGTAACTCGAGGGGATATGGGTATGCACACAAGAAACTGCACGATTATCGGTCCACTTCCTTTACTATTACTTGCAAATGAAATTTATGTGGCGCCTGCAACTGGAAGGGACGATGCTGGTGATGAAGGTGAAATGAAAGGCCTTGATAAGAAGAATGAACAGGGAGAAATGGTGATGTCATCCCCAGAGAATGCTGTTACAGTAATAGTTGATCGTTGGCTTTCCTTCAAATCAACAGCTCTTGAAGTTGCACAGATTTACTGCTTAAGAGAGAGGTTATCTGCGGCCATCCTTTTCAAAGTAAGTTCTTGCGCTGATTTTCGGACCACATCCTCATTTCTACTTTGTCACTTTCTTTTTTGATGATAGAAATCCTCTTTGTGAATTTTACTGACTGCTCATCTATATGCTTCTTCAGGTAACAAATCCAAAAAAGGTTCTTCCTCCAGTACTTGGGACATCCGTTTATGCAATTGCTTGCCTTCTTGCATATGATGGAATGATGGGAGTTTCATTATTTAAAGAATCTGTGGACACTTTGACTTCTATGGTGAATAATACTGAAATTGGTAACTCGTCTGCTTGGAAGAAAGAGAGTAAAAATAGCTTCCTCATATCTTTAATCAACCATAGAGTCCGTAGTAGTCTAACTTCCTCCCATGAGACCTCAATGCAGCCTGCAAATAGGAAGCGAAGGCGTGGTGGTTCGGCAAAATGACTGCCTCCTTTTAAATCTGGCTAAGTGTATAATTGTAGGGGTAATGTTTGTCTGCTATACTCCAACTACTTGAAGTGGGTTTAGAGGCCATATCATTATTTTCCTGTTTTTGGAGTACTGGTTAGTAAGAGTGCTGCATTTGTTGAGCACTTGAATGGCAAGCATATTGAGTCCCTCATCTTGATGTACTGAACTAATAACGCAGTGTTCATTACTTGTATATAGTTCATAATGTTTGTACTACAGTCACCAAAATTGATCTTACTTAGGTCAAATATTAGCTTCCTCCAAATTTAACGCGTAGAAATTTTGAAGCTCTCTTTGTGGATATCAGCAAGTTGGTATATGACTAGCTATGATTCTTTACCGTCATAAACTCGAAATTTATGTTGTTATTACCGACTTCGTGTAGTTTGAATGAATGGTAAACTATTAGTATTTGAAGATCATAGATAAACTAAATTGTTGATTAACCTTTTTGCTGGAAAAATAGTGCCTTTGGGAATCGATACTCGCACCTTTCTCGAATCTCTCCTTAGTTCACGAAAAATAAAAAAATTAAGTGCACCTTATCCATCTCACGTGAGTTTTAACTTTTAATGATTACAACTTTTCGTTTTTGCCGCGGTTAGTCTTCCGTTCTTTTCTCTCTCCTGATAATTTCTCTCTCGTCTGATAACTTCACTCTCCTGATAGTGTATTTTTGAGATAATATAGTGTATTTTGAAATAATATAGTGTATTTTAAAATGATAGTGTTTTGCTGAGTTTTATTGCATGTTATAGTGTATATTGACATGATATAATGTATTTTGAAATGATATAGTGTATATTTTGACATGATAGTGTTTTGCGGTGTTTTTTGACATGATAGAGTTGCATGATATAGTGTGTTTTGACATGATATAGTGTATTTTGAAATGTTATAGTTTAGTTTATTTGTATATTACACAAAATTATCATAATCGATCGTTATAGTGTTTAACATGATAGTGTATTTTGACATGATATAGTGTATTTTAAAATGATATAGTGTATGTTTGTTCTGAACAACTGTTTTTGTTAAAATTTTAGGGCGAGAAAATCTTATTGAAGAGAGATAAAATCGCGCAGATTTTGGAAAGCGGGAGTGACTAGTTTGTAGTGAGGCACGTGTCTAGGCCTGGTCCACACAATTTTTAATGTGAACCGGGTCCACGCAAGAATATGTACTTCTTTGTTTAGTTGTTTCATTAAACAAAGACATAGAAAAGCAAGAAATTAAACAACTTAATTCAGGAAACTAAACAAATAAGTTAAATATTTATGAAAAAGATGAGCATTTCATTGAAAATTCAAGCACCAACACATGGTAAGGGTTAACAGGCAAAAATCCCTCAACTTATATAACCTAGCTATTTACTGACTTTTGAGTTTCGACCTAACCTACTCTTAACTATTATAGTCCCAAACAACATCAGGACAATGGAAATCTAAAATAAAACAAACAAACTGTAATAGTATATAAAACTTTAATATATATATATATATATATATATATATATATATATATATATATATATATATATATATATATGCCTAGTTAAGTACTTAATTAGTTCTATATGATCTAAAGATCAATCCAAAACTTCAATATCAATCCCGAACAACCTCAAGATTCTGGTTCTTTGAATTATGAAGCTGGTTGTTGGAGCGGAACGACACAAGGTGAATCATCTGATCTTTCTTCATGTTATGATCTCTCATAAGTTTAGTCCATCCATGTGTCAGCACATATCTGAATCAGGGATCCTTCTTAACGCTGTCGTTGTCGTTGTTCTTACCTTTGTAGTTCCATCGACTTAGGCGTAGATCATACTTAGAGTTTCCCATGATCACCTTCACGTCAATCTTGGCATTGTCGTTTTTGCTGCTAACGACACAAGTTAGCTCACGAAGAAACAAAGAAAGAAAGTAGGGATGAATGGAGAAGAGAAAATAGGTTGAGGTTTTGTTAATGGGAAAGAGCAGGTGGAGGTAATGAAGTATATAGAAATTTCATTTCTTGAGTTCGGATCCTCTAGAGTTTTAATAGAACTATACAAGGTAGAATTGTATCTGAACTATACAATTTAAAATCAAGGGCTCATATTAGTTGGAAGGGAAAATTAGGGGGTGGATTTTGATAAGAAAAAATAGGGGGAATTTTGGAAAGATTATATATGAGCCATTGATTTTTTATTCAATGGTTGATATTGCTAAAACTCTACCTTGTAGAGTTATTTTAGAACTCGAGAGGATCCAAACACCATTCCTTTTGGACGAATTAGGGTATTATTTAGTAAAGTCCTAGGTAGGTTATGATTCTTATGAACTTAATTAATTAACTTGGCGCCTAAGGTTACCAATGTGAAACTGTTGGATTAACATGATTAAGGTATTTCTAAAAAAAATGATTGAGATGTTCTAGAATTGACAGGGATTCAGGTAGTGGTAATTAAATTTCCTAGAGAATGTAGGATATGAAATAGTAATGAATAAAGTGAGTTAATTCGTAAATTTGATTAGTTAGCTTGGTGTGTAAATCCAAATAGGAAACAAGATCAGGAAGCGATCATTGTTTGGATTCAATCGAGATGATGTAATGTTGATTTAGGAAAGAAATCTTGTCCTACATACTAACCCAATTGAAATTCCCTTACCAATTTCTCCAAAGTAGTAACATATTCTATGTCTATTGCTATATAATATGGCAATAATATATTTATTTTTCATTTTGAGGGAAAGTGATATATGTTAGGGGGGGTTTTTGGGGTTGGGGGGGGGGGGGGGGGGGGCCAAAAAAAAAAAAAAAAACCAAAAAACCCCCTTGATAACCTACCCCCCCCCCCCCCCAAAAAAAAAGGGGGGGAAAAAAAAAAAAAAAAAAAAAAAAAAAAAAAAAAAAAAAAAAAAAAAAAAAAAAAAAAAAAAAAAAAAAAAAAAAAAAAAAAAAAAAAAAAAAAAAAAAAAAAAAAAAAAAAAAAAAAAAAAAAAAAAAAAAAAAAAAAAAAAAAAAAAAAAAAAAAAAAAAAAAAAAAAAAAAAAAAAAAAAAAAAAAAAAAAAAAAAAAAAAAAAAAAAAAAAAAAAAAAAAAAAAAAAAAAAAAAAAAAAAAAAAAAAAAAAAAAAAAAAAAAAAAAAAAAAAAAAAAAACAATATATGTACACCACTTCTATTAGTGATAAGTTTTCTTTAATTAGGAAGGAAGTTTGAGAAACAAATTAATTGTGATTTTAATCTAAAATTAAAGCATTAGGAGTTTCCAAAATAAGAGTGGTGTACACTAAGTGTACATCTAACCTACCATTTTGAGAGACTGATTGATAAGTATGATTACTTGTCAAGGAACTTTTATTTGGCCGTGCTAATTGATACCTAAGCATATTATTGGCAATATTTTACGAATATCAAATACATAATTTTAACCAACAAACATATGTAATAATCATTACTTAATATTAATAAAAAAACTTGATTTGTTGGAAATACTCAAATACATAGTGCAAAAAAATCCAACGAGATCTAATAAACATAGAAAAATGTGATTAAAACATTGGCGTTGTGGCAGTTAAAAAAGAACATAGAAAGTATTGAACAATTAGGAGTTGACGATTGGCAAATTGATTGAAGAGCCCATACTTTCTCCAATAGAGGAATAGAGCAAAAACATTATAGCTTCCTTGGCTTTCCTTCCCACTTCCAGGCCCTTCTATCACTTCATCTTGACGTAGTTGTAGCAGAAGGTGAAAAACAATATATAAAGATAGATGAGGAAAAACCACTATGTTCTTATTTTCTTTGCATAATCGTCTTGAGCTTTCTATGTCTTCAATGACCAGGAAATTTTGTTTAAAAATAACTAATATTTTGTATCACTTTTTGAAATAACAACCTACTAAATCACTATATGAACTTGTTTTAACGAGGACCACCACCTTTTGTTCGAAACATTCAAAATATAAGATTTTAATCGAGGATTTTTGAAATACAGTTGAGAAAAAGGACGAAAAACCGGATTACTTGGAATTTACGTGCAAATAAAAGGCGACGGTAATAAAAAAAAGTTATTAGATAGTTTATTTCCAACAGTGAAATTATTTTCGTAGTTAAGATATATCATTACATTTTTTATAATTTAATTGTAAAATGGCCTTTTTATGAACTTTTGCTTGCTAATTAATATCTTAATTAGAAAATATTGCTTGATTAACTACAAAGCTAATTTTCAATTTCTAGGAAATTTTGTTTAAAAATAACTAATAGTTTGTGTCAATATTTAAAAACAACCTAATAAATCTATGTGGACTTGTTTGAACGAGGAACAATGCATTTGTTGAAAAATTTCAAATTAATTTTTTTTGGAGGATTAGTTCAATTGAGAATTGGGAAGAAAAATCGGATTATTTGGTAAATTACGTGCAAGAAGTAATGGTAATAATATAAAAAAATTATTAGATAGTTTTTTCAAAAAGTAAAATGAATTTTGTTGTTAATATATATCCTTATTTTTTCGATATTTTTATTGTACAATGGCCTTTATCGTGAGCTTGATCGCTAAATTAATCTCTTAATTAACAAATTGCTTAGATAGGACAATAGCTTATTAGGACATAGATAATCCTATCTCTATATTATAGGAGAAATCCGTACACTAAGGATATTATTGGTACGTAGTTACATTGTTGCCTAGTTGGATTTGGATTTTGGAACAAAACCAGTGACCAAGTAACTCATATATCAACATGAATCCTAATGTTAGTGTTAGTAGTACTATTCCTACATTCTCTCGGTATTTTTCTACACCAATTCGTGTATTGGCTATATATTACATACGGGGCCTTTAACTCTCCCACTCACCAGTCACCACCATATATACGCGCACACTCTCTTCCTTCCAAAAAATTTTCTAACCCTCAAGATTCATTCAACCCTACTAGCTTCTCTTTGTTCTTTTCTAGTTTCTATAATTAAGCCCTCTTGCTTGTTTCTATAATGGCGGAATTGGGATCCCTACACTCTACCAACAGCGATGAGAACATCAAACTCCTCCCACCTAAGAAGCGCTCTTATGCTTATATGGCGGTATCCGAATCCGTACGCTCTACCAACAGTGATGAGAATAACAAACTCCTCCCACCTAAGAAGCGTTCTTGTGCTTATATGGTTTCTTCCCAATTACCAGAAACATCTCCAGCTTCTAATCAACATCAAGTGAATGCCAAGCAACTTTCCTATGTTACGAGTAACAGAAAAACTACCCGCAAGTTGATCCTTAATATACCACCACCGGGTGATGATAAGTTAAGATTGTTGCTGGATCATATTCGGAATAATATGAATTATAACGATGTAAGAGATGTCAAAATAATTATGGAGAATAAGGAGCTTACAGACACTGATGCTAAAGATAAACAAGCACGATTGTCAATACCAGCAAAGCAGATTCTTGCTCCGTTTTTGACAAAACAAGAGGAACTACTTCTTCAACAGAAAGTTGGTCGCAATAAGAAGGCCAATATAGACGTGAAGGTGATTATAGAGTCATCTCAGTATGATATTCGGCTAAGTAGATGGGACTACCATGTCAACAACAACAACAACAACAACAACAAGAACAAGAAGCCAGGATGGAAGTATGTGTTGAAACATGGATGGCCTCAACTTCGGAGAAAGCATAATCTGAAGGCAGACGATATTATTCGGCTTGTGTCGTTTCGGTCTAACAAGAACCTTCACATAGCAATTGCAATTGTTAAACGTAGAGACTAGAGTCATCAACGGGAGTGATATTGTGACTTATGATCATGGTAGTATATAATATGTAGCTAGGCTGGGCATATACTTAGCTTGTTTATAATATATGTAGTTTCTTAAGAACTTAAGGAGAAGGATATGTTTTAATCTTTTTAAGTGTTTATATCATTACCATTATCAGGCCATTTAAGACTTGATTTATCAATGCAATGTTTAACATTTTATAAGTAATGTACGTTGATCGAGTTACTCATTCTTCCACTTTTGGTATGGAAAATTACTAACACTTCCTTCCATGGGTATGAAATTTCTTGAGTAATCTTAAGTATTTTCTGCTTTAATTAATCAGCAAATAAAGCATCGGTAATGAACACACTACACTGTGATCAATGCAATAAATTCATCATGGGTTATATATATATATGGGTATGCCTACAGTGCCCATGAATATGATCACCAAATTAAAGCTTGGCTTCTAGATTAGAAAACTTAATTTAGTTAGAGGTTTTTGCTGCTAACTGTATACATCAGAATTGTTTGAAGATTATTTTGGCATCAGTTATGTCTCTCTGACTCTTAGTATTTTTAATCAAAAGATGCTAAAATATTAAAACTCTAAAAATAAAAAATAAAATAGTAAGGGGAGTGGATTTAGTTTTAAGGATAAGTAGTACTCCAATAATCTTATTTTAGTAAAATAATAGGGGAACCGGCAAAAGTGAGATTTTCTTAGATACTAGCAAAAGTGAGAAATAAGAAACCATGAAATTTTTGTTTCTGTGTACTTTCCTAAATTAAGTGTTATTTAGAAATTCTAGGAAGATTATGTTTAGGAAAGGAAAAACGGTTAATTTGCTTGTCCTAAAATCAATAGACAGCTGTAATACTTCCTCTACATTTATTTTCCTCATCTTTAGTGTTCACACTCATACAATTTTTATTTTGATAGTATCTTCACACTCATATATATCGGGCCATATGTATAATTCTTAGTAAACCATTGGTAGCTTTAGATTTCATTCCATTAAATGGTTTTTGTAGTTTTGTTTTCATGATCAATTTATGAAACAATTAAAAACGTAATAAATTAAGAAGACTATATACCCTTAATCATGTAATCAAGAATATTATTCCTTCAACCAGCTTGTCTCCTATGTGATGTGTCACAAGCTCAAGTAATGGTTTTTGTTGGATTAGATATTTGAATTCCTATTAGCATGCGTTGATTGGTTTTTACAGCTTGAGCTTGTGTTAAATTGAGTAGTTGCTACAATATTAATTTGATTAAATGTAGTTGATTTTTGAAGCTTTATATATCTGGATTTGATCAAATCATAATTGTTTCTTGTGCTGTAAGCTGAAATTCGCAACGCTTTAGTCCTCCGTTTTTTATGTGATTTACTTCATTTCGAGGGCTCAAGTTACCGAGCTCCAGACCGCTCTTGACGATGCACAAGACCTTCCTAGAACCCTTGTTGGGGTGAGTGAGTTGGACAGTTTGTTGATATTTGTAGAGAGGATGAAGCAGTTGGGTGATTTGATGGGTGTTGAGATTGGCAAAACTGGTGAATTAGAGGCAGAATTCAAGAGTCTTATGATTGTAGGAGAAGATAGTAATGGCAATGAAGGTGGTGAGATGAGTGTGTTGGTGAGCCTGAAGCATTTTGTCAAGTGTTTGCGGTGTCATTTGGCTAAGCCTGATTGTGCTTTCTATGGAGTTGGGTCTCGTGGTGCTTCTTTAAGCTTTCTTAGCTTGCTTCGTGAGTTTGTATTGAAGTTAGGTATATTATTCATTAGTCCTTGAATCTAAATGATGCAACTTTTATATGGTTGATGTTCATACACATCATTTTATTCTGCGATTGTTAAATTTAACTTATGAAATGGCATCTCTAGTAAACTTTTGCACATTCTGTCACTGTATGCAGACAAAGTATAATTGAAACAGCAAACTCAACAAACTGTAGATAGAATAAACTTGTCATTCATTTTTCACTTCATGAAGAAAATTGTCAATATTTTTAGAGCAACAACTAATTGATGGAGCAGCAAAATAAAAATGCAATATCCTAGGAAAAACCAGTCACTGTTCCAGAGCTGTTTGATCTATTAAAAGTGTACATGCAAAAGTATTTGATCTATAGTTACAAAAAATACAGGAGAACATAACTACAATGCTACTTTGAGGCTAGAAGATCCATGAATCTTTTATTTGGAGTAACTCAGTCATATACTCATATCCCAAACCTGTTTGTACAATTGTACCACACTGAGTAGCATTTGGAAGTGGGCTTCAAGTAAGACCCGCATTCGTCACAGAACATTGCAGGACTACTTGGCTGTGAAAGAACAAGAGAAAACCACTGGTTAGAAAATTCTCTAGCATACAAGTAGGGTCAGGAATCACTAGACAGAAGACAGATATAAGAGAATACAAATAGGCCGAAACATGACAGATGTACCAGTAAAACAATTGTTTAACATGTATAATTGAATGACCCAATGGTTCCCATCTCCAATGAATAACAGACATAAATATTAGATTGTATGTTTTTGGGACAGACCAGAGGCAAAAAACAGCATATAGTATATCAACAAGCTCATAGCATTACAAATGTTACCTAATTTATGGTATGGGAATTAGAAATGACCAATGTAATTGCAAAGTCATTTAAACAGGCTTTAAAGTTTCATCATTTAAACTTGAACTGCAATCAAGATGCCTCAAATTAAAAGGTCACCAGAACAGTTATGAACACCCTTCTAAGTCCTTTATCATCGATTCTACCTAATGAGGACAACTAAAAGAGGTATAGTTCTATAAATTCAATAGGTTAGAGAATTATATAATAACCGCAACCAAAACAGGAACACAACTCCAACAAGTGTCTTTTGTTTTTGAAAAACCAATTATCAAACATAAAAATCTCTCAGATTATTAGAAACCCAATACATTAAAATCCCTTAACACAAACTAATGGCGCAAAAGAGACCAATAAGAAATATATTCTGGAGACTAATTAATGAAATCAACCCAATCTTTAAACTAAAACTTGGAAGCCTAAAATACTTAAACTCAATAGAAAGTAACTAAAACTAAGCCCAAATTGTCAATTAAGGACTGAACTTGTAGTCTTCAACTAACTCTGTTTTTTCTTTATCAACAACAACCCAGAGTGTAATTAACATTAACATATGCCTCGATTTGTATCAAGGTTATGAAGATTTTAAGTTATAACCATCCAATCAAGAAGTCAGACACTCGCAACTACTAGAATGTCAAGATTCTCTCTTAGGGGATCCTAACAGTTTTCAAAGTATCAAAAATCCTTGAATATTATTATCACATCCTAGCAGCATCAAGATATTGCAAAAATTCATTAAACAAAGAAACTTTACTAGTGCAATGTATAATACTCGTATATCATAAAAAATCAATCCAAAACCCGAATATGAAAAACCAACCTCGAGATTTAACTTCTTTGAAAATAGCAATATGAAGTTTGTTGTTGGAGCGGAATGACGCAATGCCAATCCTGGAACCTTTGTTTAGTTTCTTATCTTTCTTCAGTTGGCACCATCCTTGTTGCAGCACATATTTGAATCCTTGATGTTTTTGTTGTTGGATATATAGTTCCATCGACTGAGCCACATATCATACTGAGAATTTCCCATGATCACCTTCACGTCAATGTTGTGATCATCCTTTTGTTGAAGTCTCAGTTTCTCTGAATCTGTCAGAAACTTAAAAGGAATCTGCTTTGCTGGCATCGCAAGTCGTGCATACTTACTTTTTACATCAGACATATCAAGCTTCTTCTTCAAGATTATCTCGAGATCAGTCACATCCTTAGTTTTAATGACTTTACGAAGATTATCAAGTGACTCATCATAACAGCCATTATCAGAAGAAGTTGGAGATGGCGATGGCGATGGCGGTGGCGGTTCAATCTTAATTTTAAGGGTATTCTTTCCGTCATTCTTTTGGGGCCTACGTTTATCATTAGCATTAGGATCTTGGTCATTTTTATCAGAAGAAGGTGGTGGAGATGGCGATGGCGGTAGCGGTTTAATCTTAATTTTGACGGGCTTCTTTCCGTCGTTCTTTTGGTGCCTACGTTTATCATCAGCATTAGGATCTTGATCCTTTTTATCAGAAGAAGGTGGTGGAGATGGCGGTGGCGGTGGCGGTGGCGGTGGCGGTTTAAACTTAATTTTAGGTCTCTTTCTGTCGTTCATTTGGTGCCTACATTTATCATCATTATTATGATCTGGGTGATCTTTATCAGAAGTTAAAGGTGTCGTTGCTGATGATTCCGCCATTAATATCAGAAAGAAAGAAGGAAAGCAAGAAAGAAAGTAGGGATGTGTCGAGAAAAGAATTCAGGTTGAGTTTTTGTGAGTGGAAGAATTAAGAATGAAAGATGAGGTAGAGTTAGTAATATTAAGGTATATATAGAGAGTTCGTTTCTTGGGGAAATGTTGGAAATTGGGATGAATTGGTTATTTCAGTTGTTAGGTTCTCAACTAATAACTCATTACCTTCGCGCCTAAAGTTTACAAATGTAAAACCATTGGATTAATAATCTAATATAATACTTCCTCTGTTCCAAATTAAGTGAAACACTTCTCTCATTTATGTGAGAACTTTTTGAGACAAGTGTTTCACTTATTTTGGAACGGAGGAAGTATAAATATATGAGTAGGGTATTCTATGAATGGACGGGGATTTAGGTAGCGTAATTTGGTTTCCTAGGGAATATAGGATATCAGATATAAAGAATGGAGTTAATTAGTCAACTTGATTAGTTTAGTTTGATGCCTGAGTCAACCTAATCAAACTAGGCAACAACATCAGGTGGTGTTTATTGTTTGGATACGATGGAGATGATCTTATTTTGATTTAGATAACAAATTGCAATGACTGAATTTTGTCCTAAATCATAATTCAATAGGCAATTGCGCTTTTGCATAAAAAAATATTAATAAAAAAAGAGGCAACTAGCACATCATATAATTTGTCAAATGTCAAGTCCTATTTGAAACAACCTTGTAGTGTGTTGTAATCTATAATTTTCATTCAACATTCTGGATGAATCGATTCATGTGTTTAGAATTAGATGATTAACTAGTTTTGAAACGCACGGGTTGTTGCTTATTTTATCTTTTTGTAATTTTTTTGTTAATATTATTGTCAATTTTGTGTTGCTGTGAAATGAGATTTTTCAACATTATTGTATTTATAACTTTCTCCATTCCTTTTCTATTACAACAATTACCGCTTTGGGTAGTTTCATCTTTTGGTAAAACAAAAGCAACTATTGTTGACAATATTGCCTTTATTGTATGTTAATAAAACCCTCATTAATTATTTAAATGGCCTCATAAAGTTGCGTTTACTTTATTAAGGTTATTTATCCCCTATTCTAGTTAACTAAAGGGGTACCTCTATGCTAAATCACCCATTTTTTATTTCCTTAAAACCATGCCCACACCAATCGTTGTTGTAGAAAAAGAACAGGGAAAGTATTTGTCATTATATTATAATTTCTAGATTTGTTATTATGATATATAAATTTTATAATTTTTAATATCCAATTAAATATTGTAACTAACTCTATTATTAAATGGTATCCTAATAATAGGTATGACTAACAATAATTAACACAGTTTTAACATGAATAATACCCGAATGATAATTTAAAAAAGTAGAGCGAGGGTAATAATTTAATAGATGCAGAATAGAAAGAATAGAGAAAAACACGAGTATCAGCCACAACTTCAACTTTGAATATAGCACATAAACACTAACGCATATAGAATGGAGGATGAAAAAGCAAAAAAGAAGATCATAATGATAGTTTCATGAATAAAATTAATTAAATGTAAAACTAACCTCTATTAATAATTGAAAATACGTTAATTACATTGCATACACATGAATTCAATATAACTAGACCTAAGCTTTCTTGTCGTCTTCAATCATCCAATCTTTGATAGTTTGATCACTGTTACAAATATTTAATGTTATAGCATAGGGTGTTTATCAGCATCAAACTATTCAAAGTTCAAAACACAACAATACTGTAATCTAAACTCTGCCAACAACGAAGACATAGAAAACCAGAAAATTAAGCAACTAAATTCAGGAAACAAAACAAAAAAGTTAAATATTTATGAAAAAGATGAGGATTCCATTGAAAATTGAAGCACCAACACATGGTAAGGGTTCACAGGCAAAAACTCCTCAACTTATACAACCTAGCTAATTACTAACTTTTGAGTTTCGACCTAACCTACTCTTAACTATTATAGTCCCAAACAGCATCAGGACATTGGAAATCTAAAATAAAACAAACAAAATGTAATAGTATATACTAATACTTTAATATATATGCCTAGCTAACTACTTAATTAGTTCTATATGATCTAGAGATCAATCAAAAACTTCGATATCAGTCTTGAACAACCTCAAGATTCTGCGTCTTTGGATAACAATATGAAGCTGGTTGTTGGAGCGGAACGACACAAAGCGAATCATCTGATCATTCTTCAGGTTATAATCTCTCATAAGTTTAGTCCATCCATGTGTCAGCACATATCTGAATCCGGGATCCTCCTTGATGCTGTCGTTCTTACCTTTGTAGTTCCATCGACATAGGCGTAGATCGTACTTGGAGTTTCCCATGATCACCTTCACGTCAATCTTGGCATATTTCTTGTGATCATCCTTGTATTGAAGACCCACGTACTCTTTTTGTGTCAAAAACGAAGCAAGAAGCTGCTGTTCAGCGATCGATTATCGTCCTTGTTGATCTTTAACATCAGAGACAGTAAGCTTCCTCTCAAAGATTATCTTGGCATCAGTCACATCCTTAATGTTTATAAATCCTAACTTCATATCTACATCATCTGATTCATCATCACCAAGAGCTTTGGTAGACGAGATGCTCCTTCCTTCTTGTTGTTCAATTGTTTCTGATTATCATGATCTTGCACTTGCCGGTTATTACTTGTCTTCCGACGAAGACGCTTGTTGGGTGGGAGGGAATCACAGTTGCTGGTGTAGTTAATGTTGTTGTTTTTGCTGCTGTTGTTGTTGTTGTTGTTGTTGCTGCTGCTGCCTCCTTTGTTGTTGTTGACGTCGTTGGTTGTGATGCGATTGATCATCGAGACAGCAGCTCGCTGGTTCGTGTCTTGGGCATCATATGATCATAAGATGAAGGTGGTGACGAGTTTGGCTTAGATAAGAACAACTTGAGGGTCTTATTATTATTATTTCCGCTTTACGATGTTGGTGATCTTGATTAGAGATTGAAGGCGGTAATTGATCAAAAGGACGTTTCTTGGGAAGAACCACGACATTATTCTCAAGGATGTTGCTACTCGAGCCTAGTGTTTTTGATGATTCCGCCATTAAGCTAAGTTAGCTCACGAAGAAAGAAAGAAAGAAAGGAAATAAGGATGAATGGAGAAGAGAAATTAGGTTGAGGTTTTGTGAATGGAAGGATTTAACAACGAAAGAGCAGGTGGAGGTAATGAATTGAAGTATATATAGAGATTTCATTCCATTGGGACGTGAGTTATTTCGTAAACTAGGGTAAGTATTATTTAGTAAAATCCTAGGTAGATTATAATTATTATGAACTTAGCTAATTATCTTGCCGTCTAAGTTTACAAATGTGAAACCATTGGATTACTATGATTAGGGTATTTCTAAAAAAATGATTGGGATATTCTAGAATTGACAAAATGTAGTTTTAGCAAAAGGTGAAAAACAATATATAGAGATAGATGAGGAAAAACCATTATGTTCTTATTTTCTTTGCTTAATCATCTTGAGCTTCCTATGTCTTCAATAACTAGGAAATTTTGTTTAAAAATAACTAAAAATTGTATCACTTTTTGAAAATAACTATACCTAGTAAATCTCTATATGAACTTGTTTTAATGAGGACCACCACCTTTTGTTCCTTCAAGAAAATTATGAACTTAATCGTGTAATCAAGAAAATTATTCCTTCAACCAGCTTGTCTCCTATGTGATGTGTCACAAGCTCAAGTAATGGTTTTTGTTGGATTAAATATTTGAATTCCTATTAGCATGCGTTGATTGGTTTTTACAGCTTGAGCTTGTGTTAAATTGAGTAGTTGCTACAATATTAATGTGATTAATGTAGTTGATTTCTGAAGCTTTATATATTTGAATTTGACCAAATCATAATTGTTTCTTATGCTGTAAGCTGAAATTCGCAACGCTTTAGTCCTCCGTTTTTTAATATGATTTACTTCATTTCGAGGGCTCAAGTTACCGAGCTCCAGACCGCTCTTGACGATGCACAAGACCTTCCTAGAACCCTTGTTGGGGTGAGTGAGTTGGACAGTTTGTTGATATTTGTAGAGAGGATGAAGCAGTTGGGTGATTTGATGGGTGTTGAGATTGGCAAAACTGGTGAATTAGGGGCAGAATTGAAGAGTCTTATGATTGTAGGAGAAGATAGTAATGGCAATGAAGGTGGTGAGATAAGTGTGTTGGTGAGTTATCTGAAGCATTTCGTCAAGTGTTTGCAGTGTCATTTGGCTAAGCCTGATTGTGCTTTCTATGGAATTGGGTCTCATGGTGCTTCTTTGACTGTGGTTTTCCAATTCTTCGTTCCGGGGTTGAGGCAGACCGATAAATCTATCAGCTTCCATTGTAGGCTTCCATTGCTTGATCCTGGTTCTTGAGTAACTCACTCCTTTAAGCTTTATTGCTTTGTGAGTTTGTACTGAATTTGGGTATATTATTCATTAGTCCTTGAATCTAAATGCTGCAACTTTTATATGGTTAATGTTCATACACATCATTTTACAGCTTCTGCGATTGTTAAATTTCTAAGGTAACTTATGAAATGGCATCTATAGTAAACTTTTGCATTCTGTCACTGATATGCAGACAAAGTATAAGTGAAATAGCAAACTCAACAAACTATATATAGAATAAAATTGGCATTCATTTTTCACTTCATGAAGAAAATTGTCAATATTTTGGAGCAACAACTAGATAAAATGTATCTAAACGATCACATATGGAGCAACAAAACCAAAATGCAATATCCTAGGAAAATCTGGAGCTATTTGATCTATTGAAAGTGTACATGCAAAGGTATATGATTTATAGAAACAAAATGTACAGGAAAATGTAACTACAAGTACATCGCTACGATGAGAAGTTCATGAATCGTGTATTCGGAGCAGCTCAGTCATATCCCAAACTTCTTTATACCACACTCTGTACAGACAGGGGCGGTTCAATTGTCAAGGAAGCCCGTGCAAAACATTATATTGGTTTTTAAAATAAATTAAAAGTACAAACATGTTTCAATTTTAATTTAATAATAGTATATAATGTATAAATATTCATATATTTGGGGTCGGTTCAGTTACCAAGCAGGTCATGTACAATGAAGATAATATTAGTCCATTTCTTAATACATTAAAAGTACAAATATGCGTCAAATTTTTTCACACATTATCATCATTGATATAAAATCAAAGGCACCCTTTTAATAAGTTATCTTTTTAATGTTGGCCTCCATTGACTTTAATTTATTTGCATTTAGACAAGAGTTTATATCTTGTATTAGTTGGCTTACTGAATAGCCATGTGTTACAATCTTATTCTATACTATATATTATAATAGTTTAATAAATTTATGGTTTTACCATTACCCTTACTGTAAGCGTTTTACATGGTGCAGTGTGTAAGTTGAGCTTGTTTAAATCCAATATGAGTTGTATTCGGCGTATGACTTAGTTTGTTAGTAGTATAAATAAAAGGCGTCTGATCTCATTCAAGGATTAAAAATTGTAAAAAATATTCTTTTGAAATATTTGGGGAGTGACATCAATCTTTCAATCAAGGAGTGTTTAAATTATTCCTTGATT
The DNA here is from genome assembly GCA_947646795.1 of Beta lomatogona. Classification (NCBI taxonomy): domain Eukaryota; kingdom Viridiplantae; phylum Streptophyta; class Magnoliopsida; order Caryophyllales; family Amaranthaceae; genus Beta; species Beta lomatogona. The sequence continues at coordinate 1,155,657 of CANSNZ010000448.1, forward strand.
ACTTAAATTAGGAGTTGTTTAAGTGAACTAAAACCATAATTTGATGATTAGGAGTAATATTTGGACTAGTTTACTATGCGATTACATATCTATCATAATTCTCCAATAAAAGACAGTGCATATATGATATATGAGTCTAACACCAACAATGAAAAATGTTTTATACAATTGGTCAACATCAATTAATATAAAAATAGTATATGGGGCCCTAAATTTTTGGTGGCCCTGTGCGGTTGCCTATGTCGCACGTGCTTAGCGCCGCCTCTGTGTATAGAACCTGAAAATTGACCTCAAGTAAGGATACCCGCATATGTCACAGAACTTTCTAGGCTTAGGTGGCTGTGAAAGGACAAGAGAAAAACAGCGGTAAGGAAAGGCATTATAAAAAATTAATTAACAACAAAAATAAAACTCACCATCATGTGACTTCCTCCAATATCAGGTAAATGGGGAGACTGCCCACTTTTATGAGTGCCAGCTACGAGGATACTTGACTGCTGATTCTAATTAAGACTGCCCACTTTTATCATCAATTCTTATAGTTCACAAAATTCGGTAGATTAGAAATTTTTTTAATAATCGCAACCAAAATACGGAACACAACTCGCAAACTAAACGAGAAAATGTTCTCAAGAGACACAAGAATCATATCATAAACTTCAAGATTTTGAAAATTTACCATCATATTCAGACGAGGCCGTTTGTGACTTCCTCCAAGGTGAAAAATGTTAGGTGAGTGAGACTTCTCATTTAGAGGCATATACGATGGGCCTAACATATCCTCATTGATCATGTCTTGGGCATCAGCAGAAGAAGGTAACAGCGATGGCGGTGGCGCTGGTGAAGGTAACAGCGGTGGCGCTCTATCATCAACATTATGAGCTGGGTGATCTTGATCAGTATTTAAAGGTTTCATTTTTGGTAATTCCGTCATTAATTTCAGAAAGAATTTCCAGCAAGAAAGAAAAGTAGAGAATAGGGAAGGATCGAGAGAAGAATTCAGGTTGAGGTTTTGTGAATGGAAGGAATTAAGAATGAAAGATTAGGTAGAGGTATACGTAGTAATATAAAGTACTATATATAGAGATTTCGTTTCTTGGGGAAATGTTGGAAATTGGGATGAATTCGTTATTTCAGTTGTTAGGTTCTCAACTGAATAACTATTGAGAATTAGATTAAGCACACCAACTAATTACTTGTAATTACCACTAATCCACAATCAAATGAAAAGTATTGAAACTAAGAGCAAATGAGAAAGCAATGAAAAACACACCAAGTAACGTGAGAAAACCCGAGCACCGGGAGAAAAAACCCACCAAGCAAGCACCTATAATTAATGGCAACAATGGATGAACAATACAAGCATTAATGGATGAGTTAATGTTATTTTCTCTCTCCTCTTTCATTAAACCCTAGGTTGATCTCTCTTTTTGTAAATAGTAACCTAAAACATGAAAGAGGGGGGTTTATATACTTTAAGGGGGTTAATACAAACCAAGGGTCGAGATTAAAGATGAAAATCGTGAAAAAATCCCGATAGATTTGAATTACCCGGACGAGCGAGAAGTGTCTCCCGCCCGGGCCCAAGAGACGCCCGCCTGGGCTCAAACTCACTGGAAGTTTCTGCCAAAAGCAGAAACCACGAAACCAGCAGCAGCCGCCACAGCCCGCCCGGGCTGCACTATGCCCGTCCAGGCTCAATGGCCCGCCGGGCCCAAGACTGCCCGCCCGGGCTGAAAAGGGGGAGGGGGTTTGGGCTTCTTCACTTGATGGGCTTCCATCGATTCTTCTTGGGTTTGCTTCACATGTGTTGCACGAGCCTTCTTGCAAGGTTTGCACAAACTCCACACACATGCCCAACAAACACTTGGAGATTTGGGCAAACAAAGTTTCAAACCACCAATTAAACTCCATATACAACACCATATACAAACCAATAAAACATTATCCATACCCATTATCACCAAAGATGTTTACTTTCCTCCATCTAGCAATGGAGACTAATTGAGGTCCTACACAACTTCAATTTCTCACTAGGAACCACCTTAGTGAGCATGTCCGCCGGATTCTTTGAACCGGCAATCTTACTCAAAACCAAGACACCATCATCCACCAAACTACTAGTGTAGTGGTAGTGCCTCTTTATGTGCTTGGTTCGGTAGTGAAAAATAGGATTCTTTGCCAATTGAACCGCACTTTGGCTATCACTATGCAACACACTTTGTTGTTGCTTCATGCCATTTCTTCAAAGAAATTCTTCAACCATTCCATCTCCTTTCCCGCCTCCGACATAGGCACATACTCGGACTCTGTGGTAGACATGGAGACACACTTTTGGAGCTTGGAGATCCAACTAATGGCTGTACCACCAATAATGAAAGCATACCCCGAAGTTCTCTTGCTTGAATCAACACATCCCCCAAAATCGGCATCAACAAACCCTTCCAAGATCACTCCTTTTCTCCCAAAGCAAAGAGCTATAGAAGAACTACCTAACAAGTACCTCATGAGCCATTTCACGGCTTCCCAATGTTGCTCACCCGGATTTGCCATGAATCTACTCACGACTCCCACCGCATAAGTGATGTCGGGCCTTGTGCACACCATAGCCTACATCATGATACCAACGGCCGAAGCATAAGGAACAATGGCCATTTGCTCCTTTTCTTCATCCTTTTTGGGTGAATCCTCCTTTAACAACTTAAGATCAATAGAAAGAGGGGAACTCCGAGGCTTCGCATCAACCATGTTGAACCTCTTTAGCACCTTCTTGACATACTCCTCTTGAGATAACCTCAACACTCCCGTCGATTTATCTCTTAGAATTCTCATGCCAAGTATTTGCTTCGCCTCACCCAAGTCCTTCATCTTAAACTTCTTTGACAACTTTTCTTTCAATTTGTTCACAAGATCCATGCTAATACCCGCAATAAGCATGTCATCAATATAGAGAAGCAAATAAATACTCCCTCCGTCCCAGAAAGATCTGAACACTTGTTGGGACACGTAGTTTAAGGTGATAAGTTGTGGTGTGGTTATCAAATGTTATTTTATTTAAAAAGTTGATGTGATAGGAGTTGGTGGGGTATTTTTTATTAGAGGAGAGAGAAAGTTGGGTAACTTTTTATTGATAAAATGTTGAGTGTGGGCCAAAGATGTATAAAAGAAATAATATATTAATGGTGGGACCATGCCAATAATGGAAGTGTTCAAACTAATTTGGGACAAACATAAAAGGAAAGTGTTCAGAATATTCTGGGACGGAGGTAGTACAACCATTTGCGTACCTTTGAAAGTAGCAACAATGATCGCCATCCAATCTCACAAATCCATTTCCTAACATGAACATGTCAAACTTCTTGTACCATTGCCTTGGAGCTTGCTTCAACCCATATAAGCTCCTCATGAGCTTGCACACCAAGTTCCCTTTACCTGGAACTTGAAACCCTTTCGGTTGCTTCATGTAGAGATCCTCTTCCAAATCCCCATGTAAAAATGCCGTTTTCACATCCATTTGCTCAAGAAAAAGATTTTCGGAAGCCACTATTGCCAACAAGATTCTAATAGTGGTAAGCTTCACAACCGGAGCAAAGATCTCTTGATAATCAACCCCTTCTTTTTGTGAAAACCCCTTTACCACAAGCATTGCCTTGAAACGGATAGTGCCATCCAGTTCATCCTTCTTCCGAAAGATCCACTTGTTCAATAGTGCTCTCTTTCCCTTGGGTAGCTCACACAACACCCAAGTCTTGTTCTTCATCAATGAGTCCATCTCATGTTTCATGGCTTGCTCCCACTTAGACGAATCACTAGACTTTATTGCTTCAACATAGTACTCCGGTTCACCCGTATCGGTTAATAACAAGTAGTGCAATGAGGGAGAGTATCGATTCGGTGGCTTGATAGACCTTGAAGATCTTCTCACTTGAGGAGTGGAGCTAGCTTGTGGAGTGCTTGGTTTACCTTGAACCTCATCATCCATGTCATCAAGAGGGTCATGCTCTAAATCATTTGATTCATCAACATTGGGAGCTTGAACATCTTGTTGAGAAGCTTGAACATCATCTACCTCAAATATTTCTCGCTCTTCTCCAATCCGCCCTCTCTCAGTTGAATCTCCACCAATATTATCCTTATACAAGGACTTCTCATCAAAGGTCACATCACAATGCCTAATCACCACACGGTTCTTAGGATCCCAAATACGATACCCATATTTTTCACAACCATATCCTATGAAGTAGCATTTAATGGTCTTTAGGTCAAGCTTATCACGCTTTTCGGATTGTGATTGAACATAGACAACACAGCCAAAAGTTCTCAAGTGTGAAAGACATACCTATTTACCACTCCAAACTTCCTCCTGAATCTTGAACTCCAAAGGAACACTAGGTCCCCGATTGATCAAGTATGCCACGGTGCTCACGGCATCGGCCCAAAAGCACTTGGGAAGACCCGCGTGGATCCTCATGCTCCTTGCCCTCTCAAGAAGTGTTCTATTCATTCTCTTCGCTACCCCATTTTGGCGAGGTTTCCCCGAAATAGTCCTAACCAACGCAATGCCATGCTCTTGACAAAGCTTCTTGTAAGCTTCCAACTCATACTCACCTCTATTATCGGACTTGATACTCTTTATCTTCTTGCCCGATTGATTCTCAACTTCCGCCTTCCAAACCTTGAAGGTTTCATACACCTTGGACTTGTGCTTCATAAAGTAAATCCATACTTTTCGGCTAAAGTCATCAATGAAGGTTACAAAATACCGTGAGCCACCAAGGGATTTGATGGGGGAAGGTCCCCATACATCCGTGTGCACTAGCTCTAGCTTCTCTTCTTTCAAAGACTTCTTGGTTTTTGTTAAAGACACTTTCTTTTGCTTTCCAAAGACACAACTCTCACAAAATTCCATGTCGATTAATTTTAAACTCGGCAACTTACCCTTTGAAGCTAAAATCTTCATCCCTTTCTCACACATGTGCCCAAGCCTAGTATGCCATAGCTTGGTGTCACATTCCGTGGTTGTAGCAATCATGCTTTTACACCCTATGGTAGTGTATAAAGTGCCGGTTTTAGAGCCACGAGCCACCACCATAGCTCCTTCGGTTACCTTCCAATCACCGTCACCAAACATGGTTCTATAACTACATGAGTCTAATTGACCCACCGAAATCAAATTCTTTTTCAACATAGGTATAAACCTAACATCTTGAAGCTTCCATAGGCTCCTACTTGAAGTCTTGATCATAATTTCCCCTTTCCCCATAATATCCAAAGGTTCATCATCGGCTAGATAAACCTTCCCCAACTTCCCACCCTTGAAGTTGCGAAATAGCTCCTTACATGGGGAGGAATGAAATGAAGCTCCCGAATCAAGGATCCAAGACTCAATTGGACTATCAACACTCAAGATCAAAGCATCACCAAGTTCATCGGATGCAACACTAATGGATGAACTTGCATCATCCCGATTCTTATGATTCACACCACCCTTCTTCTTGGGATTGGGACACTCTCTTTTAGTGTGCCCCTTCACACCACAACCCCAACATAGAAGATGAGCAGCTCCCTTCGACTTACTTCGCCCCTTCGACTTATTTCGCCCCACTTCGACTTCGATGTCCCATGCTTGGCATTGCCCTTTTGTTGTCTTCCCCTTCCCCTATTACCACTATGATAAGCTCCACCCAATGTTTCACCAGACTCCTTTCTCCGAGTGCTCTCACTCAAGATAAAATCCCTCACATTGTCACATACCAACTTCTCCTTCCCCGAAGAGTTGCTAATAGCGGAAACCACCGTATCCCATGACATAGGCAAATAAGACATCAAAATCAATGCCCTCACTTCATCTTCAAACTTGATATCAACAGAAGACAATTGGCTAATAATCGAATTGAACTCATTTATGTGTTCGGCGGCCGAACTTCCATCAACCATCTCAAGATTAAACAATCGACGCATCAAATACACCTTGTTAATTGCCGAGGGCTTCTCATACATATTTGATAGAGTTTGCATCAACTCCGCCGTTGTTTTCATCTCCTTGACATTGAAAACTACACTTCGGGCCAATGTCAATCTCACCACACCAAGAGCTTGTTGGTCAAGCACTTTCCATTCATCCTCCTTCATACCACTTGGCCTTTTGCCTTCAAGTGGTAGGAAGAGATTCTTTTGGTACAAATAGTCCTCTATTTGCATCTTCCAAAAGCCAAAATCTTTCCCATCAAACTTCTCAAGTCTCACCTTTCCATCCTCCATTGTTGAACAACAATCCAAGTTCAAAAATCACAACTTTACATCCACAAAGCAAAAAACTTTGAACTCCAACCTACATATAATAGTTTTGCACACAAATTTAATTCAACTACTTTCCCCAAGGTAAACCTTAGCTCTTGATACCATTTGTTGGGAATTAGATTAAGCAAACCAACTAATTACTTGTAATTACCACTAATCAACAATCAAATGAAAAGTAATGAAACTAAGAGCAAATGATAAAGCAATGAAAAACACACCAAGTAACGTGGGAAAACCCGAGCACCGGGAGAAAAAACCCACCAAGCAATCACCTTTGATTAATGGCAACAATGGATGAACAATACAAGCATTAATAGATGAGTTAATGCTATTTTCTCTCTCCTCTTTCACTAAACCCTAGGTTGATCTCTCTTTTTGTGGATAGTAATATAACCTAAAACATGAAAGAAGGGGGTTTATATACTTTAAGGGGGTTAATACAAATCAAGGGTCGAGATTAAAGATGAAAATCATAAAAAATCCCAATAGATCTGAATTGCCCGGACGAGCGAGAAGATTCGCCCGCCCGGGCCAAGCCGCCCACCCGGGCCCAAACTCACTGGAAGTTTCTGTCGAAAGCAGAAACCACGAACCAGCCGAAGCCCGCCCGAGCAAGCCACAGCCCGCCCGAGCTGCACTATGCCCTCCCGGGCCCAAGATTGCCCGCCCGGGCTGAAAAGGGGGTGTTGGGCTTCTTCACTTGATGGGCTTCCATCGATTCTTCTTGGGCTTGCTTCACATGTGTTGCACGAGCCTTCTTGCAAGGTTTGGACAAACTCCATACACATCCCAACAATAACTGATTAGCTTCGCGCCTTATTAAGTTTACAAATATAAAACCATTGGATTAATATATTAAGGGTATTCTAACTTCTAACACTGGACGGGGATTCTTTTTGAGGAAATGAATAGACAGGGATTTAGGTAGTGGAAATAAACTATATTCTTTTATTCAATAATATTAGGAACTATATATACATGTTTATGCAATCAATTTATAATACAACCGGAAATGATTACCTCAAATACACTCGATTCACAAATTGTTATACACAAATTCTTGGAAAAGACTGTCTTACGTTAGTCTTCATGTGAGACCTGTCCAAATACAAGAGATATATATGTTATTTTAAAAACGGACCGCATCTCACAAATTCTCATGATAATATTTTTGGTGAATTAGTTAATATTTTTGGTTAATTAGTTAAGTATTTTAGCACAATAGTTTAGAGCTGGTAATCTATATGTAGACTTATACTATTTTTTAGTTAACATATCCGGTACATTAGTTATGTTATTCTATAATTAGTTAAGATCTATAGAGCATTATTTAGTTTCCAATATAAACGAAGAAATAAGTTTTTTATAAATCTAAAATGTCAAATACAAAAGACAACCTGAAAAAAAACTTAAAACAACCTAGCATTTGGAGTAATTGTACCAATTTCAGTTTGGTTTTTGCTGGAATTTGTTTTTTAGTCTTCTTCAAATTACTTTTATTCCTTACACTTATTCCCTTTAATTTGTTTTTGCACGATCCGAGTCTAAAATAACCAATGTAGTTATACTTGATGAGCATTGTTCTTCTATAATTGGTTTTGTAGTTAAGACTTTGGTTATACTTGCAGCAGTATTCTTGTAAACTTCTTGTAGTACCTTTCTTGCATCTTCATTATCTTGACTTTTGAGAATGAGATTATAGAATTTTCTTGCGGTTTCATATCGCCATGGGGTACATTGTTTGTAACTGCTCCAGTGATTTCTCTATCCATTTCTCTTTTCCACACTTTCCTGTTTGCAAATCTAGTCCGTCTCTTGCACCTATACCTATGTGTTATTGTTGTGATTGAACAATTAAATTAAAAATGCGTTATATTATAATTTGGTTTTTATGGTATAACTAATATACTTCAGCGCTTAACTAATATACTTCACCGCTTAATTAATATACTTTAACACTTAACTAATTCATCCAGGAACAATATAAGATTTTAATCTAGGATTTTTAAAGTAAAGTTGAGAAAAAGGAGGAACAACAAGATTACTTGGAATCTATGTGCAAATAAAATTCCACGGTAATAAAACAAAAAAGAAGTTGTTAGATAGTTATTTTCAAACAGTGGAATTATTTTCGTAATTAAGATATATCATTACATTTTTTATAATTTTATTGTTAAATGGCCTTTTTATGAACTTTTGCTCGCTAATTAAGCTCTTAATTAGAAAATATTGCTTGATTAACTACAAAGCTAATATCAATTTCCAGGAAATTTTGTTTACAAATAACTAATAATTTGTGTCAATATTTAAAAACAACAACCTAATAAATTTATGTGGACTTGTTTGAACGAGGACCACTACCTTTGTTCGAAAATTTCAAATTAAATTTTTTTTTTGGAGGATTAATTCCATTGGGAAGAAAAATCATATTATTTGGTAAATTACGTGCAAAAAGTAATGGTATTAATACAAAAAATTATTAGATAGTTTTTTCAAAACGTAAAATGAATATTGTTCTTAATTTCATTATATTTTCGATAATTTTATTGTACAATGGCCTTTATTGTGAGCTTGAGATCAATAAATTAATCTCTTAAATAGCAAATTTCTTAGATAGACAATAGCTTATTAACCCCAATTAGTCATTAACCCTGATTAACCCTAATTAACCCCAGTTGACCCTAATTCTCTCTCCCTGACCACCAACATTTAACCACCACCTCCAGAATCCCACCCCAACTCCACCCTCACCAGCAGCCCCACACCCGACCCCTGAAACCCCCACCTGATCCCCACAAGCAGCCCCCACCCTCCTTCCACCCCAACGAGCAGCCCCCTACCCCCCCCCCCCCTCGCATGCCGTAAAAACCGGCATGAACATTCGACCGAAAACCGACGAGACATCTTTGCTGGCGGACCACGAGTGTGGCAGCGGGGGAACAACCAAGAGCAACGCCAGTAGAGACGTTGAGGGGCTGTGAGACAGCGAAAACGAATAAAAAGGTCGAGGGGCCCGGGACGTCAGAGAACCACCCCAACAGCGGCGAGAAAGGAAGGCCGGTGGCCTGGGTGACGTGGCCAGCTGGATTCAGTGAGGCAGCGGCCTAACTGGTCAACTGTGGCGACGGTGAAGAGGTTGAAGCCATGGAAGCCACGTGAAGAACGGTGAGGTGGGGGATGCAGGGGTGGGGTGGGGGATGCGGGGATGGGGTGGGGGCTGCATGGGTAAGGTGGGGGAAGGGCGGTTGGTGGGGCTGGGGTCAAGTGGTGGTGGTTGAGTGTTGGTGGTTTGGAGAGAGAATTAGGGTTTATTGGGCTTAATTAGGATTTTAGGGTTATCCACTAATAGAGATCTAACGTCTATTAGCCAAAAGGTCATTTTTTGTAATTTTTTAGAAACTCAGGGGTATATAGTGAATTCTGAAAAAAGTTGGGATATCTTGTGAATAAAAAAAAATTATCAGAGGTATATGGTGAAAAAACTGTATTTTCTTTGCATAATCTTCTTCAGCTTCCTTGGTCTCAATTACCAGGAAATTTTGTTTACAAATAACTACTCCCTCCGTTCTCTTTTGTTCTTCTTGTATTCCCCATCGGGAAATTCCAAAAAGTTCGTCCTATACTGAATCTTTCTACATATAATTAATTTTTTGGACTGAAATACCCTCATTGAGTTAATATATTTCCACACTTATCCCCATTTTATTTCATTGACCAGTCCTCTCTATTAATGACAATACATTTCCCAAATAATTTTCTCTCACCTACATTGCATAACTTACACGTTATTAAATGAGAGAAGGGTCTAGATTTCTCTCCCTCCCTCCTTATAACCGTTACTGTACTTGTTCTTTCTTTGACAATGGATCTGTAAGAAATCCTTAATCACCCTCCCTTTCTCTCTCTTAAAACACTCTTCTTCTTCTACAGATTCTTTCTTCAACTCGCAAATTTCTATTTTTTTTTTCGCGATGAGTTCTACATGGTGTGATAGTGACGATGATGGTTTGTTAAGTGATGGATCTTCCTTCATTCCTGATGACAATTGCGAATACGGTCTTGATTGTCATTGTCCTAATAATCAACACTTGTATTCACCAAAAAGATGGGATTATGGTGATGATTCCGAGACAGAGGAGCCTGAAAACAAGTTGAAAAAGTCCGATCTGAAGTTCGATGATGTTAAAATACCAGATCCGAAGTTCGACGAGGTTAAAGTCCCAGATCTGGAAGCTCCTAAGTCCCCTGATGTTGAAAAGCATATTTATGACGATGTGATTGTTTCTAAAGATGAAAGTGAAAGCTAAATCCCCTGTTCTTATTTTTTCTTGTCCTATTTTCATTAGATCTGCAAGCATATGTCGTTTCCTAGGGAAGTTGATTGTTCGAGGATTTTAGAAAAATTATCCCCCACCCTTTTAGAGGAGATGATTGTTCGAGGATTCTAGGTTTATGTTGTTAATGAATTACTTTGAGGAAAAAATTGGTGTTGGTTATTAGAGTAGATGATCTGCAAGTATTTGTTTTTTGGCCTGATTTATTCATTATGTCCCTGATTTGTGCTTGATTATTCGTATTTTGGCCTGATTTATACATTATGTCCCCTGATTTGTGCTAGATTATTCGTATTTTCACATGATTTATACGTTATGTCCCCTGATTTGTGCTTTATTATTCGTATTTTGGCCTGATTTATACATTATGTCCCCTGATTTGTGCTTGATTATTCGTATTTTGGCCTGATTTATACATTATGTTCCCTGATTTGTGCTTGATTATTCGTATTTTGGCCTGATTTATATATGATTTGTGCTTGATTATTTGTATTTTGGCCTGATTTATACAATATGTCCCCTGATTTGTGCTTGATTATTCGTATTTTGGCCTGATTTATACATTATGTCCCCTGATTTGTGCTTGATTATTCGTATTTTGGCCTGATTTATACATTATGTCCCCTGATTTTTAATAATGAACGCCTGTACTGTTGTCAATGATGAGACTCATTCATTTGAGGGTTGTATGCATTACACTCTTAAGTACAGTACACCTTTAAGCCACCAGTTTTTACAAACTGATGAGGCTACTGCGAGTCATGCTTTTGAGTTGCAGACAACCCAATGATAGTTGGGGACAATCTGAGACAAGTGATGAGACTGTACTGTTGTCAATGATGAGACTCATTCATTTGAGGGTTGTATGCATTACACTCTTAAGTACAGTACACCTTTAAGCCACCAGTTTTTACAAACTGATGAGGCTACTGCGAGTCATGCTTTTGAGTTGCATACAACCCAATGATAGTTGGGGACAATCTGAGACAAGTGATGAGACTGTACTGTTGTCAATGATGAGACTCATTCATTTGAGGGTTGTATGCATTACACTCTTAAGTACAGTACACCTTTAAGCCACCAGTTTTTACAAACTGATGAGGCTACTCTGAGTCATGCTTTTGAGTTGCATACAACCCAATGATAGTTGGGGACAATATGAGACAAGTGAAGCATACACTTTCATTTTCAAAAAGAAAAACATTGCATTCATTCATTGATTTCATTACAAACAAAAAAAAAACTGAAATTGAAAACTTCACATGCATACTTAAACTTAAACTTTAATACTTAAACTTTTCTCAAACCACCTAAGAAAATTTGTTTCCTTAGATACTTAAACTTGATTTGCTGCATATTCTGCTTCAAGTATTTTGACTGCTTCTTTAACTGCCCATCTCGGTGCTTGAACTTGTGGTGCTAGCATACCAATATCTTCAAGTTGTTTCTTCTTGTTGTGAGGGTTTGGACTGCATCCACTAAACAGTCAATATCCTTGGGCATTTTTTTATGCATAAGTGATTGAATGGACCTAAAGAACCCCAGGTCAAGTATGTTGCAATCTGGGCTATTAGGAGGTTGTTGAACAAGTATAAAAGTGAAGCCATCTTGCTGATAATGCTCCTGCCATATAGGATCGTCTTGTGTGATATGTGCTCTCGCATTGTCTTGTTGTATGAAAATTGTTTTACTCCCTTCTGCTGGCCACTTGGCCTTTATTGCTGGTATAACCTGATTGATCAACATATCCCTTGTTGCTTTCTGGTTGACAGATTCAATTGGCTTTGTTTCATTTGTCCGCTTCATTCTGTTTTTTGAAGTTCTTTTTGCTGGAACTTGCTCTGTAAATGGAAAAATTCCAATTTTTCCATTAAATGTGCATTCTCCATTGTCCCCCCATCTTGGTCTTGCAACAGCACCCATGAACATTGCTTTTGGTATAAACTTTCTTGATTTACCTGTTCTGTATGGCCTTGGTTCATCTTTTGCAAGGTAGACTTTTTGTGATTTTTGGGTTAAATAAAACCATTTCTCGTCTATATGAACAAAGTCATACATGCTGTAATAAGTTGGTGCATTTGGTATCGTTTCTAGCTGGATTTACCCCAAGATCCAATCCAACCTTTCTATCTTGTTGTCTTCTGTGAGCCCTGGTTTGAGACTGTTTGTGTGTGGTTGAATGACACCTCTCTTGATCATCCTCCAAACTGTTGTTGGAGCTAAATTAAGCATACTAGCCAAATCTGTTATGCATGTTCTGTCTCCCATGCCTATCTGTGCAATGTTCTCATAAGGAACTTGAATTCTCTTCCTACCACAATTGTGGTAGGCATTATCCAGATCATAATGCTCCATTGCTGCTGCTTGTTTTTTTGCTTTGTTCCAGAGGCTACTGATTGTCCTTGTGCTGTACCCAAAGTATTCAGCGGCTTCTTTTATGCTGCCATGAGGAAGAAAACCAGAGATTTTCTTATCCAACAGAAAATGGAGAATTTGCAGCCTTGCTTCATTGCTGAGCCTTGGGCGATGATGATCTTCTTGCTCCACATCAGATGGAGGTTCATTTTGTGGGTCTGCGTTCAGATCAAATGATGAATTGTCCCCTTCATCATCTTCTTCATCATGATTTTGAGGTGAATATGCTGCTGAAATTCAGCACCTCCATAGTACATGTATGTTTAATTGGTGTATGCATTTTGGTAGAGATTGATGATGTGGCACAATCCAGCAATTAGTAGAGTTAATCTATGGCTGTAATTGGATATTGATGGACGTGGACAATTAAATGAATACAACAATTATCAAGGCACCTAAAACAGATTAGGTAAATTAAAATTGGTTTCTTTTTGCTCTAAAAAAAGGTTACATTAATGAGGATTAGAATCTTTCATTTTTTTTTTCAATTAAACATTAAAAAAGGAGAATCCAGCCCTTAATAAATTTTACATTGGTTCCTCCCCTGATTCTAAACAAGAAGAACAAAAGAGAACGGAGGGAGTAATAATTTGTATCACTTTTTGACAATAACAACCTAGTAAATCTCAATATGAACTTGTTTTAACGAGGACCGCCACCTTTTGTTCGGAACATTCAAAATATAAGATTTTAATCGAGGATTTTTGAAGTACAGTTGAGAAAAAGGAGAAGAACTCAGATTATTTGGAATTTACGTGCAAATAAAAGGCGACAGTAATAAAATAGAAAAGAAGTTGTTAAATAGTTATTTTTAAACAGTGAAATTATTTTCGTAGTTAAGATATAACATTACATTTTTGATAATTTTATTGTAAAATGGCCTTTTTATGAACTTTTGCTCGCTGATCAATCTCTTAATTAGAAAATATTGCTTGATTTACTACAAAGCTAATTTCAATTTCCATGAAATTTTGTTTACAAATAACTAATAATTTGTGTCAATATTTAAAAACAACAACCTAATAAGGGGGCGTTTGGTTCATATAATGGTATGGGTTTGGAATAAGAAATGAAACCATGGTGTATAGGTTTGGAACTTGATATCTAATATCATGTGTTTGGTTTTATTTGGGAATGAAATTTTTTCTTTTATTTGATACCTAAAGGTATTGGTATGAGCCATACCCACCTCCCTCTTGGGTTTCTAAACCCCATACCTTATGGGTTTGAGGTATGGGTTTTTAATTTATCAATTTATTAAGCGAACACTAGGTATTGTTTTGCTCATTCTAAACCCATACCTCATACCAGAATCATATGAACCAAACGCTCCTTAAATCTTTGTGGACTTGTTTGAACGAGGACCACTACCTTTGTTCAAAAATTTCAAATTAAATTTTTTTTGGAGGATTAGTTCAATTGAGAATTGGGAAGAAAAATCAGATTATTTGGTAAATTAGGTGCAAAAAATGGTAATAATAAAAAAAAAATTATTAGATAGTTATTTCAAAAAGTAAAATGAATTTTGTTGTTAATATCATTATATTTTCGATAATTATATTGTACAATGGCCTTTATTGTGAGCTTGTGATCGCTAAATTAATCTCTTAATTAACAAATTACTGAGATAGGACAATAGCTTATTAGGACATAAGAGATAATCCTATCTCTATATTATAGGAGAAATCCATATAATACACCAACTAAGGATATTATTGGTGTAGTTACATTGTTGCCTAGTTGGATTAGGATTTTGGAACAAAAGCAGTGACCGCCTAAGTAAAATTGTTTACTGAACAATGATCATCTCTTAATGTATCTTGGACACCAAGTAAGTCATCTATCACTTCACTCGATGAATCCTTAGTTTAGTGTAAGTAGTATTCCTACATTCTCTCGGAATTTTCTACCCCAATATCTATATTGGCTATATATTATATACCCCCGCCTTTAACTCTTTCGAACACCAACATAAAAACACTCTCTTCCTTCCAAATTTTTTTCTAACCCTCAAGATTCATTCAACGCTACTTCTCTTTGTTCCTTTCTAGTTTCTATAATTAACCCCTCTTGCTTGTTTCTATAATGGCGAAATTTCCTCACGTACCCCTGAGGTTTGGCATAATTCTCAAAATACCCCCCATATTTGGGGAATTCCTCACATACCCCTAAGGTTTGTGTTTGGGCTCAAGATACCCTTATTATGGACGGAACCCTAACGCCGTTAGGTTTTCCCCTCTCTGATTCTCTGATTCTCTCTGATTCTCGTAATTTTCTTATCTATTTCTTCTCTCTCATGGTATTTCATTTTCTTCGTTACTCGAATACTAGACATCTTTGCCCAAAATTCAAGGGAAATGCTCCTTATTTGTTGCACAGATTCACACATGATTAAGGTGAACTTTGAAACCTTCGTTCTCCTTCCATACTTAGACTTTTTTGGAGTTTCTTGAGCCTAACTGTACTAAATGAAACGCAAAAGCCCATTCTTGTACACACTTTTACTCATAACTTTTGATACACAAATGATAATAGAGTGATTCCAATTGGGTTGGAAAGTGAACTTGAAGTCCTTTCCAACGACTGGGCACACACTAAATTTCGATGAGAGATGAGAAAGTTATGATGTTTTGAATATGAGAAGTTTTGATGATTTGTTGTGGGCTCGGCCGGGTTCTACGGAGGATGACCTGACAACCGCCCGACCGGGCGGGACCACCCTGGCAACCCGGGATGGTCGTAATTTTGCGGTTTTGAAGCGCATGTTGCGCTATTTATTACTTTAGTATAAATACTTCTCTTTTAAGTGGAGAAAAACCATGTTTTACCTTACTATTCAGTTTATTAGCAATCTAAGTAGTTTTTATTCTCTCAAGAACCCTAGTTTTAGTTTTCCAGCTTAATTTCATTCTCAAATACATTGAAGTCTTAATAGAAGTAATTGGTTTCAAGATTTGTGCTTTTTGGTATTATTCTCTTCTCCTATCATTACTAGTTTATTATAACACCCCCAAAATCCATACATGTCTAAACTATGTTGCATCGACTTTGGGAGTGTTACCGCCGCGGTGAAACGCAAGGCTTATTGAATTTAAAACACTAACTTACTCTTTATTATGAAAACTAAATTGCAGCGGAAATAAAATGCTAACTTAACTACAACTCGGGAATCACTATTGACCCCTTTTATTTAAAACCATTAACTATGTAAATCATAAACAATCTCTAGGATGTTCAACGAAAACACTTTAAAAGTTTATAATCAAAAGTATCCCATGTATGCCCGAACTCATGCAGCATCACCAGCATACCTAATCTGCTCCCCATTGAAATATCAATGGTTCATCACAGGTCAACAAACAACACAAATAACAAACAATCAGCTATGCTGAGTACGTACAAAATCAGTTAAATAATACACTAAACATAAACAGAAGAGTAATAACTATTCCTAAACATGATACTACAAAAACATTAAATTTCGTTTTTACAATTTATTTGGCATCGAACGGGCACCGTCATCTTTCTAGAATCATACGGCTTAATCCTTAATAGACAACTTGGTCTATTAGATGAAATGTAAATACGGTTTCGTTCCGCTCCACACCCATCACCTTAGTATGCATACCCCCAAGATCGTACGGAACCTTCCGCCTCCTTGAGTTATCAAAATTTATAAGGACACTACTGTCGTCACAGTAGGCCTGCGTAGGAGTGTAGAACAAGTCCCACACTCCCCCCATTGTTCATTACTTATAGGGAATCCGACTACAAGTTTATTGCCAACAATCCTTTTTAGCGATACTCATTCATACAACTTTAAGCATATGATTTCTATAACATCATATAAAATCCTTTAGTTTAAGCAACCTCTTATAAATCCCTGCTACAATTATCAATCATAGCATTCCAATCCAACATCTCATTTCATACTTGTGATACGATAGAATTACGCATTCCAATAACAATTCATTCTATTTCACAAGTCATAAAACAAGGAAATACAAGCAGATTTCCAATTGATTTCATGTTACCAAACAATCTCAACAATCATTATCAACCACAGTTCCCTATCATGATTTTAGGTTCCAATATAACAATCATAACCTAAACATGATACTAATGTACCGAGCTGAACTAGTACGCGTACGTACCTTGTAACGGAGAATCTTTGCTGACTACTTAAAACGATCCGCTTATGAAATTGGGACCTAATCGAATAATAAAAGTAATTCAGTTCTAAGTCCTTGATATCATTAAAATAATGCCAGCTTAACTAACTATGTAAAACTTAGTGTTTCGAATAATAAAATAAATGTTCTTGTTGGTTAAATTTTCCTTTCATAAACTTTATTGAAACTAACATATTTAGGACTTAATTATATGTTTGCGAATCTGATTTCCTCTAACTTATATTAACTTGTTCATGACAATAAAACTTAAACAATTATATATAAGTATTATAAAAATCAGATTTGAGAAATAAAGTTATCATAAAAACTAAAGCATAATTATAAATGTGATTTCTTTAACTAATTCTATACTTTATTTATAATTACAAAACTTAATCAAAGATATATAAGAATTACAAAATCAGATTTTACAATTAGTTTAAAGTATAAAAGGAAGAGAATGACCACCGGATGACCACCACACAACACCACAACACCGGCGAGTCACGCTTCGCTCGACCCACACTCGCACAGCACCGCACGCAAGCCTCGCACGCACAGCAACTTGGCTCGACAGCGACGACTACTCGCACTGCCTCGCACACACACACTCGAGTCACTCGCACCACCCACACGCACACACCGACTCACAATACACACCGCACTTCGCACGCCCAGCACCGCACTTCGCACGCCCAGCACCGCACTTCGCACACCTCGCAGCACTCGTCGACCCGCACAGCACCGCACACACTCTCGAGGCATCGCATGACCCACGACTCGCACGCACACTCAAAGCCTCGCACCTCCGCACTCACGACTCACGCACAACACAACCCTTGCACACTCTCGAAGGCCTAGCACAACACACAAGCCTTGCACAGCACAAAGGGGAGAAGGCGTGGAGGAGAAGGAAGAAGTGCAGGGGAGAAGAAAGAAAAGTGGCGAGGGAGAAGAAAGAAAAGGGGAGAGAGAAAATTCTTTAGGGGAGGAAAACGGCTGATTAAAACTTAGGGTTTTTGTTTGTTTTTTTTTTTTTTCCTAATTTATAGCATGTGAAACCTATGTACACTAGGACTCGTTTTCCAAATCAAATTCTTATTTCTTGTTTTATTTATATGGAAAACAAAACAAAACCGAATTATAATATAATTATAAAAATACCTTCAACTTGATTCTTTATATTTTCTTATTTATAAAAGAATAACTCCCAAAATACGGAGTATTACATTTATGATGTTTGCTAATATTATTATGATTACGTTTTCCTTAATTATGAGTGAGTAGTTTACTTTATAGATGTTTGGAGATCTATGTATGCATGAGGGAAGAAGAAGAAGACAGGATGGAAGTACGTGTTGAGACATGGATGACCTCAACTTAGGAAAGAGCATAATCTAAAAGCAGACGATATTATTCGACTTGTGTCGCTTCGGTCTAACAAGCAAGAAGCTTCATTGTTAAACGTAGAGACTAGAGTCGTCAACTTCAAGATTGATGTTCGGGAGTGATATTGTGACTTATGATCATGGTAGTATATATATAGCTAAGCTGGGATATACTTGTTTTTATATATATGAAGTTTGTTAAGAACTTAAGTAGAAGGATATGTTTCAATTTGTTTTAGTGTTTATATCATTAGCATTATCAGGCCATTTAAGACTTGATTTATCAATGCAATGTTAACATTTTATTAGTACTGTTGATCGACTTACTCATTCTTCTACTTTTGGTACGGAAAGTTACTAACACTTCCTTTGATGGGTATGAGATTCCTTGAGTAATCTTAAGTATTTTATGCCTTAATTAATCAACAAACAAATCATTGATAATGAACACACTATTATGATCAGCACAACAAATTCATTATGTGATCATGGGTCATGGGTATGCCTACAATGCCCATGATTATGGTCACCAAATTAAAGTTTGGCTTCTGTATTAAACAACACAAATAATAATTAACTTAATTAGATGTTTTTGCTGCCGACCATATAAATCAGGATCTTTTGAAGATTATTTTGGTTTCAGTTGTAATTTAATTCATGTGTCTCTTAGTATTTTTAATAAAAGATGCTAAAAATTAAAACTCTAAAAATAAAAAGGGGAGTGGATTTAGGTTTAAGGATAAGTAGTACTCCAATAATCCAATTTTAGTACAATAATAGGGGAACCGGTAAATGTGAGATTTTCTTAGATACTAGTAAAAGTGAGAAATAAGAAACCATGAAATTTTGTTTATGTGTACGTACTTTCTTAAATCAAGTGTTATTTAGAAATTCTAGGAAGATTATGTTTAGGAAAGGAAAAATGGTTAATTTGTTTTTGTCCTAAAATCAATAGCCAGCTGTAATACTTCCTCTACATTTATTTTCCTCATCTTTAGTGTTCACACCCATAATTTTTTTTTTGATGATCTTCACACTCATATCAGGCCATATGTATAATTCTTAGTAAATTATTGGTAGCTTTAGATTTCATTCCATTAATTGGTTTTTGTAATTTTATTTTCATGATTAATTTATGAATTAACGTAAATTAAGAAGACTAGATACACTATCTTAGAGAGAGATGAGAGAATCTAGTGAGAGAAGGAGAGAAACCCGGTGGACAGTTGTTAATAGGAAAAAACCCAGAATTCACCATAGGCAAGCGTCTCGAACATGTTTCATCAATCGTCTTCCCTCAACCATAACCATCAATGAGATTGCCCAATTATTCAGAACCCATGGTGCAATTGCAAACATTGTTATTCCCATGAATAAAAAAAACCCAACACATAAATTTGCTTTTGTCCAGTATCACTACCCTCAATCCCTTCATACTGCTATTGGAGACGAAAATGGAAAGGAAGTCAATGGCTCAAAGATTACAGTATATCCGGTGAAATATGATACCACTGCATCCTCCAATCATCAATCTCAAAAAACGCCCACCAATCAACCTGCTATACCACAAAATATCAACCCCAAAGATCATCCTCACAATAGACCAAACACTCGAGATCATAGTTCTTACAAGGATGTAACAAGACCACCCACCGCAAAGCAAACCAAAAATATCAATAACAATCAAAAAACTTCTCAACCTTGCGACATACTCAATCACACACCTCAGTTCTGACCCTTTGAAGAGTACATCACTCCATGGAACCTAACTAAGGCCAATCCTATGCAACGTCGGATTATGAGTTCAAGACTTCTTGGCGAGGACACCGAAAACATAAGAAACTCTCTCATGGAAGTTGAAGTGGATGGTGACTTTGCAGCTGCCATCAAAGGAAATCCTTGTGAGGATAATATGGAGATGCTTGCAAGAAGTGCAATAGCAATAGCAAACTCTTCACAATCCTCAGAAACAATCATGGAGCACATTTTGTCAGAAGGAGTCAACTGCCTATCTAATAAAGCAATGGGAGGAATGCAACATGTTCTTACCTTTGACTCAGCTGAGGACAAACAAGCAATGGTAGAAAGCAAGTGGCTTGAAAGATGGTTCATGACCATCAAAGATGTTGACAGTCGTAGCGCAACATTATGGAGAGAAGTGTGGTTAAACGTTTATGGGGTTCCATTGATTGCTTGGGGATATAAAAATTTTCGCAACATTAGATCTATTTTTGGGCGTGTAATTTCAGTAAATTACAAAGACTTTGAATATGCAAATGTCATGATATTCACAGATTGTCTCTTTGATATAAATTGCAAAATCTCAATGGAGATTGAAGATGCAAAGCACTCTATTTTTGTCTCAGAAAAGAAGCAATTTCAATGTCAAAATCCAGGTCCAATCATTAACGTCAAGAAAGGTATGGAAAAAAAACTTCAGTCCAATTCTTCCTCATCATCCCCAGGTACGTCTACTCCTAACAATCTTCAACTTTCTGGTCATAAGAAGTTAAAAAGTCTCTTTTCAAATGGAAAATCTTTGAATAATGTTACTGAGAATGTGGAGAGTCACATGAATGACATCATGGAACAGCCGCCAGACCTCGCATTAAATGCACCAAAAAAACCTGACTTACCTTTCCAAGCCATCACTACACACAAAAAAAACCTCAATCATCACCTGTCAGACAACTCAAACAGTGAAAACACGTTGCATTCACTCCACCTGCCAGTGGACTCTCATCAAAACCAAGCCCAAAAAAATCACAAAAGCAAGAGTCCAAAACACATTAGCCCAAACCAAGACAAAACCCGTTCAAAAGACCCTCCCTCGCCCATTCAATTGGCAAATAAATTTGGGCCGCTGCTCATAACAAATTAAACAAAATCCTCATCCTCATCAAACTTGGGCTCTTCTTCTGAGTCTGGTCCTTTATTCCCTCCGGGGTTTGAAGACTTTATTCCAGCCCAAGATAAACTTGACAAAGAAAGGAAGAGAAGAAGAAAATTGGAGAAAAAAAAGAAATTGAAATCCTCTGATTCTCATCTACAGCAGGTCACATCTCCAAGCTCTTACCAGCATCGCCTTCCAAATAGCATCCACGTTGATGATGTGATCAATATGGCCTCAAATATGGGTCTTGTTTTCAATGGCCCAGAATCAGAGCTAAGGAAGAGAATTGAGACAGTCCTAATTGCCCAGCAGCGCAACTGGGCTACGAACACCCAGTAACAAATCATTCTCATATCTCACCTCTCTTGAAATCAAGATGTCAATTGTAGCATGGAACATAAGAGGTCTCACTGCAAGACCGAAAAGATGCTCCCTCAGGAAATTAATCATGTGCGATGACCTGGTTTTTGTATTCATTCTGGAAACAAAAATGAGTGAAATTAATACAAAAACAATTAGAACCTGCTGGAAATCTGATGAAGTTGAGTGGGTTCACAGTCCATCTACAGGAAACTCAGGAGGGCTATTATCCTTATGGAACAAATCCAAATTCATCATCAAGTCCAGTATAATTCATCAGCACTAGATTGCCATCAGTGGCGTTTTTCCTCAGATACAATTTGAAGGCACCCTTATCAACATTTACAATCCATGTGACGCCTTATTAAGGGCGGTTGTATGGCTCGAGATTGCTGATTTTCATCATGACAACTCTCTCCCATGCCTCATCATCGGAGACTTCAATGAAGTTCTCTGTCTAGAAGAAAGAGGTAGCCTTATCTTTTCTCAAACGGGAGCTGACGATTTTAAAAACTTCATGCAGGAATTAAATCTACTCGAAATTCCATCCTCAAGTCGGGGCTTTACTTGGTTTCGAGGAAATTCCAAGAGTATTCTTGACAGACTCCTTGTGAATCCTGAATGGATTGCTAGATTTCCATCTAAGAAAGTCACGCTGCTGCAAAGGGGGTTATCGGACCACTGTCCACTATTGGTTCATTCAAACTCTCACAATTGGGGCCCGAAGCCGTTTCGGTTTCAGAATTGCTGGTTAACGGATCCAAAATGCCTCAAGATTGTGAAACAAGTGTGGCATGAATCTGAAAATCTGTCCACAATTAACAAATTGCGTGAAGTCAAAAGTAAGCTCAAAGCTTGGAATCACAATGAGTTTGGTAACATCGACTCTAACATTAAGCTCCTTGAAGATGAAATACAAAATCTTGATGACATGAACAACAAGAGGCCCCTCACAGATCTTGAGTTAAAAGATAGGAAGAAAGCTCAATCCAATTTATGGATTTGGATTAAAAGAAAAGAGCTCTATTGGGCTCAGAACTCCATATTGACATGGCTCGCTCAAAGATGGCGACCGCAACACGAAATTTTTTCATGCCATTGCCTCGAACAAGAAAAGAAAGAACTCCATTGCTAGCATTGAAATTGACGGGCAAGTGATTGATGATCCGTCGAGTATAAAGCATGAAGCTGCTTCTTTCTTCAAGAAAATATTCACGGAAAATTTTCATAATAGGCCCACTTTTGAGGGCTTAAATTTCAGTCATTTATCTAATGACCAAGCGGCAAATCTCATTCTACCATTCTCACATGAGGAGATTGATGAAGCTATAGCTTCTTACAACTCAGACAAGGCCCCCAGGCCTGATGGATTTAATTTCAAATTCATTAAAAATGCTTGGGACATTGTCAAGCATGATATTTATGAAATGGTGCAGAAATTTTGGAAATCATCTCATCTTCCTCGAGGATCCAATACCGCTTATATTGCACTAATTCCAAAAATCTCAAATCCCTCAAGCTTCAAAGACTATCGCCCCATTAGCATGGTGGGATGCATCTATAAAATTATTGCCAAATTGATGGCAAGAAGGCTTCAAAAAGTGATGAGCTCTCTTATAGGCCCTCTTCAATCTTCATACATTGAAGGCCGTCAAATCCCTTGACGGTGCTCTCATTGCAAGCGAAGTTATTGAGACATGTAAAAGAAAAAGCTTGGAAGTAACTCTTTTGAAACTTGACTTTCACAAAGCCTACGATAGTGTCTCTTGGAGCTTCCTCATGTGGATTCTAGAGCAAATGAAGTTCCCCCCTCAATGGTGTGATTGGGTGTTAACATGTATATCATCGGCATCGGCATTTTTCTTGATCAATGGCTCTCCTAGTGCTCCTTTCAAGCTTCAAAGAGGACTAAGGCAAGGTGATCCTCTCTCTCCCTTTCTTTTTGTGTTTATTGTGGAAGCTCTCAATCAATTAATATTAAAGGCCACAAACATGGGCCTATGGAGGGGGTTTCAAATTTGCAAAAACGAGCTCATGATCACTCATTTGCAATATGCCGACGATACTCTTTTTTTGTGATGCAAACATTGAATCTTTGATGAACATCAAGAGTGTCCTTATTCTTTTTCATCTTGCATCCGGACTTCAAGTGAACTTTCACAAAAGTTCACTAATGGGCTTATGTACATCAAAGTTATGGCTCAAAGATGCAACAAGCTCTTTATTATGCAAGGAAGGTTGCATTCCCTTCACTTATCTTGGATTACCCATTGGTGGTAATACATCAAGAATACAAGCTTGGAACCCAATCATTGAAAAATGTCGAAGAGGCTTGCAACGTGGAAGGGAAGATTACTTTCAATTGGTGGTAGAATCACTCTCATCAAATCATTACTAACAAGTCTACCACTATACTACATGTCCCTATTTCATATGCCCCAGGGCCTTGTGGATGATATAAACAAAATCATTCGGGCGTTTCTTTGGTGTGGATCACCGGAAAAAAAAAGCCATGCCTCTTGTGTCGTGGAACATTGTTCAATTGCCAAAGAAGTTGGGTGGACTTAGTATTGGCAACATCATTCACAAGAATCTTGCAATGCTATACAAATGGATTTGGAGATTTTTCCAAGATCCATCCTCTTTTTGGTGTCAAGTTGTACGTGCATAGTACAAATACTCATCAACAATCTCATTTTCAGATTTATCCACACCCTCTAATGGTGGTCCGTGGAAGCAAATTTGTGCTGCCATCTTTAGTAATGCACAAGCTTCATCTATAACATCAAGCGGCATGCGCAAAATAATTGGTGATGGTTCCTCCTCTCTCTTTTGGCTTGATCCATGGATTTAAATGCAGCCTCTTAAGTGTCTATTCCCCAGATTATTCTCCATTTCGATTGACCCAATGACAAGTGTTGCATCCCAAGGTTTTTGGGAAGGGTATAACTGGATATGGAGTTTTGCGTGGAGGCGAGCCCTTAGGCCTCAAGATCAAGTTGTAAAATCAAAGCTTGATGAAATGTTGCTGCATGTTTATCCAATTTTGAAGGCTCATGACAAGTACATTTGGACTCCCTCTAAATCTGGTAACTTCTCAACGAAGTCCTTTACATTGGAATTAGACAAACTTCACCCACCTCCTCATCATGATGCGATTAAAGGGGTTTGGAAAGGGCTTGTACCTCATCGCATTGAAGTCTTTGTGTGGATTGCTCTCTTAGGCAAGATCAATACAAGAAGCAAACTTGCTCATCTTGGAATCATCCCCCCCACAAAGCAATGTTTGTCCTCTACGCTCATGTGAACCTGAATCTAGTGATCATTTGCTCTTACATTGCCAACTATCATCACAATTGTGGAATTGGTGGATTGATATTTGGAATGTCAAATGGGTATTTCCATCTACCATGCGTGAAGCTTTCAATCAATGTCAATGCTCAAAAAAACCTCCTTTCTTCAAAAAGGTTTGGTGGGCTTGTTTCTTTATCATCACATGGACGATATGGAAGGAAAGAAACCATTGCATCTTTAGCGAATCATCCACATCTCTCAAGGATCTAAAAGATCTTGTCTTGCTCAGGCTCGGGTGGTGGGAAGAAAACTTTCCATACACGCCTTCAGATATCTCACGCAATCCTAAATGCCTGTTGTGGAGTGGGGCTACTGCCTCAAATAGTCGCTGCATCATTCCAAAAATTCAAGTCTCATGGAGCCCGCCTGAAATTATTTGCATCAAATGGAATGTTGATGCGTCTGTTAGTGAGCTTGAATCTTGTTCTGCAATTGGAGGTGTATTAAGGAATCACTTGGGAAACTTTATATGCCTCTTTTCTTCTCCTATTCCGTTCATGGAAATCAATAGTGCGGAAGTCCTTGCAATTCACTGCGCAATCAAGATCTCGCTGTCAAGTAATATCTTGCAAAATAGCAAATTCATTCTTGAATCTGATTCCTCAAATGCGGTGTTTTGGTGTAACAGTGAGAGTGGAGGGCCTAGGAACTTAAATTTTCATCTGAATTTTATTCGAAATGCTAGAATGAAGAACCTCAACATTGAGATTAGTCACAAAGGTCGCAGTGCAAACTTCGTGGTTGATTCTCTTGCCAAGCAAGGCCTCCACCGTCGCTCTGAATTCATAGCTTGGCTGTAGGACTACTGCTCATTGAAGGTCTCAGGTGGCGATGGCGTTATTATAGAAAATGCAGATTCTTCGGGCATGGCTGGGCTGCTTGTTAATCCTGTTATTTTGTTTGTTTTGTTACGCTTTATTTTTATTTCGGTATCTTCAAGGTTTTTTATGGCTTGTATTTCATGAACTTTAATGTATGAACTTGTAATGAATAACTAAGGACCTCCTCATTCTAGGGTGTGCTTTGCACTATTAAATTTTCCTTCTTTATGAAGGAATACCGTGGTTTAAGTCGAGGTGCTTGTCTTCCATGAAGATTAATAAAATACAAGCTAAATTATCAACAAAAAAAAAAGAAGACTAGATACACTTAATCGTGTAATCAAGAAAATTATTCCTTCAATCAATTAGCTTGTCTCTAATGTGATATGTCACTTTTGTTGAATTAAAATTTTGAATTCGTATTAGCATGCGTTGATTGGTTTGGTTTGGTTTACCGCTTGAGCTTGTGCTAAATTGAGTAGTTATTAGTTCACGAAGAAACAATGAAAGAAAGTAGGGATGGGTGAACAAACCATGAACTTTGCTCGTTTTACAAAAGTGAAGTTAATCAATTTTAGATTTTGTTTCCGAAAACAAATTTAGTGTAAAAATCATTTTACCCATGCGTGGTAAATCATGTCAAGCATGAGTTATAGTAGTAAAATTAGAAAATTTTAGGTTATTTTTCATGAACACTAAGCAGTTATAAAATTATTCATGTATCCTTAAAATGCTTGAATTAAAGTAATTAAATTAGAAAAATATTTACATGAAACAAACGCCTCATTGTATACAACTTTCGTCAATAAAATTGATTTCTTTCTCCCCTTTGTGAATGTTTTTTGGAAGAATAATAATGGGTTGTAGTTCATTCTACTAATAAAGTGCCAAAAATTTTTATCTTGCAGACTAAGTTAACTACTAAATTAACTAAATCATAAACCACTACAATATGTTAATATGTTTTCTCTCCTAAAATTTCCCTCATAAATGTACCAATATATAAATTGTATTGGACTCCTAATTTTTTTTATTTTTATTTTTATTTTTTATGTAGCCATCTCTTTGGAGATGCCTCAGGTTGTCCACCTGGTTTCCCTTTCCTTATAAACATAATAATAATAATAATAATTTTTTTATTAAACATTAGTTTTTTGAGGGGTTATTAGACATTAGTTAGGTGTTTGCACTAAATACTAAGATAAAAAGCACCTCCCTCCCACCAAAACATAAGTAATCCGCATACCCGCGCTAAACCCGAAATTTGAAACTGTATAATATAACCAAAAAAGAAAAACCCATTGAGCTAGATATTTTCACAAACACTTGGTAGGCATCTCTCTCTTAACCATCAATACCATCAACATTAATTCACCATGAAATTCAAAGGCCTTTCTGACAGAAAATGGAGTAACCCTTTTAGAGAAGAGATTCATTCCAGCCTTTAAAAAATTGGGGAAAATCTGTTATGTCTATATCACTAAAGAGTAAAGATCACACTTTCTTCCTCCACAACCTCCTTAACAATGATGAATGATGGTGTTCAATCAATCGCCCAATTTGGAAAGGATGCCGATTCTTCGTCTGTTGATCGCCTCCAAATCAAGCTCGTCAAGAAACTTCCCCCAAATTCTACAAACCTAATGCCTTTTCTCACCTTTGAGACTAAAGGCTATGCTTCTGCTGTCATTCAGGATGTCCCGTTGTCATTCAGACCACCACTACTGATAAAGAGGTTTTATGAATTATGCGTGTTGTTTAGCACCTAAACTCTCTATCTGAAATATTTCATCTCAAAACACACATATTTTCCCCATTTTAGCCCCGAATCAAGCTTATGACCAATTATGAAAATCCATCAGATTTTTGAATTAACATAAATTAAGAAGACTATATACACTTAATTTACAGCTTCTCCCATTGTTAAATTTCTCTGGTAACTTATGAAATGGCATCTCTAGTAAACTTTTGCATTCTGTCACTGATATGCAGACAAAGTATAATTGAAACAGCAAACTCAACAAACTGTATATAGAATAATATTGTCATTCATTTTTCACTTCATGAAGAAAATTGTCAATAAAATGTATATAACTGATCACAGATGGAGCAACAAAAACAAAGCAATAACCTAGGGAAAACCATTGTTCCGGAGCTATTTGATCTATGGAAAGTGTACATTCAAAGGTATTTGATCTATAGAAACACAAAATTACAACACTACTTTGAAGCTAGAAGATTCATGAATCTTTTATTTGGAGTAAGTCAAATCTCAGACATCTTTGTACCACACTCTTGAGTAGAATTTGGAAGTTGGCCTCAAGTAAGGAGACTCTCATTCTTCATAGAACTTTGCAGGAGTGGTTGGTTGTGGAAGGACAAGAGAAAACCACTGGTTAGGAAAGTCTAGCATACAAGAAGTAGGGTCAGGAATAACAGAGATGCAAAACCTCTAGTGACAGGCAGAGTTTCATTCATCACAGGAGACAGATTTAAACTTAATATTGTTGAAGACTCAGGTAACTACTTAGGAGCACCATCCGATGATTTTGTTGATCTTAAGGCTACTAATTACATTCTCCAAAGGAGACTCAGCCTTCAATATGATTCTGATTAATATTTATAGTGGAGCTCTTAACATGTAGCTTGAAAGTTGTCCTAATTTTCTGCTTTCTGGCTTGTCATGTGTACTAGTTTTATGACTTTGTTTTTACTTATAGGAGTTGGAATCTCTATGCAAGTTTTCTTTGTTAAACTGGCTGAAACTTACAAGTGTAATGAACCATATATATATATATATATATAAGTCTTCTCTTTACTTATATCATGACCTGAAAATTTCTGGTCTCATAAGATTTTTCATAAAAACATTGCACATTAATTCTCTCATACTCCCTGAAAAATAGAAGATGCTTTTGGCAATTCATGCTAAAAGAAAATTACCTATGTCATTATTGATTGGTTGAAAAGGGTTTGGTTGTACCACATATGATGTGCAACGGTTGTAAGAATAGCTTCTGTCTTTCTGATACTCCAACCCAATTTCATCAAATAATAAAAATAGTTAATCTTAGATTATTGAGGTGGCAAGATTAGAAAGGAATGGGATACAAAATAGATATCACATACGATCTCAATGCGATCTAAAGTGCTCACTAGTGACGAGCAATGTTCATCAAGGATGAATTTTCTTATTTACTTTGACTTCAATGGTGAACAATACAGGACAATTGAATAGGTTATCATTCTGTTTGGAAGAAAAAGGCCACTCATGTATAACTTCCTCGTATCTTTAATCAGCCATATATAGTACAATGACTTCCTCCCATGAAACTGATTGCAGCCAACCCAAGCAAAGCCAAGAGGCACTATGTCGAAATGACACTGGCTAAAATTGATAATTTTAGTGGTAATACTTGTCTGTTATACGCATATTGCAGCAGAAAATGTAGAGCTATTTCCCTCCACTATTGTTTAAAAAGTTTGTTGTTTCTGTTTATACACTAGGTATGTGTACACAAAACTCTTCGTATGCCAATGACAACTGGTGATCTTGTTTTTGTTAAGAGTGTTCATAATGAATAGATCATTGGATGAGGCAGAGATATTGAAGATTAACAAAGCTTACCAGTTACCATAAATCTTCGATGAATGTACTTCGTATAATTCCATTTTAACAGTGAAATAGAGAGTAACTCTAAGCAATAATTAATGACCCTAGCTACTAATCAACGACATATAGATTATTATTTTCTTACCAATGGAATTGGATCAATATTAATGAGTGAAGTGTATTATGTTCAGCATCAAAAACTTTATAGTTCATACATACTGTAATCTAAACTCTGCCAACAACAAAGGCATATAGAAAAGCAGGAATTTAAACAGCTAAATTCAGGAAACTAAACAAACAAGTAAAATTTTTATGAAAAAGATGAGCATTCCATTGAAAATTGAAGCACCAAAACATGGTAAGGGTTCACAGGCAAAAACCCCTCAACTTATACAACCTAGCTAAGTACTAACTTTTGAGTTTCGACCTAACCTATTATAGTCCCAAACAGCATCATGACAATGGAAATATAAAATAAATCAAACTGTAATAGTATATACTAATACTTTAATATATATGCCTAGCTAACTACATAATTAGTTCTATATGATCTAGAGATCAATCAAAAACTTCGATATCAGTCCCGAACAACCTGAAGATTCTGCGTCTTTGAATAACAATATGAAGCTGGTTGTTGGAGCGGAACGACAGAAGGCGAATCATCTGATCTTTCTTCAGGTTATAATCTCCCATAAGTTTAGTCCATCCATGTGTCAGCACATATCTGAATCCGGGATCCTTCTTGACGCTGTCGTTGTTCTTACCTTTGTAGTTCCATCGACTTAGGACTAGATCATACTTGGAGTTTCCTATTATCACCTTCACGTCAATCTTGGCATTCTTCTTGCGATCATCCTTGTGTTGAAGACCCACGTACTCTTTTTGTGTCAAAAACGAAGCAAAAACCTGCTGTTCAGGGATCGATAATCGTCCTTGTTGATCTTTAACATCAGAGGCAGTAAGCTCCCTCTCAAAGATTATCTTGGCATCAGTGACATCCTTAATATTCATGACATTATGAAGATGATCCAGCAGTAATCCTAACTTCATATCTACATCATCTGATTCATCATTACCAACAGCTTTGGTAGACGACGATGCTCCTTCCTCCTTGTTGTTTAATTGTTTCTGATTATCATGATCTTGCACTTCCCGGTTATTACTTGTCTCCCGACGAAGACGCTTGTTGGGTGGGAGGGAATCACAGTTGCTGCTGTTGTTGTTGATGTTGCTGCTGCTGTTCCGGCTATTGTTGCTGCTGCTGTTGTTGTTGCTGCTGCTGCCGCCTTTGTTGTTGTTGACGTCGTTGGTTGTGATGCGATCGATCATCGAGACAGCAGCTCGCTGGTTCGTGTCTTGGGCATCATAAGACGAAGGTGGTGACGAGTTTGGTTTCGATAAGAACAACTTGAGGGTCTTATTACAGCCGTGTATAACGTAGCAAATTTTATCAGCTTTATGATGTTGGTGATCTTGATTAGAGGTTGAAGACAGTAATTCATCGTAAGGACGTTTCTTGGGAAGAACTACAGCATTATTCTCAGGGGTGTTGTTGCTCGAGCCTAGTGTTTTTGATGATTCCGCCATTAAGCTAAGTTAGCTCACGAAGAAAGAAAGAAATTACGTAGGGATGAATGGAGAAGAGAAATTGTGATGAGGTTTTGTGAATGGAAGGATTTAACAACCAAAGAGCAAGTGGAGGTAATGAAGTATATATAGGATTTCATTCCATTGTGACGTGATTTATTTCGTAAACTAGGGTATTATTTACTAAAAGCCTAGGTAGATTATAATTCTTATCAACTTAGCTAATTAGCTTGCCGCCTAAGTTTACCAAATGTGAAACCATATTGGATTAATATGATATGGGTATTTCTAAAAAAAATGATTGGGATATTCTAGAATTGACAGAATGTAGGATATGAAATAGTAATGTATAAAGTGGTTTAATTCATAAACTTGATATATTAGTTTAGCTTGGTGTCTAAATCCAACTAGTAACACGATTAGACGGTGATCATTGTTTGGATATTCAATCGAGATGATCTAATGTTGATTTAGAAAATAAATCTTATCCTAAATACTAACCCAATTGAAATTTGTGTCCATATCCTCTAGAGTTTTAATAAAACTCTACAAAGTAGAGTTGTAGAGTTGTATCTGAACCATATATTTTAAAATCAATAGCTCATATTGGTGGAAAGGGGAAAATTAGGGGATGGATTTTGATGAGAAAAATAGGGGGGATTTTGGAAAGATAATATGTGAATTGTCAACCATGGATTTTTTATTCAATAGTTATTTTAGAACTCTAGAGGATCCAAACAAGAAATCCCTTACCAATTTCTCTAAAGTAGTAACATTTCTATGTCTATTGCAATATAATATGGTAATCAAATATTTATTTTTTATTTTGAGGGGAAGTGATAGATGTAAATTCAGTGTACATATACACCACTTTTATTAGTGATAAATATCAAGAGTACATGTAAGAGGCAAATGTGAAGTTGTTAAATAGTTATTTTCAGACAATGAAACTATTTTTTGTTGTTAAGATATATCATTACATTTTTGATAATTTTGTTGTACAATGGCCTTTTTATGAACTTTTGCTCTCTAATTAGTCTCTTAATTAGAAAATAATGCTTGATTAACTACAAAGCTAATTTTCAATTTCCAGGAAAATTTGTTTACAATAACTAATAATTTGTGTCAATATTTAAAAACAACAACCTGATAAATCTATGTGGACTTGTTTGAACAAGGTTCACTATGTTTGTTCTAAATTTTCAAACTAATTTTTTTTGGAGGATTAATTCAATTGAGAATTGGGAAGAAAAATCGAATTATTTGGTAAAGTATGTGCAAAAATTGATGGTGATAATACCAAAAAAGTTATTAGATAATTATTTCAAAAAGTAAAGTAAATTTTGTTGTTAATATCATTATATTTTCGATCATTTTATTGTACTATGGCCTTTATTGTGAGCCTGTGATAGGTAAATTAATCTCTTAATTAGCAAATTACTTACATTGAACAATATCTTATTAGGACATAAGAGATAATCCTAGCTATCTCTATATTATAAGAGAAATCCATACACTAACTAAGGATATTATTGGTAGTTACATACATTGTTGCCAAGCTAATTGGATTAGGATTTTGGAACAAAAGCAGTGACCAAATTAAAGCTTGACTTAATTCTGTATTAACAACATACTTAATTGGATGTTCATGCTGCTGACCACATACATCATAATCTTTTGAAGATTATTTTGGCATCAGTTGTAATTAAATTCATGTCTCTCCTAGTATTTTTAATGAAAGATGGTAAAAATTAAAACTCTAAAAATAAAAAGAGGAGTGGATTTAGGTTTAAGGATAAGTAGTACTGCAATAACCCTAGTTTAGTACAATAATAGGGGAACCGGCAAACGTGAGATTTTCTTAGATACTAGCAAAAGCGAGAAATAAGAAACCATGAAATTTTGTTTATGTGTACTTCCTAAATCAAGTGTTATTTAGATATTCTAGGAAGATTATGTTTAGGAAAGGAAAAATGGTTAATTTGTTTTTGTCCTAAAATCAATAGCCAGCTGTAATACTTTCTCTACATTTATTTTCCTCATCTTCAGTGTTAGCACCCATTTAATTTTTTTTGATAATCTCCACACTCATATCAGGCCATATGTATAATTCTTAGTAAATCGTTGGTAGCTTTAGATTTCATTCCATTAAATGGTTTTTGTAATTTTGTTTTCATGATTAATTTATGAATTAACGTAAATTAAGAAGACTAATCGTGTAATCAAGAAAATTTTTCCTTCAATCAATCAGCTTGTCTCTAATGTGATGTGTCACTTTTGTTGAATTAAAATTCTAAATTTGTATTAGCATGCGCTGATTGGTTTGGTTTACCGCTTGAGCTTGTGTTAAATTGAGTAGTTATTAGTTCACGAAGAAACAATGAAAGAAAGTAGGGATGGATGAACAACCCATGAACTTTGCTCGTTTTACAAAAGTGAAGTTAATATATTTTAGATTTTCTTTCCGAAAACAAATTTAGTGTAAAACCATGTGTGGTAAATCATGTCAAGCATGAGTTATAGTAGTTAAATTAGAAAATTTTAGGTTATTTTTCATGAACTCTAAGCAGTTATAAAAAATTTAATGTATCCTTAAAATGCTTGAATTAAAGTAATTAAATTAGAAAAATATTTACATGAAACAAACGCCTCATTGTATACAACTTTTGTCAATAAAATAATTGATTTGTTTCTCCCCTTTGTGAATTTTTTTTGGAAGAATAATAATGGGTTGTAGTTCTTTCTACTAATCAAGTGCCAAATTTTTTTATCTGACAAAGTTATACTACTAAATTAACTAAAGTAGAAACCACTACAATATGTAAATATCTTTTCTCTCCTGAAATTTCCCTCCTAAATTTACCAATAAATAAATTGTATTGGACTTCTAAAATAAATTTTTTATTAAACATTAGTTCTTTGAGGGGTTATACTTATTAGACATAGTAAGGTGTTTGCATTGAATACTAAATTTTCAATCATCACCAATTATTTGAATAGTTCGTTACTTTGGAACTGTATAATAGAACAAAAAAAGAAAAACCCATTCAAGAAATGCTCATCTTTTTCATAAACACCTCCCTCCCGCCAAAACATAAGTAAAATCCGCATACCCGCGCTAAACCCGAAATTTGAAACTGTATAAATAGAACCAAAAAAGAAAAACCCATTAAGCTAGACATTTTCACAAACACTTTGTAGGCATCTCTCCTACCCACCATTACCATCAACATTCACAATGAAATTCAAGGCCTTTCTTACCTAAAATGGGAGATTCATTCCAGCCTTTGGAAAAATGGGGAAAATCTGTTTTGTCTATCTCACTAAAGAGTAAAAGATCACACTTTCTTCCTCCACAATCTCCTTAACAACGATGGTGTTCAATCAATCGCCCAATTTGGAAAGGATGCTTTCTTCTCTGAAACCCAATGCCTTTTCTCACCTTTGAGACTAAAGGCTATGCTTCTGCTGTCATTCAGGATGATCCGATATCGAAACTGCTTTCCAGGGCTCAAGTTACTGAGCTTCAGACTGCTCTTGACGATGCACAAGAGCTTCCTAGAACCCTTGTTGGTGTGAGTGAGTTGGATAGTTTGTTGATATTCGTAGAGAGGATGGAACAGTTGGATGATGTGATGGGTGTTGAGATTGGCAAAACTGGTGAATTGGGTTTGAAGGTGTCAACCAGTTTGGTAACTTTAGGGGCACAATTCAAGAATCTTATGATTGTAGGAGAAGATTGTAATGGCAATGAAAGTGGTGAGACGAGTGTGTTGGTGAGTATTAAGCATTTCGTCAAGTGTTTGCAGTGTCATTTGGCTAAACCTGATTGTGCTTTCTATGGAATTTGGTCTCAGGGTGCTTCTTTGACTGTGGTTTTCCAGTTATTCGTTCCGGGGTCGAGGCAGACTGATAAATCAATCAGCTTCCATTGTAGGCTTCCAGTGCTTCATCCTGGTTCTTGAATAACTCTTTCAAGCTCTGTTGCTTTGTGAGTTGTACTGAATTTGGGTATATTACTAATTAGTCTTTAAATCTAAATGGGTTAATTTAATGTTCATACACATTATTTTGCAGCTTCTCCCATTGGTAAATTTTTCTGTGGTAACTTATGATATGGCATGTCCTGTAAACTTTTGTATTCTGTCACTGATGCAGACAAAGTATAATTGAAACAGTAAACTCAACAAACTGTATATAGAATAATATCGTCATTCATTTTTCACTTCATGAAGAAAATTGTCAATGTTTCTGGAGCAACAACCAACAACTAGATAAAATGTATATAACCGATCACAGATGGAGCAACAAAAAAAAAAGCAATAACCTAAGGAAAACCATTGTTCCGGAGCTATTTGACCCATGGAAAATGTACATTCAAAGGTATTTGATCTATAGAAACACAAAATTACAATACTACTTTGAAGCTAGAAGATTTATGAATATTTTATTTGGAGTAACTCGGTCAAATCTTAAACCTCTTTGTACCACATTCTGAGTAGAATTTGGAAATTAGCCTCAAGCAAGGAGACTCTCATTCTTCATAGAACTTCGTAGGAGTGGTTGGCTGTGAAAGGACAAGAGAAAACCACTAGTTAACATAAAGGAAGTAGGTTCAGGAATCAATAAATACTTCTAGTATTATGTAATTATTCCAATGTTTTAGGAATTCAAATAAGATAATACAAATAGGTCAAAATAGGATAGATATACCAGTAAACCAATTGTTTAACATGTATAATTGAGTGACCCAATGATTCCCGTCATGATTCATTCAATAACAGACATATATATTAGATTGTATCTTTTTGGGACAAACCAAAGGCGAAATCAGCATATAGTATATCAACAAGCTCATAGCATTACCAATGTTATAATCCATGGTCTGAGAATCGGCAGGGGAACATCACTCACTACATAGTATTATCACACTAGCCCAAGTATATACCACTTGATGTACAAATTCATCTTTCCAGAATGTAGTTCAAGGGGAGTTTCATAAATTAGGCAACACTTGCATAATATAACAGATAAAACATGGGTAAATAGGGCAAGAAATGACCAGTGTAATTGCAAAATCATTTAAACACACTTCTAAGTTTCATCATTTAAACTTGAACTGCAATCAAGATGCCTCAAATTAAAGGTCACCAGAACAGCTATAAACACACTTCTAAGTCATTTATCATCAATTCTACCTAACGACGACAACTAAAAGATGGATAGTTCTCGCAACAAGTGTCTTTTGTTTTGAAAAACCAATCATCAAACATAAAATTTCTCAGATTATTAGAAACCCTATACATTAAAAACCCTTAACACGACTAATGGCGCAAAAGAGACCAATAAGAAATATAATTCTGAAGACTAATTAATCAAAAATCAACCCAATGTTTGAACTAAACAAATTGAAAGCCTGGAGATTGCTCCTTTATTAGCAAAAATACTCAAACTCAAGGTAAAGTAACTAAAACTAAGCCCAAACTGTCAATTATGGACTGAACTTGTAGTCTTCAACTAATTCTGTTTTTTCTTTATCAACAACAACCCAGTACAATTAACATATGCCTTGCTTCGTATCAAGATTATGAAGGTTTAGAGTTATAACCATCCCACCAAGAAGTCAGACACTCCCAACTACTAATGTTAAGATTCTCTCTTAGGGGATCCTAACAGTAATCAAGTATTAAAAATCCTTAAATATTTTAATGACATCCTAGCAGGCAGCAGCATCAGGACATTGTAAAATTAAACAAAGAAACTATAATAGTATAATGTATAATACTTGTATATCAAAAAATCAATCCAAAACCTGAATATCAAAAACCAACCTTAAGATTCTAGTCTTTGAAAATAGCAAAGCGAAGCTGGTTGTTAATGCGGAACGACATAACACGAATCATGTCATCTTTCTTGAGTTCATGATGTACCGCAAGTTTCGTCCATCCACATTGCAGCACATACCTGAATCGTTGAGGCTTGTCGATGTTGGTTTGGTGGTAGTTCCAGCGATTGAGCGACATATCATACTCAGAATTGCTTTAGAATGGTACCTACGTTTATCATCAGCATTATGATCTGGGTGATCTTGATCAGTATTTGAAGGTGTCATTTCTGGTAATTTCAGAAAGAAAGAGAGAAAGCAAGAAAGAAAGTAGGAAGGGGTCGAGAAAAGAATTCAGGTTGAGTTTTTGTGAATGGAAGGAATTAAGAATGAAAGATGAGGTAGAGAAAGTAATATTAAGTATATATACATATTTCGTTTCTTGGGAAAATGTTGGAAATTGGGATGAATTGGTTATTTCAGTTGTTAGGTTCTCAACTAATTAACTCATTTGCTTCGCGACAATTAAGTTTACAAATATAAAACCATTGGATTAATATATTTGGGATATTCTAACTTCTAAGAACGGACGGGGATTTAGGTAGCGTAATTTGATTTCCTAGGGAATATAGGATATTAGATAGTAAAGAATGGAGTTAATTAGTGAACTTGATTAGTTTAGCATGGTGTCTGAGTCGACCTAATCCAACTAGGCAACAAGATCAGGAGGTGTTTATTGTTTGGATACGATGGAGATGAGCTTATTTTGATTTAGATAACAAATTGCAATGACTAGATTTTGTCCTAAATCATAATTCAATTGCGCAACTAGCACTTTGCATAAAAAAAATATTAATAAAAAAAATAGGCAACTTGTACATCACATAGTTTGTCAAATGTCAAGTCCTATTTCAAACAACCTTGTAGACTTCGAGCTTGTAGTGTGTTGTAATCTATAAATTTCATTCAACATTGTGGAATTGAATCGATTAATAATTCATGTGTTTGGATGATTAATAATTTGAAATTGACAAATTAAACAAGAAGATTTGGAATCGCTTGGGCGGGCGGCTTAATTATCTTCCACGTTCACTGTCTCATTTTGGTGTTTTTGCCCGAACAGGCTTGACTAGTGAGGCCCTGTTCTTTTGGACTCATTTTCAGCAAAAATAAGTAAAAATAAGTTCAGTTCAGTCAAAATAAGTTCAGTTCAACAAAAATAAGTAAAAATAAGTTCAGTTCAGCAAAATTAAGTAAAAATAAGTTCAGTTCAGCAAAAATAAGTTCAGTTCAGCCAAAATAAGTTCAGTTTAGCAAAAATAAGTTCAGTTCAGCCAAAATAAGTTCAGTTTAGCAAAAATAAGTTCAGTCTTATCTAATGTTGTAATTATTAGTTTTGCTTTCAATATTACTATTATTATTGTTATTATTATTATTAATATTATAATTATAATAACGATGAATTTGTAATTTTTATTTTTTTATTTTTTATTTTTTTATTTTTTTATTTTTTATTTATTATTTATTATTTAGTATTTCAATCACCACCCTACTACCGTCAGCCGCCACCATCCTACCACCGCCACCACCAGAACCACCCAAACAACCTCGCCAACACCACCGCCACAACCACCCTGCCAACACCACCACCACAACCACATCCACCACGCCAACACCACCACCACAACCACCCCGCCAACACTATCAGAACCACGAAAATTCAAAAAAAACAAAAACCGATCTTCATCTTCTAACGAAGTATGTGAGCAAATTCAAAAAAAAAAAATCTAATCTAACCAAATTATAGAAAGATCAAAGCATTACAGATCTAACCAAAAATAGATCAAAGACGAAGGAAGAAGAAGGAGATCGAAGGAGCGAGAAAGAAGGAGAACAAAGGAGAGAGAAAGAAGGAGAAATGTCCCGTTCGTCTTTGCAGCGGTGCCTACATCTGTTCGACTTCGTCTTCGCAGTTGTCGTCGCAGTGGTGGTGGTTTTGTTCGACTTCACAGCGGTCGTCGCAGCGGTGGTGGAAGCAGGCTCGACTTCGCAGCGTGAGGGAGGAGAGCGAGGGAGGAGAGAGTGGCGCCGAGGGAGGAGGGAGGAGAGAGTGGCGGGAGGGAGGAGAGAGTGGCGTGAGGGAGGAGAGAGTGGCGTCGAGGGAGGAGGGAGGAGAGAGTGGCGTCGAGGAAGGATGGAGGAGGGAGGAGATAGTGGCGTCGAGGGTATGAGGGAGGAGAGAGAGTGGAGGTGGTGGGGAATTATTATTATTTATTATTTATTATTATTTATTATTATTATTATTATTTATTATTTATTATTATTTATTATTTATTATTATTAATATTATTTTTTATTATTTTTTATTTTTTATTTGTTATATTATTTATTATTATTTGTTATTTATTATTATTATTATTTTTTATTATTTTTTATTTTTTATTTCCTTTGCCGATGTCTCTGTGAATGAGACGAAGGAATAGTTCTTATGTTCCAGTTAGAATCAAGGAACTCGGTTATTGGAACTGTCTGTTCCTACTAATCTGATAGGAACTCGCTGTTCCTACTAATCTGATAGGAACTCGCTTCCACATATTCATTGAGTTGAACTTTTATTTTATGAACTTGAACTGAATCTTCACTTTTTAAGCTCTTCTCCATGAGGTCATATAGCTGGCTATTGTTGCTTTTGAGAGTGACATATTATATGTAGGAACTCTAGCTCTATAGGAACTTGTGAGTTCAACATAAAAATTAAAAAACATCTTTAACCAGTTTACTTGGAAAAAACAAGTTAGTCTCATAACAAATATGTCAACTCTTAATAACACATTATATATCATTTTGCTATAAACTCTGTGTTTCTAACAATTAGAGGTGCGTTCTAACACAACCTCATTGCTTCTATTTTTAAAGTTCCTTAGATGATTCTTATTGCTATTAATTACAAAGACACTTGAAATCAAACGCTTACGAACATAATACCAATGTTTTCTCCTTTGAAGATCTCATAGGATGTCTTGTTGATCAACTTCTAATCATTCCTTTGTTGATGATTTATCAAGTGATATCGATTGCCTTTTCTTACTTGTTCATTTGGAAAACATTAGCAAAGAGTATTCTGCCATGTCTTCCAAAGTTCCATT
This sequence comes from Beta lomatogona, assembly GCA_947646795.1. Classification (NCBI taxonomy): domain Eukaryota; kingdom Viridiplantae; phylum Streptophyta; class Magnoliopsida; order Caryophyllales; family Amaranthaceae; genus Beta; species Beta lomatogona. Next base: position 1,195,864 of record CANSNZ010000448.1, read on the forward strand.
CATTATACTCGCCTTATAATCAATACCTTGTTCCTGCATACATCATCAAACTCATCTGGAATTGCAACCAAGTTCCTAGGCATTGCCATCATATGGAATCTTCTATCTCAAAGATAATCTCTGGAGCTCTCTTATTAATTTCAGGAACTTGTTCCCAATGTGTTCGTTCCTTTGATGGAAGAACATGAACTTGTTCCTTCATTTGGGTTGTCATAAACTATGAAATATACTCTGTGAAACAAACCCAAAAAGAAATACTTTGTGCATCTTAATGTTAGTAGGTTAGTCAAAAGAGATAACATAATTCAAGCATAAAAATGGAATAAACATAAAGTTCCTTAGTAGAGTACTCCCTTTAGAATGTCGTTCTAGCTTTAAGTACAGTAGGTTCAACATTCAATGACAGAAGAGTAGTCAACAACTAGTGTGTTTCTCTTGGGAACGCGGATATATAGGAACATGAACAAGAACTCGTGCTAGTATAGACCATTTCACCTTGTGAAAACATTTAGTTGTTCCTAACTTGTTGATTGATTTCAGCGTTCTTGGAACACTATTAATTCCACCTAATTAAAGTTAGAGTTCCTTGATCCAAAACTAATTTTTATGCTTTTGATATTTTAGTTACCTCAATTATCAAACCTACAAAATAAACATTAATATCCTGCACAACATATTAAGAGAAGACAATATATATAAACTTGTAAAATAACTTCTCTTTTCTAACCTTTCACAAATTTGCATTAGTGACAAGGAACATGAAGATGCAAATAAACTTGTGAAAGATATATACATATTATATAAATGACCAAGATATGCATGATGTTGTAAAGGTGTCTTACCTATTTATTTAAACAAATGTATCACCTTCTACATATCCCTTTTAAAGGTTTTTATAGAGAAACTCATATACTTGTCCAAGTACACAAATAACCATTTTGTCATCATTTATTGGTTATCTTTTCTCACATAGCCTGCAAAACCAGTAACTTCTTGATCTTTGGTACCCAGTATATATTGGGTCCTTTCTTGTTAGTAAGATAAGGCAAAAATCTATATTTCAACCGGTAAAGATTGTATGACTATCTCTACTACTAAGAACAAACATGCATCCATATAATAAATGTTCAATATACTCAAAATGCATGGAAAAACTATTCTTTTGGCAAATAAATGAAATAACAATAAATTACACTGCCTAAAGAATAAAGTTCCCTTTCATAGGGAAACCAAGTTCCAAGAGTGACAATATGTATTGTTCCAATACGAATAGTTCCTTGGACCATTTCTAGTATACTGATTCTTTGATATTTAAAAAAACAATTTGGAAATCTTAATTTTGTTTTTTTTTTTTTAGAAAACAGTTTTAAAGTTATCCAAAATTGCTATAAAAACATCAAATCCAAATAAAACCATTTTACTAGAAATACTCTAAGGAACAAGTTCCAATTTAATATATGCGTATAAAGAATATCTCAAGGAGGAGATACTTACATCAAAGGGGTGGCTGATAGTACTTGAGTAACTTTAAATTGATGATAAAAAAAGTCAGCTTCCACTTGTTCCTTTGAATGACGTAGGGTGGAGTTCCTTTCTCGTACGGGTTCCTTCTTCTAGCAGGAACTTCACTCAGCAGGGTTGCCTGCTTTTCAACGAGTTCCGGCTCTGATACCAATTGTTAACTCGGAAGGAACTACAAGAGGGGGGGTGAATTGTAGTGTGGAACTTATTGTCAAATAATGCGGAATTTAAAACATAAGCAATAAGGAACTCAATGTGCAAGAGAGATTTTTACGTGGAAACTTCTTGTCCCAATACAAGAAGAAAAACCACGACCTCCTCAGGATTTAAACTCTTCACTATAATAGGGAACCTCCTTTGTTACAACCTATTACATGCGCAAGTTCCACTCAGAACCCCAACTCTCTCACAAGTTCCACTAGGAACTTTAACACTCTAGACTTAACTCTAAGTCCCTTAAGAGTTCCCACAACTCTTTACAACAGGTTTACTCAAACCCTTTACCGCTGGATAGACTTCACCCAAGTCTACGCATAAACAACAAGAACTTACCCAAGTTCCTAACTCGAACTTGATACAAGAATTCACTCAAACCCTTTACCAAGTTCCCATTACAAGAGTTCACTCAAACCCTTTAACCTCAAACTCAAATACAGACGCTTGATAATTTGGATTAACTCTAGTATATAGAAACTGAATAACTGTAAAGGAACATGGCACTCGTAGTAACTTGGAACTCACAGGAACTGACTCAAAACAAGGAATAGAAGATATAATTCTTACTGTAACTTTATTCCTTAAGCCAGACCTTATGGAATGACATAAGTCAGACACTATGGAAAGACACCAGTCAGACAATTTGAAACTTAATTGAACTTGTATATTTATAGCAGTCATTTAGAATAAATGTGAGATTAATCATGTGTTAGTGGGTAAACCATTTTCCCATGATGTTCCTCAATTGGAGGACCACGTTCCATGATCTTCCACTAACACCACGTTCATTTTGAACGTGTACAGTAAACGTGTGGTTTATAGAATCTTGAAAAATAAGTAAACTATTGAACGTGTACTTGAAAATCAATTTATTAATTAAAACTGAAAACTAAAATATCTTTTATTTTATTAAAAGATTTTTCACAAATTAAATCCCTTACCGAAAATATTAAAGATAAAATATTTACTTAAAAATAATATCTTTTCTAAAACAGAAAATCTAAATAAAATCTTTTCCTAAACTAACTTCCTAATTAATAGGATCTGAGTCTAACTAACAAAGAAACAAAAAAGACTTACTCTTTAAACTATCACACTACACGGTCAGTTTATAGAATTACTTTGTTGTTCCTAAGACTGAATACATGAGTTCCAGTTCGTATAGGAACTCGCGTCTACAAGTTCCTGCACTCACAAAAACTCATTGTACGTAATCTCAAAAACTCATTGAACGTATTATAGATCTAGGCGTACGTTTTATTTTCCAAAACTGATAAGATAAGATTAAATAAACAAAAGATATCAAAATCATAATCTAAAATAAAAACCGATTTTATTTAAAAAATATTTTATTTAAAACTTATCTTTTATTTAAAAACAAAAACTTATCCTAAAACAACTAATGCATATTATCTAAAAATAATTAATCAAGTGGAGATTTATTAAGAAACAAACTCTAAATAAATTCTACAGATTAAGATAATATATAATATGCAACAACTTACTGACTCTTAAAATACTTTTGACTCTAAGTTCCACGAGTTCCTTTTGGCACCTTGTTCCTTTACCTTTTACGTTTCCACATACTTACATGAATCCTAGAAAATAAACTCATACTTCCTGTCTTCATGCCTCATGCTGCTCCAACTCAGGAACCCAATGCAATAGCTCCACCTCTAGAACTTCGACGTGCTAGTTCCTTTAAGGAACTTCGCACCTATAGTTCCTTCTCAGGAACTGCTTGTTTCAACTATGAAACTTCAGGAACTGCTCCCACGCAGGAACTGCTCCCACTCAGCAACTGCTCCCATTCAGGAACTGCATATTCAATGTTCCTCTTAGGATATACCTAGGAACTGCTCAGTTTGTGTTCCTTCTAGGAACTCTTCTAGGAACTTTGTTTGTGCTTGCTTCTATAACATTTTTCTTGAACTCTTCATGCTTGGTTCCATCTTAGGAACTTACATAAAATCTAGCAGCACATCTGTATAATCAAACTTCTTCTCTCTTTGGATTTCTTCCTCAGGAACTTCGCTTATTGGATTTCTTCTAGGAACTTCACTTATTGAATTTCTTCATGATGTGATATATTTAACCTTTCATGACTTGTTCTATGGTAACGTAATATGCACATCTCAAACACACATGTTAGTTAGATAATCATGATTTGTTTACCATCATCAAAACACTACATGCCTCAACAAAATTCATGTCTCTCCTAGTATTTTTAATGAAAGATGGTAAAAATTAAAACTCTAAAAATAAAAAGAGGAGTGGATTTAGGTTTAAGGATAAGTAGTACTGCAATAACCCTAGTTTAGTACAATAATAGGGGAACCGGCAAACGTGAGATTTTCTTAGATACTAGCAAAAGCGAGAAATAAGAAACCATGAAATTTT